>CAMTDV010000014.1:33875164-34491899 GCA_947069175.1 Scalesia atractyloides
CACAGGAGGGAGTCCTGAGATGTCGTCGGGAAAGACTTGTGGGAATTCTTTCACTACTGGTATATCTTCGAGTTTCTTCTCCTTGTTTCCTTTCTTGACGACGTGAGTTAGGAATGCGACATAGTTCTTGCGGAGATATTTTCGGGCTTGAAGATAGGACATTAATCTGAGTCCTTTCGAAGGGGTTTCTCCAAAGATACATAGGGTCTGACCGTCTGCAAGAGGAATGCGAATGAATTTTTCGCGGCATACTACTTCAGTGTGATGCTGGCTGAGCCAGTCCATACCGATTATAATATCGAAACTTCCCAACTTCATAGGAATGAGGTCAACTGGAAAATCGTGATCGTTTAGAGTGAGGGTACAGTTTCGTATAATAGAATTTAATGAAACGGGCTTTCCGTCAGCAACTTCCACCGTTAGAGATTCCATGAGATTATCACGAGTTTGGTTGAGGATGGGTTCAAATTCTAAAGACACAAAACTCTTATCCGGCCAGTATCGAATAACATGGATGCATAACTACCATTGACGAGAAACGTACCGTTAACCACGTTGTTGTCAGCTCTAGCTTGGTTGGCATTGATGTTGAAAGCTCTTCCTCTAGCAGGTGGAGGAGCTTGGTTAGCTTGGTTTACCGGATTCGCCTGAGCTTGAGCATGGATGATGTTTACCAAACGGGGACATGTGTTCCTGAAGTGGTTTGGGTCTCCACAGTTGTAACAAGCTCGCATAGGTTGCATCATGGGGTAGTTGGGTTGGTAGTAGGATTGGGCTATATGTTGGGCAGGTGGTAGGAGTAAAGGTTGTTGGGCTTGACCCACTATCTGATGGTGGGTTTGGGTTGAGGGTTGATTGCGGTTCATTCGCTGAACTGTGCGACAAGTTTGGATGGTGTGACCGCACGGCCACAGCTGGTGCAATGTTGGCAAGGAGTTTCGGGGAGGTGATGGTATTGACAACGATTGCATTTTGGGTATGGGCCGGTGTATGGCTTTTTGAATGGTGCAGCTGAGGGAGCAGGTGCGGTAGTGATAGGAGAGTTTGTGTGTGTGATGGCAAAATTTCTGCTGTTTCGTTTCCTCTTACCAGCAAACTTTGAAGAGGAGATGGAATGGTTTGAAGTTTGGGCCTCAATGGGGGCTTTCTTTTTCTCATCCTTGAATTTACCATTTCGGATGCGATTCTCGGTAAGTTCGGTAACTAGTTCCATTGCGGCTTCAAGTGTTGCAGGCGAAGTGCTTAGAACCGAGTCTTGAATTTTCGAGGGGAGGCCTCGAATGCAGTGTTCAACCAGGCGGTACACGGGGGTGAACAGATTAGGGATCATTTGGTTCAGTTCGAGAAATCTTTTTTTGTAGGAAGTGTGATCCCCTTCCTTTTGTTTCAACGAGTGGAACTCATCTTCCAACTTTTTTATTTCGCTTCTCGGACAGAAGCTCCTTGTCATGAGTTCCCTTAACTCTTCCCATGATAAGGCCATGGCATCTTCGACTCCTCGCTTACCCTTTTCTGTGTTCCACCAGGTAAGGGCTACCCCAAACAGTCTCCCTGATGCATAACGTACCTTGCGATCCTCGGGACAATCGCAATTGAGGAAGGTGTTCTCCATTTCTTCAAACCAGTGAAGGAGGGCAGTAACACCTTCGGTCCCTTCATACTTTGGGGGATCGCAAGATTTGAAGTGTTTGTAGGAACACTTTTTGGAGTGAGGGTTGGCGACGCTCTGGTCTTCTTGATTGGGAGGGTTGATAGGATTTGCGGTGAGAGCTTGTTGAACTTGAATCACGATGTCAGGAAGTACCGCGGCCATTTTTTTAGCAATTTGAGTGGCCAAGCGTTCATTGGATCTCCCTGACTTTCTACCTCCACGTAGTTGCCTAGCCGACATCTACAGGAACATACATAGGAAGATTGTGAGTTTAAGAAGTTTTTAGGTGTCATGTGTCGTTAAAAGAATAAAAATAACATAACTATCAATAATGCAACTACATCCATAGGATGTCTTGGGTTTGCTCATGTTTGGGCCTCCAATGTTCCCCATACCATCGCCTGTATAGTCATGTGGGCCCTCATGACTATTGGCTTAGTAAGATTCACATTGGTGTTGGCGGTTTAACACTCGCATCACCCGAATGAAAACCATGAAATATGATTGCGAGATGTATGGTAGGAGGGTGTCCAGGTGTAGACACAATGACAACTCAAAGTGGGGTTAGCTCACATGACGTTTGGTATAGCATGCTTTGGCCTAATAGGTCCTTCGTACTCTCATCGTTAGACCCCAGGTAGGCAAACTGGTCCTTTATTTTGGATTTATACGAATGCCAAGCCTAGACAGGACGTTCCGACTACTGGTACTCGTACCCTTCCAGTTACTACATGCCCGTCATGAGAACTCACTTTGATGTGATTTGAAAAATACGAAAATCGTTGCAAAAATCATGGGAATTGTGAGGTGTGTGCTCTCATGGATATGATATGTTATGAGGATATGATTCATGATGAGCATTGTATAATAATATGTACTTATGAACATGCTTGCATAACATTGAATGTAACAATAAACATAAAGCATATAAACATCATGAATTTTGTATGTAACGCATAAACAATTTAAAAATTCTAATCAACTATAGTATAGGCTCTAAGGGTCTAATAACCTATCCTATATTCCTAAGGTTTTGGCTCTGATACCAATCTGTCACACCCCGACCCGCAGCGGAATAAGAGTCGGAGTATAATTGGGTTATCACCAAAGCTCATGATGTTTACTAAAATGTTTCATATTTATTAAATTCAAATTACAACTTAAATATTCAAATCAAATCCATACAATTAAAAGGAAATGAAACTAAGTAAAACAATCCCATGCTTAAACTGATTTATTCTTCTAGGCCTTCCTATGTGTTTCTTGCCTCAACTGGATCACCTGTATCATGTGTAAAACGGGGGATATTTTGGGTCAACAAAAGTTGGCGAATGAACCTTGAGAAAACATTGTTATAATTTCCTGTTGTATTTAATATTGAAATTTGTGCAATAATCACTTGTGAGCGAACATATATATATAGGTTAAACGCAAACCACATTGGATGAGTAAATGGCATTAATGATGATGTATTTGAGATCAAGGCTCAATCAAACGGAGCCGATCGAATGACATGAATGATGATGTATGTGAGATCAAGGCTCAATCAAACGGAGCCGATCGAATGACAAGAATGATGATGTATGTGAGATCAAGGCTCAATCAAACGGAGCCGATCGAATGAGGCACCTGATACTCAACCCGTATCCCATGAGGAGCTGATGGGCCTAATGAAATGCATGTACTGAAAATGATAACTTCAATCTAAACATAATTCACACAACAATTGAACACATAATTGATACACATTTGGTCACGAATATGATGGATGCACAAGTGTTTAAATATAATATGGAATTAAACGGCACATGATACACCCCAAATGTGATTTAAACGGGGAATTTGTAGAGACTCACTCACATTGGGTGCGTTCTTTTGATGACGTTGGATGCGCACGAGTTTTGGGATTTGATCGACGAGGAAAACTAACCTAAAATAATAACGAAATGGTTCGGTAAATAAATGGATTTTATTTGAGATTAATTCTTTTAATTCATAATCTTAATAGGATTTTTAGATTTATTTTTGTGAGTTTAAGGACATTTTCTAACTTTAAAAATATTATTTTTAAGTATTTTTAAATAATTTTCTGATTAAATAAAAAAATATAAAAATGTTGACTTTTGACTTTGACCGTTGACCGTTGACCGGTCGGATTCAGTTTATTCATGCGCTGAGTGAGGTTCGAACCCGAGACCTCTCGTACGCGTGCACGCAGCTCTACCAACTGAGCTACGTGTCTAACCCGAAATATTCTCTGTTTTAATTATATATATATACTAATTAATTGTTATTTTATTGGGTTTATATTAAATCGATTTAAAATGGCCGAACCGGTTGCAGGACCCAGAGTCAAACTCGGGTCCTTCGGTTCGTATGCGCACAGCCCAACCAGTTGGGCTGTGTGTCTAGTCTGTTTAACTCACGGATTATATTACTCTTATAAACATATTGTGACTTGTTCTGATTCAGTTCTAAAAATATTGGTTTTATTTCTGAAAGTCGGTACGTTGTGTGATTCGAACTCGTGACGTGCGTTTTATGATTGCACATCTAACCCGGTTAAATATTCAGTTTTAATTAAACTTATACACATTTCGACTTCGTCTTCTTTATTCATAAAGACACAGAACAACGATGCCCGACTGTCCTTGTTTAATTCGATTATCAAAACTTATAATCGGTTGGAATGGAATAGTTAACGAGATTAAAGAACTGAATTGTACCAAACAGTGCGTTTACTTCAGATGTCCGGCAGGAGTCGTCGGCTCGTGATTTGTGACTCTCGGCTGAGTGATATGTTTGACAGTTTAGTTTCTTGTGTTATGAAATTAAGTTACTGAGTAAGAGATAATAAGAGTTTTTAGATGATTATACCGATCGACAGTGAGACTTTGATGTTTCAGTGAAATTCCGGCGAGTGTGGGATTTCCCGGCAGCGTAGTCTGGGACAGATTCTGGTTGAAGGATTGAAGTTAATATATGTCTAATAATGGATTACAAGCAAAAGAGTCGAGAATTTTACCGATTTGAAGTAAGTCTCGGTTTTCCGGTGAAAGTCCGGCGACTGTAAAATATCTCCGGCGACGTGTTTTGAGATGAATTAAGCTTCGGAAACGATCGTGGTTCTGAGCGAAAAGATTCTCAGAGTGCTCAAGAGGGTATTTATAGTGAAAACAGGCTGAATTGAGTCAAAGTCCGCGAGTTAAGATTTCCGTCGGTTATGACGGAAATTGATTGCCGGCAACGGTTATAACCGACGTCGACATCAATTTGAGCGTTTTAGTCAAGACTGATTTGGCCAAAATCGCGGATTGCCGGATTTTCGGTGATTGCGATTTCTGAGCGCGCGGTGATTCTCTGGTTTGAATCCAGGTTTACTTTAAGTTTTATTTATTTCTGTATTATTCCAAAGTGGAGCGTGTGGCGGAGTGGTATAGTGTTTGTTTGTTGAAGCGGCTGACCCGGGTTCGAAACCCGGCAGCCTCATTTAATTTTTTGTTCTCTTATTTTTATTATTTATTAATTATGGTTTAAAATTCTAACAATGTTTATTAATTATGTATTGTTTAAAATTAAAATGAACAATATATACGCAACGAAAATTATAAATGACTATTCGATTAATAAAAGAAGCGGGTTTTGGAAACCGTTTTTCGACGGATGTTACATCTTTTACCCTCTCGTCGGCCGCGACCGCCTCACCCATTTCTTCTCACCCCTCGCCAGAAGCCATAATCCGCAGAATGTTGCTAGCTGGACATGGATTGGTCAATTTTGTGTTTGTTTAGTGTGTTTCTTGCATTTAGTTACCACCTAACTAACCCTAATCACCTCCTATTTAACCCACACTACTTCCACACTTCCTCCACTTTACAAACACTCTAATCTCCCTCTCAAACCTCTCTAAACTCAGTTGCAAATCACTAACACATCAGAAAGTTTAAGACTTTCCAATTGAGTTCTAGCTCACTTATACTTCACATTTCTACTTGTTTCTTGTTTCTTAACACTTGGAACACCTCTAGGGATGTTTCCATAGGTTTTACATGGAAAACCAATATGGAACATCACCATATTTGAGGTTATAAGTGTAATAAACTTTCTGTTTTGTATAAACTTTCTCAAACTTATGTTTTCTTCAAACAAACCCATGTTCCTATGCTTGTAAATCAAGTCCATGATTAGTGAGCTTAAACAAAGTTGTTCCATCCATCTAGTAGGTGTTTAATACTTCCAAACTTTCTGTTTTGTAAGGGTTTTGACCCACAAGTGATGAACAACTCTTCAACTTGTGTGTGAGTGATTATTTGGATAGCTTGGGCGACCCTACTTACAATCCACACTTCACTTGATGTTTTCTCGTCTCTATCCCAAGTAGTTTGCTAGCCTAAAATTGACACGACCCCGTCTTGCCTTCGACACTTAGTTAAACACTTTCTATGTCGATGTCGGCTCACCCGGGTTGAAGATTACTTGGCTACTTGGTATAGTGATCTCTTGTACTTTCTTTATTTCATTCATGACCATCCGAATTGTCCTTGTGGCAATTTGTGCATTGGTGAATCATACAATGAGGTTAAATGGATGTTCATCATCCTACCAATTGCTTGACTTACATGTATCCAAAAGAGGTCTTAAATGAATGGTTAATCCTCCTCCCTCATGCTTGACTTACATGAATCCAAAAGAGGTCTTAAATGGATGGTTAATCCTCCTACCTCATGCTTGACTTATATAAATACCTATACTAAATAACTTATATAATATCTAAGTGACTAAACTTTGATGATAGCCTAGTGGATATTTGTCGAACGTTGAGTTAGATCGCCTATTACCATGATGCTTGTTACGATTCCAATGGGCATTACGACCCATGAAAACATTTAAACTTTTTTGAGTTTTATAGTGTCAAGAACAAGTATTATATGTGCTAGGTGATTACTTTTCTTATTTGTCTATTTTCTTACACTTTAAACTCCGAATCCTTAAGCCCGAATGTAAACTTTCCTTAAAACTCCAAACCAAACACATTCATCCTTCTAGTCTTGACAACTTCGTCACATTTGATAATCAGAAAACATATGCAATATTTGTGAGTATACTCGATCCCATTTTACTTTTAAACACTTTGGGTGTAACATGTATCTTATACAAAACACAACACTTGAAACTATTTTAATCACACTATATCCACACTTAAACATGAAACTATATGATGCTTGTTAATCTCGTATGCTATGTAAACTTTTTGTGCCAATATGCTCATTAACTTCGTACAAGCCTACCATAACAATTATAGCGTTATAGGATTAATGCATCGCCCATATTCTTGTGGTATTGTTAAGTAAACTATTTTACACCCCTTCGTTTCGACGATGTTGGGTAATCACGATTGCGTTAGACTTTGGGTTAAACATATAGTACACCGTTTCAGCATATTAGTAACTTGCATATTGTTATTCATGTTGGATATGAGTCGTTAAACATTTTATTCTATATTATGCTATGTATGAAAACTTGTATACTCGCCAACTTTTGTTGATATATTTTAATACATGTTGCAGGTTGATAGAAGAGATGATGCTATGTGAAGAAACGAGATTTAGGTGGACTTAGATACACACCTAGTTTAAACTATTATTTTTATTGACGTTATGATGAAACAATGTGGTTCTTATTTGGATTTTTGTATGATATTTTTAGTTTTGCTATGAAATCAAATTTCAATTAGAGTTAATTACTGTTTTCGTCCCTGTGGTTTATCAAAAATCACTATTTCAGTCCATTAGTTTAAAAATTGTGATTTCAGTCTCTGTACTTACAGAATAAATGGATTGAAGTGGTTACGAAAGTGAAACCACAGGGACTGAAATGGTTATAAAAGTGAAACCACATGGACTTTTAAACTAATGGACTGAAATAGTGATTTTGACAAACCACAGGGACGAAAACAGTAATTAACTCTTTAATCTATAGAAACCATGACTATTTTTCAATTTATTAGAGGATTTTGATTGGTGTGGGATAATAGTAGAGGTCATGGTCCACATCATATAGATAATGGGTTAGATTAGTAGATGAGGGTGAGCTGACGTAGTGATGACGTAAAGAGTGGTGATGATCATTTGGGTATGAACACACTATATAGCGTAGTTATAAATGTTTGGCTAAAAGTGTTGTACACCTAAGCAACAATAAATTAAGTTGAACTACGAATTTCCCACCGCGCGTTGCGGCGGGGAATTCGCGTACAAACCAAATGGTAAAGACCAATATAAAGCTACAAAATATAAATGTGTAAAATGATCAAACACTAAATAAAATATAACAAATAGAAGAAAACCATATGAATGTAGATAAAATATCCCACACATTGCAAGGGTACGTCATCGTATATTAAACTCGAGGAAAGCCGTACAATGTAGATAAAAATACACTTGTGTCGAAATGTAGATAAAAACACATGTGATAGTATATTCGCAAATAACGAAAAGTTACGTCCTAAATTAAATTCGAGTAAAACCGTAAGATATCAAAATTTATTTATTACAATTAATAACTAAAATTAATAAAAATTAAGATAAAACTATAATTATCCTTAAAACAAAATATCTAATGAAAAATATAACACACAATTTGTTTAACATATTTAATATATACAGTAAAAATATTTGAGTATAAAGTTATGAATTATTGATATTTCTATTTGATTTATAAAGTAAACTAAAATAAAGAAAAGCCTAGATTTCATGTGGCTAAAATTTAAAAAAAATTAATGACTAAAATATAAAAGAAAAAAACTTAATTATAGCTAACATGATGTGGTTTAATATATATATATATAGTGTGAGGTTCATTGGGGAACACTAAAAAAATGGAGAACAGTGGGGAACTGACTCAAACGAACTCCGATTGGACTCATTCCAGCGGCGTTGAAACCGGCTAGTCGAACCCTAACTAGGATCTCTTAACCCTAAACCCTAACCCATAAACCCTAGATATATTAGGGATTGGATTTAGGGTCTTCTATTAGGGTTTAGGCTTAGGGATTAGCTTTAGGGTTTAGTTTTAGGGTTAATCATTAGTAGTTAGGGTTTAGCTTTAGGGTTTAGGGTTTTAGGGTTTAGCTTTAGGGTTTAGCCTTAGGGTTTAGCTTTTAGGGTTTATAGCTTAGATTTTACAGTTTAGCTTAGGTTTTAGCCTTATTTTTTTGCTTTAGGGTTTAGTGGTTAGGATTTAGGGTTTAGGGTTAAGAGATCCTAGTTAGGGTTCGACGAGTCGGTTCCCCACTGTTCCCCACTTTTTTAGTGTTCTCCAATGAACCTTCCCCACTATATATATATATATATATATATATATATATATATATATATATATATTTGAAGCTGATTGGATATAACCATTGAGTTCATTAATAGAGATAAATACCTATAAGGCTATGCGGTGTGACATAAAGGCCCCCGCCACATAAGCAATTTTAGGTCCCATAGCCATCCCTGGGCGCCAAAGTGGGTTGGGGGGGAGGTATGGGGAGGGCTCCATTGCATTTAAAGGGGCTTGGGGTTCATCTTTTTTACCAATCAAATCTCTTCTCTTTATTTCTTTTATTTTGTTTAATAGGGAGTTTTAAACTATTGCATAAAAGTTAAAGGGGCTTGGGGTTCATCTTTTTTACCAATCAAATCTCTTCTCTTTTTTTTTATGTGACATGACATTGAGATGGCATGATAAGCCTTTAGGTGTTTTATACCACACCTTGTAGCATAACGGTGCAAGTACACCCTTGTGGATCTTGTCGTGCTAAATACCAAAAAAGGTGATATTGTATTTTTTTATTAATATAATTGCCTTTTTTTCCTAAAAAAGAAAACAATCATGTTTATTGTCGGTTAAATAATGTAAAAAGAAATCTGTTATAGAAATTTTAAAACACAAATACATGTTTATTGTCGTTAAAACACAAATGCATGTTTGTTGTCGGTTAAATAATGTAAAAACAAATTTGTTATATAAATTTTAAAACATAAATACATATAAACGCATTCGATATAAAATCAATTTGAAGCATGAAATTGCAAAACATACATGATTGTACATAAAGCTAGCTCGTGGGAGAGATAAAGGGATACGGGTATGAATAGGGGATTCTTATATTGGGTTAGATGGGTCTTTGGCTCTTTTGTTTTTGTGCTTTATAGTGTAAATTTTATCGAAAATTTTCAAAAAAAAATATGTAGTATAAAATTTGAATTTGAGAGTCCAGTCTTCGCTGATTTTACAGAAAACTAAGTTAAAGATCCGCCAATTTGTATGAAGTTATATAATTGTTTTATACACTATAGGAAAGTAGATATAGATGTTTGTATAATTCGTAGTTTTCTTTAAATTTCATTTTAACTAGTGGGATATCCCGCGCTTCGCGGCAGACTTTCGATCGATATCGGTCCGATAAGTTACAGTACCGTTATGATACCGGGACTCGGTATAGCAACTGAAAGAGATACAAATGGCCACCGACATCAATACCTATGTTGTCCAGACACCATTGATTCGCTTCAGCACAATATTCGACCCAAACGAATATTGACACGTGTTTTACTTGGAAATAGCCATATTCTTGTATCGGTTCCGATAATACCAATAACGATAGTAATTGTTGTTCGGCCAAAACTGCTTCATAAAAAAATTACTCTCTTTTGAATAGAACTCCATTTTTATCGATTCTATTTACCTATTTTAAAAAAATAAAAGAAAAGAAAACACTACAATATGAAAATTAATATAAGAAATAATAATGTAGAAATATAAAATAATAATTTATTCCTATTTTGTTTAATATTATATGGATATTTGATCAATAAATGGATAAAATATTTGAAAGTCATCCAACATTTAATGTATTTAATACATATCATTCATACATCAAAAGCATCATATATGAATTTCACCTGACTTGATTTGATTGTGTTTATAGGTCACCTGCAAGTCAATTTAACTTTTACTGTAGCTTGCAATTTGTTCAATTATATATATAATAACGGATATGTGTGTGTGTGTGTGTGGTATAGGGTGAGAGTTTGCTACAGAGTCTATTTTTCCTACAAAGTGTAAAAGTCATAAAACATCGTAATTTCAACCATAAAACACACTCCAAACCCACAAATAACAAAGTGATGATTACTAAAATGTCTTATTTGTGGGTTTTGTGTTGTGTTTTGGATAATAAAGCTTTGATTAACGAATGACTAACATTAGTGTGTTTTATGTTGATTATCATGTTATGTTTTATATTCATAGTTCTACGATTGTGTGTTTAAGTTTTTATGGAATGTTAGTGTTTGGATATTATGTTTTAGTGATCTTCACTCTGTTATTTGTGAGTTTTGAGTGTGTTTTATGGCTGAAATTGTGTTGTTTTATGACTTTGTACACTTTTTAAAAATATTGACTTTGTAGCCGAACTCCACCATATATATGGTTAGATTACGGAACAAATGAGTCTTAAAATACAAATTGACTTAATGTGAAAATTGAATGATAGATTTTTTTATAATTTTATTAAGCATGTATTTTAGTCACGGAATCTAAAAAAATGTGAATTTACATTAGTAGAGTAATTATATAATTACTCTAGAGTAATTAAAAGTCAATATTTACATAATTACTCTACAATCAGTAATTACATTATTACTCTACTACTTTAAAATCATGATATTTTTATATTTTGTAATTAAACATTATATTTAAGTAGATAGAAAAAAATTTGAAAAGTAAAAAGAAAAAAGCTTCATTCTATTTCATACTTATATTATATATATATATATATATATATATATATATATATATATATATATATATATATATATATATATATATATATATATATATATATATCGGGTGGGAGTTGGCTACAAAGTCCATTTTTCCTAGTTGTGTTTTGGATAATAAGGCTTTGATTTTCGAATGACTAATGTTAGTGTTTTTATGTTGATAATCATGTTGTGTTTTATATTCATAGTTCTACGATGGGGTGTTTGAAGTTTTTATGTACTATTAAGGTTTGGAAATTGTGTTTTAGTGATCTTCACTCTGTTCTTTGTGGGTTTTGAGTGTGTTTTATGGCTGAAATTGTGGAGTTGTATGGCTTTTTACACTTTGTAGGAAAAATGAACTTTGTAGCCGAACCTCACCCATAATATATGGGATTCGTTAGGAACCACCCTTTATTGCGAGAACTGCGAGAACAATGTGAAAACAACCAAAATACCTAAAAAAATTAAAAAAAAAACACAAAAAACATATGTATATACTTTTTTTATAAAAAACGTTAAGTTTCGTCACTAAAAAACCAAAACTAAAACTTGTAACATTTGTCGAAAAACGAATTTTCGAAACCCGCTTCGTTTAATAACCGAACAATCAGTTTTAAATTTTTGTTGTTCATTTATGGCTTATTTTAATTTTAAACGATACATAATTAATAAACAAATTAGAAGATATAAATTATAATTGTAAAAAAATAAATAAATAAATAATAAAAATAAATTAATTAAAAAGGAAAACCGGCTGCCGGGAGTCGAACCTGGGTCAGCCGGAAATCCCCAAAGACTTAACCTTCACACCATCAACCGCTCCGCCACTTTGATTCTTTGTTAAAATACCAAAACAATTAATTAAAAAGATAAATCTCGGAAGTTAAATCCAGTCAAATCGCGCCCAATCAGCAGTCGTCGGAAATCCCGACGACTTCGCCGATAATTAACGTTTCCATCCAATGTTACCGAAGAATTAACTCTAACGACGGTTTTAACCGACATCTGAACCCGCGACATCAGTCGTAACCGCCGGAGAACAGCTAACCTTGAATTGAGACCGAATTCAGACCCCATACATCTCGGTTCTTCCCTATAAATTCACCCACAATCCACTGGAAGCCTTTTCGCTCACAAATCGCACCTCTTCTCGACGAAAATTTACTCGCCGGAAAACATCTGCAAGTCGCCGGAAAACCGAGACTTCCACCTACACGGTAATTACTTCGATTTTTCTGGTTCATTCCTTTATTAGACAAAATTCTAATATCAATCCCTCACCCAGAATCCTTTCCAGACGACGTTGCCGGATTATCTGTTTTCACCGGAGAAATTCTGAACTTTCAAGAACCTGCTGTTAACCGGTATGATTCTTTTAACTTACTGATAGTCGTTACCCAGTAGTTCCATTTCACATCTAATCCCTCCAAATTGTTGGTAAATCCTATTAGCCGAAGCTCACCAAGACGGAGCCGACGACCTTGCCGGACATCTGAAGAAAAACGAACAGTTTGGTACAATCAACCCTCCAACCTTTTTCCGTTCATTACTTTACGATGGCTCATAACATTCGTTAAGCTAATTTAACAAATAACAGTCAATTGGTCGATGTCTGTGTTTTGAACGAAGAAGATGAAGTGATGTATAATATAAGATTAATTAAAATCGGTTTAATGAACGGGTTAGACACACAGTCCAGCGGTGGACTGTGTGCAACAAACACACATGCGACGCGAGTTCGAATCCTGTCCCAGCTTTACTCTCTCGAAATAAAAATTTAACTTTTTAACTGAACTGGGTTGACTCACAGACCATGTTAAGTATAATAAAAACCGAGTTAATAACCAGGTTAGACACACAGTCCAGCGGTGGACTGTGTGTACGCTAACTCACAGGTCCCGGGTTCGAGACCTGTGGTCAGCACCGGTCCGATACGTTTAAAATCTTTTTAAAAATAAATGATTTTTGGATTAAACTAAATAGTATATAAGTATAATTAAAAACATAATTATTTCGGGTTAGACACGTAGCTCAGTTGGTAGAGCTGCGTGTACGCGTACGAGAAGTCACCAGTTCGAACCTCACTCAGTGCAACAACAGAACTGACCGAACCGGTCAACGGTCAACAGTCTCAGTCAACGGTCAAAGTCAACATTTATTTATTTATTTTTATTTATTTATTTAACTTAAAAATCAATTAAAAATACTTAAAAAATAACGTTTTCAAAGTTAGAAAGTAGCCTTAAACTCACAAAATTATACCCAAAAATCCTATTAAAATAGTTAATAAAATCTACATATTTACCGTACCTTTTCGTTATTTATTTGGTTAGTTATCTCTCGTCGATCAATCCCCTGAACTCGTGCGCATTCAACATCTTCAAACAAACGCACCCAATGTGAGTGAATCTCTACCAATTCCCCGTTTTAATCACATTTTGGGGTGTATCATGTGTCGCTATTTATTTAATTTAATTAAACACTTATGCATCCTTCATATTCATGATCATGTGTATTCAATATGTATCCGTTTGTTTGTGTGGTTGAAGTTTAGATTTAATTTATCATTTCAGTACATACATTTCATAGGCCGCCGCTCCCCATTACCTATGAGCGTGAGCTGTTCCCTATTACCTATGAGCGTGAACCAGGCGTTGCCAACATAAGATCGGTTCCGTTTGATTGAGCCTTGATCTCACATACATTAGCATAGGCCGTCCTTCCCCATTACCTATGAGCGTGAACGGGACGTTGCCAACATATACATTGTCATTCTTATTTCATGTTTAAGCAAGGTGGTTTGTGATCGTTATGTTTACATACATTTGTTCATATATGATTATTGCACAATTTTCCTGAATAAATTACAATAATGAATTGATAACAAATGTTTTTAACAAGGTTCACTCGCCAACTTTTGTTGACCCAAAATTTCCCATTTTTACACATGATACAGGTGATCAAGTTGAAGCAAGAAACATATAGGGCGGCTTAGAAGAATAAACCAGTTTAGATTATGGATTTGTTTTAGTTAAATTTTTCCTTTCCTTGTATTGTATGAATTTGACTTGGAACATTGAAATGTAATTTGGATTTAATAAATATGAAACATATTAGTAAACATCATGAGCTTTGGTGATAATCCAATTATGCCCCGACTCTTATTCCGCTGCGGGTCGGGGTGTGACTGATTGGTATCAGAGCCATGACTATAGGGATATAGGATAGGTTATTAGACCCTTAGAGCCTATACTATAGTTGCTTAGAAATTTTAAATTTTTGTGTGTTACATGCAAAATTCATGATGCTTATATGCTTTATGTTTATTGTTACATTCAATGTTATGCAAGCATGTAATAAGTACATATTATTATACAATGCCTATCATAAATCATATTCTCATAACATATCATACCCATGAAAGCACACACCACATTGTTTTCATGATTGCTTCTATAATGATTTTTGTATTTTCAAATCTCATCAAAGTGAGTTCTCATGACGGGCATGTAGTAACTGGAAGGGTACAAGTACCGGTAGTCGGAACGTCCTGTCTAGGCTTGGCATTCGTATAAATCCAAAATAAAGGACCAGTTTGCCTACCTGGGGACTAACGATGAGAGTACGAAGTACCTATTAGGCCAAAGCATGCTATACCAAACGTCGTGTGAGCTAACCCCACTTTGAGTTGTCATTGTGTCTACACCTGGACACATTCCGACCATACATCTTGTAAACATATTTTGTGGTTTTCATTCGGGTCATGCGAGTGTTAAATCGCCAATACTAATGTGAATCCTACCAAGCCAATAGTCATGAGGGCCCACATGACTATACAGGTGAAGGTATGGGGGACATTTGAGGCCCAACATGAGCAAACCCAAGACATCCTATGGATGTAGTTGCAATATTGATATTTATGTTAATTTCATTTTTTTTAGACACATGACCCCTAAACACTCCATAAACTCACCATCTTCCTATGTATATTCCTGTAGATGTCGGGTAGGCAGCTACGTGGAGGACGAAAGTCAGGAAGGTCAAACGAACGCTTGGCCACTCAAATTGCAAAACAAATGGCCGCAGTACTTCCTGATATTGTAATTCAAGTCTAGCAAGCTCTCACTGCAAATCCTGTCAACCCACCAAATCAAGAGGATCAAATCATCGACAACCCTTCCTCCAAGAAGTGCTCCTACAAGCACTTCAAGTCTTGCGATCCCCCAAAGTTCGAAGGGACCGAAGGTGTCACCACTCTCCTCCACTGGTTTGAGGAAATGGAAAACACTTTCCTAAATTGCGATTGTCCCGAGGATCGCAAGGTACGTTACGCAACCGGGAGATTATTTGGGGTAGCCTTGACCTGGTGGAACACCGAGAAGGGTAAAAGAGGAGTTGAAGACGCCATGGCCTTAACCTGGGAAGAGTTAAGGGAAATGATGACAAAACGCTTCTGCCCAAGAAGCGAACTCAAGAAGTTGGAAGACGAATTCCACTCGCTGAAGCAAAAGGAAGGGGATCACACTTCCTACAACAAAAGATTTCTTGAACTGAACCAGATGGTTCCTAACTTGTTCACCCCCGTGTACCGTTTGGTGGAACACTATATTCGAGGCCTTCCCTCGAAGATTCAAGACTCAGTCCTCAGCACTTCGCCTGCAACCCTCGAAGCCGCTATGGAATTAGCCACCGAACTTACCGAGAACCGCATCAGAAACGGTAAGTTCAAAGAGGAGAAAAAGAAAGCCCCCGTTGAGGGCCAAACTTCCAACCACCCCACCTCATCCTCAAAATTTTCAAACAAGAGGAAGCGAAATACCAGAAATTTTGCCGTCACTCAAACAAATTTCCCTATCCCTGCTGCACCCATCACACAAGTTACTCCTTCACCCGCACCATACAAAAGGCAATACTCTGGCCCTTACCCAAAGTGACCCGTTGTCAATACCATCACTCCCCCGAATACCCCTGTCAATATTGCACCGGCTGTGGCCGTGCAGGTCACACCATCCAAGCCTGCCGCTCACTGCAACGAATGAACCGCAACCAACCCACAACTCAAACCCACCATCAAATAATGGGCAAACCCAACAACCCCTACTACCACCACCTACACAACATACAACCCAAACCTACTATCAACCCAACTACCCCATGATGCAACCCATGCGGGCTTGCTACAATTGTGGAGACCCAAACCACTTTAGAAACACGTGTCCACGCTTGGTGAAAATCATACATGCTCAAGCTCAAGCGAATCCGGTGAACCAAGCTAACCAAGCTCCTCCACCTGCTAGAGGAAGAGCATTTAACATCAACGCCAACCAAGCTAGGGCGACAACAACGTGGTTAACGGTGCGTTTCTCGTCAATGGTAGTTATGCATCCGTGTTATTTGATACTGGCGCGGATAAGAGTTTTGTGTCCTTAGAATTTGAACCCATCCTCAATCAAACTCGTGACAAACTTATGGAATCCATAACGGTAGAAGTTGCTGACGGAAAACCGGTCTCATTAAACTCCATTATCCGAAACTGTACCTTTACTCTAAACGATCACGATTTTCCTGTTGACCTCATTCCTATGAAGTTGGGAAGTTTTGACATTATAATCGGCATGGACTGGCTCAGCCCACATCAGGCTGAAGTAGTATGCCGTGAGAAGTTCATTCGCATTCCTCTTGCAGACGGTCAAACTCTACGAATCTTTGGAGAAACCCCTTCGAAAGGACTCAAGCTGATGTCCTGTCTTCAAGCCCGAAAATATCTCCGCAAGAATTATGTAGCATTTCTAACCCACGTTGTCAAGAAGGGAGACAAAGAGAAGAAACTCGAAGATATACCCGTAGTGAAAGAATTCCCGCAAGTTTTTCCCGACGACATCGCAGGACTTCCTCCCAAGAGAGAAGTCGAATTCCGCATCGACCTTATACCTGGCGCTACACCCGTCGCGAAATCTCCTTATAGGTTAACCCCATCCGAGATGCAAGAGCTGGCCAGTCAATTGCAAGAACTGATCGACAAAGGATTCATACGTCCTAGCTCATCGCCTTGGGGTGCACCTGTCCTGTTTGTAAAGAAGAAAGATGGGACCTTTCGCATGTGTATCGATTACAGGGAACTCAACAAATTAACGATCAAAAATCGCTATCCTTTACCTCGCATCGATGATCTTCTAGACCAACTCCAGGGTGCCACTTGTTTTTCAAAGATCGACCTTCGTTCCGGCTATCACCAACTCAGAGTACATGAAGAAGACGTCCCAAAGACCGCCTTCCGAACTCGATATGGTCACTATGAATTCATGGTTATGCCATTTGGTCTAACCAACGCTCCAGCCGTCTTCATGGACTTAATGAACAGAGTTTGCAAACCCTATCTTGATCGCTTTGTTATAGTCTTCATCGACGATATTCTCATTTACTCAAAGTCTAAGACTGATCATGAACGACACCTTCGACTCATCCTCACACTCTTGAAGACCGAAAAGCTTTACGCTAAATTCTCCAAATGCGAATTTTGGTTAAAAGAAGTATAGTTCCTTGGTCATGTCGTCAATGACAAGGGAATTCATGTCGACCCCGCAAAGATCAAAGCAGTACAAGAATGGCAAGCGCCACGTACCCCAACCGAAGTACGATCTTTCCTTGGTTTGGCTGGTTACTATCGTCGTTTCATATCAAATTTCTCTCGTATCGCTGTACCACTCACGGCTTTGACACATAAAGGAAAACCCTTCGGATGGGGACCTAAACAAGAAGAAGCCTTCCAAACCCTTAAGCAAAAGCTTTGTGACGCTCCTATCCTCACACTCCCCGAAGGTTGCGATGACTTTGTAGTGTATTGCGACGCATCAGGACAGGGATTAGGCTGTGTTTTAATGCAAAGGGGAAAAGTGATAGCCTATGCTTCTAGGCAGCTCAAAACTCATGAGAAGAACTACACTACTCACGACCTAGAACTTGGAGCCGTTGTGTTCGCTCTTAAGATATGGAGACATTACCTCTATGGTACCAAGTGTGAAATTTACACTGATCACAAGAGCCTCCAACATATCTTTAACCAAAAGGAGCTGAACATGAGGCAACGAAGATGGGTCGAACTTCTTAATGACTACGACTGTGAAATTCGGTATCATCCTGGCAAAGCAAATGTGGTGGCCGATGCACTCAGTCGAAAGGGTTATGCGGACTCCATTCGTCTTCTATGTTCGCAAATCATGACCAACATCAAAGACCAAATCCGAGAAGTTCAACATGTTTCCATAACAGAATACGACGTATGCAATGAGTTATCTTGTGGAGCAGAACTTAAACTCGAAACAAAATCTGACGGCATTCTGTATTATCAAGATCGCATATGGATTCCTGATCACATTAACCTTCGTGATACTCTTATGAAAGAGGCTCACAAAACACGATACTTCGTACATCCAGGAGCCGAGAAGATGTATCAGGACCTTCGGTACACCTACTGGTGGCCTGGCATGAAGAAGGATATTGCTGTTTTTGTTTCCAAGTGCCTTACCTGTTCAAAAGTGAAAGCTGAACACCAAAGACCCTCAGGACTTCTGGTCCAACCTGAAATACCCGTATGGAAGTGGGAAAATATAACCATGGACTTCATTACCGGGTTACCTCGCACTCCTGGTGGGTACGACACAATATGGGTAATCATTGATCGTCTTACAAAATCAGCTCACTTCATTCCGATTCGCGAAGACTTAAAAAATGAGAAACTAGCTCGCATCTACATCAGTGAAATCGTAAGCCGTCATGGTGTACCGTTAAGCATTATATCAGATCGTGATGGTCATTTCACTTCACGAACATGGCAAGCTGTACAAGCCGCTTTGGGTACACGATTAGATCTTAGCACCGCTCAACATTTATTTATTTATTTATTTAACTTAAAAATCAATTAAAAATACTTAAAAAATAACGTTTTCAAAGTTAGAAAGTAGCCTTAAACTCACAAAATTATACCCAAAAATCCTATTAAAATAGTTAATAAAATCTACATATTTACCGTACCTTTTCGTTATTTATTTGGTTAGTTATCTCTCGTCGATCAATCCCCTGAACTCGTGCGCATTCAACACCTTCAGACAAACGCACCCAATGTGAGTGAATCTCTACCAATTCCCCGTTTTAATCACATTTTGGGGTGTATCATGTGTCGCTATTTATTTAATTTAATTAAACACTTGTGCATCCTTCATATTCATGATCATGTTTATTCAATATGTATCCGTTTGTTTGTGTGGTTGAAGTTTAGATTTAATTTATCATTTCAGTACATACATTTCATAGGCCGCCGCTCCCCATTACCTATGAGCGTGAGCTGTTCCCCATTACCTATGAGCGTGAACCAGGCGTTGCCAACATAAGATCGGTTCCGTTTGATTGAGCCTTGATCTCACATACATTAGCATAGGCCGTCCGTTCCCCATTACCTATGAGCGTGAACGGGACGTTGCCAACATATACATTGTCATTCTTATTTCATGTTTAAGCAAGGTGGTTTGTGATCGTTATGTTTACATACATTTGTTCATATATGATTATTGCACAATTTTCCTGAATAAATTACAATAATGAATTGATAACAAATGTTTTTAACAAGGTTCACTCGCCAACTTTTGTTGACCCAAAATTTCCCATTTTTACACATGATACAGGTGATCAAGTTAAAGCAAGAAACATATAGGGCGGCTTAGAAGAATAAACCAGTTTAGATTATGGATTTGTTTTAGTTAAATTTTTCCTTTCCTTTGACTTGGAACATTGAAATGTAATTTGGATTTAATAAATATGAAACATATTAGTAAACATCATGAGCTTTGGTGATAACCCAATTATGCCCCGACTCTTATTCCGCTGCGGGTCGGGGTGTGACAAAACTGAACAACAGTATCGATGCACATGTGCATACGCATGTACATGTGCATATGCACATATGCAGCGGTATTGTTGTTCATTTTTAGTGACGATAATTTTGCGTTTCTTTTTATAAAAAAAATAAACAAAAAGTATCGTTGCACATGTGCATGCGTATGCATATGCACATTGCATCTTTACTCTTGTTCAATTTTTGTTTTATTTTTTATTGACGAAATTTAGCGATTTTTAATAAAAATATAAAAAAAAGTTTAGCACTTAGTTATAGGGTTTAGCTTTATCGTTTAGTTTTTAGCATTTAGATTGGGATTTATTGGTGAGGTATAATTTCTTTTTAGGGGTGGGGGTTGGGTGGTGGTAGGTGGGTATATTTTGTTATGTTCACATTGGTTCTCGCAACAAGAGTGGTTCTCAAATGAGCCATACCCTATATCTATATCCCTGTGTCTGTGTGTGTATAAGCCGCTTAACGTACAATATTCATTAACGCACGAGCGTACGCTGTGAAATGACGCACACTGTAAAACTCAAAATTCTAATTTCGCATGTTGAAAGACCACAATCACGTATATTAAAAACCATAACATGCTTCGTTACATAATTATAACATCTTCATTTCATAAGTATAACATGCCTGATTATGGTTTTTTCAACATACGTGATTAGGGTTTTGAATTTTACAACGTGTATAATTTCACACTGTACGCTCGTACGTCAAGCAATATTGTATTTTATACTTTCAATATATATATATATATATATATATATGAGAATTTGCAATAAAAAATCTAACAAATTATATTATTATTATTATTATTATTAATATTAAATAAACAAAAAATGAAATGTGATTGTGGCTGCCAATTGGCATTGAGAGGATTCAATCATGAAGGTCAAGGGTAAAATAGGAATATGAATAAGAAAACTGAAAGCTGGCGCTCACCTCAGATGGGACCCAGGGTGGGGGCCAATGGTGACCTGTGAAACCAACATTTTCTGACCTGTCCGTGAAGAGATTATATTCCCACGTGGCTTAGCTGGGAGGTTAAGTAACAGCAATCACGCCGTTAATTTCACCCGGAATCAATCACCCACCTCCACATGTTATCAATCATTACAGACGACTTGATATTAAGGTTTAAAACTTAAAATTATTAATTAGATATCATTAATTAAATAATTTATATTGTTAACTTATGTTTTATATCAAGGGTTTTCGCCAAATCAGCCGTATGATCAACCCATTTGGCAAGCATAAACTTTAACCTTTTTTTATTAAAACCATTCACTAAAATACTGATATTTGTCCATCTTATATGTAATGTGTCAAGTTGACGCATAACTTACACACTTTTGCTTCCAAATCGCAAATTCGGCGCATAGCTTACATGCATATGCACCAGAAAAAGAAAAACAAAACACGCCACGAAGGCGTAGGAACATAAAAACTATACCCCATATCATGAAAAAAAAAACCTAAATGGATCAAAAGCAAACCCATTTTTCCAAACTATTAAAAAACTTGGTTTTTAGTTGTTATATATATTTATTGATCATAATTATCTCTAACAATTCTCTACATACTCTTTTCTCCGAAAAACTTATCTCAACAAGCTTCTGTAGACAAATTTTATAAATTTAGTTAATATTGTAATTTATGACGAAAGAAGATGAGAGTCTATCAATAGCGTTGCTAAGTATTTACCTTTTAATTGTTTTATCCATCCTATCTGGTAGAGTGATATGACGTGTCTTAGAAATGTGGATACTAATAATACTCTTATTAACTATAGTCTGGTAATAACTATAACTATCATATTACATATATATTGTATTGCTTTTTAATTAATTAAATGATATAAATTTAATTTTGTAGATTAAGAAAGAACAATGAAATTAAAAAAGGTATAATAAATTTAATTAAATAAAAATCTCAAAATATAAATTATAATTGATATATTCTAAAAGTTAGAAAGAAATTAAGAACTCAAAATGATTCCTGTGGAGAACGATCAAGTTAACTCATAAACATTAGTCGGAATTGCTCATTTAACCATCTCTTGTGTTAAATAAAAGGCATAATCTCTAGACTTAATCCCTTCATGCTAGATCAATAGTAATAAGAGCTTAAGAAATTGAATGACAGGGCTTACATAACAAAGTCAGACATGACACGATAAAGACATGATAACATGAGATGCTAGACATGATATTATCGTGTTATTTTTGTTAACACGAATACAACATGTTTAGAACAGGTCGACACAAAACGACCTGTTAACAAATATGTTTAGAAACATAATAAATATCACATATTAGAAACTTGCTAGTGAAACAAAAGTTGTCAAAAGTTCAAAAAGTTTTAAATAATACACAATCCTTAACATTATAATCCTTAATATAATAATCTTTAACATATTAATTCATATCAAATTTAAAACAAAAATCATTAACAGTCAAATCATAACATCCATTACAAACTATAAACAAGTCGCTTATAGGTTAACATGTCTTTAACTTGTTTAGACATGAATTTATCGTGTCCTAAACGTGTCGACCTGTTTACGCCATGAAACTTGTAAAGCCCAAACACTAAACCTGCAAGGAAAGTGTCATTTCATGTCGTGTTAACATGTTCATGTATGAAATTTCCAGGATGTCAACCCTATAGAATGGTAATGCGACTAAAACCACTTGTCGTTCCTCTTTTCACCCCGATACCTCATCATCTAAGGCATACAGCATACAGCATACTTCTCTTTTTTAGGTTAGATGATATTCTCTTTTTTAGGTTAGATGATCAAGAATATTTGGTATAAAAAGACTTCATTTATTTGTGTGATAAATAAGACGTATAAGTTCGTATACTCCTGTCATAAGTTGTTTTATGTTGAACGTCTCAAGTATTAATAAAAGGGTGGATGTATCCACACATCCCCCAAACTTATCTACACATCCCCTAACCCTATATGACCCTTATTGTCCAATATACCTAATATAGGGCCCATCTATACGCCCCTTATAGTGCTATACGACATTCATTCTCAGTCCCCTCATTTAATGGCAATCATTGGGTGTCACCCAATGATTTCATAATGATTGCTACCTTTTATATGGAATAAGATGGTGGGTTTAATGCTTGAAAATTGGGGAAGGTAGTGAAATATTATTATAAATAAAATTGATAGATTTTATATAAAATGTATTGTAACCAGTTTTAATAAATTAATTAGTATAAAAATATTTCTTAGATATTTAATAAAATAAGGTTTTATAAAATAAATGTATTTATAAAGTTTTTTATTTGTTTTTTATTTTGTATAAAAACAATTTGTATGTATCAAGGTTTTATTTAGTAATTATTATCAAAAACTTCTTAGAATTTTTTGGTAAACCAAGGTTATAAAATATATCAAGTTTTAACTTGTTTTTTTAATATATTAATTTTTTATAAAATGTGGTTTTAAAAAATTGTATGTTATAAAATGACAAATATTTTATTTATAAAATGTCGTTTTAAAAAAAAATTGTAGGTTTAAAAAAAATGTGTTTCACTTATCATTTTCATAACGCAACAAGAAACGTAATTCAAAATGAAATTGAACATCGGTTTATATATTATAACCCAAAACATGGCACTTTCATACAAACTGTAATAAAAAGATAACCTAAACCCTAAACTAACCCTAAACGTTAATCGTTACATATTATTGAATTCGCGTACGGCTTCGATGATGTCAAGAGTACATCGGGGTGTTGATAAGACCATATCAAGAGCTCACCCAGTGGGTAGTGTTGCTACCCTAGGTTCCAAGGGCTTTGATGCCATCAAGACTACACCGGGGGTGTTACTAAAACGACATCAAGAGCACACCCAGTGGAGATGGTTGGGGCAGTGGGTGCGGGAGTCGACTTCATTACCCACTGCCACTATGGTGCGTCCCTCGGCATGAATCTGAAATAGGTACGCGGGGACGCCTTTGAATCTGAAATAGGTAAGCGGTGAACTTGTCCCTAAGGATTACGCGGCCACCATGGTCAAAACACCGACTTTCTATATCCTGTTAAGAACGATTGGTTAAAGTGTTAGACTCGACATTCGAAATTGTATTATTTTTAAAGAAAATAATAAAGAAATCTGATAACTACCACCACACCCACCACCCACCACGGCACCACCATAGCCCACCACCACCCTCAAAAACCTCCACAGCGACCACCCGCCATTGCCACAACCGACCACCCGCCACCATAGCCACTACCACGACCACCACAGCCTACCATCCACAACCCACCACCACCACCCAAACCCACCACTACCACAGCCACCACCCGCAACCCACCACCTTACCACAACCACCACCCGCAACCCACCACCTTACCACAGCCACCACCCACCACCACCTTACCACAGCCACCACCGACCACCACCTTACCACAACCAACCACCACAAACCACCACCCTCAACCGCTACCAAAGCCTACCACCCACCACCAAACACCAATTTATCCACAGCCTACCACCCATCACCACCTCACCACCGTCAACCACCACAAACCTTCACCATCAACCACCATAAACCTCCACCGTCCACCATCACAAACCACCATGAAACACCACCATAAACCTCCACCGTCCACCACCACAAACCACCATGAAACACCACCCCAACCACCTTCAGCGATATCAACCAACCCAACAACCACCCCAACACCACCGCAAACAATAACCACCACCCTAACACCATCACAAACGGCCATAGTAACCACCAAAAATTAAAACATCAAATATGGAAAACGAGCTAACCTTGAATACTCCAACCGTATCAAGTGATACTAAGAGAGAACAATACGAGAGACAAAGAATCCATTCGTGTGTGTACTTCCGGTTCATCATGGTGTGGTCCAAGAATTTGCTTTAGTGGTCCAACTTTGCATATCCAGATGTAAATGTGGTTTGTAGCTAAAAGGGACAAGAATACACATGTATACGGATCTCATAGTGCAATGAGGGGCGCATAGATCCACATTTTCTGACCACTTTTTCGTATATATCAAAAAGTTTTCGTATTTATCAAAAAGTTGTCAGCTTTTCAAAACCTATACGACTCTCATTGCACTATGAGGGGCGTATACAAGTATTACTTCCTAAAAAGTTGTGTCTATACGTCCCTCATTGTATAATCCGGAGCGTATGTCAAAAAAGGTTGTCAGAATCGTACTTTTATACGCCTCTTATTGCCCTATGAGAGGCGTATTGATGTTTTTTTTCTTGAAAAGATGCAGTACGTATTAGATGGTTTGTGTTGTATCCGTATCCATCTTCACATCAACCATGGTTCTTTGCAGATGTGGTAGGCAAGCTGCACTCAAAACATCTTGGACTGAAACTAATCCGGACGTCAATTTTACACCTGCTCTCAATTGGTATGCATTTTAAGAAGTATTTTTTTACACTTATAATTTATAAACATTAATTCGTCTTCCGTTTCAGCGTTCTAAATGCAAGTTCTTTTTGTGGCACGATCCTTCATTATGTAATCGGTCAAGTCAAATCATTAGAGGGCTGTTGGATACGAAGGCTGTGCTTGAAAACGAAGTCATCCTTTTGAGAGAGGAGGTTCGAATGTATAAATTGCAAGTGGCAGAAATAGAACATAATCGTTCAAGGGCCATTCATCAAAGGGAAAGATGTTTGATAATCTCTTGGATTTTTTTTTGTGTTGTTTGTCTTTGTGTTTGTCATTGCCACTATTTAAGTTTATGTAAGTTCTGTAATTGAATGTAATGGCTCTCATATTTTGTGTTTTATCAAAATGTTATGTATTAGAGTATATTTGATGAAATTTCTTACCTTTTTATTATAAAAAAACATAACATGAATACAACAAAACGTTGTTATTAAAATAAAAATTTATTAGTTAACAAAAATATTGATTATATTAAAATGAGGTTTTTCATTAAAATCACCACAAACGTTTATATAAATTCAACCACGCAAACTATTAAGCGTAAATAACAAAATAAATAAATATTTTTCCGTACAATCATAGGTTCAAAAGATAACCAAACAAAATAAACATAACGTTCGCACAATGTTTAAAATCAAATTACACCCAAACAAAATACAGAAATACTAATCCAACGGCATGTCGTCACCGGTGTCATCGGAATCAGCACCATCACCTGACAAAGGGATCTGCGTAGCGGACGGTGGGGACTGCGTGCTGGACGGACCGGCCTACGTGCTGGAAGGGCCGACCTGCGTGCTGGAAGGGCCGGCCTGCGTAGGGGACGGGGCTGGCTGCATGTCGGCCTCTGGATAAACACGTGGTGGCGGCACGCGTCGAACTGGCAACCTGGCCTCGGTACGCCTCTCAGCCCCTTGGCAATCACCCACTCTATCAAATCCTTCAGCCTGTCTGTCCGCCGATCCTGCTGTAACTGTCTTCCAAGAATCTTCGTCTGATCCGCCACAAGCCTCTTGGGAGCCGCTGGGTGGACTGAGGCAGCCTAACCGCATGATAAACTCGTCGAGGATGTTGCGGGGGCTCCTGCGGCGGATGCCCCTGCTCAACCACAGCCTCGATGTCTCCGTCTCCCATAGGCTCCTCAGCTACATGAGGCATCTCCACCTCCCGGTCTCCAGCAGTGGCTGATGTACAAGCTCTTGGTGTACAAAAATCCGACCGTCCAAACCCACAAACCTATAACCAATATCCGAAAAGTTCACCGTTATGTGCATCCCTGTCAACGTCCGTATGCCCAAATACACGGAAGGTGCCGGCGGTGGCAAATCGTCAATGTATGGAAAATACCGGGCACAATGCTGGGCAATATGCGTGATGAAATCCCCTCCAAACATACGGCCACGCCTCTGCCGTTTACTATAAGAGGCGAAATACTCCTCCAGGCAGCGACGTAGGGCGCACGGCGTCCCCATGAATAAACAATATAGAAAGAACAGGTCGTTCTTCATGACCCACTCGAGGCTTTTGCCGCGCGCAGTGATCGACGTGGCAATGCAGCGGTGCATGTAACGAACAAGTGGGTCAGGAATCAACGAGACACGGGCCTTCGAGCCTAAGGGAACATCACAGAGAGTGGGCCACCACGCAAGTAACTGGTAATCAGACATGGATCCTGAACCAAATCATCAAACACATAAAATCCGGTGGCGACCGCAAACTCACGCAAAGACATATCCTGTCGCTGCCAGAATAAACAGAAGGATACCTCTGAAGGGGGTGGGGGTGCGTGTGGATCGTCCATATCCGAGTTTGGCTGATCAGCCGGTCGTGGACGAAAAACGAAAGTGGAGAGAAACTCCACCATCAAAGGCCTATGAGACGGTGCGGCCGCCAGTGAAAACATACGGTCCCACGGGGTATTATCCCCGACTAACTGTTGAACCCTATCCTCCTCCCCGCACTCTCTCAACGCATCCCAAGACAGCGCCCTTTGCTGCCCCACCTTCTGCTGCCGGATTACCCTAAAACGTCTGCCTTCCCTGGTGTGCGCTTGGTACGCCATATAAGGATACCCCGCACAATTATCACCGGCCATCTCATCGAAGCCCACTGTCAGAGCCGCGTCTTCCTCGTCAGACGACATATCTACAATTGTTAAAACACAATACATGTAAATAATTAGAAAACATAAAACACATACTATAAACCAAGATGAATTTCATAAGTGTTCCATAGCTTTCTTTGTTGTACAGTGGGTTTAACAATTAACATCGAAAGTCAATAAAAAAGAATTAAGCAAATTTGAAAATAAAAGATAATAGAATAAATCTGTAAATCTGGTTTGGCCAAAACACATAGCATTCACTCCGTCCAGTCGTATCATTCAACTACAGTCCTATGGTCGAGCTCGTATCATCAGTGAACTTCAACCAAATTTTGTAGAAAATAAACACTCAATTAAACCAAAATAGACATCCAAATCGTAACAGCCTGTTGGAGCTTATGGAGAGCAAGAAACAATCTGTTTTTTTTTCTGCCAAATCAGTCTATGTTCCAGTTCTAATAGAGGAGATCAAAGGAACGACATTTCTGAGGGTAAAGAACAGATCAAATCTGGGTTCAATACTACTATTCTAAGTACTCTAAAAATTCGAAATCAAAGCAACAAAATCAACATTCAGTCATACGTCAATTCTTGGCTTAATGAACGAGATCGATATCGCCGTTCGAAAAAAAAGACATCCAAATCTTAATTGCAGTCCTACTGATCCAAATCGACATTCAGTCCTACTGTTCTAAATACTCTAAAAATTCGAAATCAAAGCAACAAAATCAACGATGGGGGAGTGGTCCGACGATGGGGGAGTGGTGGAGGCGCTGCTCGTTGTCATTACTATGTTTGCCGGTGATGAAGGCATTATTGGTGACGGTGGTGGAGACTGTGTGGTGGAAGAGTGTACCTTGTAAAGATTGGTGAAGACTGACTGATTTTGACCAGGGGTGAGCACCACCACTACCACCACCACTAACCCCGTCAATACTCATAGCCGAGCACCACCACCACGAAACCCTAACCCCGTCGGACCAAAACAAAAACAAAGAAGAATAAATAGGAAAGATAACTTGTTACTAACCTCGTGAATTAATATGGAGTGTATAGCTTGATACGAGGAAGAGATCCGATACGGAGAGGGTTAGTGTGTGTTTTCTTGGTGTTTGGTGTGTGTATTTGAAAATGTTTTGATCTATTTTCCCCCTTTATGTGAAAAGTTGTTTCAATACACCTCTCATTGACCTATACGACACATATTCCCTGCTCACCATACGATGTGTATAGCTTAATGAGAGTCATATAGGAACTCGTATACGACCCTCATTGACCCATACGATTCTTATTGAACCTTTTTTTTACATAAACAATTTGTTGTAGTTTAGGGTTTTTATATTATAAAACAATATAATTAATAAATTTTATTAAAAAATTGTTAAATACTTTATATTTGAAATAATATGATGTAAATAACACTGTTTCTTTAAACATAATACTACGATTAAACAATTTTAAGTGTTGCAACGAAACATACAATAAGTTAATAAAGTCTCTACGTAGACTTCTGTTACCATCTAGTAATGCCCGACCCTATGCAATACGTGACATGTACATTGTCTCACATTCCATAGATATGAAATAGGTAAGCAATGCACTTCTCCCAAAGGATTACACAGCCACCACCGTCAAAACACCGACTTTCGATATCCTGTTCAGAAAGATCGATTAAAGTGTTAGTATCGACATTCAAAAGTGTATCACCATAGCCTACCACCACAACCAACAACCCACCACCACCCACAGCCACCACCCACAACCCACGACCACCACAGCCACCACCGACCACCACCTTCCCACAGTCAACCACCACAACCACAGTCAACCACCACAACCACCACCTTAGCTAACTTAATAAAGTCTCTACGTAGACTAAGTGACATGTACATTGTCTCCCATTCCATAGATTCCGTACTTAGGTATATACTCCATATCCCATTTGGTACTGGAATCGGGTAATCTTCTGTTAATTGCATCGGAATATACTCCATAAGCCCATTCATTGATTTTTATATAAAATGTATATGTATCAAGTTTTTATAATTTAATTATAAAAAATTCTTAGATATTCTATAGAACAAGGTTATAAAATCTATTGTACCATTTTTTAAAAAAATTGTTGTAGATTAGGGTTTTTTAATTATAAAATATATTGTACCATTTAAAAAAAAACAATTTTTTTGTAGATTATGGTTTTTATATTATAAAAAAATTGCATATAATTTATAAAATATATGTATTTATCAAGTTCTATTTGTTCTTTATTTATTAAGTATTATTATATAAAATAAGGCTATAAAATATAACAAATAAGGTTATAAAATATATGAAGTTTTAATTTAGTAATTATTATCATCAATTTCTTAATTGTTTTGTTTTAATATGTCCATAATTGTGTTTCACTTCTCATTTCCATAACGCAACAAGAAACGTAATTCAAAATGAAATTGAATGTCGGTTTATATTATAACCCAAAACATAGCACTTTCATACAAAATGTAATAAAAAATTTTCTAAACCTAAACCCTAAACTCAGGTGTCAAAACATGGTTTATATTATAACCTACAACATGGTTTATATTATAACGCCTAAACCCTGGCATCAGGTTCGTGGGGCCAACACAAGGTGGTTGGGGTCAGTAGAAGGTGGTTTTGGTCACTCGGTGTGGGAGTCGACTACATTATCCCTTGCCACCCTGGTGCTTCCCTTGGCGTGAATCTGAAATAGGTAAGCAGTGCACTTCTCCCTAAGGATTACGCGGCCACCACCGTCAAAACACCGACTTTCGATATCCTGTTAAGAACGATTGATTAAAGTGTTAGATCGACATTCGAAAGTGTATTTTATAAAGATAATAATAAACAAATCCAACAACTACCACACCCACCACCCACCACGGCACCACCATATCCCACCACCACCCTCAACCACTTCCACAACGACCACCCGCCACCATAGCCTACCACCACGACCACCACAGCCTACCACCCGCAACCCACAACCACCACAACCACCACCTACAACCCACAACCACCACAACCACCACCCACAACCCACCACCACAACAGCCACCACCCCACCGTCCCCATCCAAGGCCTCAAACAATAACCACCGACCTAACTCCACCATAAACGGCCAAAGTAACCACCAAAAACAAAAAAAAAAACAAAAAATGTAATACGAGCTAACCTTGAATACTCCAACCGTATCAAGTGATACGAGAGAGAGAACAATATGAGGGACAAAGAACCCGTACGTGGGTGTGTACTTCCGGATCTTCATCTTGTGGTCCAACTTTATTGTGCATATCTAGAAGTAAATGTGGTTTTTAGCTAAATAGGGCAAGAAAACACATCTATACGCCACTCATAGCGCAATGAGGGGCGTATATATCATGACTTTCTGACCAATTTTCAGAAAGGTGTAAGTGTATACACTTCTCATAGCTCAATACGTCGAGTATATGACAAAAAGGTGTCAGCCCACCATCAGACGCGTATAAGGCTCTCATCGGCCCATACGATTCGTATTGTACCTTTTTTTAAGAAACAAAATTTAATAAATACGGGTTTTTATGTTATAAAACAATGTAATTAATATTTTTTATAAAATAATTGTCACGTACACTATATTTGAAATATAATATAATGTAAATAACATTGTTTGCTTTAAAAGTAATACTACAATTAAACAATTTTAAGTGTTACAACGAAACCTACTCTACGTTTATATATTCTCTTCGTTGACTTCTATTACTACCTAGTAACACCCTACCCTGTGCAACACGTGACATGTACATTGTCTCCCATTCCATAGCTTCCGTACTTCGGTATATACTCCATAGCCCCCATTCGGTACTGGCATTGGGCAATCATCTGTTAACTTAACCATGATGAAGTGGCCACCTTCCACATAAGAAATCGATAAAACAGAATGGTCTGGGTAGACCTCCGGACCATCGAACATGGGGAAGTAAGTTTGACAAACACTGTTGCTTAAATGTTGAACAATCACACCAAATATCTGAGCCACCAACAATCCCGTGTAGGGCATGAACGTCCAACATGCAGTTGGTGCAGGTTTCATGTTCAACCAGTTTATTGATCGATATACCACATTGTAGCACCCCTTATCAAAAGAGTCGAGAATACGCCACCATTGTTCCTTGTTTATGAACATCTCGTCGAGTAGCTGCTGGCGGACCCACATCCATTGATTCTGCTCCAACCCCAAACCCATAGCCATGGATCGAAAACCACAGTTACTGTCCGGTTGGGCATCTTCCATATGTGTTATGTATCTTCGGTAAATAGTTGGAAGCCAGTCCGTAAAACGACTGATCATGTGTTTGTACCTATAATTGGAAAAAAACATATGGTGGAAAATCTAAATAACGGAAATAAATGTATGTATGTTTGTTTATTTGTATGTATGTATGTATTTATGCATGTATGTATGTATACATGTATGTATGTATATACGTACTTATCCCCCACCAACAGCAGAAAATGTTCATTTGGCTGTATTTTTAGCTTTATTTTTCTTTGAACGACTACGTTGCACAAACGGCTTTTGAGTGTCCACTCTCTTTTGAGTGTCCTCGTTCCTTTCTGATTGGGTTTGGGTATCTTTACGCCTCACAACCTCCTCCCTTTGTTGTTTTGCTTTCGTAGATGGGCGCCCCTGAGTATCTTGTTGTACCTCAGGCGGTTCATGGTCAGTCATACTTGGATCCACAACCGCTTTTATCTTCGATAACATACTTTTTAACACTATCGGTGGTTGGGCCTGTAGTTGTTGTGTGACCCTATCCATTTCCGCCCGAAGATCACAACCGTCTTGCTCATCTTTTTCTGTCGAAAAATCATGCTTTGTCCAGAATCTATCTATCGAGGAAAGAGGAATTTTGCAATCTGTATTTAAATAGTCATAGTTAAAACCCATTGATTATATATACAAATTAAAATGATATTATCTATTTATAGTTGATATATTACATATGAAGAATAGTAAGAGGCCGAAGCCTATTTTATTACCTGTATTTTCTTACCACTCCATCTGACAAGCACATGGCAAGCCACAACCCGTAAAAAGCTGATGGCCACAAGTCCCCCCTGCCCCCCGCAACGCACGTAGCTTTTCCTCTCGACAAGCAACAAGTCTAGCGCTTTTTGGAAACATTACCGTGTATGTTATCAAAAAATGGTATTTTGTGGTCCCCCATTTGCACGGACCGACTTTCCTGAAAGCTGAGGTTTATTTGTATGCGCTGAGACTGAACAACTTTGTCAACAAGCCACACAAGTCTATGGAGAGAGCTATTTGGCCCCTTAACATATCTCTTAAACTTAGCATATTGGCTTTCAACTCTGTTGGTTGTGTGTTGACCAAAGTTAGGGACCGTGTTAGTCCATGCTGAAACAAACTTTTCTTTGTACTCTTTCAGCCATACATTATACAAATAGTCCAAAACTTCTAAAAAAACAAAAAATAATTATTTGTAATGTTAGCATGTATATATAGTTGCATAAGCGTATGTAAACTAATATAATATGTACCTGATCGATGGTCGTCTATCAGTCGCGTATAGAGCCGCTCAAAGTTATAATTGTATAGTGTCGGAGTGGAAGAAGCACACAGTGGAGACCAAGAAAGCTTGAATATTTTCCAGTCTTCATCTGTAAATTTTCCCCGACAGTGTTTTAGAATATTCTGTGAGATGTGCCACCTACATAACAGTTTTGAAGCTTTTGGGAATACTGTATCGCAGGCTTTCATCAAAGCTTGATCCCTGTCTGTTATAATTACACGTGGCTCCATACACTCTACCAACAATTCTTTGAGCCTCTCTAGAACCCATAAGAAGTTATCCTGTTTTTCTCTAGAGACAAACGCATGAGCCACACTAAAGGACTTGTGTGTCGATGTCACACCTACAACTTGTATAAACGGAAGTTTATACTCATTCGTTTTGTAGGTAGCATCAATCATCAACACATGTGGGAATGCACGCCACATTACGTATGAGTCCCGATGAACGAAAAATACATCCTCGACCGCATTTGTAGAGGGATTCACCCTGGTGAAATAGGTGTACCTTTCTTCTTTCAACATCATCTCCAGTATCCGCATTGGTGTTCGATCGCCATATATTTTGAGTTTAATCTTTTTTATCGCGTTTTGTACGTCTCGTAGAATGCACACGCTACGTGGGTTTTGTTTTCTTAGGGTTAAATGTATATTCGTGGGCTCCATGTTTTGAAAATAAAGTCTTTCCACCAGTGATTTTTCATCCTTGGTCAGCCTTCTCGCAAACGCGTGACCCTCGAGGAATTCTAAAGGCTCATGGTTATGATTGTTTTAGTATCGACTATGCTCCAATTTCCACTACTTGCGTCTCGTTTCCCTATCACCTTAAAAGGACAACCAACCTTTTTGCTACCGGAACGCCGAACTGTTTCCTTACTTTTGTGTTCGCCCCCACGCTCGCATTGCAACCATATCTTCACGGTCCTTGCTGACGAACCTTCGCCTCTTATTATCGTTCATTGGGTCACCATGACGTAACCTTTCGCAACTTCACTTTGGTAAACCCAATCTTTCAACTCTTCAAGTGTCCCAAATACCTGAAACAGTGGTACATTATAAGGTTGTTAATATAATTATGTGGTCGGATTTTTTTGTTTAAAAATCGGGCCGTGATCGATTTCATGTAAATGAATGAAATTTCGGGTTGGATCGGTTCCGGTTGGATTTGTAAAAAAAATTGGGTCGTGTCGATTCGGATTCTTATACAACCTAATACAATGTGATACCTAATAAACGATATATTAACGAATAACACATAAGTAACGATTATGTCATACCTTTTCTGATTCTTTCCGGTCGTTAGCGCCTTCCTTGTTAGCGCCTTCCTCGTTAGCACCTTTGTCGCCGTCAACACCTTCGTCCTTGTTGTGACCCCATTCCTCAAAGTGCGTGACACCTTCATCGACTTCTTTATCATTTTCCTCGAAGTACTTAGCACCTTCCTCGTACTCTATGTTGTGTTGTTTTTCCGTATACGTATGGTAAGTCCCGTAAGCGTGATGCGGATATCTTTGAGCCACGTAATTTGGTCCCGCCTCATATACTGCCTGGTTCAAATCAGGCAGTATGGGGCGCACACTCCCGTCATCACAACGAAGCACGAACACAACCTCTTCCTCACCTCGATCAACATTAGTAACCCAAACGCTTTCGGAGACGTATGACTGGTTTGTATCTTCGCAAAAAAAGGAACTAAAGTCCCAAGACGACACCGTGATTTGATCTGGCTGTTTTACTTGTGAATTTTCAACAATATTTTGTGAAAATTACAAGTTTTGAGAAAATGCACCCGTCTCCAAGGATAAACAAACTTTTTAACTTCGATATGGAGCGTATAGGGCAATGAGGGGCGTATGGGAGTATTTTTCCAGACCTTTTCAGACTGAACTCACTGTCGTGTCAGTCTGCTACCTTAAATTCCTCAAACATTGTATCAATGAGGGCCGTATAGCTCAATGAGGAGTGTATAGGGTTAAATCCTCCAACTACCTCCAGCTTATACGGGTCTTATAGAGCAAAGAGAGCATATTGATTCACTTTTTTTCACTTTTCCTGACACCATTTAATGCGCTTCCCCCTATATGACCCTTATTGCCCAATACGCTGCTGCTGGGGGGGGGGTTGTGATTTAATTTGGGGATGTACCAATACCCTCACCCTAATAAAATTTGGTTTGGTTTATGACTTTTGTAATAGTGAGACACAAATTTTTCAAGATTGTAGAAAAGTCAAACGTAATAAACTAAAATATACAAAGTAGTGATCAGATGTTGGGTTAGGATTTAATCTGCACATAAATGTTACAATCAAAGTTCAATTAACATAAAATCTATCTCCCATATGTATCTTCATATGTAGCAAGGCATGGACACCTAGCAGTATTCTCAATATCATCAAATCTGACAATCAGAAAATTATCTATAAATAAAAGATAATACGATACCGAGGGACCATGCTAACACACGTTCTTTAGAAGGTATTCCGTTAGCACCAAATGATATATCTATGTCAGTTAACACCTTAGTTACCTGTTAGGAGTTCATAATCTCTTCAAGAATTGTTTCTTATTAGTCAATCATCTTTGTATAAACATAGCAAAGTCATTAAAAAGCATTATGAAACACAAGTAGGACACTCTTATAAGGTCGATTGATGATTACACCATGCAAACTTTACGGTGAAGTTATAGTTACATATGTGTGTTTCTTGAATTGTGTTTCTTAATCTATGTTCCTTATTTGAATCATTCCTAGATGATGGTTTAGTTTATACGCACTTCTATTTTTAATTTATGAGCCTGTGTACATACTTCTGGTATATACCTTTACAGTTTCAACTTTCATCAATGACCTTCAAACATTTTAAATTAGGGATGTGATCGGTAAAGTACCCATACAGAAAATACCGGTATCATATATAGTACTCAATATAATGGTATGGTACCAGTATAGGTACGAGAATCGGTACGGTATATTGGTTTGGTACACTCTTTGGTACTACTTTGTTTTTGTTTTTTAGAACTCGTACGAGTACCAATACAATACGAGTATCAAATAGGTAAAATCAATACATGTACCATAATACGAAAATAAAGCATAATATCAAATTTATATGTAATCAATAAAGCATAATTTCCAATAATAACTCTTGGAATTCCGTACTTAAAATCAGTACCGGTACCATATATTATTAACAAGGTACTAGTACCACACCCGTAAATACCAAAATACAAATAACTTGTACCGATACATGTCCTGGTACATGCAAATAGGTACGTGTACGGGTACAAGCATTCCAGAAAAAGAATCTCATCTCTAATTTTGTCTAGTTAATGACAATGGTGTAGGAACCCTAAGAAACAATCACAAATAGAAGGTAGATACGAACCAATAGGAAACAAGCACAAAACTTTGTATTTATGGGCTTTAATAATAGTATTTTATTAACATGCTGAGTTGTAAACATACCACTTTGTTTATTAGCACTTGTACGAGTATCATATAGGTAAAATCGGTACTTGTATCAATACAGTACGAGTACCAAATAGATAAAATCAGTATGAGTATCAATACAATATGGTTACCAAATAGGTAAAATCGATACAGGTACCGTAATACTATACTTAAAAATAAAGCATAACATCGAAATTGTTCATAATCAATAAAACATATTTCTTAATAGTATCTCTTGGAATTCCATACTTAAAATGAGTACCAGTATCATATATTATTGAAAAAGTGCCAATACCGTACCCATAAATACTGGATACCAAGATAATAATAACTTGTACTAATACACGTACCAAATATGCAAAATCGGTACGGATACGGCTACAATATGGGTATTTGAGAAAAAAAAATAATCCCTAATTGATGTCTAATAAATGACACTTTGATAGGAACCTAAGGAAACAAGCATAACTAGAAGGTAAATATGAACCATATGAAGTAGGCATAGATCCTTGTATCTATGAGCTTCATCAATAGTCTTTTATTAAAAATGGTGACTTGTATACATGAAAACCTTATTAGTGAGAATGGTATGTTGTGCATAAAGATTACGGGACATATGAGCAAACATGCATTTTCTCTGGTTGAAGATTCCAAAAACTTTTGTGATGGAACATTATCCAAGTATGAGAGATATTTTTAAATCCATTTTAGTGATGCCCTAGAAAAGTTTAGTGTGGCTCAAAAGCAAAAGGTTTAAATAGTATTCTAGTTTGGAGGAGATGGTAAAAACAAGAGTAAATTGCACAAAACATCCTTTATGTTTCCTCAAACTTGCAGGTTCCAGCCTTAATGTTTAAAACCTGCTGAAAACAGCCTTTACGTCTATTTTTGTTGCGGGTTTAATCCTTTACAGCTAACCATGTTATTTTCTTTAGTTAAGTTCCCTCACATGCATAACATGTGAGGGTATATTCGTCAGTTTGGTTGATCTTCTTATAAAACCCACAAAAAACTCAAAACCATTTTTTATTCAACTTATAAACCCACACCTGTTTGACCTTCATCAAAATTCCGTAAACATCTATAACTTAATTCCTTATCACAACCATCTGAAACACAACAGACCCCCCAAATTACCAAGTCACATAAGAATCAAACTTTATACTTTACTAGTATTCAAACACTTCCAGTAAACTATGTACCGAATCAAAAACTAACTTGTGCTTGTAAAACAATGCTAATCAAAACTTAAACGTTCATTCCCATTTTCCAGTTTACGACAAACTTAAAGTGCATATATCAAAACCAAATAATAGCAATTATTAGCAAAACATCGAGTAAATCTAAACATACCATAATCTTTCTATCCAATAAACCAGATCAAACCCACCATCACCAATTCACCTAACTCCAATCTCTTTAACATTGGGATCATTGACAAGAATTATAGTCAACACATGCATCTTACTCTCCACAATCTCAATCATCCATTTCACCAAACTCTTAGTAACACCCCTAATTTCAGAAATTATCTAACCCGCTTTAACCGAAGCCACCCAATACGATATCGCCCCTTTCCATCTGCCCATACGGGTCTCCGCCGGTTTGTCGTAACAGATTTGTACGGAAAACACACGCACCCACACCTTTCCCCCTTTCCCGTCACAAAGAACATTCATCTGCAACGCTCTACGCCTCTCTTCGATGTGTTTCGATAAGATTCATACATTAAATTGCTTTACAGAAGTTTTACAGTATGAAGATGAATATGAAAATGCCATTTGATTCTAAAGTTTTCACTGTGGAAAGTGATGAAGAATGTGTGTTAGGGTTTTTAATTGAAGTGGGTGGAGAGGAAAATAGTTCTGAGTTTTTTTGTGGGTTTTATAATAAGATCAACCAAAATGACGAATATACCCTCACATGCATAGCATGTGAGGGAACTTAACTGAAGAAAATAACGTGGTTAGCTATAAAGGATTAAACCCGCAACAAAAATAAATGTAAAGGTCGTTTTCAGCAAGTTTTAAACATTAAGGTTGGAACCTGCAAGTTTGAGGAAACATAAAGGATGGTTTGTGCAATTTACTCTAAAAACAAGGTAAATGGGGTAAAGTTAGGCACATCCAACGCTCTTTTTCATTCTCCTTTTCGCTCAATACGGCGCTAATGGTGGATTCCGGCACCCACGTCACCGACCCCTCACTTTTCGAAGGACTCAAACCCTCCAATCTCACAGACATCGAAAAACCTTTATACGGTCACCTTGAGCCATTCTCTCCCTTCCTATATGAACAATCTAAGTAAAAAATTGTGGCCAAAACTCTCTATTTGCTCAACGACGAGTTCACTTCCTTTCTTGGTGATACCACCAAAGCCACCTCTAATTACGCTAAAGATTTATTTACTAAGTACAAGCATTGCGCCAATTGCTTGGTCGTCATTGATCCACTACCGTACGTTATTCTGACTCATCGGGTTCGGCAGATATATTGCTATGTAAATCAGAGGAGATACGAAGTTGGATGTTCTAAAGGGGATTTAGTGCTTAGTTCTATATGGAACTTGTTTGATGTAAATAATAAAAACAAATGGATTCTCTAAGACATCACAAGAATGTTTAAAAATGATAAGGAAATGGCGTTATTAATCGTGGAATACTTTCTATTGTCAATCAAGTCCAGCTTGAGGTATGGTGTTACGTACCTACATTTTGATTACTAGTAACTACAACATACTATTGTGGTTACGTCAGCATCTTATTATTATAATGAATAATTTTCTTCTCTCAATAGATTTGGAGGTTTAATTTAATTGTGGACAATATTTGGTTTTTTTTTATTTGTTGTTTTTTATGTCTAGTAAATGACACCTTGATATAAATCCTAGGAAACAAGCACAAAAAGAAAGTAGATAGGAACCCTAGGAAACAAGCCCAAAATCTTCTATCCAAGTGCTTCAACAATAGTATTTTTATAAATCATGGTGAGTTGTATACATGACAACCATATTGGTGGAATCCATTTTAGTGATGCCCAAAAAAAAGTTTAACATTGTCATGAAATTTCTTATCTATGCTCTCTTTGCTGCGCGTAAGATATGTAGAAGAAAGAAATACTAAATAGGTTGTTGATTAAAATGGCTTAAAAATACATGGTAATTAAGGTTAGAAATACTTTGAAGTGTGACACTATATTATGTCAAAAGTTAAGTTAAGAAGGTGGTCATGGTTAGAATTTCATGAGAGTACACTAAAGAATTGGGTTCTAAAAACAGAAACGAGCTACTGATTTATTCATTCTTTCATCACATTCACATTATGGTCAAATCAATCTTTATTAGACTTCTGAATTATTTGGAGGAACATCTCACTCTACGGATGTTTTTCAAGTTCAAATTGAGTAGATAGACGGTATCTGGATGATTAAGACACATCAAATCGAATATTTATATATATAAATCACAAGGAATACAAAAGTTTTTAGGAAAAAAAAACTATTTCTTGACAAACATTTACTAAACTATGCCCCATGTAACTAGAAGAATGTAGTACTCTGTACATACTAGTTTTAAAAAAAAGGTATGTATATTATCATTGGGGAGAGTCCTAAATACATGCGAACATATAAACACAACAAAACCATACTTTTAACCACATACGTTTTAGCAGTATATTAACCTACCCTCATTATACTATAACCATTTTTAACTGTTTATCTTTATGTACACACACATGTTACCACTTTATGTAATCTTCTTTTTAGCTTCAAGGTGTTTAACGAGGGTGTTGCATCGCCTAGTGTTAGGTGCATGTAACTGAAATTGTCTTCTGTGTCACATGTATGGCCTTTATAGTTCTTACATTGTAAAAGCTATATCTGAATGAATGATACGTGGTCGAAAACCGGTGTTTGTTAATGTTTACGTTTATGTTTTTACGTGACTTTTAATCTTGAATAGCCTACTTTTAATAGGATTTGTGCTTTACAGGTCTTATGGAGTTTAAGGCGCTAATCGGTAGCTAAACGGAGCACCGGGACGCGAACGGGGTAAACCGGGATCAAGATTTGAAGAAAACAGAAAATGGTAGCAGCAAGGACCGTCGCCGACATCATCCTGGGCCGTCGGCGACGCACTCCAGATATATCCGTCGGCCAGTTTGTCCATAAACAGCAGTTTAAGCCGTCGCCAGCTTTTCGATGAAGCACTGACGTGATGTCGAAGTCTCACGTAAATTTAATCCAATTACAACTAATTAGCTAGCAGTAAGTGGTTATCGAACTCAGGGAGTTTGTGGAAAATGTGTTTAGTATGTAGCCTTTAAAATAATTAAATTAAACTAATTGCAGAAAAATAATTTCACTGATTTCGATTGTTTGATTTTTAAAACTAAATTACTAACTAATTGCAAATCAAAATTGGTTGTTTAACAGATTAGGAGAAAATGACCATCTTAGGTTCCGGTTTCCATTAACAATTGTGCATAATCCAACTAGAAAGAGTTACATAGACATAACTCATGCATAAACGGTTGTTGTGATAAAAGGGAACGAAGTACTCGGATTATATTTATGCGAGGTTGTTACCCAATGACCAATCAACCAATATCTAACCCTAACCCCTCCCGTGATATCTCGATTGTCAACGACACCAAGAACGTACGGTTTAGACTAAGATCAAAATATCAATTAACAATTTACAATCAACCATTCATGCACCATAATAAACGTAGCAAATAAACCAAGTTCATTATTCTAGAAATAAGATTCAACACACAAAAGTCATAAAGAAACTTTCACCTAAGATGATCACCGAAAGTTAGTCGGACATTGCTTGGTGAATCATCATCCCAACAAAATCAAAGTTCATACGAATCAAAATACAAACCGAAATGTTTTTAATTGTTCCCAATCACTTGCACAAGCTAAAATTCGCCCCAAAACTCCAGAGAAACGTCCCCAATGATGAGATAGATGAAAAGACACCATAAAACTGATTAATAAGGCAGTTACAAAAATTCTCGCAGCTCCGAGCCATAACCTACGGCCCTAGCCGTAGGCTGCGGCCCCAACTTGGGTCCTACGGCCCTTGTAATCTGTCTTACGGCCAGAATTTTGGTGCAGTGAGGGCCGTAACCTACGGCCGTGGCCGTAGGCGACAGCTGCAGCTGGAAACCCCTTCATTGCTCTTTTCATCAAATCTTTCTTTCTCACTTTGATTCCGCAAGGTACAAACTCCCATCCAAGCTTCATAAAACCGCATGTTAATGCCCGTTTTCACCTGAAATACCAAACACGCGGTAGTTATCTAATTCCACTACCAAACATCATTAAATGTGAAGATTTATATATTTTTAACGCATTTAAGGGTTGTCCCTTGGACCACCCGTCACAGACCCACACTTAACCGTTGCTTGTCCCAAGCAACACACTTAACTGATTTCCAACTCACAAAACAATTTCAATTCAAACCGCAACAATGCGTCATTCTTTTACTAACTTACATCATACCATATAACACACCCCTCACAATCAACTCTCTTCTCGGCGACAATAAAAGAAACTAGCAAAGTTCATGCTAGTACCTCAATGCAAATGTGCTAATGTGCGACAATATGCTTGTGTGTAGATCAAATCTCCGCCTAACACATGCCTAACTTGCTTGTAAATCAAAAGGACTTAATGGTTGTAACTGGGCTAGGCGAAAGGTAAGAAAGAGGGAATATATGCAAGTAGCTCGATGATCTGATTCGGTGATCCTATTACAATAAAGATAAACAAAACAAACACTATCTATATAAACAACTACCTTCTATCTTCCTTCACTTTTCTATTTCTTCCACTAACTAGCATCTTTATTCCTTCTTTTTGGACTTTTTGATTTTTTAAGCAATATATAAACATAGACAATATTGCAATAAGGTACTACTAAATAACACTACTACACCGAATCAAATCAATGGGTAAATATAAGGAATTAGTCATGGGTCACAAACGAGTGGCCAAAAGCTCAAACATGGTTACTACGGACCAAACCCCCGCCCCTTACATCACCAAGCTCATATATATGATGTATGAGGACCAACCCCCCAAATACCACACTCACACTCGTCTAGACGAGGCCACCTAACTGCCTTTATCATCTCTACAAGCAAACAAGCTAAGGCCTTAAAATGCATCTACCAACAAGTTCTATTAACACAATAAGCACATTGCCACTCAATCAAAAATAAATTTCTAATTCATGTATGTGTGTGGCACAAAACTCACCAAGAAAGAAGGTACAATGGGTTACCGATGTGAAATATGGATAGATGAAAAGTTTTCAAAATTTTGACACTCTTATGCTTGGTTGAAACATTTCAAAAATATTTCAAAAATTCTCCCCATCCCCACACTTGGGATACATTGTCCCAATGTATGGTTTTAGAGAATCTCTTCACTTAAAACAACCACATCACCATATGCTTCTATTCTCAAATCCCAACATTTATTTTTTTAACTTTTTTAACATAACTCCACCAATTTTCACAACCCATCAACATGAACTCAACACCACCTTTCCATCCAACCCACACAAAAACATAAATACAAAAATATAATCATATACAAACAAAGAAAGAATATCACCTGATCAATAATAGCGAGGTTGGGGCGGCCCAAAGATTGATGTCATCATATCTAAAAACTCACTGAACCCAAAAGCTCCACTACTACTCCCGCTTTCCTCCCCTCCTTGCTGCGGTTGCATGTTCTCTCTAGGATCTAACCATTGCGAATGATGCAATGGTGGCGTGGGATATGAAATACTACCGTGATAAGGAGGCAACGCCCAATAATTAACCGGTGACGGGTCAACAACAACCGGTCGCCCCGCATGCCAATCAGCGTGTAGACGGACGGTTTTGGTCATCAACATATCGGTTATTTATTTCTTGCTCGCGAGCATAAGCATGAGTGCGGTTCCACGACTCTTGTCTATCAAAATTATGTTTAAGAGCTCGCTCCATGCTTGCACCCATCCAAATTTGATGATCAAAGAATGTCCTTTCGGACCCGGACCAACTGTCAAATATGGACGGTAACGGACGCTGATTCTGAATTACTTCTTGCATTGATCCTTGATGAGCCTAATTCGGTTCATAAGAACGCTCCGTATAATCGAAAAATCCGCCCCCATGCGTATGACTTTCACTCCCACCTCCTTGATCCACATCCATTGGGCCCGCATACGGGTCATCCATGTAGTCCTCATCACCACTTGCAACTTCCTCCTCACTTTCGGGATCATCTGCTTCTCCCGGACGCAACAGCCTTGCATCCGCCTTTAGAACCCTCCACCTTTGTCCTTCATCTCTTAAGCTTATGGTACCGTTCAGATTCGGAATACTTCCATCCACTACCCAACTGCTTTATATCGAATGCGTGAATATTTTATACGACCCTTTATCTTCAGCACCGATTGCCCCATACATCTTTAATAGAGCAGTGATAAGTCGGCAATGCGGAATGATCTTTCTTTCAAAACTGTTACTTATCCAAATGTTGTTTAGGACCAAGAAACGGTATGGAATCAATGGGGAGCCATTAAGAAAGGAGTACAAAATCGGCATTTCCAGATGTCGAACTTCAACCTTGTCACCTCGATGTGGAATGACATTTTGTGTCACAATTACCAACATAAGTTTCGCCTCAATTCGTAAATTCTTTCGGAAAAGCCTCCACTAGTTGTTCCAGGAAAGAACAAATAGCTTAACATATCATTCCATCTAGGATGCTTTTCCGGCTCCAAGTATAAATCCTTCAAGCTTGGAATCATATACTGATTGTTGGGCTTGCTGTCAAACTTGGCGATTCGCTTCAATGTCTTGAATGACATTTCCACCGCAATACCATTTATCGTCCCGATTAACTTCATCTCGGAAGCTTTAGTGAATGGTGGACATTTCAACGTTGCCATCCACTCCTGTATTTCTTGATCATACAAATTCCTTCCCATTCCATCATAACACTTAAGGGCGGCTTCCCAACCTAAAGCTTTGAATTTATCTGTAATCCCAAATGGTCCACAATCAACTTCTCGTATCTCTTTTTCACAAATAAATGCTTCCTTCCGTTGAGCCAACGCGCTCATCTGATTGTGAAAAAGATCCGCTCTCCATTCTTCCGGTTGGTCTAGTAAAGAACCGGTTGTCCACTTCGGTTTTGGACCCCTTTGTGGAGTATCTTCTTCCGAGTCCGGGTCACCCACCCGAACTAATCTTCTTCTTTTGTTGTGCCTCTTGTGGATTGCTAGACGAGCCTTCTACCGCTTTACCTTTTACTCCTTCCCATTCTAGACACATCAAACAATAACGCGCAAAAATCTCATAAGTTCATAATCAACACCTTTCCCACACTTGCTTGACACTATGAATGTAATGTAAGAACTCAAAAATCATGTTTTTCAAACAAAATTTTGGGTATTATGTCCCTACAATATCAAGTTTCCCCAAAAATTTCCAATAAATGTCATCTACATCTCCATATATTCAACAAAACTCAACAAAGTTCTATTATTTAACCACTACAAGCAAATGTGTAAGCAAAAAAAATTATGAAAACTTACAAACCTCCAATGTACTTCAAATTTTACACAAAAATCACATACGTTGGCCTTGAAGAGGATGAGAATAACAAAAACTTCAAGTTGAGCAAAAACCACCAAAAACCCCAAATTTTCGCACCCTAAACTTCAAATTCGACCACAGAAACAATGTTTTCTCACAAAACTCTTCCAAAATCAGAAAGCTTGCAAAATTCTAGTCAAGTTAGACCCAAAAATCGCTCGATTTGGCCAAGAATTAGAGAAGATATGAAAGATTGAAGGTTGTGAGTTAGGGTTTACGGTTGGGATGAAGAAAGTGATATGTGGTGAAAAATGATGAAAACCCGTATGTGTGGTTGTGAGAGAAAGGTTAATTTCCTTTTTTTTAACATGCCACATAAATAACCTACGAACCGTAGCCTACGGCCAGGGCGTAGGCTACGGCCTTGAGTTTTTTTTATCTAGTGGCCGTAAAGCAGATGCAAAAGGCCGTAAGGCTTTTATTGATGGCCGTAAGCTACAGTCATCACCGTAACCTATGGCCCTATCTGGGCTTTGACATTTTGCAACATTTTTTTTAATGATTTTTATATTTTTCAAAAAGCATGAAAAATTACCCTACCCCTCATGAAAAACCGTGTTGTCCCCAACACTCTGTTAGAGAAATTCGGAAGAAAATCCCCACACTTGTTTCAAACACCGGTTCAACAAAAGAACGGTAAAATAACTTAAACTAAACTAAACTACATATTTACACTACCAAACCTGGGCCTCTTGATCATTCCTCACATACCGGGCGTAGAATGTAGCCCACCTTGTCAAGCTCGAGATTGTTGATTTCGTTCCCTTCCAAGTACGGTTTTAGCCGATGCCCGTTTACCGTTTGCCTTTTGTTAGTGCCAACTTCCAAAATATCAACATCACCGAAACGAACCACTCGCGTAACCTCATATGGACCCAACCATTTACTCTTCAATTTACCCGCAAACATCTTCAAACGCGAGTTGTATAACCAAACCTTTTGACCCACTTCAAAGGTTCGCTTCCTAATCTTCGCATCATGAACCTTTTTAATTTGTCCTTGCAAGCGGATGCACATTCATATGCTTCATCACGAATTTCCTCAATCTCGCTCAATTGTAACTTTCTAATTCGACCCGCTTCGTCATAATCCGCATTCACCGTTTTGATTGTCCAATGCGCCCGATGGGCTAACTCCATCGGTAAATGACACCCCTTCCCATACACCATCCGGTAGGGAGTTGTACCAATTGGAGTTTTGTAGGCCGTCCGATACGCCCACAATGCATCATCTAATTTGCTTGACCAATCTTTCCTATCCGTTCGCACCGTCTTCATAAGAATTTCTTTGATTGGGCGGTTAGAAACTTCAACTTGTCCGCTCATTTGCGGATGATAAGGCGTAGCGATTCGATGATTGACATTGTACCGTTTCAAAAGCTTCCCAAAATTTAAATTCTTGAAGTGCAAACCACCATCACTAATTATAACTCTAGGAATTCCGAACCGAGCGAAAATGGTGGATTGAACAAATTTACAAACTACCGAATGGTCGTTTGTCCTCGTAGGTATGGCTTCAATCCACTTCGATACGTAGTCCACCGCCACCAAAATATACACCAAACCATTCGAGTTCGGGAAAGGGCCCATAAAATCTATCCCCCAAACATCAAATATCTCCACCTCCAAAATGGGATTCAAAGGCATTTCATCCCGCTTCGAGATACTTCCCATTTGTTGGCATCGTGTGCATTGACGAGCATATTCACATGCATCCTTGAAAATTGTAGGCCAATAAAACCCACATGTGAGTAACCGGTAACCCGTCTTGTGTCCGCTAAAATGACCCCCACAAGCGGAGGAATGAGCATGAGTCAAAATTCCAAAACCTCCGTTTCGGGCACACATCTTCGAATCACTTGGTCGGGTCCAATTTTAAAAACCGTTGTTCATCCCATATATATTGTTTAACTTGAACCATAAATTGTTGTCTTTGTTTCTTGTTCCAATGATCCGGAATAGCACCCGTAGCCAAATAGTTCACATAATGGGCATACCACGGTGCAACGAAAGTAGAAACGGCCAAAAGTTGCTCATCGGGAAACCATTCATTGATTTCACTCAAATCATCAATACCTTCTAATGGGATCCGAGACAAATGATCCGCTACAACATTCTCACATCCCTTTTTGTCCCGAATTTCCAAATCAAACTCTTGTAATAACAATACCCAACGGATCAAACGGGGCTTTGCGTCCTTTTTCTCCATCAAGTATCGAACCGCGCTATGGTCCGAATACACAACCACTTTGCTTCCCCAAATATATGAACGAAACTTGTCCAAGGAATACACCACCGCAAGCAACTCCTTTTCGGTTGTGGTGTAATTTAGTTGCGCCTCAGACAAAGTTTTGCTAGCATAATAGATTACCACCGGCTTTTTATCAACCCGTTGACCCAAAACTGCCCCAATTGTCGTGTCACATGCATTACACATTATCTCAAACGGCTTTGACCAATCCGGCGGTTGCAAAATAGGCGCTTTGACCAACTGTTCCTTTAAAACATTGAAAGCTTGCAAACATTCGTTAGTAAACTCAAATGGGACATCTTTTAACAACAAATTATATAAAGGTTTAATAATAACACTATAACCTTTAATAAATCGTCGATAAAAGCCCTCATGTCCCAAAAATGATCTCACCCCTTTTACATTTTTAGGCGGAGGCAAGATGATATTACCCGAATTTTTGCCTTATCCACCTCCATCCCTTTTTCCGAAATCACATGACCCAACACAATCCCCTCTTGGACCATGAAATGACTTTTTTCCCAACTTAGCACTAAATTTTTCTCGACACATCTTTTTAAAACTTTTTGCAACTCATCAAGACAAGACTCAAAACTAGTGCCGAAAATGGAAAAATCATCCATAAACACCTCAAGCGACTCTCCAACCATGTCCGAGAAATTACTCATCATACATCGTTGAAAAGTTGCCGGGGCGTTACACAAGCCAAAGGGCATTCGCCTAAAGGCAAAAGTGCCATAAGGACAAGTAAAAGTGGTTTTGTGTTAATCATCAGGATGAATGGCGATTTGGTTATAACCCAAATACCTTAACACATTTGTTCACAAAACTTTCTTTTATATATAAAACATTACTGTAATTTATATGAATAACTAATAGTTTTAGAAATATGATCACTGGCATATTTTTATATTCTGAAAGATTGAACTTATAGTTTATTTAATATTTTTATATTCTGAAAGATTGAACTTATAGTTTATTTACAGGATTTGATGGTACCTCAATGCCAACCATGAAAGCACAATCCTCCTTTGCTGTGTCCAAAAAGAAATAATGTTTTTGACCCGATAATTTTTCAATAATCTGGTCAATGAAGGGCAATGAGAAATGGTCCTTAGAAGTGGCGGCATTCAATTTTCGGTAATCAATACAAACTCGCCACCCAGTGACCGGTCGGGTGGCTATTTGTTCACCGTTTTCATCTTTTAAAACTTGAATACCGGCCTTATTAGGCACAACTTGGGTAGGACTACCCAAGCACTATCCGAAATCGGATAGATAATTCCCGCATCTAACCATTTAATTACCTCTTTTTTCACTACCCCTCGCAGATTTAGATTCAATCGCCTTTGAGCATCTCTTGTCGGTTTTGCATCTTCAGTTGTGATAATTTTGTGCATAACAATCGACGGGCTAATTCCTTTCAAATCGGCAATCGTCCATCCAATGGCCGCTTTATTTGCCTTCAACACCTCCAACAAGGCTTGCTCTTGAACTTTTTCCAAATTAGAGGCAATAATGACCAGTAAAGTGTCATTATCCCTTAAAAATGCATACTACAAATGACTCGGCAAGTCCTTCAACTCCAATGTTGGTGATTCTTCCAACGACGGTTTTGTACCCGAATTAATTTCCACCGGTAAATTCTCAAACTGGTGGGTCCATGGTGGTCGACCCTCTTTTACCGCTAGAGCATCCAATTTTTGCTCCTCTATCCTCAACGCACAAGCATGTACCTGTTGAGAAAAATCACAAACACAAGCTTCCATGCTATCTTCCTCATACTCGTGCGGGTCGCACCCATCGACTAAATCTGCCATAAAACACACATCAACACCAACAGAATTAGATATGTTAGTAAAAACATTTAATCTCATTTTCCTGTTACCGAACGTCATGTCAACCGCACCAAGTCGACAATTAATAACGGCATGTGCAGTGCTCAAAAATGGCCGACCCAAAATGACGTTTTGTTGTTGTTTTGGGTCTGCAGATGAGTAATCTAAGACCAAAAAGTCAACAGGATAGTAAAATTCATCAACTTTTACTATAAAATCTTGTACCGTCCCCCGTGGCAATTTATGAGACAAGTCGGCCAAAACCACCGTTGTCTCAACCCGCGCTAATGGACCAAAGTCATATTGGTCGTATAATCCCCCCGGTAAAATGCTTACTCTGACTCCAAGATCTAATAATGCCCTTGACATTGGAAATTTCCAACTTGAATGTTTATCAATGGTGTTCCCGGATCTTGGAGCTTAGGATCCTCTTTAAGCACCGCGCTTACTTGACCGGTTAAATCGACCCGCTTGGGCTTCTTTTTCTTTTGTTGCCTCTTTTGTGTGCATAATTCTTTTAAAAATTTTGCTTAAGCGGGGAATTGCTTAATCGCATCAAGCAACGGAACATTGACCTTAACTTGTTTGAACACATCGAATAATTCTTCTTTTTGAGGACCCCTTGTTGAAATAAAATTTTCTTACTCGGTCAAGTAAAGCCGACGGAAATGAAACTTGGCTAGTTCCCCCTTCTTCATTTTTGTTCTCTAAAACTTCACCCAACCCCGGTTTCTTAATTACCTTTTCAACATTAGGGTCCTTAGACACAATTGAAGGCGACCCCTCATCCTCATCACTTTCATTACCCGTAATATCCTCAACCTCCCCATCAACTAAACCCGGTGATAAACTTGCTTTAAATTCTTTACCACTTCTCAAGACACTAACATGGTTAATAGGAATATTACTGAATTATTATGAGAGGGATTTACCATGGTGTCACTAGGAAGTTGCCCTTTACCCTTTTTTATGTCCGCTACCTCGGATGCAAGTTGACCTATTTGAGTAGTCAACGTTTGGATGCTTTTATCACGAACCTCATCTTTTTGCATCCGGACCTCATCGAGTTGGTTCCTCTTTTGCATGTCTTGTTGCATCATCCTAAGCATCTACATAACTTCGTTTCCACTCGACGAAGTTTGACCTGAAGAACCACTTTGACCACCACCGATTGTTGATATTGACTTAGGTAGCCTTGATTGTTCCCGCTTCTAAAATTACCTTGATTGTATTGTTGGCGCGGAACAAAATTTCCTTGAACTCGTTGGAAATTTGGGTTATTTTGGTTCGCCGGATTCCCGTAACGTAAGTTTGGATGATTCCTCAAACCGGGGTGGTATGTGTTCGAATTCATACTAAAATTTCTACCACCCCCTTGAATAGCATTCACTTCCTCCACTTGACCTTCAACACATGGCGCCACACAAACATCTACCGCATGCCCTATTTTTATTACAATTAGTGCACACATTAAAAACTTGGTTAGTTGAATGTACCTCTACATCCTCCACGGCGTTCACTTGTGGTCTCGTAACCACATACTTCTTATTTCTTGATTCTTGTGCTTGTCGTTTAGAATTGAACGACATTTGTTCCAAAAAGGCCCAATCTTCTTGTTCATAATTTGTACCAAACGTACCATTAGAAACCGACACTAAAACGTGAGCATCACCATCACTCAACCCTTCACAAAAAGCATGTAAAACTCCCATAGAGCAATCCCATGATGTGGACAGCTTTTAAGCATCATGTTGAACCTATCGAATGCTTCATGAAACATCTCACCCACTTGTTGTCGAAATTCCCGAATACTTTTTCGAGCATCATTAGTCCTTTGAGCGGTGAAGAATTCTTCTAAAAACCTTTGTTTCATTTCCACCCATGTATAGAGGAAGGTAATGTATAAAACCACCTATTTGCCTTGTCTTCCAACGAAAATTGGAAAAGACTAACTTAACTTCATCGATGAAAATCCTTGACCTCCAATGGTGTTGCAAATGGAATCATAAGCTTCCAAATGGAAATAAGGTTCTTCCGATGCTAAACCTTTGTATTTAGGCAAACTTTGGAACGCATTGGTTCTCACCTCAAAAGTTCTTCCATCCGGATGATGAGGAATTACCACTGGTGAAGGATTGTTTGTGACAACCGGTCGGAAATGAGCTTCAATTCCCCTCACCACCTCTCTATGGTATCTTCGTGGTGCGCCTAATGGTACTCTTGGGCGACCCATTTGAGGTGCAAATTGTTGATATTGAGGTTGTTGCACCACTGGTTGTTGTACCAGTCGTTGAACTTGTGGAGGTTGTTGAAACGGTGGTTGTTGATATTGCGGACGCACTTGTTGCAAAGGCATAGGCCGTTGAAACTGTGGCCCATGTGGACGGACTTGTTGTACCCCCGTTAGTTGCGTAACCACTTCTTGAATCGGTTCCAATTGTTGCCATTGGTACATCACACCTCCTTGAGATCCCAAATTACCTCCTTCTCCCCCATAATAATAATACCCTTCTTCATCGTACCCTCTAAACTCATCATCATACCCATCATAAAAACCTTCTCCTCCAACACCCGAAGATTTTACGTATTGAGAAGATGGTTGATAAAAACCCGTTTGATGTGAAGGTTGCAAAGTGGATGTAGTATGAACGATGGTTGAATTGGGTTGGAATTAATTTGGTGATATTAGTTGAGTAGAAGATGATTGACCAGTTGATGGAAAGAAAGATGAAAATGGCGGAACCATGGTTGTTGCGGTGAAAGTGAGAGTGGGTCTGGTTTGAGTGATTGCGGGTGATGTGGTGTTAGTTGGTTGTACTTCCAATGTGGAAGTAGGATTGGTAGTAGGATTGGGTGAAGGTGTGGACGGTGATGTTTGACCCGCAGTGGGAGTTGGTAAATCCATGATAACTTTGTTTTCACGAAGTAAGACTCGATTTTGTCATAAGTTCGCTCAATTTCGGGATCAAATGCTAACGGTGATGACTTGTGAGAGCCTCTAGTATGCATACACCTGTAAAAAGTACCCGCACACTAAACACAACCAGCATAAACCCGAAATTAACAAACAAAAAGCCACTAAATGAACACACGTTGCGCACTACTCCCCGGCACCGGCGCCAAAATTTGACGTGATGTCGAAGTCTCACGTAAATTTAATCCAGTTACAACTAATTAGCTAGCGGTAAGTGGGTATCGAACTCAGGGAGTTTGTGGAAAATGTGTTTACTATGTAGCCTTTAAAATAACTAAATTAAACTATTGCAGAAAAATTATTTCAGTGATTTCGATTTTTTGATTTTTAAAACTAAATTACTAACTAATTGCAAATCAAAATTGGTTGTTTAACAGATTAGGAGAAAATGACCATCTTAGGTTTCGGTTTCCATTAACAATTGTGCATAATCCAACTAGAAAGAGTTACATAGACATAACTCATGCATAAACGGTTGTTGTGATAAAAGGGAACGAAGTACTCGGATTATATTTATGTGAGGTTGTTACCCGATGACCAATCAACCAATATCTAACCCTAACTCCCCCCCCCCCCCCGTGATATCTCGATTGTCAACGACACCAAGAACGTACGATTTAGACTAAGATCAAAATATCAATTAACAATTTACAATCAACCATTCATGCACCATAATAAACATAGCAAATGAACCAAGTTCATTATTCTAGAAATAAGAATCAACACACAAAAGTCATAAAGAAACCTTCACCTAAGATGATCACCGAAGTTTAGCCGGACATTGCTTGGTGAATCATCATCCCAACAAAATCAAAGTTCATACAAATCAAAATACAAACCGAAATGTTTTTAATTGTTCCCAATCACTTGCACAAGCTAAAATTCGCCCAAAAACTCAAGAGAAACGTCCCCAATGATGAGAGATCAAAAGACACCATAAAATTGATTAATAAGGCAGTTACAAAAATTCTCGCAGCTCCGAGCCGTAACCTCCGGCCCTAGCCGTAGGCTACGGCCCCAACTTGGGTCCTACGGCCCTTGTAATCTGTCTTACGGCCAGAATTTTGATGCAGTGAGGGCCGTAACCTACGGCCCTGGCCGTAGGCTACGACTGCAGCTGGAAACCCCTCCATTGCCCTTTTCATCAACTCTTTCTTTCTCACTTTGATTCCGTAAGGTACAAACTCCCATCCAAGCTTCTAAAACCGCATGTTAATGCCCGTTTTCACCTGAAATACCAAACACGCGGTAGTTATCTAATTCCACTACCAAACATCATTAAATGTGAAGATTTATATATTTTTAACGCATTTAAGGGTTGTCCCTTGGACCACCCGTCAACAGGCCGTCGCCAACGGCCCTATAGGGCGTCGGCGATGCCTTCACCTAATGGGCATCGAAAATTTTTGTTATTTGTTGATTGGGGACGGGTTATATGCTTGTTTTTGACCTATTTTGGAGAGTTACACAATTTTGGAGTTTAAAACCTCACATTGGAGCCAAGAACACCATTACCTTCCTCTCCAATCATTCCTAGGCTTATAAACGAACCAAACGTTCAGTGAACCGTTCATGAATCGTTCGGCGGGAAACTTGATCATGTTCGTTTATTGAATAAACGAATGAACATAAACAAATTTTTTTGTTCATTTAAATAAACGAACGAACATGAACAATGTCCCGTTTGTTCATTTACGTTCATGAACGTTCGTTTATGTTCGTTCATTTACGTCTGTTTATGTTCGTTCATTACGATCGTTTATGTCTGTTCATTTAAATTCGTTCGTTTGTGTTCTTTTATACCCGTTTTTATGTTCATCTATTAAATTTAGTTATTACTAATTAATTTAAAAAACTATTTAATATTCTTTATCATCCATTCATTCCATAACTAGCTTTGACTTTCCGATTTCAAAACTTTCTTTTATATGGTATTAATATGAGTAAATTGCACAAAACATCCTTTATGTTTCCTCAAACTTGCAGGTTCCAGCCTTAATGTTTAAAAGTTGCTAAAAACAACCTTTAAGTTTATTTTTGTTGCGGGTTCAATCCTTTACAGCTAACCACGTTATTTTCTTCAGTTAAGTTCCCTCACATGCATAACATGTGAGGGTATATTCGTCATTTTGGTTGATCATGTGAGGGAACTTAACTGAAGAAAATAACGTGGTTAGCTGTAAAGGATTGAACCCGCAACAAAAATAAACTTAAAGGTTGTTTTTAGCAACTTTTAAACATTAAGGCTGGAACCTGCAAGTTTGAGTAAACATAAAGGATGTTTTGTGCAATTTACTCTATTAATATATTTGATTTATATTTTTCCAATTTAAAAGCAATCTTTTTCTTTTTTATCATATGAAACGTGAATTAAGGTTTACCTGTATTTAGGTTCTTCTTCTCCTCTACTACTGCTACACAATTCACAGCCTTGTTTTGGTTTAGCATCGCAGGTAAGCACTAATATATGACATGTAATTTCGGTTTGACTGGTGATATTGCTGCCGCTACATACACTTATATTGTATATATGTAGTTCGGTGATGTTGTTTATAATTTCAATCGCATGTGAGTACAAATATCAACAGCGGTTTCTTACGACCAGGAAGGTGAGTATAATTATTGTTTACTATTTTGCCTGCAACTTCGTATACTAGGCACTAAGATGTCGACAACAGTTTTTTTTTTATTTGAAATCCAAAAAAATAGTATATTAGTTGCGAGAATTGGTCCTGATATAAAACGAATGGGTGGAATGGCCGAGGGTTTCCTTTAGATTAGTTGCGAGAATTGGTTCTTTATTTTATTTAACTGCTCTGTGTCTCTAGCAAATTGCCCTTTGTTCTGTATTGCTTCCTTTTAATCCTTATAAGCCTACAACCACCTGCTGATTTTTTTGTATATATGTGTTGTTAATATATATTTAAAATGAATGACTCAAAAGAATCGTCACTCCAACAAAGAGGTCCGTGATTAGTTGTTGAGTTATAATTGTTGGAATCTTTGAGATACATGTTTTGATTTTAATTCAAATATTAAATGGTTTGAAAGTTTTTTTTACTTTTGGTTATAATTGTTAAACCAATGGCTTATATATGCTAACATTTACAAAATATATATTTTGGTTTTCGATTTCTTTTTTTAATATAAATACATTTGTGTAATTTTTTTGTTTAGGTTATCAAGCAAGATGTCTGATCATCAACCCCCTTCAGATGGTACTTCAACTATGGAAAAAACGCCCAATGTTGATGATGTTATTGTAGTTAATGATGAAGAAGAGAATGCACATGTCAATGAAGAAACTACTACAGTTGAACAACAAAACAATGATGAAGAAGATGTCCCGTACACTAAAAGGAAAAGAAAGAGGACATCAAATGCTTGGATACATTTTCCTACAATAACTAATGCCAATGGAAGTGAAGTCCCACAATGTCTACATTGTGGAGAGAAATTAAAGAAGCTTAAAGATGGAACCATTACACCATTACTTAGACATATTAACACGAGTTGTCCGAAACTAAAAGCCGCCAGTAGAGGTCAGTTAAAGTTAAGTGTTGGTCATGGAAATTCATCAGAATCTACATCATTGATCCAAAACTGGAAGTTTAGCAATGCTAGGATGAGAGAGGTTATTTCTCATATGATCATGATTCATGAATTGCCATTTAACTTTGTGGAGTATGAGTTGTTTAACGTGTTGATGACGGAAGCTAATCCGGCGTTTAACAAGATATCGCGTGCATCAATTAGACAAGATTGTATTTCTGGTTACGAAATTGGAAAGAAAAGAACCCAAAAGTTGTTAAACAGTGTCAATCGTGTGAGCATTACAACTAATATGTGGACGTCGATTCAAAATATTCATTACATGGTTGTGACGTGCCACTTTGTAGACTCGGAGTTTAATCTTCACAAATCCATATTGAGTTTTGTTGATGTGCCGCCACCATATTCTGGAGTACGCATTTATGATTGTCTGTTCAAGTGTTTAAAAGATTGGAATATTGAGACGAAGGTGGCCACTTTGACAGTTGACAATGCTAGAACTAATGATGTGGTGGCTAGGAAGTTGTTTCATGTGCGATGTTCTGTGCATATTCTTAACTTGCTAGTTCAAGATGGTTTATTAGAAATTCAAAATGTAATTCATAATGTTCGTGAGAGTGTGAAACATGTGGGTGCCTCTCCTGGTAGATTGTATATCTTTAGTGAGCTAGCGAAACAATTACAGTTGTAAAAAAACACCTTATTTTAGATGTGAGTACTCGATGGAATACCACATATGCTATGTTGTCTACCGCCTTAGAGTTTAAAGAAGTTTTTGAAAATTATGCCGATCGAGAAAGTACATACAATACACTGCCGAGCAATGATGATTGGAAGAAGGTTGAAGATGTTTGCTCATTTTTATCACTTTTTAATGAGGCCACAAAAGTTATTTCAGGTATTAGTTATGTTTACTTTTTTTGTCGTATTCACTCACCAGTAGTAGCATTAACTATTCTTATTATTTTAATTTTGTAGGATATGAATATCCAACTTCGAATTTATTTTTGAGTGAGTTATACGTTATAAAAGAAGCATTGGATATTGTTGCTTTGGACAAGAAAGATTGCATGAATACTATGGCTTGTAAGATGAAACAAAAGTTTGACAAGTATTGGGGCTCGTCTAACCTTTTGATTTCCATTGGCTCTGTTATGGATCCTAGATATAAGATGAAATTAATTGACTTTTCTTTTAATAAAATTTATTCTGAGAATGAGGCTACTGCGGAAATTAAAATTGTTCGCGATACTTTAGATGAAATGTTCGCGGAGTATGTGCAAACACATAGAGACGCTAGTGTTGTTTCATCCGGTGGTGCATCTGTTCAAGTTGAAAATGGGAGTGAATCTGGTTATTCAAAGGGTTCTTCTAGCTTTAAGACTTCTCGAATTTGTAAGAGTTTGAAAACAGGCAGTGCTAAGTACAATCAACATATTAGAAGTGTTGATACAATTGAAAGTGTGAAGTCAGAACTCGCCATATATTTAGACGAAGGAGTGTACATTGGTGAGTCTGGTGTAAGTTTTGATGCTTTGGGGTGGTGGAAGGGGAATAAACTTAAGTTCCGAATTTTCTCTAAAATGGCTGCTGATATCTTATCTATTCCTATAACCACGGTTGCTTCCGAATCAGCTTTTAGTGCTGGTGGGAGAGTTATTGACCCACATCGTTCCTGTTTAGGAACTAAGATGGTAGATATGCTTGTTTGTGGAGTGGATTGGTATCGTCATTTCTACGGACTACACAAAAAGAATAACAAAGTAACTTTCTTAATCTTTTAACTATAATTCTCTTTTTGCTACTATTAGTCTTTAGTCCATTACTAATTCTTATTTTTATTTTTAAATAATTTTAGGAAAATGATGATATGGTATACATCGAGTTAGAATGAAGGTGGTGCGTTGTTGATCATGATGGTGAATTGGTGATTTCAAGAAAGTGGTTTGAAGTTTATTTTAGACTAATTTATTTACATTTGAAGTTGTTTTCGTCTTTTTGATGATGGTTATGTTTGGATATTCACGTTTTGTCGTTTACCTTTGATTGATGTTTGTTCATTTATGTTCAATTATGTTCGTTTATGTTCAATTATGTGTGTTTGCGTGCGTTTATGTTCGTGAACCGTTCATTTATACTTTAAGCGAACGAACATAAACGAACATGAACATGTTCATTTTCTTAACGAACGAACACAAACAAGAAAATCCGCTCATTTAAATGTTCGTGTCCGATCGTTTGTTCGGTTAAAGGTAAATGAACGAACATGAACATGCCTCGTTCGTGTTCGTTCGGTTCATTTACAAGCCTAATCATTCCCAATCCATTCCATCATCCCGAATCATCGAATCATCCAATCATAACCCTAATCCACCAATCACTTCACTATCATCCATCAATCGCCATCCTCACCATAAACCCTAACTACTACCATCATCATCATTCAAGGCTTTAAGATGTCAAGATCCAAGCTTTCGTTCCTCGTTGATCGCGTTCCGTTCACCATGAGCGGCTAATTCCCGGAGGTTTCACCCCGGTGTAGATTTTTGTAAGGTTTAGGGTTTGTTTATGAATTCTAGTTGATTTTGTGATAAATTGATTTGTGTTTCGAATTGATTGATAATTGTCTTGCATTTGAACTACATTTGTGAATTGTCGAGTGATTATAAAATTGGACTTTGCAAAATAAGTTTGTGTATTTATGCTTTATCATTCGAAAGGATTTCGTTTGTCCAAAGTAAAGAAGTGCATCGTGGTCCACTGTCTATGACATTGATAGCAATTGGCATCTAAGCTTTGTGATATCAAAACCGTTAATACAAGTTCAATTGAATCAATCTAAAATCATTAGAAACCCTAGGCTTTACAGTTATCGAACCGGGTGTGAACCTTGTTTTTATCATCATTGTTTTACAATCGTATTTACGTTCGTTGCAAACTTTCAAGTTCTAGTAGTTAACTAATCAAACAAAAACTCCTTGGTTCAGTCCAACATTTTTCTCAAACAAACAAATTAATCGATTTCGTAGCAAGCTTCGTAAAAGTGACAATCTTAGTTAAAATCAATCACATCTGATCTCAAACCACAGACTTTTCGTGGTTCGACCCCTTACTACCATTAACGCATTGTTAAGGGTAATTCAGGCTTATAAATATTATCTTTGACCAGAGCGCGACACTACGGTCAATGAAAAAAAATATGTCTTAAACATGACTACTGAACGATTATTTTTATGCTTGTCAGGTTGGTGAGGAAAAGGCCATCATGGATTTTCAGGATATTGTTAGTTATATTTCCAGCATTTTGACAATGCAACCACAATTTTTTTGAATTTTGTTGCATCTTAGTTTGAGAAACTAGCAAAGGTGTTCACATATGCTCCAGAGTGTAGTTTTCTGTGTTTTTCTGGCTTACGTTCAAAAGTCCAATTTTAGTAACATCCACATTACAAGTCGATTTACCAGCGATTGGCTTTATCATGAGGCTTTATTGGATCAGAGTTTTTACAATTGATTTGGCCTGTTATTCAAGAGGCAACCGCAAAAGGCCAAAAGTTGAACCGAGCATAATTTTACTTAAGGTGGATAGTCATCTACAAAGTTTAGGAGACCAATTTATTACAGATACCAGGACTTAGTGTCATGTCTTGTTGATGCATTAAAGTTTTTTGTGCCAGCCACTTTCCAAATTGATACATTCTAAGCCCGAGTATAAAGCTATTCTTTGTACTGAGCTTATCTTTTTTACTCATTGCTGGATACTAGTAGTTTTCTTAAGAACTAAATTCTAGCCAAGTGGGCTAACAGAGGGTTGTGTCGTACTTATGTAATTTGGCAAAATGTTGGGGGTAGTTTTGTATGAAGCTAAGAGATTACGAGATGTAAGTGATACATACCTTTTCAGATGTAAATGTTGGGGGTAGTTTTGTATGTAATTTCTTGTTTCAGCAGTTTGGAACTTACAAGGAAATGAGGTTTGTGTCATACAAAATTAAGTAAAAGAGTGCGACAGACCATCTTAAAAATTCTATCACAAGATTTTTACCAAAAAAAGATAGCTTTTTGCGCATATATATATATATATATATATCTATATATATATATAGAGAGAGAGAGAGAGGCCGATTATTGTACAAATTACCTTAACGTACAATGCGTACGAGATGCAGTATCAACATGCGATTTTTTTTCTAAACATGCGAGTTTGGTCTTTTGGAACAACATGCGACTTCTTTTACAATATGCAAAATTTTTATTTTTTATAACATGCGACTTTTTTTTGAACATGCGACCTTTGGTTTTCTACAACATATGAGATTTCCTTTCTGGGCTTATAATGTAACGCCCCAAAATGCACATATATTATTATTTTACCATGATGTTATTTTAACCCACCAATATAGAACGAAATGTGGTAAATAGCATTGAGACGTAATATTTAATTAGTAAGTCATTAAAAGTTTTAATATATAATTAGAAATATCATGTTTAAAACGTTATTAAGGGAAATAAAGACTAAAGATCAAATAAATAGTGAATGAAAGTTGAGGGACCATAAGTGAACATTTTGGGGTCAAGATGAAAACAAATAAATTGCCCAGATGTATGTATGTGGGTGTGTGCGTGAATAGAGAGAGAGATAAGGGAAAAACCCTCAACCTTGGTACACAAAACTTCAGCAATTAGATGGAAGAAATTGAAGCTAATCGTATGCATGTTCATCCTATCTAATCATCTAAGCTTGTTGAACATAAGGTAAGTTACAATTCTAATTTTGAGGAATTTTGTGTGAAGAAGTTTTATAAAGATGATCAATTAGTGAATATTTCAAGGTTATGATGTAATTGTAGATAAGAATCATGTAATGAGCATCTCTAAATGTGAAGTTAGACAAAAATTTGAATGTTTGTATGATTTTCTTATGAGCCTTCATGTATGATTAAGTGGGTTTTTCATATAGTCTAGAGATTCTATGAAGTAAGGTTTATTACATGATGAAAATCATGTTATATAGATCTATGATGATTTGCTTATTATGGTATAATTGAATGAATTGAGTTAGTAATCGAATAGGAGGCAAAGACCATAGAAAATTAGGCACTTTCTTAGAGAATTTGGATGATCACCCACCAAGTGTTTGATGAAATGCTTGTAAGATAGATTATTATTGTTATGATGATCCCTTGTTGAATATCAATCATTGACATTAAAAGAAAGAGATGAACGTTTAGATATCAAGAATGAGAAACTAAGTATAAACTTGCTAAGTGTAGGTGTGAAAGAAGAAGGATCAAGCGATAATAAGTCACAAGGTTCACACGATCGAGGTAGGTTTCCTTGCTTACATGTAATTAATACTTAGAAGTAGTTGTACCCGTAACATAGTCACGAAGTTATTACAAGTTGCATATTGTCATGGATATTAGATTATATATATTTATACGCATGTATGTTTAAATATATGTAGATGATCCGCACCAAACGGGTCAAATGGTGGAAGGTCATAAAAGAGAATGTATGTTGATGATCCATGTCGAACGGGTCGAATGATAAGAATGTATGAATGTGGACGATCCAGTTTAACGGGTCAAACGGTTAGAACGTTGTAAAAGATTGACACAAATATGATTCGTGATGAACGGGTCATTCAATTTAGAATGTGATATGAAAGAATGAATAAAAATGATATGTTATGAATGGGCTAAACATATGAAAGTCGTTTAATGAGTTCATTTATGTTAATTAACATTGTTTCTTATCATGCAATGTAGGTAAAACCACTCTTTTAATGACACGCTTTGCTCGGAACGAACACACCATACTTTGCCCTCGATACGCTTCCGGATATAAAAGTCGTAAACGGGTCAAAATGCTTTTATTTATTTTTAAATTAGTGTGAATGTTAAACTTTACTTAAGAACGTAGTACTAGTCTTTGAAGTTGTCGTTTGGTTTGTAACTAGTTTCAAATGGTCGAATTGGTTTGTATAATGAAGCTTACCGTGGTGTTATTTAAAGGTTCTAAATTGGTCGAATTTTATTGTTAGAGTCTTGTTATTGGACCGATCAAAAGAAGGGTGTTTCATATAACGTGCGAACTTGCCATTGCGTACGCTCGTACGTTAAGACAAAATGTACAATACATTTTCACTATATATATATATATATATATGTTAATGGCAATATTGTAATTAGTTTATGTAGCTTTTTTAAAGTACATAAGGGTAATTTTGTAGTATCGATTTTACAGATAAGCATTTCCAATCTGAAATTTGTAATCCCTTAAAAGTTGCCTTGTTCTCTCTTTAGAAACCAGATATGCAACGGCCCTTTTTTTCTTCTTGCGAAACTTTCATCTTAACCACTTTCGCTATGATTAAACCTTCCGGCTAGATAATCAAGGTAACAATCTAAGCGTATTCCATTTTTTCTTTCTCTGTTTTAGCCGATTGTGTATATTCAATCTTTTTTTCTTTAATTTTTTCATGTAAAAGCTAGGGATTTAGTTGAATGTTCATATAGTTTGTTCAATAAAGTTGGATTAAGATGTTGGAAGTACATTTGATTGTGGTTTTTCCGGTATATATGTTTTTTTTTATTATGGTAGGGTTCATAAATCTATGTATAGTAGTTGATTTGGTCTGATTTTGGGAAAGGGGATGGGTTTATGTTATAGTTCATACACATATGAATACTCTATTGTTGTATTCATTTGATTATACACATATGTATTGTGTACTACTCATTTATACACTTGTGTACTGTATAATATGTATTGTTGTCTTCATTTGATTATACATATATGCATTATGTAGTAATCATTTATACACTTGTGTACTGTACAATATGTATTCTTCGTTAATAACTCTCCCATGGAGACAAAAGATGTCACTATACATATGTGTATAATTACATTCACAAGAGTAATACACATGTGTTTTGTACTAGACTACCGTAGGAAATGTTGGAATTCTAATACTTGTCATTTTTTTTTGTTTTTTGTTTCGGGTTTTGGTGTTTAATTACAAGCGAGAAATGAGGAATAGTAAGTTGTTAAAATGGGTTACAAATATGCTTCTATATAGTTAATTACTGATATAATGTTTTATAGAAAGGCTTTCATATAACTATGTAGCAAGGCAAAGTCAACAGATTGCGGGTAACGCGGTCTCTAGGTTTACAAATACAGTAGATGTAGTAATACTTGGGATTTATTGTTTGATAATGTATTATTATATCATTATGCACACTTTTGTATAACTTACAATAACCAAATGTTAGGGACGGTACACATATGTAACAATAGTAATACACTTTCATATAAATAACAATAATAGATCTATATGGTTATGTACATTTATGTAATAATAGTTGTGTAATATTGTTTTTGTGGTTTTTGCCAGTGCAGTTGTGTTGTATCTTAACATCACTAATTCTCAAAAATTGGACAATAAAAGAACAGGGCCATCACTAAGCTACTCGAACCTGAGAGGTTAACTGTGACACAATAGCAGGAAATAAAGAATGGTGGGTTAAGGTTGGGGGAGCTTAGAGACTTACACGAAGATGAGGCTGGTATGTTCACATGCGAACATATATCGTGAGAGAGTTATGAATGAAGCGCATCACTTTGTCGACAACAAAAAGAAGAAAAAGATGTGCAAATTCAAGTTGTTTTATATATTTTGTGTTTTGTTTGGTGTTAAACTTTTGGTTAGCATTCAAGTGTTATAGTGAAAAAGTTTAGAACATAAATTGATGGTCGATGTTTTTCGAATGTTTGGTGTTAAACCTTTTGTTAGCATTCGAGTTTTTTTGTATGTTTTGTTTGGTGTTAAAGTCGTATTAATGTCATTTTTATAGTTATGCAGTTATGCACTTGTGTAGCTGATGAAATCACATATTACCACTCGTATGTATATATGTGTAGTACTCATTTATACACCTACGTATTGTACAATACAAATATGTGAACTCTTAAATTAGAAAGCTGGTTAACTTGTATAAAGAGGACAAGATTTATGGGTGTAATGAGTTTTGAGATGATTGTTCAACATTATACATGTATGTACATTCGTATAACCTACATCCATTATCCTTGATTCACATTGGTTCTAAATTGAAAGAACTTTATAGTATTCAGTATCTTAACCCTACCATTAATCTTTGTATATTCAATAATAAAACAGACTCGTACGAATTAAAACTAAGACCCTAATACCGCAAATCTAATCTTTGATCTTATATATTTGAACAATAAAAACCAGATCTATACCTCATATTGGGATTAGATGGTGTCGTGAGGCGGAGACGAGGATAAATTGCTTGATCTTAGGTTTCGGGGCGAGTATGTGGTGGCCTGAAACTTCAAGTTTAACAATGGAGATATGATGAAGGGAATGGGGAGTGTTTGACATGATATTACAGTTGAGTGAAGACGAATGTATGATTATCGAAAAAACTCCAGGGAATGGAGATGAACTAACTCATTAGAATAAATCAAAGAAAATGTTCATCGTTTGCTAAGAAGAATATGATTGTCGAATTCTTTTTGGGTGAATCTTGAATTCAAATTAATGTTTAGTACCATCAAATCAATTAGATGACAAGAAAATAGGAATAGGTTACAAAAAAAATTATGGAAACCGATTAGATAAATCAAAATCAAATTTAGATTATAATTGAATAAAACATTAAGTATAGATAGCTAATTACAATCCTACCCTTATAATCTGAAAACCAAATCAATGGCCAAGATGGGTTCACTAAGTTCATAAATAAGGACGAAGTTCACATATGAACCCAATCCTATATATATACATGCTATATATATGTGTGTGTGTGTGTGTATGAGGATCCTAAAAGAAACACTTGCGAATTGAGAAACTTGAGAAGTATTCTGGACCACATATTTTCTCCAAGCCAATTTTTTTAAAATTTCTAATCGCACGATTTTAAGAGTTCTTTTTAATATACACATACAGAGGAAGGTTATCGTACAAAAGATTGGAAATATACGAAGTGTGGGAGAGAGTTTTGGCCATTGATTTTCAAGATTAATAGTTGAGATTAATTAGTGGTCCCAAATCTAGAATTCATGTAACTAAAAAACAAGGGAAACAAGTGGGGAAAAGGGTAAAATAGGAAAATCTATTATTTGTGATTTATAAGCCCACTTCCCCCAGGATTTTCAAACAACTATAACTATTTCATACAATATTATTTTTTTTAAAACATTGCAACATATGAACAAGCATTTTATTCTCTTTAACTTGAGTAGGCTATTGCTATAGTTTTCTTAATTTAAAAAAATATTTTACAAGCTATAAAGTTACGTGGTTGTACGTTACTTGATTATGTTCCGGTACATAATTACGTACCGGAACATAATCAATGAATACCTAAATCACATATTAGATACTCAATGTATACATAAATCTAGAATTATGTACCATGTGTGCAAAAGCAGTAACAAATGCTCAATGTAATTACATACCATGTGTGCAAAAGCAGTAACAAAAGCACCATGTTGCATTACATCTATAATCACGTAACGACTTATATTACAGATCTAATAATGTAATAACATAAAAAACAATTTAGTTCTCATTATATCAATTGTATAATCATGTAACAATCATAACTTTAGTAAAAAACATTATACAATTAAAAAACTATTATAGCATAATTACGTAGTGATACATAATCACGTGAGATTACACTTGTTACATATGGTACGTGATTATAGATGTAGGGTTACATTAAGCATTTGTTGCCACTTGCACATATGGTACACAATTACGTACTAGAACATTATCACGTAACTTTATAGCTTGTAAAATATTTTTTTATAAATTAAGAAAAATACAACAATAGTTTGCTCAGATTAATGAGAATGAAATGTCCGTTAATACTGTGTAATTTAATATATATATATATATATATATATATATATATATCATCGTATCGAAAAATTATAGTCATTTGAAAATCGATGGTGAAGTAGGTTCAAGGGAGAATGACCATAATACCCTTTTCTCCTTAAATTGAAAACGACACTTGTCAATCCCATATTGTTTCCTACACTTCGCACGGAGAATCCCTCTTGTACATGATCTCTTACCTATACAAATATGTATATTGTCATTATAAATATAGTCAATTTTTAAACTATACATATATGTATATTATGAAACACATATATGCTTAACCTAAGAAGTGTTGGAAACCGGGTCAAACAAACTCTGATTGAGCTCATTCCTGCGGCATTGGAACCGGCTCGCCGAACCCTAACCAAAAATCTAAACCCTAAACCCTAAATCTAAACCCTAAACCTTAAGGTTAAACCCTATGCTAAAACCTAAAATCTAAACTATAAACCCTGAATACTAATGCTATAACGAAATCATTCCCCTCAAACGTAAATGTTCAATACTTATGTTTCAATTTTAAACACGTATGTACATATATGTATAGTTAAAAGATTGACAATATACACATGTGTATATACCCCCCCCCCCCATTTACATCTTCTTTTTTGTATTTTTGCTTAGAGAAACTGTGTGGTACAAAATGCTTCTCAAGTTTTTCAATTAGCCTAATACTTCTCACACGATCTTTTCCCTATATATATATGTGTCATATGGTTCTAGAGTGAACACTAGTGTATTTATGAACTGAGTGAACAAATAATTGATAATCAAAGGCTAGGATTGGTTCACTAGTGTTCACAATCAAGGGCGTGGTTCACAAATGAACCTGACCATATATATATAATATATATATATATATATATATATATATATATATATATAGGGTAAGGATCCTAAGAGAAGTCCACCCTATTTGAGAAACTTGAGAAGGATTCTGGACCACACATTTTTCCAAGCTTTTCGTAATATACACATATGTATAGTTCAAGATTGACTATATACATATATGTATATTGAGTTATACACATATGTATATAGTCAATTTTAAACTATACATATGTGTATATTACGAAACGGTTTGGGAAAATGTATGGTCCAGAATGCTTCTCAAGTTTCTCAATTAGCATAGTGCTTCTCACATGATCCTAACCCTATATATATCTTGAGAACGCAAAATATTGCGAGAACCGTGAAAACGAAAGAAAAAACCAATCAAAACCATTTTTTTAATACAAACCTCATAATAATTAAAATACAACATAAAAAAAAGAATTTACAACATCAAATAATTCATTTTTCCTCTCAAAATCACTCTTATTAGATTTTTTTATACATGTGTAAATATAACAAATTTACACATGTGTAAATTTTCTTTATATACGAATTCACTAAAATTTAAATGTGTAAATAAAACTTCTATCATTGTATTTCTATAATAATGATAAGTCTAAAAAAATTGAATTTGAATTGTTTTTGACAAATTTCTCGCGGTTTTTTCATTCATTCTCACGTTTCTCACGACATTAGGGTTCTCATTTAAACCTTCATTATATATATATATATATATATATATATAGGAGAAAGATCCGTTAGGAACCACCCTTTATTGCGAGAATCGCGAGAACCAATGTAAACACTACCAAAAATACCTAAAAAAATCTAAAAACCACCTGATTTTTTCAACATTTTTTACAAAAAAATCGCTACTTTTCGTCACAAAAAAAAAGCTGATGAAAAGTAGCGATTTTTTCTTAAAAAAATGTTTAAAAAAATAAAAATTTGAGTGGTTTTTAGATTTTTTTGGGGTGTAGTTATTAGCATTTAGTTGGGTGGGGGGAGGGGTTAGGTTTTTTTAGGTTTTTGGGGGTGGGGGTTATGTTTTTTTTTATGTTTTGAGTGGTGATGTAGTGGATTACTTTTGTGTTCACATTGTTTCTCGCGGTTCTTACGATAAAGGTGGTTCTCGCATGAACTTTACCTCATATATATATATATATATATGATGGTTTAAATAAGAACGCTAAATATCGTGAGAACCGTGAGAACGGATGAAAAAACCGTGAGAATTTGATAAAAAAAACAATTCAAATTCAAATTTTTTTACATTTATCATTATTATTCGAATACAATATTAAAAGTTAAATTTATACGTTTAAATTTACATGTATTTGTAACTATGGAAAATTTACATATGTGTAAGTTTTCTTATTTACACATGTGTAAAAAATTTAATAAGAGTGATTTTAATAGGAGAAATGAATTATTTGATGTTGTAAATTCTTTTTTTAATGTTGTATTTTAATTACATTGAGATTTGAATTAAAAAAAATTGGTTTTGATTGGTTTTCTTATTCGTTCTCACGGTTCTCGCAATATTTAGCGTTCTCAAGATATATATATACACACACATGGGAAGGTTAACGTACAATAGCCCCTTAACTTACGAAACGTACACCACTTATTTACACATGTTATAAAAATTCAAACCATTATCATGCATAGATTAAACACAAAAGTCACGCATGAGAACCCCTAATTATGCATGTGGTAACACAATTCACACATGAGTAAAACCTAATTACGCATGTTACACCTAATTACACACATTATTTTGGTGGTTGCGTACGCTTCGGATGTTAAGGGCTTTTATATTTTAAAATTTTCACACACATATATACTAGAGGGTGCAAATGAGAAGATTTTTTTAAGAAGAAATATTAATTAATAATAATGCTTTATTTAATATTTATATTTAATATTATTGTAAGGTACTTTTTTTAAACGACTAACAAATCAATCCCGAGTACTCTCGGGGCACCCACTGGACAAACGGAGTACTCCGAGAGTAACCCGAGTCGTCCACCACCACTTCCGCGAAAAACCCAGTAACCCACCCGCCGGTAGGCACGACGGTGAAATTACCGGTAAACCCGTTTGGCTCAAGGATCGAACCCAGGTTTTCCTGGGTCTCCTATCATTGCTCACCAGTGTCTCACTCTTTTTTGCAACAAGTGGGAATCGAGCTTGAGTCTTCATAGAAGAACTCAAACTCTCCTACGTGTTGAGCTAGAGGTTATTGTAAGGTACTAACCCACAAAAGTGTCTGCTGTGTTCTTGTTCATTCACATACTAGTATCTCAAAAATATAAGGTGGCATTTCCAACCTTTTACTTACGATTGAGTCGATACTGGTTATGCTTTATCTCAAATGGCCCAATAGAAAATGGTTAGAAAAAAGGGACTAAAAGTTTTGAGTCTTTTTTTAAAGCTTACAACCATATAAATTGTTTCCGGTTAGTATTTTACCGTATTGGTTTTCTAGTCGTGAGTAACGCCTTCGTTGTGTACAAAATGGCAAATATGTGTTGATGGGTAGCCTGTAATTTAAAATGTTACGTATGAACTATTTTGGTTCATTAGCCAAATCGCCAACCACTACTCATCTTGCTACTTAAAAATTTTTCAAATTTTAATTCAATAGTATATTGATGGTCTATGGTAGGAGGTTTGTGATTGTTAAGTTTTTTTTAAAACAAAAGGCTGGCCCTTTCAATGTCCAACACCACCCCATATTTTTTTACCACGCTTCCTTACTGACGATGCTGTCACACGGCGCTTAACGCCCCTTCTTCATGCTTTCCCACACCGTATAGTCAAGACACCCAGGTTTCACATAATAGTATTCTAAAACTCTTGAAAAATCTATTTTCCTGTTTTATAAACAAATATCTTACTAGATCTCTATTTTATTAGCATTATGGCTTGTTCATATTTGAGGGGTGTCCTTATCCAACAAAAGTAGTGGTGGGAGCAACTACACATGCATCATCGTTTCCAAGCGACCTATTCAAGACTACAAAGTCTTCCTATATATGTACATCCATCGTACATACTGTTCTTGTAGTCTTGAACTATAACTAGAGAGTTAGCCCTTTATTGAAATAGATATTGTAAGACATGTATTGCATGTGTAGTTGCTCCCTATTTAAGACCAAGGAACTTCTCACAATGACCATGACCATCGAGTTAGCCCTTTATTGCATCTAAATATTCGTAAACTACTCGTCGTGAACTATAACTAGAGAGTTATTTAGAATTCATATTCGATGTATATTGCCCAGGCATGCATCCCACGGTTATGTCAATTTAGTTGATTTAAATATAATTTGGATTTGGGTCCTCCACTGGAGTGTAGTGGTTGTTCCCATCTCAGTGAAGGTTTGGTCCGGGGTTTTACCCGGGTTCGAATCCAAGGGGGGCGCAGTTTTACCTATTCCATGGGGTTTCTACGCATCAGGGGTTGTGCTACGCTTTCTAGCGATGGTCGAGTAGTCGGCCTTTGGACATAGCTCCGAAAGGGTGGGTTTACACGTGAAAAGCACTTAGCCGTTAAAAAAAATATAATTTGGATTTCAATATGTTATACCATTAATATCCTAGGATTTATCATCCATCACTATTAAATGAATATTCTCACATGTGAAAAATGTAATTTATGTAAAGGGCATTATAAGTTCACTTTTTATGCTACCCAAACATCCATTAGTAGAATTTGATTTTGGTTTTTGATTTTTATCACTGGTGGTCCCTCGTGTTCAATTTGTTTAGCTACATAATATTCACGAGATATATTTATGAAATGAATAATGCATGTATTTCTTATCGAAATCGCGGGCGTAGCTTAGAAGGTGGGCGGGGGGGCGTCCGACCCCCCTCCCCCGAACTTTTCGATCAGTAGTGTTATTATATATGTAGCTTTCGTATAGAAATTTTTTGGTATATACATTTTCGACCCTCGGTTCTATAGAAATTTTTGGGTATATACGTTTTTGAACCCCGGTCGGAAATCTGAAGCTTCGCCACTGATCGAAATCATATACATTGATGGTAAATAGATATTGTAAGACATGTATTGAAATCTCTTTATGGATCTCAATCATGAATGATATCATCTCGGTTCTTACTTTACCTCAATGTCAAAGAAGCATGAGTTTTAACTACGAGGAAGATTGTTTATTGACATGGTCAAACATTATTCCATAACAATGTAATCCAAAGGCCAATGTCAAGTTCTGTGAAAATGATGTAGTAAGATGTAAGTATGGTTCTAGAGTGAACACTAGTGTATTTGTGATAGAGACCGATTCGAGATGGTCAATCTCCCAATAAATACCCGTAGAGTGGGTTAGGCTCCAAGAACAAAGATAAAGAACAAGACTAGTTTTGTAACAATTTTCTTCTCTATTTTTCTTCTCAAAATGCAAGTACAATATATAGGAAAAATGCATGAACTAATCTATAACTACCAAGAGATGAACGTGGGACAAATGCAAAACATAAATGGGGAAATGCAGAAATTAAAGGAACATGCATGGCTTGAACGTGGCTTCATATTAGGAAATACACAACGTGGATTTGGAGTGGGACTTCATGGGTCGGTTTGCGGGTCGGAGCGAACTGATTAAACAAATTCTAACCATTGATTTACACTTGTGTATTGATAATCAAGAGCTAGGATTAGTTCACTGGTATTCACAATCAAGAGAGTTGTTCACATCTAACCCTATGAATATATAAATTTTATCGTTAAAAAAATTTAGAATTCACAGATATTTGCACCTCTTTCGATAAGAAATGAAGCATTGATTTGTTCCATTACATTAGTTTTGCCAAGTCAAGAACAAATAGCTAGAGAAAAAAACCCGAGCCTAACAAGATTACGTGAAACCCAAATTATTGGGATGTGCTTTGGGGTATGAGATTGAAAACAATTATTTTACGGGTATGTGATCGATATAGGATTCCCGATAACCTAAATTCATATATATCTGTGTACCTGAAAAGTTTTAGGTTTTAATTGATATTCTCTAAACCGTTGTTTATTAATACTTCATTCTAGTAGATTTATTATGGTGGCAAATAAACTTTCTTATCATATATTATTTATATTTGCGTGTAGCGAAATATGAAATTATCTTTTGAAATTTATATTATCAGAACTCACATATTCTAGAGATTTCGAACATTTTGTGGTGATGATGATACTTGTATAATTTATCATATTTTAATTTATTTAAATCGTTAAGAAAGTATTTTATATAAAAATTAAAATGAAAAAAAAACTTAAAGATCCAACAAGCTAGTATTTTTTTTAACTAATGGGTATACTTGATACCCGCAGGTATGCCCAATACTCGACATGTAATTACTGATAAATACATGACGGATGAGATTACAAATACTCGTCACATTGCTATCCATAATTATAAGTCCATAAACGAGCTTTTGAGAATTAGAACTTTGAAGATTGATTTAATTCAGGCCTTGTATTCGTGAGATATCGGTATGGCAAAACGAAACAACCTAATGTTGTCATTAATGTATATTCTATTACGTATCTTGGAGGTATAAGACTTTGTGTACCTCGTTGCTTAAGTTTATGACTAGGTTGCACTGGGACGGGTACGGGGACGGGTACGGGGACGGGGTACGGGTACGGGCACGGGCACGGGAAACGGCAAAACTAAAAAATTTAAGAAGCGGGGACGGGACGGGTACGGACAAAAAAACATATAAAAAAATAAATATATATCAAAGATAATGTAACACAAAAACTCAAATTAGCTATATATTGATGTAAAGCTAAAAAATTCCATATCTTACTAATCTAATCAAACATTAACAAGCAAATCGCTTTCAAGTTCCGGTTCATCTAATGAAAGATCAGCAAACTCCAAATATCCTACATCTTCCATCGAGTCAAAAGCATCTCCACCCACATCCCACATATTTACAACATCGTCTGGCGCCCTAGACAAAAGCCGAAGATTGTTGTGGACGTAAACCAAGTCTTGAGCACGACTTGTAGTCAGTTTGTTCCTCCTAAGCGAGTGGATAAAAGCATAGGTGCTCCAATTTCGCTCAGCACACGAAGACGAACTTGGTTGTCCAAGTAATTTAAAAGCTAAACTTTGGAGAAGAGGGGTTTGAGCACCAAAGTTAGCCCACCATGACTTGGGTTCCATAGTATCCATCTTTGTAATACATGTTAAATCTTCAAAAGGACCAACCTTCATTGAAAACAAAGCATACTCATCCAAGACTCTATCATGCTCATCATCATTAGGAAACAATCTCTTAAAACAAGTCCGCCTCTGTTGTGAAATTTCTCCATCCCTATGAGAAGGGACTCTTTCACTATTCTCAAGTAACCATGCGTCACTATAATATCTACAACATTTAAAAGTAAAAATATAAATACATAATAGAAACCAATCATGTAAATTTAAATCATATACCTTGGATTTAAGGAGTGTGCTAAACAATGTAGAGGAGTGTTATTCTTCGTCCACCGAGCCACTAATACTTGATACACAACATCATAAAAGATACTACGAGTATATAAGGGACGTTTTTCTTTCTTGTAAATCTCGGCCTTCACCTTCTCAATCATTGAATCCCACATCTCATATACGGAATGAAGACATGGTTTGTCGGTGTCACATACTCTGATCATATCATATATTGGTTTAGTAAAACTGAGAATGTATGATACTTTATCCCACCAATCGTCATCCAAAATCTTCTCTTTAACAGAGTTAGCTTTCACCGTGTCATCCTCTCTATAAGAAGCCCATTCATCATTTATGACCATAGCTTGTAGACCCTGTTTGACAAGTTTGAATCTCTTAAGCATCACAACTATTGAAGCAAAACGAGTATCAGCAACCGAAAGCAATCAAAGAGGAGTAAACTTGCTTAAAATAGACAGTCTCATGTTGTGGTTCATGATAAAGTTTTTTATTGCAACCGCATCCATGTGAACTTCTGTTATCCATTTGCATTCATCATATGTAAGTTGATTGGTTTCCACTCTCCTTGGTGAACATATATTCTTCAACGCTAGATTAAGCGTATGTACCACGCATGGTGTCCAGTAGATGTTAGTAAACTCACTCGTGACAATCCCTCCAGCCGCCTTGCAAACTGATGCATTGTCGGTGATGATTTGCACAACATTTTCATGACCAATCTCGTTGATAACTTCTTTCATCAGATTAGCAATAAAAAACTTATCTTTGAATTCTCCAAAACAATTAACCGCCTTTAGAAATAAAGGTCCATTAGTTGAGGTAGCCATGAAGTTGACTAAAGGCTTTCGTGTAGGATCTGACCAACCATCACTAACAATAGACACACCTTTCTCTTTCCATGATAACCTAATCGGTTCCAATAACTTGTGCACATTCTCCTTTTCCTTTTGTAGCATGGTTGTTCTAAGCCTATTATAGTTAGGAGGTACATACCCTTCAATTTTGTTCTCTGCAGCAAACTTAAAAGCCCTTTGGTAGTGCGGGTTTCTTGCAAAATTGAAAGGTATACCTCCAGTATAGAACATCCTTGCTATCTCCTCATCAAGTTGGTCCCTTATTTCAACACCAAAAGCTTTTTGAATAGGATTTGAAGCGGGTTTTCTCCTCTTTAAGGGATTGCCAGCTTCACATGGCAACCCGACTTCTTTCGCTTTTGAATTGTTTTTTCTCTCTTCATATGCATCTTCTAACTTTTTCATTGCAACTTTATCACTCTGTGTTGCTTTCTTGCAGATAGCAATCCCATTACCTTTTATACAAATCAACAATAACGAATAATGAAGCATTAGTTTGTGCTCATTTGTATCCAAAATATACCTATTAAGAAAACAAGTTATATTTTACATGTTTAGGCACTATATAATCTAGGTTGAAAGGAGACATTTGACATTCGTCTTAGTTTAGCTCTCTTCTACGGTTCATCTAGTCATCTAGGAGACATTACATGTTTAGGCACTGATTATATTTTACATGTTTTAGGCGCGCCTTAACCTAAAAAAAGCGGCAGCCTGCGCGCCTCAATGCACCTAAGGCGGCGGTCTACGCGCCTCAGTGCATCTAACGCGCATCAGATAGCCTGCATTGACATATGATCATTGATCAGTGATCACTGATCACCTGTAGACTACTGCACTTGTAGCACAGAAAGGCCTGCGCGCCTCAATGCACCTAAGGCGGCGGTCTACGCGCCTCAGTGCATCTAACGCGCCTCAGATAGCCTGCATTGACATATGATCATTGATCAGTGATCACTGATCACCTGTAGACTACTGCACTTGTAGCACAGAAAGGCCTGCGCGCCTCAATGCACCTAAGGCGGCGGTCTACGCGCCTCAGTGCATCTAACGCGCCTCAGTCTCAGATAGCCTGCATTGACATATGATCATTGATCAGTGATCACCTGTAGACTTCTGCACTTGTAGCACAGAAACGGCATGGCGCAAGTGTGAAACGGCATAAAATACAAAAAAAAAAACTAAACTAACACGCTTGCATTACCTTTTATACCGAGCAAGTGTGATCTAACTCTTGAATATGATCCTTGTCGATTTTCGCCACATACTTTGCACTTGAATTTCCAAGTTCCTCACGAACCTTGCTTTTCTTGTTTTTCCACATAATCCCACAATGGAGGTTCATCTATAGATGATGATGATCCTTGTGTTTCTTCATTAGATGCCATGACTTTGCTTTATGGAGTTCGAATGGGAGAAGAGAAGAGTATACGAAGAAAATTCGAATTGGAGAAGTGAAGATCGCCGTATGAAACTGAAAGGACGTAGGGTTTAAGCGTTTACGTATAAAGGACTTGGATTGGCTATGTTTTATAAATGGAATTAATATCTTTTTTTTTTTAAAAACCGAAAATTTAACCGGGAAACGCGCTTGAAACGTTTCGGTTTGCCGTTTCGTTGCCGTCCCCTGAGCAGGACCGTTTCCTCCACGTTTCCTAATCGCCGGGGACGTTTCCAAGGCGTACCCGTCGCGTTTCCGTCCCCATGCAGTCCCCGGGACGGGAGACGGCAGCTCCATGCCGTTTCTGTGCATCATGGGTTTATGAATTATGACCTCCTTTAAGTGTATGTTTCTAGTTCATGAGAGCTTTAAAAAATGTAAATGTATCCTAATTTTTTAGGTATGATTTTAATATTTTGTTTTATAAAATAAAGTAATTCCCATTAAACTGGGTTGGTGTAATTCTACTTAAACTTATGAAATATTGTACCAAAATATCAATAAATATCAAAATCAGGGTTAAAAGTGAAAATCTTTGACTTTGGTTGGAAAATTCTTATTTGTGGTTGCTAGACTTTTGTTTCCAACTAGGAAATTTGTGGTTACTAGACTTTTGTTTACATCTAGGAAAACTTATATCCCAGGGTTCCTTGATGATTTGAGAAATAGCGAAAATATCCCATTGTAGCATATGCATAGTTTTGTATGTTTAATGCTTGTTTTACAATTTACCTGTCTTTTGCATTAAAGAGGTTATATTAAGATAAACGGGTAACAAGCTACGCTGCTACTTTCTTTTGAATAAAAAAAGTAAGTCTTTTAAAAACTACATCCATAAATCATGAGGTCATAACATTACTGTGCATGACCCTTTGAACTCGGTTAAGTAGATCCACAGCCTCTGGCGCAAGGAAACCAAAAGTATCAAAAGCAAATGAGACACACATGTGCTGGTTGTCAAGACACGTTTTCTTGTGTTTGGCCACTTTGCCCGAAGCAGCTTTCAAAGCAGTCTGACCCACCGTAAAAACACTACACCCTAAGCCCACAAGGGGGAAACCTCTGTTAGATCCACACACACGTGTTTTCCTCATATCCATCCGAAGACCAAAATGTCGGCTAGTCTCAGGGTAGATCTTCCTTCCAATGGGTCAGTTAAGAAATTCACGGGTGCCTCTTTCTTAGCAAAAATCCCAACGTGCCTGAATATGTCAAAATATCTGACCAAATCATGTTAGTACTAGAACCTGAGTTTTAATTGGGTTTAAGAAAATGAGTGGCTAGATCTTTTGTACATATTTATGGCAGGCACTTTTGGCTAATTGTGTATTAACATAATCATGTATTTATGTTAAATCAGTTGTTTTTTTCATGTCATCCTATTCTTATCAGCTTGTCATCATAAATATTTGTATGTGTGTTTTATATTTTTAGCATAGCCATGGGTTTGAGATTCACAACCTAGGATTTGTATGGCATTTTCAAGTTAGCGTTCCGAATCTTAGTTTGTCTAAATTGCAACAAACATACCTGCTAAGCGGTTTAGAAGATAAGATAATCATGTGATGAAGTTGTAATAGAGAGACCTCTCGAGTCTTGGATTACGTGTTGGCTAGGTTGGAAATGTTGGGAATTCCTAATTGTACTCAAGGCTTCAATGCATGGAGGCGGTTAGAGATAAAGATCAGCTCAAGTTTAGGAGTTGATAGATTAACAATATTAATTAATTAGTGGATAATTGTCTAATATCCTATACGTGTTATGTTAGAAAGTTTGTTGGATAATTATTATGTAATTAGTTAATAGCAATCCTAGTTATAGTCTAACGTGATAGGTTAGATATGTATATCGCGTATTGGGTAGGGATTCGTAATCCAAGTTTTTGAGTTAGTTTTCTTAGTGATAATCAATAATATTGGGAGTTATCCAAATTATTATGTTCGTTTGATATCCGACTGGGACTTGAGGAAATACTAAAAAGAGTAAATTGCGGTTTTGGTCCCTGTGGTTTAGTGCTTATTATTATATCTTACAAAATCTAAAAGTCTTGCAAGTTACATACAAAGGTTTCTATTTTATTGCAATTTAAATCCACTAGACTAACTCCATCCACGTTCATGTTAAAGACGAGAAAAAATAATTTATAATCATAGTTTAAAATACGAGTGTTAGTCTTCGTAGACTTACTAGTAATAGAACAGTGTCTTGATATAATAATATACTTATGGTATTCTCAAAACAAAATTTGATTCGAAAAAGGATAAAAAGGTGCATTGGCAACGAATCTGATGTCTGCAAAATTCATATTCCATTTTGTATACTAAAAATATATGCAAATGATTCAATAGTTGGGTGTATGATATAAAATGCTCCAATTCACTTTCAGATTTCAATACAAAAACCAAAGTACTGAACGAACCTCCAAAACTGGAATTCCCTTTGCAATTTCAGTACAGAAAAAAATAATGACTCTTGACCATATAAACTACAATTTCTTTCGGGTCAAGACAACAAATTTTGAGACAATAAAAGTTTCCAATATCTTTGGAATATACAATTAAAATTGTTGCAAAGAAAACAATCACCTTTTACATGTTAAGGTTTAACATGAAGGTGGATGGAGTTAGTCTGATGGACTAAAATTGCAATAAAATAGATTTTTCGGAATGTAAATTGCAAGACTTTTAAACTTTGTAAAATATAGCAATAAACACATGAACCAAAACCGCAGTTTACTCTACTAAAAAACTCCGTCCTAATCTTTCACCTAGTTTGACTATTAGACATGAACAAAACCAGTTTTGGGGCCAAACCGGATTGGTTTTTAAATTACTTCACATATAGTCAATATGAAAGTCAACATCAGACAGCCCAAACCAATTCGATTTAAACTGACTTCTCAAAGAAAACATACCAAACCGGATCACTGAAACGAACCGAACGTTCATGAACTATTCGTAAACTTGTTCGGCGGGAAGATCGTTTATGTTCATTTCTTTAATAAATGAACAAACACGAACAAAACATTGTGTCCGTTTAATTAAATGAACGAACATGAACACACCTTGTGTTCGTTCATTTATGTTCATGAACGTTTGTTTATGTTCGTACATTTATGTTCATGAACTTTCTATTATGTTTTACTAAATACATAAATAGTTATAGTTACATAAATATTAGGTTTTCTACCTACTTATATAAATATAACTAATTAATAATTGAGTTTTCCAGTAATAAAAAATGAAATTTTAATTTTTTTCTCACTTACTTAATATTTATATAAAAAACTACTTAATTTTAGTATCTATGAACCCTAATTTAGATGTGTTTTCGGATAAAATGTAACAAATTAGACATTTTTGTTTGTATTCACTAATGTTAAAACGTGTTTGTTTATATTTGTTAATTACGTTCATTTGTGTTCGATTATATTTATTCAATCATGTTAATTTATGTTTATTCATTGTGTTCATTTAAACTTTTTTTTTATTATGTTTGTTTTTGTTCGTTTATGTTCGTGAATTGTTCGCTTAGGCTTTAAACGAACGAACATAAATGAACACGAACATGGCCGATTTCTTAATGAACGAACACGAACAAAAAAATGTGTTCTAATATATTTCGTGTTCGTGTTCATGTTCGGCTAAAGTTAAATGAATGAACACGAACATGCCGATGTTCGTGTTCGTTCGGTTCGTTTACAGGCCTACGGATCAGATTGTAACCAGATTCAATGTATTATATAACTAGGTTATATACCCGTGAGCTTCATGGGTTTTAAAAAAATTACAATATATATATATATATATATATATATATATATATATATATATACACACATTAAAATAAGGTACCCTTTGCTAAAATAATAGTTTTAAATCACAAAGCTAATAAATCAGTATAATGTCAGGTCTGTTGATATCAAATATTGAAAGATATAAATATGATATATAGTACTTCTGTTAGTCTTTTATTTATATAGTGTATTCACAATATAGAAACCCCTTAAAGTTATTCCAATATAATTTAAAATTTAGATCGTCAATGTAACAATCTAGTTTTTAAGAATCATATTAAAAATCAATTAACCACACATCATATACACCAATACACATCATGCTTCTGCCAAATCATTAATTACACACAAAATAAATATAAAGAAAACGTTGTGGGTTTGACCCGCTTCTTCAAGACAAATGGTTTGGATCTTTAAGTTGGTCCTAAAAAAATTGAAAAATTATCAACCTAATGGATAGAAAACAAATATAAATTGATAAATTTGTTAAAAAGTCTCACCTTTTAAATGGTATGTCACACCTCGATTTTCACGTATATTCCAGTGGGGAGTATCGTGACGCACAATTGATATCATCATAACCAATTACAACACAGAGCAACACAGCGGAAGGCTTGGAGTAAAATATAAACTATTACAAACCATAAAGTGTCCAAGAGTTCGAAACACAAATATACATCAAGGCTTGTAATAAGATCTACAGACGGATCGGAAATAGACATACACAAAAATGAGAACAGACTCTATAGGCTCAACTCTAAGGTCGCAACTTCTTAATGTCAACGCCCCACAACTTCCGGCCTATTTCGTACTCGTACCTGTATTTTAATCTTTGAAAATACGTCAGTTAACACTGGTAGATACACTCAACCGACTCATTATGAAAATCCTTTCGAAAATGGTTTTAGGTGCACTTGGCACGTTTTCGTAAATAACTTGGGATAGTACAAATGACCTTGTATACAAATTTACATGTCAGGCTTTTACATATGGGGCCCAATACAAAAATCGAGACATGATCGACTGACACACCACTCTGAACTTTCACATAGAAAGCAGATAGCAATTACCCAGTGTATGCCTACACGCCATGCTATATTGTCGTGGCCACTAGCACTTTAGTGAGCCAAGAATATCCCGGACACGGTCAAGTCCACCCCAATGTTTTAGTTTCAGACAAAACAGATCAAAACGGGTTATGTAATATTTTTAGTTAATTACCACAACTGGATAAAACATGATCGCATACCCGACCAAGCGGTAATAATTTACCGTATCCCAAGCCCGTATAGGGAAAATAAGTTAAGGGTATTTACCTGAAGTTAAGTCTTCGTGAAGTCCAAAACTCAGTCGTAGATCAAAGCAAGTAAAGGTACAATTTACCGGAAGGCGTTTAGTCTGGAGTGATGGTAAGTATTAACCAATATTAGAATGCTAACGGGTCCTTCGTTAAGTCTTAGACTTGAACCGGTTAGTCTTACGCTAAAACAATGTGGTACGATAAGCTAGATTAAGCGGTGACCGGAACAGGATGTTAGTTAGACCCGACAAGTATATAAACTTGTCTAATATGGGTAAACCAACAACATTCTGGATTTTGATAGAGGAATGACAAAGTTAGACCTGTTTCGGTTTAAGTACGTAAATTAACCACTAAGCTTAACGAAAGCACATAGGCGAAATCGGGTAACCGAGAGAGTCATATACAAGTTCCATATGAATACATGTTTAAAATATGTTATAAAATCAGTAGCTTTGCAAAAGATAGGCCCGAGGTATATTTAAAACCGAATTATGCCTTACAAGGGCATTTTGGTCATTTTAAAGTTTATTAAAGATGTTTAAAATGAATCTGATGTCAAGGTTGTTAATATTCTATAAGAATACTTATTTTATAGTATTATAACAGTAGGATATCAAATATATGTGTGTTTGACGATTTTGAAATAATCTATGTCCCGTAAGGGCATTTTGGTAAATTCACACATAGCTTTGAAGTCAAAATTGGGATTCTGAGTTTCGGACTTGTACTTACTGTTAAAATATATAAAAAATAGATTTATAAAATCAATAGTAACAAGTCTTGGCTCATAGTTATGGTTTTAAACCGTACTATGCGCCGAAAAGGCGTAAAAGTCGCTAAATGCCATTATATTCGATCGTTTAAGATAAACTGAGGTTAGGACCTGTTTTATATACCAAAAATATGTCATTTAACTTATTACATTTGTAGGTTTAAGTTTTGATTACAAAAAGATTGATTTAAGTCATTTTTCTTAAAAAGGGTAATTATGTCATTTCTCGGCATTTAACGAATTCTTAGACCTTCACTCAAGTCATAATCTAAATAAACCTCCCAACATATCCTACTTATCATATTATGTCAGTAAACATTTCATTTTGATGATAAAACCATATTTAATCTTTCTAAAATGCCAAAAGGGCATTTTAGCCATTTAAATGCCATAAACACGTCCTTTGCGAAAACTTAGATTATAATTAGATTCTTGACACCAACATAATCAAATAATGTTTATAAATCAGTTTATAACTTATTTTTTACATGCATGTGTGTTTAAAACCAAGATTTGTATAAAAGGACCTTTTTGCAAAGTTTTAGTAAAAATTATGGAACTTATACAAAAACTCAGATTTCTAATGAATCGAGTGACGAAACTTTAGGAGGTCATCCTATACTTAAACATGGTCTTAAGGTGACCAAAAGTCAGTAGCCAAAGTGGCTAAATCGGGTCAGAATCGAAAGTCAATGAAAAGTCAAATATAGCGACTTTTGGTTGCAAACCGACCCTAGACCAAAACTTGACGAGCCAAATCAGTTGGTATATGCTCTAATACTTATTTTTAGGTTATAAGTTCATCAAAACATATTTTATAATATATGGATCAATAATTATGAATTTTTACAAATCTGGATCATTAGTTTGACTATCTTTGACTTTTAGTTTGATTCGTCAATTGGTCATGAATTCGTGGTAATCTGGAGATGCCCTTTAGAGGTATTAATACCTCCATTATTATAATCACGTAGCCACTTTCGTTACGCATAATGGCTAGGTAATCACAGACTTAGATCAAAGTCAAGGCGTAATTACGACGAGACTTTGATCTAGGCTTAAAACTTAATAAAATGACTTAGCATGAGATTGGAACACTTACACAAGGTCTAGAGATTATTAAGATCAATGAGGAATGCCTGAAAGATACCTGGAACTCTCTGATTAATCTTGGTGAGCTTTAATGGTGATGAAGAACAAGTTGCAACACCAAGAATGCTTTTATAAATGGTTGTAGAAGTGTTTGGGAGTGATACCAGGTGTTAATGGACGAGTATTAAGGTTCTAGGACGTGGCAAGCATGCAGGGAAAGAGCTAAAACTCGACAAAGGTGGTAGAACAGGCTGTTGTTACCTTTCCTGCTCGCTGGCAGGTCCATGCGGACCGTATGGCATTCGCCTTGCGGTCCGTATGGGCCTCTGGCGCCCACAGTTTCCAGATGCCATGCGGACCGTATGGCTTTAGCCTTGCGGTCCGCAAGGCCTTCCCGAAAAATGGAAAATTTTGGCATTTTTGCATTTTGGCCCCTTCGACTTGATCCAAGACATACGAAGATTATTATCGAGCATTTCAATGACTTTGGTCCTCCTGATTCGGCACACGACACACGAGGATTACCGGGACACGTGTCGGACTTTAATTGGACGTGAAAACATGAGGTGTTACATCCTCACCCCCTTAAATTAAATCTCGACCCCGAGATTTCAATTAAACAAGTATGGATACTTTTTTCGCATAACGGACTCAACCTCCCACGTATACTCGGGACCTCTATGAGCGTCCCATTTAACCTTTACAGTTGGCACGCGCTTCCTACGAAGCTTTTTGACTTGTCGATCTTCAATCGCCACAGGCTTTTCAATAAACTGCAGGTTTTATCGATTTGCACGTCTTTGTGTGGCATGGCCAACGGTTCATCCGCTAGACATTTCTTCAAGTTGGAAATGTGGAATACATCATGGATTCAGCTTTTCCGGCAATTTCAATTTATACGCCACAGATCCAATATGTTCGACACTCTCGAATGGTCCGATGTATCTTGGGCTTAACTTGCCTTTCTTTCCAAAACGCATAATGTCACACCCCAACCGATGGCGGAAACATCAGGGTTAGTGGCACTAGGCGACCAGATTGTCTCATGAGAATTCCGTAACAATTATCTATCAACATCATTTAACATTTAACGTCCTATACCATTAAGCACAATATTTCAAAATAATCATTACAGAAACCTGTTTTTCCCCCAAAACAAAAAGGTTCGATTTTCCTTAGATTTATTACATTTGGAAACTAAACAAAAGCAAACTAAACTAAGCACGCTACATCCAAGGCATCCAAGCTAATATCCTCAACCTGTTACATACGTTAAAATACAAGTCAATACAATTAAGTAAATGTGACATACAGGTTTTAGCAATACTAGCATTATAGAGAAAGCGTTTCGCGAAATAGTCTAATTTCATATCATGATACACCAAAACACATCACACAGATAAACATAGGCTTATTTCTCATGCTAACTACCGTGAGAAGGCTTGCGCGTCCATCCTAACTAGACCACGTCGGGTGTTAGCCACACTTAAGAAACCCTAGATCAACTAGATCGGAATCTAAATAGATCTATGGAATGGGCTCTGCATAAAAGGGGTTAATCCTTCGTTTGGTTTCACGATGATGATGAATGAAATAGTATTCCGGCTGATCCTACAAAACAGAACACCGTTAGCTCGCCACAGGGAGAAGGGGTTCTCTCCGTGACCACCCTCCGGCATGAGAATAAGTACAGGTAGTCGGAAGTAAAGTATAGTAAGAGAGAGAGAGCAGTTGAGAGTGAATACCTTCTACTTGAAGTCCAAGTTACTTATTTATAGCCAGAGTTTGTGCGCCAAAATGAGATGATAACTTTAACGGAATCTTTTGCTATTCCGTTAAGTTTTGTGGCCATCCGTTAGTGCACACGGATCGTGAGCTCATTAATGGTTAGGGAGATGCCACGTGTCATCATGAGATCACTATATTTTATAAAAGTGAGAATGCCATCACCGTGATCTTTCTCAGTCGTCCAGATGCTGCCATGTGGCAATTGGTTATAACCGAAAAGATGCTTTGCACGATTGAGCGTAAGTGGCTTCTAGAAGGTTTCACAGCTGTTACCCATCTATTGCTTGCCACGTGTACAGTTTGTTACAACAGAAAAGATTCCATTTGCTTCTGTACCAATTCAAGGATTTTTTCTAAGGGAGAATTTCTCAGGACTAACTATTTCCTTGCACGAGAGACGCAAGTTAGTTAACTGATCTTCTTTCCTCTTCCTGCTGCTTGGCGCAGCATTATTGGTGAGCACTTGCTTTGATGTAAATATTGGTGCAAGGTTTGTACATAAAGTGTTATCCAAGGAATTTGATCAAGGTTAACTTTGAACCTTGCGCGAGCCCGCGCAAGGTGGTTAAGTGATCCTTTCCTTCTTTGGATACTTGGCGCAAGGTTTCAGTGACTTTCCTTGATATAGAAGTCTGCGCAAGGTTTTCTTTAATAGTGGGTATGGTTCCCTTGGTTGGCACAAGGTTTTTGGGACCATACCCCTACAAGTCCCCCCAGTCCAGAGTTGCTCCTATGCGGAAGTAAAGAGTAGGTGGAGCACTGGACTTAAAAAAATGTGCTGCACTGTATGGGTGTTGGTCTTTTGTTGCTTTATGCTTTTTTGGTGACATGTCACAAGTGATCTTTTGGAAGATATTTGAATTTTAAATATATTTGGACACGTGTCGCTCATCCAAATGGTGTAGTTGGTGAACATGCACGTTCTTGAGACGTAGTGGTATTGTTGACAGGCTGTCAACAGTACGTGTCTTGCTGCATTTAATGATAATTCGGTGACACTCGCGCGCGTGGGGCGATTACTGTTCCCCACTCGCCCTTGCAGTTACCTGGGGAAGAGTGACGGTCGCAAAATTCGCTGCATTCGTATCTAGAATTAATTGCGATTGGTATATAAAGGGAAATGGCTTCCCATTTCTTCTTCACCAGACGGTGTTTTAGAGAGAGAAAACAATCTTGTGTTCATATATTCCAGCGATGCATAAATTCCGATCGTCTCGCTGTTTCCTTTGAAAACCTGTCTTTCTAGATTTCTTTCTGCACATTACTATGGCGACCAGATCTAGTACTGGTAGAGTTGATGCTCCGGCGACGTCGGCATTGCCTCCATTGGGGGAAGGCATACTTTGATGCTCTGATTGACAATTTTCTGTTTGCTAAGTCTTGGGGAGCTTTTTACCCTAAGGAGGGTGCCACGGTGGCGGATGCTTCGGCCGGCTACATTACGTTGTTCTATGATTATTTTGCCGAGAGCAACTTCAGACTTCCGGTGACCCACTTCATACTTGAGATTCTAGACTTCTATAAATTCCATATTTTCCAGTTGAATCCTATGGGAATATGAGGATTAGGCACTTTGAGTTCGTCTGCCGGTCGATGCAGATCATACCGACAGTTGAGAAGTTCCGGGTATTTTATCAGCTTCACTGCTCATTGGGCTTTTATTCATTCCAACAACATGTGCAAGCCAAACGGTTGTTAGTGCCACCCAAATCCTACCACGACTGGAAGCAGAAGTTTTTTATGTGAAAGCGGCGGTTATCCCGATGGGGATGACCTTCAGGGCTGTAGAGGATATAGAGTTGGAGACCTTGGCCATCCCAACCAACGAAGTGTGGTATCAAAATATAAAATATATCCCGAATATTATATTGCCGGAGAGGGCACTGATTGCTGCAGGGATGAGTATCTTATGGAAGAAGGAAAGAAAAGAAAAGCCAGTCTATACCGAGGATGGAGTTGGTAAGCAACTTTCTAAATTTTTGCACTGTTTTTGTATTTATTTCATGTTGAAGAAATTTAGTTGGTATGCTTTGTTCGCCAGTTGCGTCGTTGCACAAAGTGGCGTATAAGAGAGATAATGGGAAGATGGTTGTTGTGCCACTTGATGAGAATGAAGAAACTTGGTTTACTCAGATCTTGGGAAATTTTGAACTCCCTAAGAAAGAAGATCTGAACGCGCAGCCTACTGCCACCACTGGTAAGTCATATCGCGTAAAGCCTGAGTTAGTTATTGCAATATTACTTGCAGATACCAACTCTTTAAGTAATATTGCAATGTAACTTATGGAGCAACGTTTTTCCTTTATTATTGATCATGTAGGTGATTTGCTAAACTTGGGCGTAGGCCCTGAATCGAAGAAGAAGAAAAAGCCAACCGCTGCTGCTGCTACTACTGCGTCGACCTCTACCAAGCCCGACCAGAAAAGTAAGCCTTCTGCTGCTACTAAGGCTGAGCGCAAGAAAGTTACACGTCTCGTATCTGATTCTTGGTGTGATTATGTGGTGGTGTCAGACTCACTAGAGGGTCTTGCGCCTGTAGGTTTGAGGAAACCAAAACCAAAACCCATCGACACCTCCTCACTTCCTGCTTCGAATCCAGATGATCCTTTGGAGATCCCTTCAAGTCCTGAAGAGGCGTTGAAGCGCACTTCCAAGAAGAGAAAGAAGTCTGAGACTTTACCACCGTCTCCGCTGAAAAAAGTTGTGCGCCCGCGCATTGGCAAGAAAGGCAATCTGGAAGCCTTTGCAAAGAAATTCTCACCTAGTATGTGTGGTTTGTTGCATATTGTTGTAGGAATATTTGCGCAGAATCTTATACTTGGTATTTGTTACTATTTTTGCGGAGAAAGTGGTGAAGGCTGTGTCGGCCACCTCGTCTGCTATACCATCGCCGCGTAGGCCTGCGAATGTTGAAGGAGTAGATGTGGAACAAAGCATGCCTATTTTTTACTCTGATCCCATTATCCCAGAAAACCTTGAGAAGGTGGTTCCAGAAGAAGAGCCTAAACAAATAGACGTTGAGAATCCTGCTGGCGAGCAGGTTAAAGATACTGCTTCAGATGTTTTGAAGAATCCTGCTGGCAAGAAGGTTAAAGACACTGCGTCAGATGTTGGAATGAAGGGAACCGCTACTGCGGAGCAAGAAAAAATATCTACCCCTATTTCGGAGCCTTCAAAGTTTACATCTAAGGGAGTTGGCCCTTCAACACAAAGTGAAGGCTTTATGTCTTTTGATGATTCTGATGAGGACTCACCCATTCGGCCGGAGGAGACACTTGGGGATTTCTATTATCGATCGTACTCAGAGAAACGGGCAGATGAAATCCACCAGCCTATATGGAAAGTAAAGCAAGGTGATGTCTTCACCGACTGGCGCTCCTGCAGGGAATGGTATAAAGGTATTTTTTCCTCCGGCGGAGGTGAAGCGCCAAGAGGACAAAAATCATGAAGCCACCTATGAAGCCTACTTACAAGAATCTGCCATCGCCTCCTCCACAATTAAAAGAATCGTGAGGAATGGCGCAACATGAATAAGGAGCATGATGATGTTGAGATTGACAAGGCAAAGGCCAAATTTGAAAAAGAGAAGACGTTAAAGATGATCGTGGATTTTGAGGATGAGAAAGCCAAGTTTGAGGAGGAAAGGAAAACCGAAGAATGGTCTGCGCTGTCTTGGAAGCGCAAATGTGAGGCCGCTGCGGCGCAATATGCTGACGAGCGCAAGCGCTTTGTGGAGGCTTGCGATTGAGATAATAAAGAAAAGATCTCTCTGCGCAACGAAATTGAGAGACTCAAGAAAGAGAAGGTTGATGCAGTTGCGGCAGCAGAAGAGGCGCGCTCTCATAGAGAAAGGAGCGAGCAGAATGAGGTAGCGACCAAAATGACTCTCCTTCTTAAGAACAAAGAGATTGATGATCTAACCTCTATGTTATTTGATCAGGCGCGATGGCAGGATGAGGTTGATACCTTGAAGAAGGATATTAACCTCCATCGAACTGAAAAGGCCGAGTTGATCCGCTGTTTGACCGAAGGCGAACAGAAAATTAATGATACGGAGGTCGCTCGTGCTACCGCAGAGAGCCTGACAAAGTCCTTGATGAACCAGCTTACCTGGTTGAGGGAATATGGGATTGTGGAGGTACTATCCCTTTCTTTCGATATATTCATCTTTGCTGAATTATTATATCTTATATTGACATGTTCATTTTGTAGATCGCAAACTCTATTTTGAACTCGACGGAGTTAGATGAGAGAGTAGCGGAACTCATGGTGGCGGTGCGGAATGATGGCCATGCGGAGGGTTATAAGGAATGCACGCTTCACGTGGCCCATGCGCTGAAGACAAAATGGGATATAAGCCGCGCTGCAACGCATGGAACTGACACTGTTGCCATCTATACTGCTGCCAAAGAGAGTTATGATCATTTAGATATTCCTGTCATGGATCTTGTCGATGTTGCGCTGCAGCATGATGATTTCGTGGATAGACTAAAGGAAATCTTCTCTGAGGCGGAGAAAAAAGAAGATGCGAAGGATGTAGGGAAAAAGAGTTAGATTGTGTCTATTTCCGCAGCTGTTTGTATATTTCTTTTTTATGTATCTTTGCATTAGATGCGCAAGTACTTTTAATGTGACTATAATATATTTAGTTTATAATTTTTGCATGTGACCAATTACTTGTTTAGGATAAACAAATGAACGATAACTAACTTCATGTGTGAGCGCAAGCATTGTATCGTCTTGTGGCTCATGAGTGTGTTTTTGTTTATCCAAAGGAATTGCATGCATTTGTAATAAATATAAAAGTGTAAGTAGCGACAGAAAGTATGTTATTTCATTGATAAAGCGTAAAGCTTACAATCTGTCACTAAGATTACAAATGAAAACTGATGTAAGCAGGCTCATATAAGGCGCAGGGCTTATGAGCGTTGAGATTACATGTAACATCTACGCAACTGCTGGGCGTTCCAGGTTCGTGGGACACTGGAGCCATCTAAGCGCTTTAATGTATAAGCGCCTTTGCCTAGGACTTCATGAATCACATAAGGTCCTTCCCGTTTGGGTGCTAGCTTCCCTGGCTTTTCAACGTTTGAAGCTTCATTGTCGCGAAGTACAAAATCTCCGGGTACGAAGGTCATAAGCGTACCCGTTTGTTGTAATGTTTTTCCATTTGAGATTTATACTTCACTTTGCGTATCGCTACATTCTCGCGCCTCTCTTCAACCAAATCTAGATCAAGTCGACGCTGCTCTTCATTGTTCTGCTTTTCAAGAGCAATCATTCTGGTCGATGGAAGGCCGATCTCCGCGGGAATAACGGCTTCTGTACCATAAACAAGACTGAATGGGGTTTCGCCATTGCTCGTTTTTAGCATAGTACGATGTGCCCATAGTATACTTGGTAATTCATCGACCCAGCCACGTCGCGCCGTCCCTAAACGTGCCTTAATGCCTTCCACCAATTGTTTGTTTATGCTTTCCACCTGACCGTTTGCCTGTGGATGGGCGACAGAGGCGAAAACATGTTCGATTTTCATTTCTTGCATCCAGGCTTGCAGTTCTGTAACTGTGAGATTGGGACCATTGTCGGTGATGATTCGTAATGGCAAGCCAAACCGGCAAATAATGTTTTCCCATATGAATTTACGAACGACCATGGCTGTGGTAGACGCCAATAGCTTAGCTTCAACCCATTTGGTAAAATAATCAACTGCGACAATAACGAACTTTACTGCACCCGGCGCATCAGGAAAAGGTCCGATAAGATCAATTCCCCACTGTTGGAAAGGCCAAGCAGTGGTTATCGGAACCAGAGGATTCTTTGGGCGCAACGTCTTCGGAGCATGCCTCTGACATGACATACATTTGCGCAGAATCTCCACTGCATCAACATACATTCCAGGCCAGTAATAACCTGTACTCATAATCTTGGCCACCACCATGCGGGGTCCGGAGTGGATACCGCATAATCCCTCGTGTATTTCTCGTATTAAATATTGTGCATCATGTTTGCTCACACAATGAAGCAAAGGTCCAGAATATGACTTTCGGTATAAGATACCATCTGCCATTTCGTAATTGATTGCCTTACATCGTATTTTTCTTGCTTGAGCTTTGTCTGTTGGAAGCGATCCATTCAGTAAGTACATAATTATTGGAGACATCCAAGATGGATCTCCAATTTCAACCATGCTTACTTGTTTGAGTGGTACCGATGGGTTGCTTAAAACTTCAATCCGAACTTCTCTTGCCAAATGCTGAAAACTTGTTGCAGCTAATTTGCTCAGGGCGTCGGCATGTTTATTCTCACTCCGATTTATATGGACAACTTGGAATTGCTTAAACTGAGTGATGAGTGCTTTCGCTTGCTTCAGATAGAGGGCCATGATGTCGCCCTTTGCATCATAAGATCCGATAATTTGTTCAGCAACAAGTTTAGAGTCTACATGAGCTGTTAAGTGAGATGCACCCATCTTAATAGCCAGGCGCAGCCTTGCTAAGAAAGCTTCATATTTTGCTTCGTTGTTGGTACTCTTAAACTCAAGCCGAATTGCATAAGTGAATTCTGCACCGTCTGGACTTAACAAACGTAATCCTGCTCCCGCCCCATCGTTGTTTGATGCGCCATCAGTGTATAAAATCCATTCTCTGTCATCGATAATGGGAACTGGATTTTGAATTGCTTCGCATTCTTCAACCTTATCTGCTGGAACTTCAGCAATAAAGTCGGCTAATATTTGACCTTAATAGCTGGTCTTGGTTTGTAACATATGTTGTATGCTCCCAATTCGATTGCCCACTTCGCGAGGCGTCCCGAGACATCTGGTTTAGACTAGACTTGACCAATATGATAATTTGTCAGGACCGTGATGACGTGTCCTGAAAAATATCGTCTCAGCCTGTGCGAAGCGTGAACAAGAGCTAATACCAATTTTTCCATTATAGAGTATCGAGTTTCTGGATCATTTAGCATTTTACTGATGTAATATATTGGAGATTGAACACCCTCGTGATCCACCATTAATACTGCTCCAACGGCCATTGGAGATGTTGAAAGATAAAGAATCATCGGCTCTTTACTGTGCGGCGCAGTAAGTGTGGTAATTGAATAAGACAATCCTTCATTTCTTGGAAAGCTTTCTCCGCTTCGGGAGTCCATGAAAACGTTTTACTTTTGACACAATTGTGCAAGGTTCGGATAAATGGGAATGATTTCGCAGCATGATTAGCCAAAAAACGATTAAGGCGCAGCTAATCTCCCAGCCAATCGTTTCATTTCTTTGATGGTGGTAGGAGACGACATTTTTTGGATAGCCTCCACCTTTTCAGGATTGACCTTGAATCCTTCCTTCGTAACCACAAAACCTAGGAACTTTCCTTCTTCCATGCCAAAAGAGCACCTTTCCCTGGGTTCAACTTCAAATTGACCTTGCGCAAGGAATCAAAGGTTCTCTAGATATTTTCTAGCATTATTTCTTCTGAATTGCTCATGATGACCAAGTCGTCGATGTAAACTTCTACTGTCTTGCCAATGTCGTCGCCAAATACAGTGTCCATTAGTCTTTGGTAAGTAGCTCCCGCATTGCGGAGACCAAAGGGCATTTTTTGTGTTGCAAAAAATTCCTTTCTCTGTGCGAAAAGCTGTTTTGTCTTCGTCCTCTTTTTTCATCAGCACTTCATGATATCGTTTGTAACAATCTAGGAAACATTTCCAACAGAAAGAACTAACGAATTGACTTTCTTGTCTATCTCAGGAAGAGAGTAGCAGTCTTTGGGACACGCTTTATTCAAATCTTTAAAATCAACACACATGCGCCATCCGCCATTGTGCTTTTTCATCATTACTGGGTTTGCGACCCAGGTTTGATATTTGACTTTGCGCAGGATCCCAGCTTTCAATAATTCTTCAACTTGCTCATTCATGGCTTCGGTCTTTTCGAATCCAAGGCTGCGCTTTTTCTGAACCACCTGTTGTGCCATCGGGAAGACGTTTAAGCAATGCTCAGCTATCTTGCGTAGAACCCCTACCATATCTGCAGGAGTCCACGCGAAGATATCCATATTTCGAAACAACAAAGTCTTAAGTTTTGCGCGACTTGCCATAGAAATTGCAGGACCAAGGATAAATGGTTGCTCGGGATACTTATTGTTCAGTACCCATTTTTCAGGTTCATTTGGTGATGTTCATTTAGCAGCTTAACAACTGGTTCTTCAATAGACATAATCTTTTTTCGCGCGAAGATGATAGCTACTCCAATTGGTGTTGGGAAACCACATGCAGCGTGAGGTGAAGATGTGATCATGCTGAAATCTCGTTGCGCTCGTCTCCCTAATAACACTCGTGACGGGATGTTGCTGGCATTACCATGAAGTTCACTTGAATGGTGCGCGAGTGTTTTCCGTCTGAAAGAATCACGGGAAAAACTATTTGTCCAAGAGGAAAGACAAGCCCTCATTGCAGAATCCAGTTAACGGGAAGTCAACTGGTTCTAGGCGTGCCTTGTCTTCCAGATCTAACTGTTTGAAGCACTGTTCATATATGATATCCATAGAACTTCCCGGATCTATGAACATATAGTCGGTCCGGTAATGGCCAAAGATGCCTGAAATTATCACTGGCCTTTCTTCCTAAGGCCCACCTGGAACCACCAGAAATATCACTTGTTGCTCTCGCCAATTTTCTCCTCGAAACCTTTGAAAGTTGCGCTTGCGTGACGAGCTCCCTTGGATACTGGCAACTTGTTTCATCTTTTTATTGCTTGGCCCCTCATCACCGCGCGTGAGTTGCCTGACCTCTTTTCGAACTGATTACACCTAGTGTGTCAGCTTACCACTTTTCAGGGCCTTTTCAATTTCTGTGCGTAGGCTAATGCAATTATCGGTTGTATGCCCGGTGTCTTTGTGGAAATCACAGAAGAGGTTCGGGTCTTGACCTTTTTTGTTCTTCATGGGTTGGGGTTGTTTGAATTGATAATTCTCAGTGCTCAAGACTTCTGCAGGAGATTTAATGAGAGGAGTCCACTGTCGCTCCCGATTCTCATTATTGATGGCTTTTGAGTTGCTATCTTGGTAATTGTTGCGCGAGCATCCATTGGAGAGTATGGTGAACAAGAACTTTGGTTTGAGTCTTTCCTACCCTTTTTAAACTTCCGACCTCCTTTGCTCAGATCCTTAGGACGATGCTGAGGTAGAGGAGGTCTGTTTGAATTGAGGTTGCGCTCGGTCTGCGCATAGACCTTGGCTGCTGCCATGAGCTTATCCCAGCTTTTCGGTAACCCAGTAGTACGAGAAAATACCTTAATCATTTTGTCACATCTTATCGCGTACTTGAACTGTGCGCGGATAAGATCTTCATGCACGTCACCGATTTCTAAAACCTCCTTGTTGTAACGCGTAATAAAATCTTCCAAACTCTCGTTGTCTCTTCGCCAGATGTTCATCACATCCGACGAATCTCTAACATAACGACGCTGCTGACTGAAATGAGTAAGGAATTTTTCCTTAAGATCATTCCATGAAGAGAGCTTACATGTTGGTAAGTTGTCGAACCAGAGTCGCACAGCTCCGGTTAACGTTTGGACGAACAGATGACACCACATAGGTAAAGTCCATCCTCCAATAAGTCCTGTGCCAGTAAACAAACGCATGTGATCATTTGGATCTGACAATCCATTAAACTTTCCAACTTTTGATGGCAATTTTGCTCGTTCTAGCGGCGCCAGAGCGATTTCCTTGACGAATTTTGATTGTTCTGCCGCTTCAGCAGGTCGATAGATCAAGTTATAATCATGTTCCGCCTCAGGATTGTACACTTCTCGGATTCGAGGTTTGTAACTAGCATGATCTGCAGATAAATAATTGAAGACACTTGCACTATCTCCTTCTTCATAAGTCCTATCATACTCATCGTATTGGGTGTCCCGTTTCTGCGGCGATCGCGGGCCCAATCATGAGTGAATTGAAGGTCGTTGGACATTCTCTTCCTGAGGTCTGTTACCAGAATGAATAGAATCATTTCTGGTTTTAGAATACATCTCAGTTTCATGCATAGATACATGCGAAGGAGCACGATCTTGGTTCTGAGTTTCGTAACTCAATACTCGGGGCGCCGGCGAAGCACGGGCTTGTGTTCACCAACCGGAGCATGAAAAGCTGGAGTTTCGGTTTGAGCACAAGACTGAGCATACATGGCGTTTAGAGCAGTTTGAGACTTAATCAACCATGATAATGGAGTCTCTCCAGGTGGAGGATGATGCAACGCAACATGAGAGCCGCGTGTTACTGGAATACTCGCATGATCAGGATCATATGGCATATCAGCTTCACCGGACGAATCCTCAACGATTTGTATGTAGACCTGAGGAGCTCCGCTGACACGACGGATCTCCGATCGAGGACCTGGAAATGACGGTCCATCAGCCATGAAGCTGTAGATCTGGGTGAACAAAACGAAAGATGAGAAAATAAAAGAAAGTCGGTGGGCGCCAATGAAGAAACCCTAGATCAACTAGATCGGAATCTAAATAGATCTTTGGAATGGGCTCTGTATAAAAGGGGTTAATCCTTCGTTTGGTTTCACGATGATGATGAATGAAACAGTATTCCAACTGATCCTGCAAAACAGAACACTGTTAGCTCGCCACAGGGAGAAGGGGGTTCTCTCCGTGACCACCCTCCGGCGTGAGAATAAGTACACGTAGTCGGAAGTAAAGTATAGTAAGAGGGAGAGAGTAGTTGAGCGTGAATACCTTCTACTTGAAGTCCAAGTTACTTATTTATAGCCAGAGTTTGGGCACCAAAATGAGAGATGATAACTTTAACGGAAACTTTTGCTATTCCGTTAAGTTTTGTGGCCATCCGTTAGTGCACACGGATCGTGAGCTCATCAATGGTTAGGGAGATGCCACATGTCATCATGAGATCACTATATTTTATAAAAGTGAGCATGCGATCACCTTGATCTTTCTCAGTCATCTAGATGCTGCCATGTGGCAGTTGGTTATAACCGAAAAGATGCTTTGCACGATTGGGCATTAGTGGCTTCTAGAAGGTTTCACAGCTGTTACCCATCTATTGCTTGCCACGTGTACAGTTTGTTACAACAGAAAAGATTCCCTTTGCTTCTGTACCAATTCAAGGATTTTTGCTAAGGGAGAATTTCTCAAGACTAACTATTTCCTTGCGCGAGAGGTGCAAGTTGGTTAACTGATTTCTTCCCTCTTCCTGCTGCTTGGCACAGCATTTTTGGTGAGCACTTGCTTTGATGTAAATATCGGCGCAAGGTTTGTACATAAAGTGTTATCCAAGGAATTTGATCAAGGTTAACTTTGAACCTTGCGCGAGCCCGTGCAAGGTGGTTAAGTGATCCTTTCCTTCTTGGGATACTTGGCGCAAGGTTTCAGTGACTTTTCTTGATATAGAAGTCTGCGCAAGGTTTTCTTTAATAGTGGGTATGGTTCCCTTGGTTGGCACAAGGTTTTTGGGACCATACTCCTTCACACACTATAGTACCATACAAGCTAAGGAGGAAAGTTAACGAAAATAAGTCCTAGTCACATGTTTCTAGTATCACGTATTGAGCATACATAATCAGATTATTTGCGTGTGATAAACAGTTTGAGTTGTGAAGTGATTTTTGATAGAGGAACGTATGCAACACCCAAATAGTGCATTAAAGCGAAAACGGGTCAAGTATACTCACTGTGGGTGCGTTTTTGGTAAGACGAGGGATCTGAGAAGAGTCGAGAAGAGCGCCGGATCAGCCTGCATATGCGAACGGAAGTGCATCAGTCTCCGAAAAGCTGAAACGGTTAAGTTTGGGTTAGCAGTAGGCAAGTTCGGCCGAACTTGTATGTAAACATACAAGTTCGAGCGAACTTGTATAGTTCTACTGAGCTGAGAGTCAAGTTCAGGAGAACTTTTAAATTTCTCATGGAAACCTGACAAGTTCGGGCGAACTTGTGGGGTTTTGGTAAGAGAAGAGACAAGTTCGGCCGAACTTGTGAAGTTTCCTGAGAAACTTTACAAGTTCGAGCGAACTTGAGGGTTTCTGAAGTAAATTATGAGTAATTCCACTCAAGTTCGGCCGAACTTGACCCCTTGAGGGCAAGTTCGAGCGAACTTGACTTCCTGTGCTGTCAAAATCAGTGCTTATCTCGAGCGAACTTGATGTTTTCGGGTCCAAAATCTTGCGTTTTCACGTCGTTTGCTAAGGAAATCGAGTGCCCATCCCTCCAACCTTAAGCCACTGAGTAAAGCTTAGGCCGGAGAGGTCTTTTGGAGCGAACTTAGCCATTTTACAGAAACTCGGGCTAATCCGGGTGAACTTGATGGTTCGTACGGGTTAGTCCACTTGTGTAAAGTGAAGATTTCGTCCTTGTGCTTCCGGATCTAAGATTTTGCTTCGACAAGCCTCGTTCCACTCAAAAGTGAACGAAACATACGTCATTAGTCCGAAAATGGTGTAAAAATCAATACTTTAAAGGTTTTACTCAAATCTAAGCATAGATCTGAGGAAAATCAGAAGTTTTATGGAAAAAGATGAAGATTTTCATAAACAGAAGAGATTTAATGAAAACGAAGGCAATGCCTTGTGCAAAATCGTTGTAAAACGTTGTTGAACTTCATTGTAGTTGAAATCGGGTTGATTCTTACTTAGAAAACAGAGGGTTTCGGTTTCGGGAGCTCTGGGCGAAGTTGCAGCAAGTTCAAATGAGAGAATGGGGCTGAGTATTTATAGGAGAAGGCAACAATGAGAGCTGCTGGAGTCAAGTTCGGTCGAACTTGTGAGATTTTGAGTGTTATAGAGTCAAGTTCGGCCGAACTTGCATGTTCACATACAAGTTCACGCGAACTTGAAGGGAAAGGGAGGTTCTGGGTGGCTAGTCAAGTTCGGCCGAACTTGGCATCACCCAAGTTCGAGGGAACTTGCCTAAAAACCCAGGAATCTCTCGTTTTTGTTCGTTTATCGATTGTTTAGCGATTCGGTTTGTATAGATTGTTATATTAAGCGTTATAATTGATATAATAGCGCGATTTAGCGATTTGAGTGTGCGAGAGCGATGCGATAGCGAGCGTAATCATAACCACAAACATACATAACACATAAATAACATAAAACCATATGATTAACAGCGAGTTACGATGCGATGAGATTAGCGATGCGATTTAATAAGTGATTAGATGCGATATAATATACATAATTGGAATTAGTTAACATAAACTTTTCTTATAAACAAATCTCGAGATTACAAATAGGAAAACAAAGGAAAAGAGATAACAACGAAATTTAGAGTTGTTACACATAACACCTTTCCAAGAGACACCTACAATAAAACCTTGTCCCCTACCTGGAACTGAAGAGGTTTACGCTCTTATCCGCATAACTTTTCTGCCTATCCCTGGCAGCCTTGAGACGGTCACGAATTTGTAAAATCTTATTCGTTGTCTCCAGGACAATCTCCGGTCATGTTAGTTGAGCCTTCCCCAACTTCTGCCCAGCATACGGGCATCCTAACTTTCTCCCGTAAAGAGCTTCAAACGGGGCAGCTTGAATACTTGCATGATAGCTATTATTGTAGGAGAACTCGACTAGAGGCAAGTGTTTGTCCCAACTTCTTCCTAGATCTATTACACACGCGCGCAACATATCTTCCAACGTTTGTATAGTACGTTCACTTTGTCCATCTGTCTGCGGGTGGTATGCCGTACTAAAGTTCAAACGTGTGCCTAAGGCTTGTTGAAAGCTCTTCCAAAAGTGAGAAGTATACCTGTTGTCCCTATCGGACACAATGGATACCTACACGCCATTTAAAGGATACTATCTCATCCACATACAATTTCGCTAGTTCATCTGAACTGTAAGTTTCCTTAATGGGTAAAAAGTGTGCCGATTTAGTCAACCTATCCACGATTACCCATATCGCATCATTTCCACGGTTTGTCTTTGGTAACTTGGTGATGAAATCCATCGTTACACATTCCCATTTCCACATGGGAATTTCCGACGGTTGTAGTAGTCTTGACGGTTTCTGATGCTTGGCCTTAACTTGTGAACACATCAGACATTTAGCTATGTAGGTAGCTATAGATTTCTTCAGCCTTGTCCACCAATAATTGGGCCTCAAATCTTTATACATCTTATCACTACCCGGGTGAACGGAGTATTTTGAACTATGTGCTTCTTGGAGAATTAAATCCCTAAGTCCTCCAAGTACTGGAATCCAAATTCGTCCACAAAATCTAAGGATTCGGTCGTTTCCCGGCGTGAGTTGTTCCACGACTTTACCCAACTCTTCACTTGGAAGATTTGCCTCTAACAAGGCTTGTTTTTGCGCACCTAAAATCTTTTCATTTAAGTTGTTCTTTATTTCCATTCTTTTGGCGTTAACCCGGATGGGTTTAACCCTTTCCTTGCGACTTAAGGCATCGGCAACCACATTTGTCTTGCCTGGGTGATAACGAATTTCAAAATCATAATCGTTAAGCATTTCCATCCATCGCCATTGTCGCATATTCAAGTCTTTCTGATTGAACAGGTGTTGGAGACCTTTATGATCAGTGTATATAATACAGTTTATCCCATACAGATAGTGTCTCCATAACTTGAGCGCAAACACCACAGCTCCTAACTCCAAACCGTGCATGGTGTAGTTTCTTTCGTAAACCTTTAACTGTCTTGATGCATAAGCGATTACCTTACCTCTCTACATAAGCACACAACCCATGCCGGTGTGTGATGCATCGCAATAAACCACAAATCTTTGATTCCTTCTGGTAAGGTTAGCACAGGTGCATTACTCAGTTTCTGCTTCAAAACTTCAAAAGCTTCCTGCTGTTTTGGACCAATTGAACTTAACATCCTTGCGAGTCAAGTAGTCAGGCGTAGCAATTCTTGAGAATTTTCGATAAATCTTCGGTAGTAACCAGCTAATCCCAAAAATACGTATCTCTGACGGGGTCTTAGGAGCTTGCCAGTTCATAATGGCCTCGACCTTAGCAGGGTCTACTTGAATTCCATGTTCACTGACAACGTGTCCTAAGAATTGAACTTCACGCAACCAAAACTCGCACTTTGTTGCGTAGAGTTTCTCTTGTCTTAATAATTCCAGAATACACCTCATATGTTTCTCGTGGTCAGCCTGACTGCGAGAATAGATAAGTATGTCATCTATGAAGACAATGACAAACTTATCCAAGTACGGTTTGCAAACCCTATTCATTAAATCCATAAATGTTGCATGTGCATTTGTAACCCCAAAAGGCATTACGAAGAACTCGTAGTGTCCATACCTTGTTCTAAATGCTTTCTTCGGTACATCTTCCGTCCGGACCTTGAGTTGGTGGTATCCCGACCTTAAATCGATCTTGGAAAAGTAGGTTGCTCCCTGAAGTTGATCAAATAGATCATCGATTATGGGTAATGGGTAGCGATTCTTGATGGTTAACTTGTTTAGCTCACGGTAGTCAATGCACATTCGCATTGATCCGTCTTTCTTCTTTACAAACAAGATTGGAGCTCCCCAAGGTGAGAAACTGGGTTGAATAAACCCTTTTCCAGTAATTCATCCAGCTGAGTCCGTAATTCCTTCATTTCTGTAGGTGCCAAACGGTATGGAACTTTTACGACTGGAGCGGCACCCGGTATGATATCGATACTGAACTCCGCCTGTCTCTCTGGAGGCAGACCGGGCAAGTCTTTGGGGAAAACATCTGGAAATTTAGAGATAACCGGCAGGTCTTCAATCTTTGGCTTTGTCTGTCAATGGTCACTTGTGCGATATAAATGACACAACCTTTCTTCAAACACTTCGATGCTTTGAGTAACGATGCTTTTTCTGACAACCCATAATATCGGTCTCCTTGTATAGCGAGTGTATCTCCATTTGGGGTTTTGATCTCGCTGAGTTTCTTGTTACAGGCTATATGGGCTTGGTTACTAGACAACCAATCCATACCAAGAACTACATCGAATCCTGCCAATTTCATTGGCAGAAGTGAAACAGGAATGGAATGATTCTTGATGGATATGGAGCATCCATCTAGAATCGTAGAAGTGGTCTCAATCGTTCCATCAGCGAGTTCTATGTCATAGGTTTTGTCTAGAGTTCTTACAGGCAAGTTTAATAAGGCACTAAACTTATGATCTACAAAAGATTTATCGGCTCCTAAATCAAAAAGAACTCTTGCATAAACATCATTTATAAGGAACGTACCTGTTATCCATTGTCGTCATTCACGACTTCTTTAGCTTTCATTTGGAAAGCACGAGTCTTTCCTTTCTTCAACCCTTCGTCCTTAACAGCGTCATCTTTCTTATACTTAGGGTAGTTGGGTTTGATGTGCCCCTTCTCACCATAATTGTAACAAGTGGCTTCCTTCAAATCTTTACAATCAAGGCCTTGTGCCCTGACTTCTTGCAAATCCCGCAAGGCTTGTCTTGAGATTCATTACGACATGCACCAAAATGTCGTTTGTTACACCTTCTGCACCTAAGCCTATTGTCAGACCCATGGCGATTCTTGTTCGACCCAAACTTCCTATTCTTGTTTGGCCAATGAAATCGATCGTCTTCTCTTTTTCTCTTTCCGTCTGCCTCAGACTTGATGGATCGCTGCCTCTTCAAGTCTTGAGTGAGTGTCAAAGCTAGCTCTGCTGCAGATCTAAAAGTTTCAGGCCTTGAAGCCCTGACATTCCCCTTGATCTCTGGTTCCACCAATAAAACCCGCGATGTGTTTGGGTTCAGGGGTAATCAGATAAGGTACCAATCTCGACATGGAGTTGTAATCAGACAAATATTTCCTACAATCCAAGTTCTTCATTTGCAAACCCAGAAAATCTGTTTCAATATTTTCCACTTCGTGAGGTGGACAGTAAGTTTCCTTTATCAACTCAACAAACTTTTCCCAGCTCAAATTATACAAATGAACTTTCCCAAATGACTGGATCATTGATTTCCACCATATCAGAGCATCACCCTTAAATGACTGTGCAACATACTTCACCATCCCTTTCCGCACATCCACTAATCTCTACAACGGTCTCAATTTCATCTAACCACCTCAGAGTTTCCACTGCTCCTTTTTCTCTAGTAAAATCTCGCGGCTTGCAAGACACAAAATATTTATACGAGCAACCATCCTTTGAAAACTTAGTCTTTTTCTGATACTACTCTCTTTTTCTCCTCACATTTGAGGAGTTTTCCGAGTATTCCTTCTTTTCCGAAGAAGGTTTTGAGTGTTGCTTGTGGTATGCTTGGATGATGCTTGGACGAGTGTTTAGAATGTGAAGCACTTGATTCTAATGGCTTATCAGCACGATCCTTTATTGCTTTTTCAACTTCCGTGGCAATGAGTGCCTGAAGATCTCCCTTGGTTATAACAATGTTCTCATTTGCGTCATCCTCCTTTCTTTGACTATTTACTTCGTTAGAATCCGCCATCTTGCTTGATGAGACTATAATATTAATAAGGTAAATTTAAATTAGTCATACATGCTTGATGACTTGCAATGTATGGTATAGCATAATAAAGCTATACAAACTTGTCAATTTTTTTATGGGGGTGATTAAATATGGCATAAAGGACAAAAGAATAGTGTCAAGGGCTTGCCGCAATGTCTTGGTTTACAAAATGCCAAGATCACAAAAAAATTCGCGAAGTTTCGAGGTTTGAACGTAGTTTACTACCTCGAGACAGGGAGTCGTAGACTACAACTGTCGTTTGTCACTAATGGACTTAAATATAGCTCGTAAGCATCACACCACTAATGGGTGTAAAAAAAATCATTGCACTGATGATTGATCATGATCAAAATAGATCGTGTAGGTTTGGACGTAGTCTATTACCTAGACGGCTCGTGTGGTTCCTCAAGTCACACTTACCAGGAGGTTAATATCTTGAATATATTAACTTTTAGAGTAAGCTCTTAAAATGATTTAAATAACTAGTCCAGATCAGGCAAACTAGGGAGGTTTAGAACGTAGTTCACCACCTCTGGATAGAAGGGAACATCTCAACCTTAACAATCATGGTAGAAAACCATATAACTACCGTTTTGCCAATTCATGTGACCTAATCACTTGGCGGGCGTAAATCATCAAGAGGATCTTTTTGAAATATTTCGCAGATCATAAATTTCGAATTAAAATCGAGACGATTGCTTGAACAACTTAATAAAAGGAAGTACATAATTAAAATTCCGAAATTCCATTAATAATAATAATGCGACACAATAGTGTCCATAAATAGGACTTTAATAAAGGAGAAATCGTCCTCGCAGGGACTATACTTGAAATAATTAAAATGTCCACGCAGGGACTAAATAAGACTTGTCCGCGCAGGGACTTAATTTAAAATAACAAAATACAAAATTATTTATGAATTTAATCCTTTTTCCCTGTTAGCTACTTTACTAGCCTTTTCAAGAGCTTGTTGTTCTTCTTATTGTCCTTGGCTGTTTGTTCCTGAAGTTCCTTGACCTTTTCTATTACTTCAGTAAGAACTTCCATTGTTGGCGGTGGTTGTTGCGGTTGCGTTTGAGGTTGAGGTTGAGATGGTGCAACCGGATGTTGATACCCATAATAGGGATATCCGCCTTGTTGATAGGGATAGGGGTTAGGATAGTGTGCATTCATGGCCATTTCTAGATACGGATCATGAAGAGGTACATTTTGACTGTGGCTATGCTCTGGCCAGGTGGAATGCTCAAATGGATTGTACCCAGATGAGTTTGAATAAGAAGGGATAGGGTTATCAAAAGCCGTTGGTGGTAGTGGTCGTAGTGGTGATGGCTCACTTATAGGAAATGGTGGTTGAGGCTCAGGCTCAACAGTTGGTTGTGGTAAATGTTCCACAAACGGTGAGGTATGAAGGGCCCACCCATTTGTGGGTCCTCGGGAATAATAGGGTAAGGGTTAGGTGAGAGTAACCCTACTCTCGGTCATAGGCGCACTCACATGCGCGCCCCACGTCTTCTTGGAGGTGGAGGTGGTAGTGGCTGCTCTACCGGTGGTTCTTGTGGTGGAGTGTGGTAGGATGGAGTATCATGAACCGAAGGAGTATTGTAGAAGACGTATTGTCCCCACCTTTCCTCGTAGCTATCAGTGTAATGATGTGGGGTTCCAGCGTATGAGTTAGACCGCTGGATATGTCAATGGGGAGACCCATTGATCCTGTTGCTGGCATTTCTGGGTCAGAATCTTCCTCCAATGGTTTCGGAGAATCTTCTGGGGGAGTTACCGAAAGGGAACGAAGGTGTATGTCGGTGTTATAGTATTCTTGAGATGAATGGGAGTGTTGGGGTTGTTGGGTATGGTACGAATGTTGCGAATGATGGGAGTCTGAGGGTGGTGAGCATTCATGAGGTAAGTTCGGGTATGGCTCCCATGGTGACGAGGAATCATCCGATCCTTCATAAGGGTTATATACGGGGGCGTTACAAGGCCCTTGCTTCGAGGATCCACTCCTCATCAACCCCTTTCCTTTTGCTCCTCTCGTAAATTTAGGCGGCATTGTCCTGCTTCAAAGATAAGTCAAAACACAAAACAAGCAAACTAATATCAAAAATAAGGTAATGAATAATCCTAGGTCATAGCCTCGACTCGAGAGTCTAAGGAATGTGTTACTGTGTCGATTGAGATCAAACACTAAAGACTAGCGTTGAATTCCCTCAAACGTTGGCTCTGATACCAACCTGTCACACCCCGATTTCCACGTATATTCTGGTGGGCCCGGTGGGGAGTATCATGACGCACAGTTGATATCATCATACCAATTACAACATAGAGCAACACAGCAGAAGGCTTAGAGTAAAATATAAACTATTACAAACCATAAAGTGTCCAAGAGTTCGAAACACAAATATACATCAAGGCTTGTAATAAGATCCACATGCGGATCGGAAATAGACATACACAAAAATGATAACAGACTCTACAGGCTCAACTCTAAGGTCGCAACTCCTTAATGTCAACGCCCCGCAGCTTCCGGCCTATTTCGTACTTGTACCTGTATTTTAATCTTTGAAAATACGTCATTTTACACTGGTAAATACACTCAACCGACTCATTTTGAAAATCCTTTCGAAAATGGTTTTAGGTGCACTTGGCACGTTTTCGTAAATAACTTGGGATAGTACAAATGACCTCGTATACAGATTTACATGTCAGGCTTTTACATATGGGGCCCAATACAAAAATCGAGACCTGATCGACTGACACACCACTCTGAACTTTCACATAGAAAGCAGATAGCAATTACCCAGTGTATGCCTACACGCCATGCTATATTGTCGTGGCCACTAGCACTTTAGTGAGCCAAGGATATCCCGGACACGATCAAGTCCACCCCCAATGTTTTAGTTTCAAAAAAAAAACAGATCATAACGGGTTATGCAAGATTTTTAGTTAATTATCACAACTGGATAAAACATGATCTCGTACACGACCAAGCGGTAATAATTTACCGTATCCCAAGCCCGTATAGGGAAAATAAGTAAAGGGTATTTACCTGAAGTTAAGTCTTCGTGAAGTCCAAAACTCAGCCGTAGATCAAAGCAAGTAAAGGTACAATTTACCGGAAGGCATTTAGTGTCACACCCCAACCGGTGGCGGAAACATCGTAGTTAGTGGCACTAGGCGACGAGATTGATTTCACGAGATGTTCTATAATAATCACTTAACATATCACAACCTGCTTAATACCCCATACTATTAAACGTAACATTTAAACAATCATTACAAAACGGAGATTTCCCATAAAACTCAACCGGGTTCAATATCCCCTAGATTTTATTACAAACCGTTCTAAACAAAACAAACAAAACTAAACTACGCTAAGCATGCAATATCCAAGCATCCATAGCTAAAATCCTCAACCTGTCACATACGTTAAAATACAAGTCAATACAATTAAGTAAAGGTGAGCATACGAGTTTGATTAATACTAGCATAATCGAGAAAAGCGTTTGCGAAACAATCTAATTACATATCATAATACATCAAAACACTTAACATAACATAGGCTCATTTCTCATGCTAACTACCGTGAGAAGGCTTGCGCGTCCATCCTAACTAGACCCCGTCGGGTGTAAGCCACACTATAGTACCATACTAGCTAAGGAAGCAAGTTAACGAAAATAAGTCCTAGTCACATGCTTCTAGTATCACGTATTGAGCATACACAATCAGATTATTCGCGTATGATAAACAGTTTGATTTGTGATGTGATTTTGATAGAGGAACGTATGTAACACCCAAAAAGTGCATTAAAGCGAAAATGGGTCAAGTATACTCACTGTGGGTGCGTTTAGGTAAGAGTTCGGGATCTGAGGAGAGTTGAGAAGAGCGCCGGATCAGCCTGTATACACGAACGAAAGTGCATCAGTCTCCGAAAAGCTGAAACGGTTAAGTCTTGGTTGGGCAGTAGCCAAGTTCGAGCGAACTTGTATGGTTTAGGTGGGTTTAGAGTCAAGTTCGGTCGAACTTGATGAGTTTCTTTGAGAAACCTGTCAAGTTCGGGCGAACTTGTAAGAATTCCTTACTCAGATGACAAGTTCGGGCGAACTTTTGTAGTTTCCTAAGAAACTAGGTCGAACTTGTAGGAAAGTTTGGTGAAAATAGCCTAAGTTCGGTCGAACTTGACCCATATGGGTGCAAGTTCGGTCGAACTTGACTAGTGAGCTGGGGATTCTTGAGCGAACTTGATGTTTTCGGGTCCAAAATCTTGCGTTTTCGCGTCGTTTGCTGAGGAAATCGAGTGTTCATCCCTCCAACCTTAAGCCACTGAGTACAACTTAGGCTAGAGAGGTCTTTTTGGAGCGAACTTAGCCATTTTACAGAAACTCGAGCTAATCCGGGCGAACGGTGGGTTCGTACGGGTTAGTCCAGCTTGTGTAAAGTGACGACTTCGTCCTTGTGCTTCCGGATCTGAGATTTAGCTTGACAGCGCCTCGTTCCACTCCAAAGTGAACGAAACATACGTCATTAGTCCGAAAATAGTGTAAAAATCAATGCTTTAAAGGTTCTTCTCAGATCTATAACTTACAAGCCGAGATCTTTCAGATCTCATGTCTGGGAAGCCTCTGCTAACAACCAACGAACCCATATTGTGTAGATCTAAGCTTAAAACAGAAGTTTTGGAAGAAAAAGATGAAGATTTTCGTAAAAGAATGAGTTTTGATGAAAACGAAGGTTACGCCTTGTGCCAAAATCGTTGTAAACCTTCGTAAATCGTTGAAAGCGTTGTTGTAGTTGAAATCGGGTTGATTCTTACTGAGAACACGAAGGTTTCGGGTTTTGAGAGCTCTGGGCGAACTTACAGCAAGTTCAAATGAGAGGAATGAGCTGAGTATTTATAGGAGAAGGCAAAAAGTGAGGGCTGGTGAGGGCAAGTTCGGCCGAACTTGCACAAACTTGTATAAGTTCGTGTGAACTTGGAGGAATTTGAGAGGAAGAGTGCAAAGTTCGACTGAACTTGCTGAGTCCCTAGAGACTCAGGTAAGTTCGAGCGAACTTAGTGTAGGAAAGGAAGAACTGAGCTTGGCCAGTCAAGTTCGGCCGAATTTGGTGTCACCAAGTTCGAGCGAACTTGACCCAAAAGCTGGGTTTTCCTCGTTCATTACGCGTTATGGGTTCGTTTGGTGATTCGGTTCGTATTAGTTAGGTATATTAAGCATCAATTTAAAGCGTTAAGCGTTATAATTGATATAATAGAGCGATGATAGCGATTGTAATCATAACCAAACACACATAAACATGTAATTATCATATAAACACGTGATATAAACACGTAACTATCATTACCACATAATTCCAATGAACCAAATAAGTAATTGCGTTGCGATTGCGATGAGATAGCGATGAGATTTATTAGCGATTTAGATGCGATAATAACGTACAACACCAAAATTAATTAACATAAACTTTATTATAAACCAAATCTCGGGAGTACAAAGGTAGATAAACGGGAAAACAACATGAAAGATAACAATCGAATTTTCGAGTTGTTACATTTAGTCTGGAGTGATGGTAATTATTAACCAATATTAGAATGCTAACGGGTCCTTAGTTAAGTCTTAGACTTGAACCGGTTAGTCTTACGCTAAAACAATGTGGTACGATACGCTAGATTAAGCGGTGACCGGAACAGGATGTTAGTTGGACCCGGCAAGTATATAAACTTGTCTAATATGGGTAAACCAACAACATTCAGGATTTTGATAGAGGAATGACAAAGTTAGACCCGTTTCGGTTTATGTATGTAAATTAACCACATAAGCTTAACCGAAAACACATAGGCGAAACCGGGTAACCGAGAGTCATATACAAGTTCCATATGAATGCATGTTTAGAATATGTTATAAAGTCAGTAGCTTTGCAAAAGATAGGCCCGAGGTATATTTAAAACCGAATTATGCCTTACAATGGCATTTTGGTCATTTTAGAGTTTATAAAAGATGTTTAAAATAAATCTGATGTCAAGGTTGTTAATACTCTGTAAGAATACTTATTTTATAGTATTATAACAGTAGGATATCAAATATATGTGTGTTTGACGATTTTGAAATAATCTATGTCCCGTAAGGGTATTTTGGTAAATTCACACATAGCTTTGAAGTCAAAATTGGGATTCTGAGTTCGGGACTTGTACTTACTGTTAAAATATCAAAAAAATAAATTTATAAATCAATAGGTAACAAGTCTTGGCTCATAGTTATGGTTTTAAACCGTACTATGCGTCGAAAAGGCGTAAAAGTCGCTAAATGCCATTATATTCAATCGTTTAAGATAAACTGAGGTTAGGACATGTTTCATATACCAAAAATATGTCATTTAACTTATTACATCAGTAGGTTTAAGTTTTGATTACAAAAAGATTGATTTAAGTCATTTTTCGTAAAAAGGGTAATTGGGTCATTTCTCGGCATTTAACGAATTCTTAGACCTTCACTCAAGTTATAATCTGAATAAACCTCCCAATGTGTCCTTTTATCATATTATGTCAGTAAACATTTCATTTTGATGATAAAACCATATTTAATCTTTCTAAAATGCCAAAAGGGCATTTTAGCCATTTAAATGCCATAAACACGTCCTTTGCGAAAACTTAGATTATAATTAGATTCTTAACACCAACATAATCAAATAATGTTTATAAATCAATTTATAACTTATTTTTTACATGCATGTGTGTTTAAAACCAAGATTTGTACAAAAGGACCTTTTTGCAAAGTTTTAGTAAAAATTATGGAACTTATACAAAAACTCAGATTTCTAATGAATCGAGTGACGAAACTTTAGGAGGTCATCCTATACTTAAATATGGTCTTAAGGTGACCAAAAGTCAGTAGCCAAAGTGGCTAAATCGGGTCAGAATCGAAAGTCGATGAAAAGTCAAATATAGCGACTTTTGGTTGCAAACCGACCCTAGACCAAAACTTGACGAGCCAAATCAGTTGGTATATGCTCTAATACTTATTTTTAGGTTATAAGTGCATCAAAACACATTTTATAACATCTGGATCATTAGTTATGAATTTTTACAAATCTGGACAGTTTGACTTTCTTTGACTTTTAGTTTGACTCGTCAATTGGTCATGAATTCGTGGTAATCTGGAGATGCCCTTTTGAGGTATTAATAGCTCCATTATTATAATCACGTAGCCACTTTCGTTACGCATAATGGCTAGGTAATCACGGACTTAGATCAAAGTCAATGCGTAATTACGACGAGACTTTGATCTAGGCTTAAAACGTAATAAAATGACTTAGCATGAGATTGGAACACTTACACAAGGTCCAGAGATTATTAAGATCAATGAGGAATGCTTGAAAGATGCCTGGAACTCTCTGATTAATCTTGGTGAGCTTTAATGGTGATGAAGAACAAGTTGCAACACCAAGAATGCTTTTATAAATGGTTGTAGAAGTGTTTGGGAGTGATACCAGGTGTTAATGGACGAGTATTAAGGTTCTAGGACGTGGCAAGCATGCAGGGAAAGAGCTAAAACTCGACAAAGGTGGTAGAACAGGCTGCTGTTACCTTTCCTGTTCGCTGGCAGGTCCATGCGGACCTTATGGCATTCGCCTTGCGGTCCGTATGGGCCTCTGGCGCCCACAGTTTCCAGATGTCATGCGGACCGTATGGCTTTAGCCTTGCGATCCGCAAGGCCTTCCTGAAAAATGGAAATTTTGGCATTTTTGCATTTTGGCCCCCTTTGACTTGATCCAAGGCATACGAAGATTATTATCGAGCATTTCAACGACTTTGGTCCCTCCTGATTCGGCACACGGCACACGAGGATTACCGGGACACGTGTCGGACTTTAATTGGACGTGAAAACACGAGGTGTTACATGGTAGTTGGTGAGGATTTGTCAAAATCTAAGAACATCACCAATAACCTTCAGACGTGTAACAATTTGTAGGAACTTTGAAAACGGATTTGTCAGGCGCTTGGTTTTAAATTGCATGATGCGCTCTGATGCACGCAACATTGTTTCTTATGCTTTTTTCCAGATTTTATGAACTGTGTTCGGTTTTCTCCATAATTAACATCTTAGTATGCTTAATTTGAACCAAAAAGCACAACTCTTATCTTCTAATTACGTCATTTGTTTTACATTAAGTATGTTTTTATAAGTTTTAGGCATAAAAAATTATATTTTAATATTTTTTTATAAAGAACGCATCACATACGTGATGCGCTCGCATCTCGCGTCAGATTATGCGATGAGTGCATTATGCGAAATGCGCGCAATATTCTCACATCACGTAAACGCATCGAATCAGCTGTTGCGATGCGCTCTCATCAGTGCATCTGGCACATCATGCATTATGCGCGCATCATGCGCGCGTTTTAAAACCAAGGTCAGGCGGATTATGTAATTGTTTAAAACGGGTCACCAACACTTTTCATGGGATAAGAAGAATATATCTCACCTCAATGGGGACATCATCCGGCATGTGTCCCTTCAAGATTCGCATCTTTTTCATTGATGTGCAGTTGTTTGCAGTACATGCATGATCATTTCTCACGATCTTAACGTTGTAGCTTCAAGCTTCATAACACCTTTGAATAGTCACTAAACATTGAACTTTGTAATATCATATCCTTGACTTCAATCCATTTTCATCATTATACAAGGACTAAGGTCGACTGCTTCAAGAAAGGACAAAATGACAACCCTTCAAGATTCGAGAACCTACATATATTCGGTTAAAGAGTCTCGCAGCCTTTGGTAGAAAACCAAAACACCATTTTAAAAGCACATACACAAAGCTATAAGAATTTCTTTAGAAACAAATACCAACAATGACAAATATATTTAATGGATCACGCAAGTTTTTTGTAAGAGTATTAGACTGAGGCCTGATCCACCAAGTCCTAAGCACGGTTTTAAGACCCCCACAACACGGTTGATATTAAGGAGTTAGAGTGTCCAGACTTGCTCGTGTAACCAGTTAAAGTTTCTGTTAGGTCGTGTTTTAGTTGGCATGTAAAAAAGATGAGATACAGCTTCTGGTTGTACAAAAAGCTTATTTGGTGGCACACAGAGCAACACCTCACGTCCGTGAAGCCCTCGCTTCTTGCCTCGGCTTTCTAAACCTAAACGGACATTTGCAACTTTTGCTACCAATGATGAAGTTCTATTTTCAAGCAACACAATATACTGACACACAAAAAGAAACAAAAAAAATCAAGTTTCATAGGGTACTGAATAATCTCTACTTGGGATAACAACTAATTGGGTAAAATTGTTTCAAACACTTTACTTATAATTAAACAAAGTGCTAAATAATAAAAAGAGTCAACGCTAACCTTCTACCATTGATTATATTTTATAAATTGTTGGAGTTTTTTTCCAAAAAAAATTGTAGCATATAATTCCAACAGTTATTTTGGTTCCAATAGCATTATTAAGTATTAACCATGGAAAACGTGAGTAAAATGCCATCAAGATAGAATTAAACCTTTTATTTTCAATTATCGATTTCGCTATTGTTATAACTCATAAACACACAATCTTCCAAGTGGTCTGACTTTATTCAACTTAAATAGAAAGCTATCTACAACTACACATGATATCACTAACAATGTGAGCTAATAGAGAATCAAATTATACCTTATTGTCAAGTTTAAATGACTTGGTTCTGAATACCCGGTTTAATGTTGATTGGATGGGTTAGTTTTGGTTGTTAATTTGATTACTGTGGTTCAGACATTCTATCAAACAGGTGGGGTGCATTAATGTGCCAACACAAATGAGGAAACAGGTCCGGATAATTGTATTAGAATATGACAAGCATGCATCAGTTGGTCTGAATCTATGCTATTATTATCGTTTTTAAAAAGATTCTACTTGCTAAACGTGACAATTTAATCGACCATGGAAAAACAAATAACTTTGAATAAAATTAGTATGTGTCTTCCTACCACTTTAATAGATTTAAAGTTGATCTATCTTTAAAATCCCAAACCTAAATCCAAATAACTAATCTGAACATTGGCAAAAGCAAGATCTTGATGTCCAAAGTTTTTCAAAACACAAATCATCTTAAAAAAAAAAAAAAAAACTATAATCGACTTAACATATCTCATAACCTAAAACCTACTAAACATTGTTTTAAAAAATGCTATTTACAAAACCTATACTGTCAGATGAGCTAAAATAGGCAAACGCACTCTACTCTAATACTATCCATATGTTAGCAAAACAATGATACCATCTTACAAATTAGGCATACTCAACATCTAAGTGAATATAGAAACTGAATATTAAGTATACAAATTCACGAACCTGATTTCTTAAACCACCAGGATACTGCCCAGAACACCATTGTAGCCGCTGTAGCCAAATTTGAGGGAGAAAACATAAATAACTTGAAATTTGAAATCGAAATTAAGTCGAAGAATCCAAGTGCATTTGAACTTTGCAATGGATCGTCTTCTAGGGTTTTGAAATGGAACATCTGTAGATTTCTTTAGATTGGTGTTCAATACAAGAGAAAGAATGAAAAGGAGAATTGAGAGAGAAAGTAGAGATTTGAAATTCAAAACCTCTTTTTCAAATTTCAAAAGCAGGAGAACATGGATACAAAAAGAGAAAGAGCAGAGGGAACAAAGAAGGACATGAAGAGAAAAGGGAAAGTTGGATACGGGAGGGTGTGTGATCTTTTTACCAGGCTTTTGGATTTTGTAGAGATGAAGAAAGAGATGTTAGTTACAAAGGCAGGCTGGTTCCCAAATATTTTGACCGGTTTTTTTGTTTTAGAAAGATGAATTTTGAATTTACTGTTTAGTTCAATAAAACATAAAAATTCAAAAATCTAACAAGGATTAGTATAAGGTGGAGGGCTAGAATTTTGACCACCTAAAGGATTTACAATCCTTCCTTTATTATATAAGAAAACTAGTTTTTTTTTCTCAAACCCGTTCGCCCAAACCAGTACCAAAAATATATACTCATACCAGTTTCAAACTAGCGGATCGATCGGTTTTCTGAACCAGTTTCCAGATCAGTTTAGGATCCAGTTTAGTAGTACACCTCTAGACTGTATCATATTTAGATATAAACTTTAAAATATTTAAATCCATGGGTTGGACAGAACTTAACAACAAGTCATAATCTAAAACTCTCAATTAGGCCTGTTATAACCCAGGCCCATATCATATGGGCCAGGCCCACTACCCAAATATCCCATCTGAGTAGGATATCTAATATCTCTGCAAATTGACACAAGCCAATGGGTGTGATTAAAGTTCCCAACTCAGAAAAATGAAGAACAACCTATCAATTTCATAAAAATACAAATTCAAATCCAACATATTCAATCCCAAAAATGGCTTCATTAAACTCTCATCTCAATTGCCACTTCCCCTGTACACCTTCTCAACCTCACCTCTACCCATTCACAACCCCTCAATCCCATTTCCCCACAAAAATAAACAATTTTTCAGCTACAAGATTGCAGTTAGAACCAGAATATGTGTTCCTATTGGTGCTAGCAGTGAAGATACCCAGACAGAATTGAGTGTTGCTGCAGAATCAACTACCAGAAATAATGATGAAGAGGATGTTGATGAAGATGAAAAGGAAGATGAATATGATGACCAGATCCTCAAGACCTTGAATATGTTTCTCAAATTAAAAGGGTTGGATTCTTTAGTTGAAATTTTTAAAACCCTTGTGTGGTTTTGGTTGGTTTGATGGATAATGGTTGTTTGTGTAGGTTTTGGAGCTTTTGAAGAAAAACAGAGATATGCTTTTTAGTGAGGTAACCTTTGTTTCAAAGTTATGGTTAATTAATCTTCAAATGAATAATTGTGTTGATTTTAAGGCAAATTAGTATGATTGATTTCCCATATTAGATATAAAGTAGCAGGACAATGTTTAGGCATGTAAAGGAACCGAACGTTAAACCCGGTAATGAACTGTTCGGTGGGAAGTTCGTTTATGTAATATGTGAGCGAACATAAATAAAAAAATTTGTTCACTGAGTTAAACAAACGAACTTGAACACATGTCTCGTTCGTGAAAGTTTGTTTACGTTCGTTCATTTGAATTCTTTTATGTTTGTTTATGCTCGTTAATGTATGTTGGTTTAAGTATGTTTAGTTACGTTCGTTTATGTATTCGTTAAAAATTTCAGGTCATTACAGTCAAGTTTTATGAAATCAAAATATCATCCGATACAATCTAGTCTAGTTTTAGTAGTTTCATAAGCCTAACAATTGATGTTCACGTTTACTTTTAGTTGGTGTTCACTGAATTATGTATGTTCAGCTATGTGGGTTCATTATGACCTTTTTTGTTCATAACCATTCGTTTATACTGTTAACGAACAAATATAAACGAACACGAACAAGAAAACCCCATTTGTTCAATTGTTTCTGTCCGATCATTTGCTCAGTTAAAGTTAACAACCGCACACGAATCGGTATTCATGTAAGTTTATGATGGGAACATTTAGGTTAAGTTAACAGTGATGATTGAGGACCCGAGAGAAGTTGAGCGAAGAAGACTTCTTGGAATCGATGATATTGATGCTCCAACAAGAGAGGACTTGGCTGCTGTTCTTGAAGAAGTTAGTACCTTCTCTCAAACCCATGAGTGTAATGATCTTTAGAAGAAAGTTAACCAATTCACAACACATTTACAAAATCTAAAAGAATCTTGGTGTATACTTTCAACAAAAGATTATTTTATTTGTCAACACTAACACGCTTGATTTCAAAAGTCGAAAGTGTATGAAATTTGCACAAATGATGCTCAATCTGCACTTGTGCGTCGTTATTGAGATTTACATCATCAGTAGGGGTATGAATTTCTGATAGGAACCAAACACGAACATCGTGGGTTTGAGTTTAGTCTAAACGGGTTCGGGTCAGTTTCAAGTTGAACATGCAAACCCGTTTAGCTAAACGGGTCAGGTTAGGGTCGGGTTGACCCGTTTAACCCATTTATATTACATTATATTATATTATATCTTTTACAATATGTTTCATGTCATAAAATAAATTGGGTGGTTATTTTATGCCATAATTGTAATTTAAAAGAGAAATTAACATAAGATTTTATAGTTGAAATGTAATTGTAGTATATACAGGTGTGTTTATTGTAGTAAACTTTTAGTTTTAATATACCAACTTGCGAAAAAAAATAAAAAAATTTGGGGTGAACGGGTCGTGTTCGGGTTCATATGTATGACTCGATTTTCGAGTTGGGGTCGTGTTTGGGTTTGTCTAATATTATCTGGTTCGGGTCGGGTTGGACCCACCAACCCACAAACATGACCCGTTTAGCACCCCTGATCATCAGTAACAAAATGTAATCTAGGTGAATGAAGGCAAAATCCCACGAGACCGTGCTGCTCTTCAAATGCTGGCGGAAGAAATGGTTCAATGGCCTAATTTAGAGGTAACAGTTGATACAATAATAGAAAACTTGTTATTGTTGGTGCGGATTTTAAATGTTCTGATATGGTATGTTATTTAATATGTATGTGTGTATTATGATGAAGGTTGAAGCAACAAAAGGGGGCCACGAAAGTCGTTATACGCGAAGGCTACGGACACTGGTGTTGATCCTGAAGTAGCTGCAAAGAGGCTTAACATTGACTGGGATTCAGCAGCTGAGATTGAGGAAGCTGATAGCAGTGATGACACTGAAGTCCCTTCAGCTGTGGTATATATTAATTGTATTTATTTAACACGAACACGACACAAAAATATTCAGGTTTTGGATGCATATCTGACCCGTTTAATTAAACAAGTTGTGTTCGTGTTCACATGTTTAGCCCGTTTAATTAAATAGGTCGACCCACCTATCTATTTAACCCATTTATTAAAACCTGTCAACCTGTTTGACTCGTATAGATAAATGGGTTTAACGGGTCATATTCGGGTTGACCAGTTTAATTAAAGGGGTTGACCCACCAACCTGTTTAGCCCATTTATTCAAACCCATTTGACTCGTTTACGCGTTCAGGTTCAACTTGTCAACCTGATATGATCCGACACCCCTAAGAAAGCTACATATTACAATAACAATCCGAATCTTTAGATAATTAAATTTTGATTAAGTTGACATGTACTATTTTTGACATGTACTCGTGTACGCATTAAAAATTTGTTTGACATGTAGTCTTTTTAGCTAAATAAATTAAGTCGAGACGTTGATATAATTGTTTAAATGTACGTTGCAGGGATACGGGGCGTTGTACTTGGTGACGGCATTTCCAGTGATAATTGGTATATCAGTGGTGTTGATTCTTTTCTATAATTCACTCCAGTAAGGAGATGAGTATTGTTAGGTTAGTTGATGGATGCTACTCATCAAAGATTTTGATGTATGCTGTTTCTGTGACATTATGCAAAAATTGTATACATAATTTGACATCAATATAGTATCATATTTTTATCTTATACCTCTTTCTTTCACTATCCAAAAATATACTATATGGATCGGGTCACGGGTATGGTATGGTTCTAATATTTATGAACACACGGATCTGGACGCGTACGTGCCAGTTTCTGCAAACAAAAGCCATAAGTAACCCGTGATAACCGAATCTGTTGGTTCTTCAGATTTTAGTTTAATATTTATGGTTCAAGGTTTTATTAGGAGCGTAAGAATGTAGATGAGTGGGTACTTATTTTTAAATTTAACGAGCAAAGTCGCTCATGAGCTAATCGAGATCGGATCACTAAAACTCAAATTAAGCCGAACTTAAACTAGCTCGAGCTTGTATTGAGTCTTATTTAATAAATTAGCTTGAGTGTGAGCTTCACATATTTAGCTCGAGTCGCCTTGCAGGTCTAAATGAGCTTTTTATTTGTATAGTTTAATTTTTCCTATACTACACATATATATTTATACTAGGTTACAATCATGTATATTACACGTGTTGTTGATAAAGGTAACGTTATCTAATTAGTATTAAAAGGTTATGTTAAAAAAACATATACATTGGATGGTTGAATAAACTTGTGTATTATACTAATGGAATAAAATATATTGTAATTTGTTAACATATATAATCGTCAAAATATGTATTTAATGTAACATCCGTCAAAAACGGATTTACCAAACCCGCTCCGTTTATCAACCGAACAGTCAGTCAAAATTTTCGTTACGAATTAAATGCCCAAAATATTTTTAAACGATCCATAATCAATTATTATACGGGAATATATATTTAGTTTTTGAAAAACTGTCAAAAATCGAAAAATAAAAATGAAATGATTCAGCCGGGTTTCGAACCCGGGTCTGTACCGAGTCACTCAGCGGCTTATCACCTCACACACAAACCACTGCGCCACTTGTTCCGTTTGTTAAATAATAGAATCATTTAATTGATAAAGTGACTTTACGAATTCAAAACCGGCGCCCAATCAGTTCAGTCGTCGGAATCCCGGTAAACTCGCGAATCTTAACTACAATTTACGTTATAACGTAAACCATTAACCAGATATCGGTTATAACCGATGTTTGAAGTCCGCGACCAAAATCATAACCGCCGGAAAATTTAAATAAACGAACACAGTCGGAAATCAGACCAAGTGCATCTCGTTTTTCCCCTATAAATTGACCCACAACCACGACAAACCTTTTCGCTCAAAAACACATCTTTTCACGGCGTAATTCCACTCGCCGGAATAAATCTGTTCGTCGCCGGAAAACCGGTTTCCCCACTGCCGAGCTTTTCTGAACCTCCTAAGTTTATACCGAAGTCACCCTTACCTTTTCCAAGCTTTCCGGAGACTAGCTGCTATAAGGAACCTGTCGCCGGAGTTGAATTCTGTCGCCGGAGTTTCTGCCGAAAACAGAGAGTCCAGTCGGTATATTTCTCCGTCCAGTTTCTTTTCCTTTTCACTTTTATCTTACCTTAATCGACTGTAAAACACTAATAAACCGATAAAAAAACCTTGAACCAGTCAGTCGACTTTCTCTGGTTATTCTTTGATGAAGAAGACGATGTACTGGTTATATTATAAGTGTAATTAAAATCATGAAATTAATCGGGTTAGACACACAGTCCAGCGGTGGACTGTGTGCACATATAAAACGCAAAACGTCTCAAGTTCGATTCCCGTCTCACACACGCTGCCTTAATAAAATCCATTTTTTTGTTTACTGAACCGGAGTCGCCTTAGATATATGTTAAGTATATTAATAACCGGAATAATAACCAAGTTAGACACACAGTCCAGCGGTGGACTGTGTGTTTGTTTATATCACAGGTCACGAGTTCGAGTCCGGTCTTCAGCACCGACTCGGACAATTATCTCCTCTTTTTAATTAAGGCAAAAAGGAAATAAATAATTAGTATTTAAGTATAATAAAAATCGAATGATATAACATGTTGAACACACAGTCCAGCGGTGGACTGTGTGTTGGATTAAACCACAGGTCCCGGGTTCGAGACCTGTGGAGTGCATGACCGTTTCGCTTAAAATGTTTTTAAAATAAAATGATTTTCAGTTTAAACTAATTAGTGTATATATATAATTAAAATCAGATATATAACGGGTTAGACACGTAGCTCAGTTGGTAGAGCTGCGTGCACGCGTACGAGAGGTCTCGGGTTCGAGCCTCACTCGGCGCACAATAATATGCCATCGAACCGGTCAACGGTCAGGTCAACGTCACGGGCCGGTCAACGGTCAGAAAAAAATAAATTTTTTTATTATTTTTATTTAATTATTTTAATTAAAAATCAATTATAAATACTTAAAAATAACATTTTTAAGGTTAGAAAATAGCCTCAAACTCACAAAAATACACCCAACAATCCTACTAAAATAGTTTAATAAAATCCGTTTACTTACCAAACCATAATGCGAACTCTCGTGGTTAAAACCACTTCGCGTGCATTCAACGTCATCAACCGAACGCACCCACTGTGAGTGAATCTTACAATTCCCCCTTTTAAATTACACGTTTTGGGGTGTGTCATGTGTTATGAAATTAATTAATTTATTTATTTAAACTTGTGCCATACCACATCATGACTTAAACTTAGATTGTTTTTATTGTTGTGATTTACTTATTGCCATTTGTCAAGTCATATGAAACTCATACATTAAGCCCATCAGTTCCTCGTGGGAGACGAGTAGAACATCGCGTGCTTCACATCAAATTCATTATTATTCATGTGTGTATCATTGAGTTTATAATTGTTTGTAGTTGTGCTATTCATATTATCATGTTTATGCAATTCATTCATCAGGCCCCTCAGTTCCTCGTGAGAGACGAGTTGAACATCGCGTGCCTTTAATTGTTCCATTATTATTCATGAGTGTTTCATTTAACATCTTATGATTGCCGATTTAGTTACATCTATTTTTACTCATGTTTGGTTGTGCACATATTTCATAATCAATTTAAATAAATTGTTCAAATGTTTTCCATAGGATTCACTCGCCAACATTATGTTGATCCAAAAACCTTTTTACACATGATACAGGTGAACAGGTTGAAGCAAGGATAACATAGGATATGCCTTAGAAGAGAACAAAGAAGTTAGATTGTTAGTTAGATCATGTTGTAACATTATTGTAATTTTCCATTTAATTTGTATTAATGAATATGAAACGCTTAATAAATGTCATGAGCTTTGATGATAACCCAATCATGCCCCGATCACCTTTTCCGCTGCGGGTCGGGGTGTGACATTTAAAAAGTGAATATTGAGGTGAATGATATAAATTTTGCTAAGTTAATTTTTTTAAAAATATTATCCAATTGGGTATTGACTTTGATTTTTTAATACCATTTATTTTTATTATTATTTAACATGTTGTATTTTTACCATTCATACCATCCAATCACATTAAATATTAAAAAAAATAGAAATCACTCATAAAAACAATTATTATCTATTTTTCGCTTTAATATTTTAACCAACAAAACTTTAAACTTGGTGAAACATTTAAGTAAAAAATATTATTTATTTAAAAAAAAGGTAATACTTGACTTCATATTAAATTCATTTGTTTAATGATATAATAATTACCTTTAATTAAAAAATACGTATAGATAACTAAGCAGGAGAGACAGACGGGAAAACCAAAATATAGATAACTCCGATAGATGACTAAGAATAGATATAGGTAGTAATTGTTATTGTATATAAAATTATGATAAAAATTATTGGTAAATAAAAAATAATAAAATGTGTCGAGCGTAAGCTTCATAATTAGAGGTCTAAACAAGTCGAGTTCAAGTCTAAACGAGTCGAGGATCGGCTCGATTACACCCCTAACTCTTAATAAGTTAAGGATATATGTTTTATGAATACCTTGTCATTGAAAAATAATTTTGAACATGTTTAAAATGAGCGAACAACATATATACAAAGATGTATAGTGGTTTAGATAGAGGTAATTATTCTTACGTTTGCTTCCTAATATCCACCAAAAGTTTCTTTCAATATTTTAAAATATATTTCTTCCTAATTTTGATTTTGTAGAGATCACCAAATACTTCTTAAGTTATAGGTCACCTTTACTATGTGTTAGAAATACACGGAAGGATGATGATGGTACGAGGCTAGTAAAAGACAAGTGTTTATGCCGAAAGAACGACTTCAAACCAAAGAGGTGATTTTACTGTCGAATGGCAGTTGCTATCAAAGCTTTCAGATACTACCGACAGAGGTTCATACGGATGAACAAGTAATATGAATAATGTTAAAGGTTGTATAAATGATAGCCCCAAAAACCTGAATCAATGATGCCAGTGATGTTTCTAACCCAGATTCAGATCTAAAACATCAATTCGTTTGATATTTAGCCCAAAATAAGCAAGAAAACTAAGATAAAGATGAAAAACACTCAAGAACAAACCGTAACATAATAGTATTTCATTGATTCTCCTCCAAAAGATGTACAAAATGAACTACTAAATTGCTAACAGTACTAAGAAATACAAACTCTCACAAAACACACACTATCACGGTGAAATTGACAAAAAGCTTAACTTGTGTGTGAAATACCAAGTATTTATAGGCAACCCCAGTGTCGTCGGGAGTGTTGCCATGTGCACTAGCGACGCTCAACAACATTCTAACGATAATTACAAATGGAGACATTGGACCTCGGCGACAATCAAAGACATGGTACCTAGCTACACTATGAGTGAGTGTCGACAATGACTGTCCCCGGTTACAAACAAATCAAAATAGAACTACAAACTAAGTCTTGAATCTTCTATTTTGGCCCTTGCAATTTGATAGGTCTACAACTGATTTTTTTTTGACCCAACAATCTCCCTCGAGACCGTTGCATACCAATATCTTCTATTCATTTTGCTTGTCAGCTCATTTCTCTTAAGGAGGAGTCTTATCTATCGGACTCTTGTTCAAAAAATCTTCAAACTCTCTATGATCCAATTATACCCTTCATCACCACCAAAAACTGAATCATATTTCCTGCAGCTCGAGATTTCGTACAACATTTTCTTGTATGATTAGCTTCTCTCCAGTTGCTTCTTGAGATTCTTGAGGTTTTGTTGGTTCTGCAATATCTTCTTGTTTATCAGTATGATCATGTGGTGTTTCTTGTGATGTTTTTGTTGGTTTGACGGTGGCAACATCTTTTGGTTTTTCCAACAGAAACAACTTGAGGTGTTTTAATGAGAACATCTTGAGGTATTTCTGATGGCTTTTTGATTGATGCATCTTAAGGTTTCCCTGGAGGCACCTTAGTCAAAATCTTTTCTACCAATGTCATCATCTTTCTTTTCTTCTCTATTTGATGACCCATTCCACAGCGAATTTTGTTTGAAACTAAAATCTTCATGCAGAACATGAACATATCCATAGTGTCAAAGATTCTAATAACTTCACTTCCACTAGTTCTCTGAATGACTACTTCACCTATTAAACTAATCATAGTGCCACTTCCAAAAATTTGTTAAGACTACGGGAAGCTCTTTTGAATCTTAACTCTTCGTGATAAGTTTTGCGGGTTGAACAGTCAAGATAACCCTTCCATCATTGAAGATTCTTCTTCGTAGCCTTTTTCTCACACCGAATCCTGATTAAGTTCTCGATACAACTTCCAGTTGAATTATTTTTTGGATTAATCAAGTTAAGCTTAACAAGAGTACGAATATCCCAACGTGGAAGAGTTTGCAGATCATACTTCCCTTCAAAGTGTTGAATCACTCCTCGATCCGCATCTCTTTAGTAAAAACAATCTCTTCGACTCACTGGACATCCAAAAGATAATATTTTCTCTGCCTTTACATTTAGCTCCTTGAATATTTCTTAACCACAAAATTTCACATGCAACAGTCTTCCCTGTTTCAATGATCAATTCATCTCACAGTTTTTCATAATCCAATCTTGCCTTCTTCATTGCCTTTTCATCAATTTTGGCTTCTGGAGCATGTGGTCTTTTTCCTTTCTTAGTACTGGATTGCTTGTACCAGTCTGACTACTAGGATTGACTTATTTTCTTGAATCAATACATGCAAGAGGAGGATTCCAAGCACTACCTTGTAAAGACATGAGAACTGATTGATCTATTTCAACATCATCTTCAATTATAATGACTGCTTGTACTAAGATTGCTTGTAGCACCACCCATAAGTTTATGTTGTTTCTTTGAAGGTTCTTTTTTTCAACTGGCCTCTTACTCTTTTTCTTAGCTTTAGGGTCTTCAGGTAAACCTTTCGTGACTCTTCTATAAATTTCTTGAATAATGGGCCATATTTGTGCAAGGTACATGTTTTCGTACAACGCCCTCCATGTTTTTTTTCACATCCTACGGGTACTTTTTGACAATCAGTGAAAACTTCATTCCCCATTCGAACCAATTTGATCCTTTCAAAATCTCTTAGAAGGTTCTCCAGCTTGTCATTAGGTACATCTGTAAGAATCCTTGGATATAAAACTGCTTACCACCCTTTGAACATGAATTACTGCACATTTTGTTGAAGATCATCCCTGAGATGTTGACTTTGTTACCCCTGCACAGTGTCAACATTATGCCTCCCCAGTCATATCCACTCAGTCTATGTGACAAACATGAGATAAATATGTGAGTGAATCTCCATTCCCTTGAAGCATACTCTTCTTAACGTCCTTCTTTACAAAGCTACCTTCATACCCAATATCACAAAACCCTTTCTTAACAAAGTTATTAGAAAATTACAATGGGTCGTTCTACTGATATTTCAAATTGAGAATCTTTTTGTCAAGATCTTCAGTTATGACAACTTCTTGATTATGCTACCGCAACAATATGAGTCGGATATTGTTTAGGACGGTATATGACAGTTTTCCAGAATTGAACGATCAGATCTTTATATATTGATCGATTGCATGAGATGGCATGAGATATATTAGACTGGTTTAGCCATCTGATAGTATCTACAAACCCATCTTCATCTTCTTTGTAAGACCCTTACCAATATTTAACAGTTTCTTATAAATTTAGACTAAAAATGTGTATTAACGATTACACATACTTATGAAAATACGGGTTTAAAAATGACGACGAAACGTAGTGCGGAAGCTTGTATCTTGATTGTGTTCGGTTCTTCGTTAAGCTAGATCGTAATCCGGCATCCCAAGATATTCCTACATTTCATAAACCATGAAATGGTTAATCATACGAACTTTTAACGTGTTTATATCAAGTCCATATATCAAGAACCTAGCTTACGGTACCCCCTTTCTGTCCAGAACAGCAGGTCTGAACCGTAAGTTATGGTTCAGAACCATAACTTATGGTTCAGCCCAGTTTCAGCTTTTACACTTTCAGTCCCTGTTACGAAAATGTCCATAACTTATTCGTTATTGATCCGTTTTACACGAGTCTTTTTCTTATGCGATAGTAATTTGATTCTCCGTCACATGGAGTTAAAATCCGACATCCAGATTAACAATTTTCTAGAATTTAAGCCCGCGACATAAATTAATTATTAAACTTCTTTTGACATAGCTTTTGACCCGTTCATACTTTTATCAAACCAACTTGTTTGTTACACTTATATTCTCATAGACATCATATTTAAAATGTTTTCTATCACACAAGGTTCAAATCGCGGGTTATTATGCATCATTAACCTATTTGTGCTTATATGCTTATTTTGCCCCGTTAAGGGTATTTAAGCGCTTTTAAGCATAACCAAGCTTATTCATTTCTAGCATCACATTTTCACATTAAAATATCTACTTGTATTCCACCACAACTACTATTGTGACGGATTTGATATAATAAACCAATTATCACGAATATTACCCTTCGGTTAGTCATTTTACGGAAAAATCCTCATTTTAGGCATTTGACCCGAGAAAGCTTATGCCTATAACTTTTATGCTTACCTAAGGTTTACATTACCATAATATATGTTTCTAAACAATCCATAAGGGTCGTTTGCCCGATTTACCCATCAAGGGCGTTTTGGTCAATTTTAGTCCCTCATTTTATGACCAAGGACTTTCACTAAATATTTGACCAAAATCGCTCGTTTAACTATAATCTTAGTTATGCATACCTGGCTGTCATTTGATTACCTTGCCTTAATAATTTGCTAATTCTAGAATCGCTAATTCACAAACCGTTTTATCCTGTGAGCATAAGACTCGACAAGCACTTATTAGTCGTTATATGTCAAATGGTATCAACATTATCATTTGACCCGTTTGGTCTAAACGACCATACATTTGCGCTTATATATAAATGGTATTTATTTACCATTCCGTTAAATAACTCATTTTGGATTTCTCACCATTTAGTTATGTCTCTTAAATCCGTTTCTTACGCGTTAAACTCATCATGGCTTATGCCACTTGGGTCGTTTTATACTTCGACTTTTATCCATTTATACGTGACCAAATCACCGTTTTCTCTTTTTATTCGTTTAGGCTTACTTATAAAGTAGCCATTCGAAAACACATTTTATATATATCATCACATGACCAAATTACCATTTCGACCTTTTTTACCATTAAACATGGTTTTTCATCTTTTGATATGTTCCGACCCGTATCATTTCGTGTTAGAACCGTATTTCTAATATAACCTTTGTTGTATTTATAACTTATAAATAAATAATATCCTACAAAAAGGTGTAAGCTTTGCTTACCTTGTATCCGGTTATACACTTTTTCAACGTGCTTGATCCGTTTGACCCGCTTCTTTCCCAAGCCTCCACCTAGCTTGTCAAGCGTCAAACTATCACCATAATTCGTAAGACGGTTAGATTAGTCATCCTTACTTACCACTGTTCCATCTTACGGATTTTATGTCGAAACTACTATTCGACTTCATCATTGGTTAGTTTGACTTTCAAAAATCAACTACCTTTGATCATATGATATCCCCAATTAGGTTTAATTAAATCAACATGTTTAGAACCCGTACTATTTCATATCAAACGTAATTAGTCAAATTAGCCAATCACGTGTTTCTTTCATAATTTCAACATATCAACATTCATTTAGGCATTTTAACAAACACCTTACGGGCATGATTTCTATACTTTTTCTATCTAGTTCATGGCTAATCTTTTTAACCAAGTTTTAATCATTAAATCAAACCCTTATGTCTAGCACTCATGAACAATATCAAATCTTGTTTCATAACATCAAAAAAATTTCACAATTTAGCATACAAATTCTTGTGTTCATCACTTTGTTCTAAAAACCCACTTAGCACATATATGGGTGATTATAAATTTCATAGTTTTCATCACTATATCCTCAAACTTTTAACTAGGGTTTACTCCTAGACATGGTTTTAACATAACAACACTCATACATTCAACATTCAAGCATGAATTTCAATTATGAGTGTTTATCAAAATTTCAAGATATCACCAAATTACAAAAATTGACATACCTTTTGATCTCCTAGCTTAGGTGATCACGAATTTAGTTAAATCCCCAATTCTTAGCTTGATTTCTCTTTGATTTAGAGCAAATTAGTGAGTTTTAGGGTTTGAAGGGAGAAGAACCCTGTTCTCCTGTGTATATCGGCCCGTGGTTTGGTGTAAATTTTTATTTTATTAAAACCCTTTCAATTTTGCCCGTTTTAGTCCCTCTACTTTCCAAGTTTATAAAAGAGGGTTACTAACCAAGTTTCTTTGTTGTTTTAAAAACAAACAACTAACTAGGTTAATTATTCCTAGTTACTTTACCCTCGGTTATGACCGAATCATGTTTATATATATACATATATAATATATATATAATTTTATATTTTTTGGGTGTTACATTCTTCTACCAAATATGCAACCCGATTGATTCTAGGATCTAGTTCAAAGTTGTTAACCAAGATCTGCAAAACAGTACCAGAAGAAAAATGTAAGAAAAGTCAAATATTTTGAACAAGTGTCACCGACCAGTCACCTGTGAGTTTCACCAAACCGTCTCCAGAAACTGTCTTGGTTAATTGAAAATTGTGGTCGGTGATAGTTAACAATCTAATCACTTAGAACCCGATGACATTATCAGAGTGTAGCCGGTAACCAAGATCAAGGTCACTAGCGACGATCATCTTGATCCCGTGCTACCTAATTAGTCAATGCCCGGACATTACCTTAGTGTCGCCGGCATTTCATTATCAAGGTTGCCTTGGCGACTCTCATTAATGTCGTCGGGATGTTGCCAGACCAAGACTTGAGCTTGCGTTCAAGATTTTCATAAGAACAGTGTCGCCAAATAGTTATACACAATTAACACAATAAAATAAAACATAGCGAAAATTACAAACCATATTTGGTGCAATATTTTTAATTATTTAAATAAATATATATATAATATATATATATAATATATATTAATATATTATATATAATATATAAAATATAGATTTGTGTCATGTCAACCTACTAATCCATCTCAAAACTATAAGAAAAACTTGTTATACATGTTATAATCTGGTTAAGCGGGTTAAACATGTTCAGCCACTTTTTTAATCACGTCGTTCGCATTTATGACTCAAGACAAACTTACCCAAACACGAGCATGTTTAACTTCGTATTAAGTTATATCTTAATAACGGGTCGGGTCATAAATTATCCACACGAACTTACGGTTAATAAGCAAGTATAGCAATATTTTTAGATAAAAATATTTGACATATAAAAATAATATAAAAGAGGCCAATTTTGACACCATAATAAAATAAGGTATTTCTTAGCTGCCAAAGGATATGAGATAAAAAAGAACGAGAAAAGTAAAAAAATAGGTAGATGGGGTCTCTCTTTCGTCCATGTAAAGAAAATTTATCTTAAAAAAAGGTAAAAGGCTGCTTCAAAATGAAGATTGCCTCCTCATTGGCTTTTATTTTTATATTTTCTTTATTTTGCTTTTACTTTTATTAAAAGAACTCGGGTCCTTTCTAATTTCTAATGCGTAGCGTAGATTATACAAGTGTGTAAAGATCAAATAAAAATCAACTTAATGTACTAAACGTACAAACTGAAGGAAATAAGAAAAACACGCGGTGGCATTTTGGTAATTATCAGCAACTATCAAATTACTCTACAAATGATCCTGTAGAGTAATTTGATCTTTTGTAGAGTAATTTTGTAAAATGTTCTTGTATAGTAATTTTGTTCTTGTAGGGTAATTATCAAATTACTGTACAAATGATCTTGTAGAGTAATTTTGATCTTTTGTAGAGTAATTTTTGTAAAATTGATCATATAGAGTAATTTTGATATTGTAGAGTAATTTTGTTAGCATTTAGTTATGGAGTATAGCTTTATGGTTTAAGTTTTAACTTTTGGGTTGGGGGGTTAGGTTTTTTAGCATTTAGTTATGGGGTTTAGGTTTATGGTTTGGTTTTTAGCTTTTAGTTTTGGGGGTAGGTTTTTTTAGGTTTTTGGGGGTGGGGGGTTAGGTTTTTTTTTAGTTTTTGGGGGGGGGGGGGTTAGATTTGTTTTTATCAAAATTAACCTACATAAATATTTTACAAAATTACTCTATAAGATCAAAATTACTCTACATGAACATTTTACAAAATTACTTTCAAGACCAAAATCACTCTACAAATGATCCTGTAGAGTAATTTTGATAATTACCCTACGATCATTATATTTACGAAAATGTCACCGGGTTTTTTTACTTTTTCTTTAATTTGTACGTTTAGTACGTTAATTTTATTTTCATGGAACTTAACTCTATATCACATTATATATAAAGGTCAAATAGAAACAAAAATACAAAGAAACATATAATAAAGGTTCAAATAAAAACAAAAATACAAAAAGAAATTACAGAACTACGTATTTATTAAAAATACTTTTACTAAACTTTGACTTACAACCATAAACCTACGACCAACCATGCTATATATACTAAATTAATTATACTCCTACCATAACTCTAAATCCTACAAACTTGGAATTTAAAACTTGTAAACTAATCAAATAAATTATACGAATCCTAAAGATAACCTAAATTATTAATTAAAACAATTAAATTAAAACATTCACTTTGGCCCTTCATCTTTCAATTTATGTGTTTTAGGATTAACTTTCAACATGCTAGGATGAAAATTTGAGAACCCAAAAGAGAAGATTGGAAAATCATAATATTATTTGTGAATCTACATCATACTTTAATCCATTCACTATGAACAACATTGACTATTTACATATAAATTAAAAAATCTTTAATCCATTCACTATGAACAACATTGACTATTTACATGGAAATTAAAATATAACGCTTCAGCTTTTAAAGAAATGTTTTTTTTTCCACCTTTGAACATCCATCGATCCTCAAATAAAAATGACTTAATGACAAGTTAAATCACAACTTTTAAATGAATAAGCTAGAGATAGCATAGGCATTTCACATTAATAATTCATCTATCATCCATGAAAAAGAACAATCCTTTCGAAGTTTTCTACCTATCTCTTTCTAACCTTACATTTGATGTCTTTTATACTAGTACTTTTATAGTAGTTTCACTGATGCCGTTACTCGCACACATATTCACTTCAGTGTTGATGACAGTTATAATTCTTCGATGGCACACACATACACCCTACCTTCATCGCTCTTCGTCAACATTTCCAAAAGGTTAGCTCAAATTTGCATGTTCATACACAAAGTAATGCTCTCTCATTAGTTTATCTAGTTCAAGGTTAATTTCATCATGTTTGTTTTTGTTGCTCGGTACTTAGCAAAACATTTTATTTTGGTGTTACCTTTTTCTTGTTTTTTTCTCCTTAAGGAACTTACCAGTCAAAATGTAGTTGATGTATACAACTATACATTATTATAGTTATATTTTTCTTTGGTTTTTTGTTTGATAAAATGAATATGAAGCCAAATTATAGGTTTCAACTTAAACTCACATTTATTTATTTTCTTAGTTGTGTTTGACTCTTTTAAACCATTAGTTTTTGTTGTTGACTGGAATCAACTTCCTAGATCTTTGAGTGCATTCAAAGTCGTTATCTATACCACAACCAAACACTTAAATAAGGATCAACCTCTTTTGTTTCTCTAACTTAATCTATGAGGTATTGAGGTATAAGTTTTACTTACTTTGCATCCGATCATGCTAATTTCTTGTGTTTTTGACTCGCTTAACTCATTCCTTTCCAAGCTCTCAACCTCTCACCTAGCTTGTCAAGAGTCAAACTATCATATAACATCAACAAGACTGTTAGATTAGTCATCCTACATCATGACTATCATACCTTATGGACTTTTATATTATCTTTTCATCCAAATCTATTATATGTTAGCTTGACTTTCAAAAGTCAAATTGCCATTTGACATATGCAAATGCACCAACAATTTTAACAAATTCATTTAGGCATTTTGTAAATCACTTGGTGGGCATCATTTTAGGCTATTATATATTTATATTAGTTAAGTTCATTAACCAAAGTCACCATATTTCTTTCTACCTCCACAAGTTCATACACTTAATAGCATCAAGTCAACATGACTTCCAATTATCAATACTAATTCATCAATCTATCATATTAGAACCACTGGTTTTCATCTCTATGTAAGAAAACTTATTTCATCGTATATTTGTACATTCATCTCAATATTTAAACTATGCAAGTTCTTCACACAAACTAAACATGATGTTTATATCACTATTATAACATCAATTTCATCATGTCTTCAAAACTCACTTCATGACATGTATGAACATTTAGTTCAAATCCTTATATTACTCAAGTATTTTACACATACAAGCAAGTATGATGATTATGAACATTCATACATCATCGATTTCATCATGTCATCAAAACACACTTAACATAGAAACTCTTTGTACATAAATTCAACATATACCTTAGGTTTAGATGATGTTAGAGGCCTAAAATCATCACACATGCAAGGGATTTCACTTGGATTTCACTTCAATCCATTGACTTTGTGTTTGCTAGGTTGAAGAAGGCTTCCCCTTTTTTTCTGGATCGTTCTACACACACACATGTGTGTGTTTTTTATGTTTTTAGCGTTTTAATTAATCAAGTTTGATACTTGTTCATTTGTAGCCCTTGCATTTTATTAGTAGCTTTATAATGTTCAAAATCAACCCAACACATCTAGTAATACTAATGTTTTAACTAGGTTAGAACATTCCTAGTTATTTTGTTTATGGGTTAACTTTTACCACTAATGGTATTTTACCCGTTCATCCCTTGGTATAATTACCAAGTCTGTTTTTGGGTGTAACAGTTTGTTAATGATCGTTGGGGTTCAATATATAGCAACTTGTCACACCCCAACCGATGGCGGAAACACCGGGATGAGACGAACAAATTTCTCAAAACGTCATAACACTACTTTGCGACAATATTTAATAACTCAAAATTTCATTGATACTAAAATGATAATACATTGTTTCGAACGTAATACAGCAAGTTTCAAATGGCAATACAACATGAAACAAAATACATAAATTAACTCTAGGTGTGTATCTAATCCACCCTAAATATTTCTTCAACGGCATCAACTAGATTCCTGCAACATATATTAAAATAATATATATTAACAAAAAGTTGGCGAGCATTCAAGTTTGATACATAGCATAATATTGAAATAAAATTTGCCTCTTATCTAACATGGTAACATTGCCTACAATTGATATAAACATACCAAACATGTGTTCTTATATGTCAATCCAAAGTCTAACGCAATCGTGATTACCCAACATCGTCGAAACGAAGAGGGTATAATATAGTTTACTTAACAATACCACAAGTCTACGGGCGGTGTGTTACTTCTATAGCCTATATTTGTTAAGGTAGGCTAGCAAAATTAATGAGCATATAACACAAGTCTAACATAGCATGCGATAATCAAGAATATAAACAAGTCTCATGTTATTAACGGATAGAGTAAGTTGCGTAAACAAGTTTTATTGTGATTTGTGATTTATACATGTTGAACCCAAAGTGTTTAAAATAGAAAATGGGATCGAGTATACTCACGGTTTTGCAAAGCTTTCCTTTGTTATTCTGTGAAGGTTGGTGAGTTTGAAGATGGAACACCGAGATTACCCTACATGGGGTAAACGAAGGTGTGTGAGCTTTAGAATGATAATGGAGAACTTGGAAGTTGGAAAGTGTAGTATGACAAAGTATATATACAAGAAAGTAGTCACCTAGGTTTAGCAGACACTATGAAAACCCATAAGGGTTAGTATGATTTCATAGGTGTAACACCTATTAGAATCGTAACGAGGAACTAAACACTTCGGTGATTAAACTTAATAACTTAACGAATAACTACTTGGTTAACATCAAGGGTTTGGTTTTAGGTATTTTTATAGATTATAATATAGATATAAGTCAAGTAGGAGGATTAAACCATCCAGTTAAGACCTTGATAGATTCATGTAAGTCAAGCATGAGGTTGGAGGATCAAACCATCCATTTAAGACCTCTTTAGGTTTCACCACTACACATGTTGCCATAGGCAACAAGGAGGGTCATGAACATGTATAATAAGGAAATGAAATAGAACATAACTAATCTAAGAAACATCAAGTAATGGTGGACTTTCAAGTAGGATAGCCCAAGCTAACCTTAGTCTCATAAACATCAAGCTTCAAGCTTGTTCACTACTTGATGGTAAAAACTTAAACAAAACAGAATGTTTCTGAGGATTAAACCTCTAATTTTGAATGTCTCAGTCTTGTTTTTAAGCCCAACTAACCATTCAATTTGATTATGAGCATTAGGACATAGGTTTGAGAGAGAACTCAAGTTTAGTTAAGTTTAACAAAGTTTAAAATCAAAACACAAAGTTCAGTCCACTTTGGAGCCTTTTTGGTGAAGTTCCAGGTCTGGATTTTCCATGAAAAAACCTGTGGAATCATACCTAAGGTTGTTCCAAGTGATTAGAAAGAAGAATCAAAGAAAAAGATTAAGAAATGAGGAAGTTATGCCCACTTTAGTGAGTTGGTATGAATCTAATTTGTGGATGATTTGGAGTGTTTTGAGAGTGATTAGTGTTTGGAAAGTGAAAATGGAATATTGGAGGCTCATGTTTATAATGGGGTGATTAGGGTTTGATTTAAATGAGTTAGAAGGTGATTGGTGCAGAAAAAGTGGTTAAAAAGCAATAAATCTCGTAGCTGTCAACAGGCCTGCATGGTCATGCGGATTCAGATGCATGGTCATGAGGATCACAGCTTGCATGGTCATGCAATGTCAAGTGCATGGTCATGCGAATCTCAGCATACGTGGTCATGCAATGTCAAGTGCAATCACAGCTTGCATGGTCATGCAATGTCAAGTGCATGATCATGCGAAAGTGCAAAATTTCAAGAAACTTTCCAAAATTTACAATTTGACCCCTAGGGTTTGATTTTTCCATCATTTTGTGCTAGAAACTCGTTATTAAGCATGTTTTTGGGTATTTAAAGTGTAACAAAGTATAGTATAAGCGTATGCAAGTATAACTTGGGTATCGAGAATGTACGTATGATTGTATGCATGTATAATAAGTATCAAATGTGTATAAAAGTTGAATTGTAAACATAACAAGTGCGTTAAAAGATGAGTTTCATTACGATCAAAGTCTCGGATTACAAGGTTGAAATTGAAAGACGTACACGATACTAGATACAAGTTTCCATAAATAGAATTTCGAATACACTTTCTAAATAAGGAAAGTTACAAAAAGCGACGCGTTACACAACTCAAGTGAGGCTTCGAGAAGCCAAGCTGGGAAGGAAGCTCGTTCAAAAGGAAAGCTTTAAGGCTGTAGCATTATTACAATTTACTAAGTTTTTCACACCCTGCTCGTAACGGAAGCTCATGTGTGTGACTATGAAAGGTTCTCATTGCATTCAAATATATGAACATTCTATATGGTAAAATAAACCATGATGCCATTTCCAAGTGTATATAAAAACATGACACAAGATTTAAGTATATTGTTTACAACACTTTCAAATGTAATAAGTTCCCAAAATGACTTTCAACAAAATGTAGTTTTTGTAAATCAAGACTTTTGCTCCTATATTCTCGCACGAAGGCGGTATACAAAAGGTAAACTCTCCAAAAGTAGCATTGCATCTTGTTTCCTTGTTTCCGTGTTTTCCAACCATGTAACACTTACTTTCCTGAAATACATGTCAAGTTAAAAGTCAACAAAAATATTGGTGAATTCATGTGTTTTGTTTTGTCTCAAATGAATCTTTAAAACATTTGAATATCTTTATATTGAAAACGGTATGTATAGCGTCTATGAAATTCGTTGATCAATTAATGTGTAACTAATACATTAATATAGGTGCTGACATAAGTAAGCAACCAAACCTAGACGATGTCTGTCGTTACCAGGCCACTAACTCTATAATGATCCCCGACTTTGGGACACAAAAGCACTCCAACAGGATCTCAAGGACCAGGAGTGGAGCTCGCCAAGACTCAGTAGATCTATCTCTTTGTTCTGCGGTCTATATGTGTGATTAATGGCTACTCGTGTTTTTCTACTTATGCCTACATGATCTATGATGATTTCATTCCCTAGCTTTCATACTATTGTGTAACATGTATCTCCCCCTAATTTTGAAAATAAAATATATTTAAAAGAGGGGACGTGAACTCACAGTTTTGCATCCGTGCAAATAGCTAGCAACCACGCTTGTTCCCTCATTGTATTCCGACCTATAAGTGTCCTATTTTCGTTAAGGCACTTAGGTCTTGTTTGATCATGTACAAGTCTTTCATCATACACCTTGTTAAGACTTGTCTTTGTTTTGTTTGTTTGAAAACTTTTAGTTGCTTAGACACGTTGGTGACTTGTTATCTATATATTCATTGTGTAATGTATCTATGTACATTTGTATTCTTTGTTTGTGTATGAACGGGGTCTAGCCCCCTAGTATGACTTCGTGCCCCACACAATTGTTTGTACTTGTCTTTGTAATTTTCGGTGCTTAGCCCCTTGCATGTACTCGTGTCTCACACGATTGTCTTGTACTTGTGAAACCAATATATTTTTATTATCCAAAAATATATTCTTGTTTCATGTAATGTTGTTCCACTAGATCTTTGATCATGTTCATGTACATATATGTATATATTTATTCTTAAATTTATATATTTTTCAAGTTTGATACTTTGTTAAAATTAATATATTTTTAACTTGTCTTTGTGTATATATATGTGTATATATAGGATTCGGTTCAAATGAGAACCACCACGAGTTGCGAGAACCGCAAGAACTGTTTAATCTGGGGCGAGTTGGGCCAAAATATTTTTGCACAAACGTAGATGAAAACATTATAAACACATCTGCAAAAAAGTAAAAAAAAATTGTCGAGACGGTAGTTTTGACTGATGCAAGTTTTTTTTACGCCTGGACGTAATTAAATTATTTAAGCCCAGGCGTCAAAAAACTTGCATCAGTCAAAACTACACCTCAAAATTTTTTTTACTTTTTTTACAGATGTGTTTATAATATTTTCACCTATGTTTATGCAAAAAAAATGGCCCAACTCGCCCCGGATCAAAAAGTTCTCATGGTTCTCGTCAACTCGTGGTGATTCTCATTTTAACCCATCCATATATATATATACACACACACATACATGTACTTGTACGAGTATATAGAGCATGTTTGGTAAAAGTAGTGTAATGGGCTGGTGGCTGTAGCTGGTAGTTGTAGCTTTTTAGATATATTTAGGTGTTTGGCAGAGTAGCTGAAGCTTTTAATAAAATGTATAAATGACCAAAATAGACATAAATACAAAAAAACATAATAGTCATTTAGAGATTAAAATAGTCATTTTTCCCTAAAAGCTTGTAGCTTCTTCTAAACGATACTAGTAGGAGCGTTTAACCAAAAGCTTTAAGCTTCTAACCTAAAAGCTTCAAGTTTCTTCAACCAAACAAGACATTTTATTAAGTAAGAGCTTTTTCTTAAAAGCTTTAAAGCTAGAAGCTTCTAAAAACTTGATGCCAAACATACCCATAGTGTCAAGGAAATGCATGTTTCATGAGCTAATGATAACACATACAACAAAGATTGCAATAGCTTATATATTTTCATACTTATATGAGTAATAATATATAGCTATGTACTTGGCTTGTTAGAGCATTCACATTTCTTTTGTCAAATTCTGTGAGTGTGATTTTTATAATATAAAGATTATTTAAAGTGGTTGTGAGTATAGGAGATAGAAAATTTACGTTCATCTGTAAATTTGGGTGACATTGTTCACCTCTTATAATTTTTAATATATTTTGAAAGTATTTGTGAGTGAAGAAGAGAAAAAAAATAATGATAAAAATATAAAAAAAATATTACTTAATTGAAAGAGAATAAAATATAATATATTTTATATAATTTATAGTAAAAATATAATGAAATAGATGTGAATGCAATTTTAACTATGACACATACAACAAATAAAAGCTATGTACTTGACTTGTTAACTTGACTGAAAATCATAATTCACAATAAATAAATATACAATCAATAATAATAATATAATATCAAAGGCATAATAATACATGCACTATCTCTCCTAGCAAAGAAAGCATGGGACAATTGGTGTTTCTTGCTATGGGCCCCTCAAGACTCACCCAACACCACATGTATGCATGATACACTGTCTAGTTTTATAGCCACCCGCTATTTTTTAATATCAGACTTTTTACTCTTCATATTATCATTATTGCTATTTTTTGTTCATTTCTCCTTTGGTTTTAACATGTAAAAATAGTTTCCGGTTTCAAAAATTAGCGAATGTAACATGCATTTGTAAATTATATAGTTTTTAACACTCCGACTATTGTTTACTTATTCAAACTGTATAATTTTTTGAATATCTTTCTAAAATGAATATGTACTTTATTTTTATTTATATTTTAAAAGCAAAATTACAAGGAAAACACGGAAATGAACGAATAGAACATTATATTGGTTGTTGGATGTTTATTTGGGGCTTTAAGTTTCCTTAATCGAATCGATGCTTGTACAGTCGCCTTGTCGGTTTATTGATCGAATGTGTCGTATCGCCCTGCCTAAAATTAAACGGTACAAGATACTAAAACGATGAAGAGTCTGACTCCCAGCCAGACACCGAGAGTGATAACTGATAAGCCTTTAACTACATATACATATACAATGACACATTTGATTGTAGTGGTGGAGGTGCGTGGTGGGGGTTGTGCAGCGGAGGAGGATGTGCGGTGGTGGGGGTTTTACAATAGGGGAGTAGGTGCGGTGGTGGGGATCTTGCAGCGGGGTTGGAGGTGTGGCGGTGGTGATTTTGCAGCGGGGCTGGAGGTGCGTCGGTGGAGGTGTGTTGGTGGTGGTGGTGGTGGTGGTGGGGTGTTCGTTGCAGGTCGTGAGGGTTTATGGTGTTAGGGTATATTTGGGGAAGATGATGTGCTTAAGGTTGATTTATTTAGTTTTATTATTTTTAATCAATAACTAGTTATAATAAATCTAAATGACTAAGATACCCCTGAGGAATAAAGACAAAAAATCAGAGTTTAGGTTGGGGAATCTGACCAAATTTAACTTTTGGACTAAAATAACAACAAAAACGAAACCACAGCCCCTAGATGCAAAATGTTTAAAATTTAGACTAAAGTGGTAAACTGGCCAAACCTCAGGAACCCAAATGACAGTTTACTCTTAAGAAAATGTAAACTTTATAATCACGTTATATAGTTTTAAAATAATTTAATAGGAAAAAAATAAACATTTATATAACTTTGTTGTTTATCATAAAATAATAAATATAGTTATGTACCAATAATTTTTTTAATAACTTTAGCCAAGTAAAAAAAATAACATGAAAGATTGATATGATTAAAAATGAGTAGTGGAAAAACGGAGTTGGTACTAACTAAGAGCACCCATAACAGGAGTGTTTTTACTCATTTTTATGACATGGATGAGAGATAATTGATCCATTAGGGAAAGAGGTTGATCTTTAGTTTTTGGCTAAAAACTATAAAAAATTGATGCTGTAAGTAGAAAGCATGAGAGAGGAGAGAGAATTTAATATTTTCAATTAAAAATAGGTTTGTGAGTGAGCATGAGAGAAAATAAACGGGATAGGTGCCAAAGTAGGGTTGTTTTTATGACCCCTTATTAGGGACGGTCTAACTAACATGTTGGAAAAGGTACCAAAGTGAAAATGAGAGGCTTTGTTACAAAATCAAGTGAAAAAGAGAGGCTTTGTTACAAAATCAAGTTTATTATGTAAAAATGGATGATATTTATGTCATTAAAAATAATATTCAATTGTATTTTATTTATGTCATAAAAAATATTCAAAAGTATTTTATTTTATGATGAAATTTTGGTATTAAAAAAATTATTATCACTCTAAAGAAGACAAAACTATATAATGTAATGTCAATTTTCCCTTACAACCTCATTTTATGTTATTGTATAGATTAATAAATTAATTATTACTTTTGCCATTTTATTACGATTACGAAATTAAAATTTAATAATAATAACTATAAATCTTTCATCAATGATAACAGTATGAAATCATTGTCAAATTTTATAGTTACGATTACGAAAATACAATTTTATTTTATAGTTTATTGATAACACAATTTTATTTTATTGTTCATTGATAACTTGTGTTATATTCTTTATTTTTTTCTGAAGAATAACGAGAAGGAAAAGTAAAATAAAAGGCTAATTTTTTTATTATTTCTAGCTTGCAACACAAAAGGCGAGATGATGTTTTATTGGGAATAACCCAAATTAAAAGCACTTTAACCCACCTCTAAATTATCATGATTATATTATGTAAATCGGTCTCAAGAATCATTGAATCGTGACCGTTGGTTATCGACAGAAGCATCATTGATTTTAGCTACAATATATACGAGTTTTTTTCCTAAAAGGGTGGTGGTGGAAAAAATATTTACCAAAATGGGTGATTTAAGAAATATTTACCAAAATATGTGTTTTCTTTTAAGTTTTTTTCTAAAATGGTGATGATGGAAAAAATATATACCAAAATAGGTTATTTAAAATAATTATGTACCAAGATGTGTGTTTTCATTTATTTATTTATTTTAAACTAACATATTGCATTTTTTGCGTTTGTTTTTTTATTTAATATCGCGTTTTTACCAAACAACCCATTATACGTTTTATTTTATTTTTTAACTAATGTTTTTTAATTCTTTCTTTTTTGTTTTTTAATGTTCTCTGTTATTTTCCCTAAGATAAATAATTTTAATATAAAGTTTGCTCATGTAATTTTATGATTATAAACGAACACAAAGATAACGATAATATTACTCCTATCAAGCATGAACATTAATTTATTGGAAAAAAATTAATAAAACTAGATTTATCTGTAATGAGTAATACTTTAAACTTATAAAACTAGACTGAATTGTAATGTAACTAAAAATAAATGAATACATAGAGAAACGTAAATGAACGAATTTAAATTTATGCAAACTAATGAAAATAAGTATAACGTAAACAAACAAACATAAATAAGGGTGGGTTAAACTAATTTAAATGAACGGACATGAACAAACATTTACGAAAATAAATAATCGAATGAAACATATGTTCATGTTAGTTTATTAACGAAATAAAAAAATGTTGTTCCTGACTTTTTAAAAAATAAGTTAATAATCTAAAAGAGATTAGCATGGAGTTTAAAGTACGCCAATGAACCAACATATCTGCGAAACCGAATAAACAATTTGCCCTGTCATTATTATTTCAATATTTAAAATCAAGTAAACGGTTTGCTCTGTCATTATTGATTCAATAAACTTAAAATAAAAATAGTATTGGATCGATAATCATGAATACGGACAAAATAGTGAAAATATTATCTAAAAAAAGTATGAGGTATTTCTCAACAATTACAGTTTGTTTTAACATGGTTTGATCATAAAAATAAAAATAAAAATATAGTAAGGTAGCTATATATAAAAATAATGAGTTGATTGAAGAAAAAAAAGTATAAAAGTGATAACTGAGTTAAAAAGAGAAGATTTGTAATAGGTTAGTTAAAAATAAAGAAAAACACCCAATTTGGTAAATATTTTTCAACTCACCCATTTTGTAAATATTTTTTCCACCTACATCTATTTGAGAAAAAAACTCCAATATATACTCCTTTAAAAAAGGTGGGAGGGTCCAGCTCACTAAAAACGTTTTGTTCTTATTATTACCTAAATTCTTTTTTTTAACAGCAAATTTAAATTATTGACGGACCACTGAAGTATCATCATGCCACCAGCGCAACCACCCGATCATATCATCTCCAATCTCCACTAGGCATAATGCCTATACACTAATTTAGAAGGAAACCCAATAAATATACAGAAAAAAACCCCCTTGTGAAAATCGAACGCAGGACCTATTGGACCCAAAGCCTTATCACATCCCATAATCCTAATTTAGACAATAATTTCTCAAACAAAGCTTTTCTGGAATTTTATCGTATAAAAAAATAATGGTTGATTGATATAATAATATAATATAAAAAAATAATGGTTGATTGAGGAAAGAGTAAATGATTACAATCAAAGTTCTTAAATAACAAAAATAAAATGTTTTTATCTATCTATACATAGTAATAAAATAAAATAAAATAACAAATATAGAAAAATAAAGATCCTCTTATTGTGTTTGTTATTGATGGGTGGTGAGGAGAGCAGATCCAATCATTCGCAGCTCAAACCGCTTAACCGCTCCAGCGACCTCCCTCATCGTCGTGTCCACCACGTATGGCGTCCCCCCAACCTTCATCTCTGTCGTGTTCACAAGTTGTCTACACGGCTCTCTTCTTTCTGATATCGTCCCATGGTAATGGTAGTACATTATCTTCCCTTCTGTTTTATGTGTTGTTTTTCCAATCGTGTTTTCTGACATATGCACACCTGTCGCAAACACGTTACGTGGTTGCACCGCGTATTTTCGGTCCCTCCTTATGCCTTTCACCATGTCACGGTAAACCAACTTCTCAATCCCCCATTTCCTGTTAAACCATCAAAACCGAACCATTAGACATTAGTTATCCGTATAAAACGCTCTTTCAATCTACATTTCAAAACAATCTACGCAACAAAAAATAATGGTAGTACGTTTATAGTCAAGTCACACAAATTTCACATCTATAGTCATAAGATACACTAATAAAAATTGGCATTTGTCATCTGCCCTTTTAAATTTTAATAATTTATTTATTTTAAACTTTAATTTCATTTTCATAAAATTAGTCAATTAACAAAAAAGTTGATAATAAAACAAGTCAGAAACATACAATAATTCCTACCTAACGGTCACATTCAGTCCCCAAATGGGATCCAAATGAACCACCACGACTGAAAGGCGAAATCAATTCACAATAAATATACTAAAAAATATATAAAAAATAATAATAATAACAACAAAATTACAGATGGAACCCTAAATGTAACATAAACAGCTAGATATCCCAAAAGCTTGTTCACAAAAAGACTAGATTAAACAATTTAACTCTTTCCAAATTCAGATCTACAAAGCATTGGGCAAGAAATTATTCCAACATTGCATGTGATTGGACCACACAATTATTCACTTTGACAAAGGTCAACGACAGTTCATAAATCAATCATTAATTTAATTTAATTTAATTTAATTTCAATAAATACAATAATACACATAACAACAATAATAATGATAATAAGTAATAACAACACATACCTGTAGATTTTACCAGGATGATCATCAAGATAACAAAGCTTATTAGAAATGGTCCTCTGTTCAATGGTAAACTGTGAGTACTCCATTAACGAATCCATAACAGATTTCAGAGTACTCTTCTTGGGAACAAAAATGAACTCATCAACATCAAAGAAGAACATCCATTTCGCCATGAATCTGTATCTGTGCAAACAATCATTCACAATAAGAAACTGATTATGATAATAACCGTCAAATCGTTCTTCCTCACGAATATCCTGCACTGTTACATATCCTTTCTCGATCCACGGCCGTAGCACCGCCATAACCTCCGGATGCACACCGCCGGCGTCGTGAATCACGAAATGCGACTTCTCACCGAACATTTTCACATGATAAGCGATCCATTCACGAATCCGTTGTGGACTTAGGTTACCGTACAGTGAAGATCCACAGTATAGGTAATCGTACTTTGGAGGTGATGTAAATAGAGCAGGTTTTAAGCTTCCAGAAGCTTCCTCCAATGCTTCAATTGTATCCGTTAGGTTAAAGTTAGCGTCTCCGCCGCCGGATGTGGAGGCGTGGATGAATAACCGTCCGCCGGAGCCGTCGTGACCGACGGAAACCGGAAACGTGCAGTTTACGACAACGACGGTGTAGACACGGCCATAGCCCCAATCCGGAAGGATTTTAACGCCGGAAACGGTTAGGTTTCCGGTACCGTTGTTCGGCATCCACTCGCAGACGTAAGTCGGTTTCGCGAACACGTGTAGAGGCTTCGACGATAATCCTATCACCGCGAACGTGTTCAATCCGCCTCTGTAAGCTGACATGAGGATGAAATTGTAAGCTGCGGTGCCGTACGTGTTGAAATTGCGTTTAATTACACCGTTTTGAAGCACTTCATCGTTCTGCTTCAGTTGTACGTGCTGGATCTGAACTGGTTCCTGCGGCGGCAGTGCAACGGCGGAGGATGGCGGAGGTAAGGAGGCGCAGTGGCGGAGATCTTGAACGGAGAAGGAGAGGTGCGACGGGAAGAACTGGAAGAGAGTGATGAGAGAGCAGAAGAAGAGGAGTGCGGATAAGAGGAGTTTGAGCTCCGGTACACAGTTCCAGACGATTCCGATGAACATTTTATTGTTGTTGTTGTTCTTCAAACTAGGGTTTTCAGAGGGCTCTTTGTCTTTCACCATCTTTGTTGCAGACGGTGAGACGAAAGAGAAAAGATGCACAGAGAGTGAGTGTTTGTTTAGTGAGGAAAAAGGAGAAGATGGGATGTGATAATAATTATGGGGCTCAAGATGAGTAGAATTTTAACGTGGCTTTTTTGTAAACAAATTATTACTCTTTTGCTACCAAAAACAAAAAGAAAACTATATATTATGTGTATGTATATATGTTTGTGTGTATAGGATTCGGTTTGGTTTAGTTTAGTTTGTTATTACCTTATTTTTTTATTATACATTTATAAGGTTTTAATTCATACAATGTCTTTCTAATGTTATAAACCGTCACATGAGAGTGCTGGTGAGGATGTCTTTGTTATATGATATATCGATGATACATTTCAGACTATGCAAACTTTAATCTAAACAATAATAAAAATAAGCAATAAACACGGTTAAATTAGCATGTCTAGAATTAAATGATAGCTTTAACTGTAGTAATGTAAATAAAAATATTTAAAATCGTTACTTGATATATTGAAGGGTTAGTATACAGCATGTAGACTTTAATCTAAACAACGATAAAAAATGTTACTTTGTGTGTACCTTTTTGATGGTGGGAGGAATGAGGTGGTGACGTTTTTCTGGCGGGGCAAGGTGGTGGTGGTGAAGAATGGAAAGATGAAGAGGGTGGGGTTGGTGATGGGTTCCATATAAATTTTTAAATATTAATTATATTTCTTTTAACTTTTTATTTATTCATTTATTTAACAATAAGGGTACTTAGATCATTTCACGCCAACTTTACTGAGAAAACTAACCTCCATCTACGTCAGGGACTACCCGAGAACGAAATTGCAAAAGTTGGGGACTATAGCTGTAATTTTAGAAGTATAAGGACTATAAGTGAAAACGCAGTAAACCACAGAGGACTATCCGAGCACTTTTCTCATGTTATTATTTGTCTATGTTGGTTCGATGACATATGATGTGTGACCAAAGGCGTATATATCCAGAATCCCATACCAACCACTAACAAATTACCAAATTACCGTAGCCATGAATTGTTGACTTGCAATCATCGGGTAAATTAGTAAATACCATGAATTGATCGAATTGATTGCTGAACTTTGTATTGCTTAATGTGTATACCTATATTAAGCCTTTTATAGTTGTACCATAAGTACAACCAATAACGGGGAACATACATAAAACTTACTATAAAAATACATATACCTAACATAACCTTTACGTCAAAGCTAGTGGTTAACAAATTCTTTGAGTGGACCTAAACTCAAAACATATTTTAAGGGTAACAGAAAATGCATCTAGTTAATAGATTGCAAGCGAACAGAAAATGCAAGACACATATTTGATCAAATGAACATTCCTTAGAAGTGTAAATCAATCTTAACATGCATGTTTAGGTTGGACCTTTGAAATACAAACCGTGTTAACGTATGAACCTTTGAAATACAAACCGAACTATTGGGGTGGGGGTAGCGGAGTCTTGATTGAATTCCATCACTCACAACATCCAATCATCATACATAACGTCATGGAGCCAAATTCCATCACTACTGATGAATTTTACTAGAGGTGCCCATCACTAGTGATGGGTTATTTTTTATTCTTAAATTATAAATTAACAATAAAATTATAAATTACAAATTCCGTTAAATAAAAAACAATATTTTAAAAATACAACTTAAAAATAAACATATAAAATAAAAAGATACATAAACAAAGCCTACTCTTCGTCCGAATCCGGAAATTCCAAACATAAAGAACCTATAAGTTCAATTAAATCATATCTCAACCGAAAGTGAAGTTGTTCATTGCGCAAGTCTTGATAGACATTTTCTGGAACGGGAGTTTATGTGGGAGGATCCGGCACCCAATGTGGAGATATCGCACGTCCGTCTTCATTAATTAGCATATTGTGCAATATGATACATCCATATACTATGCTATGGATTTTTTTTTATTCATCGCACGAACCGGTCAGGCTAGTATCCCCATCTACCCTTCAAAACACCAAATGTAACAACCCGCTTCCTCGTAAGCTCGTCACTCTCGTTACGCCTAGCACCAGAGATTCGGATCATAATGTAAACTAAATCGCTTACTACGCTATATCGCATATTTTCGCACCACATCGCACTTCACAACGCTTACGCTTATATCGCACTCGCTAAACACTACAAACTTTGCGTGAAGTTTCCAAGGCTATCTGCTCGCTAAAACTACAACGCGACTATCGCAAGTCTTGGGAACAAAGTCGCATGCTATCTCGCTTATTCATCAAATTTTAACTTAATTTAATCGATTAATACGCTTAACGCGTTGCTAATATGCTTAATATGTCTACCTAATACGAACCGAATCGCCAAACGAACGCTTAATGCGAAAAACAAACAAAAACTTCGCCATCAGGCCAAGTTCGGCCGAACTTGGTAACAACAAAAACTTCGCATCAGGCCAAGTTCGGCCGAACTGGTTACACCAAGTTCGCCGAACTTGACAGTGGTGCATAGAAGACCAATTTCCTCCAAACCAAGTGAGACATACCAAGTTCGGCCGAACTTGAGACAAGTTCGCCCGAACTTGATGTCTGCCCACCTTATTTCTCCTCACCTATAAATACCCAGCTCCTCATTCATGCTCCCCTTGCTGGCCAACTTCGCTCAGAGCTCCCCCGATCGAATACTTTAGTTTTCTAAGTAAGAATCAACCCGTTTTCAAGCTACAACAACGTTTTACAACGATTTTGCACAAGGTTTTACCTTTGATTTCATCAAAACTCTTCTGTTTACGAAAATCTTCATCTTTTTCTCCAAAACTTTTGTTTTTCACTTAGATCCATACTTAGATCTAAGTAAAACCTTTAAACATCGATTTTTACACAAAATTCGGACTAAATGACGTAAGTTTCGTTCACTTTAAAGCGGAACGAGGCGTTGTCGAGCAAGATCTCGGATCCGGAAGCACAAGGACGAAATCGTCACTTTGCACAAACTTGACTAAACCGTAGGAACCTTCAAGTTCGCCCGGATTAGTCCGAGTTTTTGTAAAATGGCTAAACTCGCTCCAAAAAACCTCTCCAGCCTAGGTTTTGCTCAGTAGCTTAAGGTTGGAGAGATGGACACTCGTTTTCCTCAGCAAACGACGCTAAAACGCACGATTTGGATGCCAAAACAGTTAAGTTCGCTCGAACTTGTCACCAAATTAGTGACCAAGTTCGCCCGAACTTGATCAACCATTGACAGAAAACACATAAGTCCGCCCGAACTTGTATCATACCTCAACAAACAGGGCAAGTTCGCCCGAACTTGTACCTCCAGTAAGTCCAAGCAGTCAAGTTCGCCCGAACTTGTCTATTGTTCCTTCAACCGTTAACTGTTTTAGCATTACGGAAGACTGATGCACTTCTGTTCGTTTACAGGCTGATCCGGCGCTCTCCTCAACTTACCTCAAATCTCGTACCTCTCTCTAATCGCACCGACTATGAGTATATTTGACCTATTTTCGCTTTAACGCACTTTTGGGTTTAACATACGTTCCTATCAAAGTACACGATACACGCTAAACTAATTTATCACACGCGAATATCTGTTATACATATTTATACGTGATGCTAGGAACATGTAAACTAGTACACATTTTCGTTAACTCCACCTTAGCTAGTATGGTACTATAGTTTGGCTAACACCCGACGGGGTCTAGTTAGGAAGAACACATCGCGCATCGCAGCCTTGTCGAGAGCTTAACATGTGAAATTTGTTTTGTGAGTTTATATGTTATGTGTATCATGTTTATGTACGTGGAAATTCGCGACACTTTTATCTACTATGCTATTATATCAAAACCTGTATGCTCGCCAATACATTTTTGTAGTGACATTTATTTTAACGTATGTTGCAGGTTGATGACTTTCGCAGCAAATGGACTTAGGGTTTTTGTTTTAGAAACACATAATAAATTGTAATCGACTTTGATATTGTTTGAGAATATTTGAATTCGTGATGATTATGAAATGATTGTATGTTGATTGTATGGGAAATTGACGCTTAAATATTGTCATTTAAAAATAGTCGTTGTGGATTCTCTCGAACAATCTGAACCGCCTAGTGCCGCGCCCCGATGGATTCCGCCATCGGTTGGGGTGTGACACCAAAAACCCTCTCAACATCTTTTCTTGCCGATTCTTACAACTTCTTGAAGTTCTTTTCTTTAACCTCGACAAGAAATAAAGGAGCTTTCACAAAAACTGACCATGATGGATAGATACCATCCACATGAAGAAAGCCTCGTCTGTAATATTTTCCGTTAACCATAAACGGACAGAAAGTTGTGGTACCATCTGTTACGGTTTGAAACAACGGCGATGTGTACAAAATATTGATGTCATTGTTTGAACTAGGAACACCAAAATACGAATGCCAAATCCATAAATCATTCGACGCTACCGCTTCAAGTAAGAAGGTCGGTATTTTAACGTCACCCCTAACATACGCCCTCGCAACTCTCTTGGAACATTTCTCCATTCTATATGTGTACAATCGATGCTACCGAGCATCCCTGGAAAATGCCATTTAGCCTCGTGTGCGGCGTAAATATGTGTGATGTCGTGTCTCGTCGGTCTATGTAGAAACTCTTTGGCATACAACTTAATGATCGCGTTACAAAAAAATTGCAAACATTCATGCGAAGTTCTTTCCGACATTGCTAAGTATTCATCAAATTGATCGAGAGGGTTACCTGTCGCTAGTTGGCGAATGGCGGACGTGCATTTTTGTATCGGCGTGAAACTTCGTTTGCCCCTCCCATCGTAACGTTCTTGAAACCATTGTTTGCTTACTTCGATGTCTCCTACAATCCTTAAAAATAAATCATTTGGCAAACGAAACCGATCCCTAAATGTTTCGGCATTGTAGACCGGATTCTCCACAAAATAATCATTCATTAACACCTCATTGGCATGTATACGATCACGACCAACCATTTTCTTCTATGGACTGCTCGAACATTCAAGTACGTTATACACCTTCTCGAAAAAATTCAAGCGTGAGGTTTTCGGAAGACGTTTCGCTTTCGGTATCCGTCGGAAACGAATCCATAGAAGAAGCCATTGAAGAAATTTAGTGATGGAGAGTAGGTTGAAAGAATGTAAAATTTTTAATTGTGAGATTGTATTTTATAAAGAAATTTGTGTATTATGTATATATAAACAAAATAAAAAAAAATCATCATCATCTCAACGGTCAACTGCAGCAACAACGGTAGATATTAGTCAAGATGGTAATGACAAAAGTTCACATGAAAGTACTATTAGCTTATATAATACTTGACAGATAGCGTATACAAGAAGGGATGACAAGCACAACCTAACTACCACTTCTCATGCATCAATATTCCATCAGGAACATTAGCGAAGGCCCTTACTAACGAGGCTACACTATGAGTTATTGATTATCCTCATCTTCTCTCTGCACTAAATACCATTGCACCAACCATTGAGAACTCTATAATTTACACAATACCTCTTGATTATGTGATTATTTCATACTTATCCTTGCATCAAAAACTAGTCATGAAAATTTATAGTGACAAAACTAACGGTTGTTATCAACAGGGGCGGCCCTGGGGTGGGCGAGGACGACCATCGGCTAGGGCATGTTATTTGAAAAAAGAAAACCCGATATGTATATGTAAAAAAAGTAATAGGGTATAGACATACAAACACTAATATAGGCCTACTTACAAAACTACTCTTATGATTTAGATTAATTATTAGCTCATTGGCATTAGGTTGTATGAAAAACTAGTTTATATTATATATTTCGTTAAGGCCTAAGAGCACGTTTTTTCGAGCTCGAACAGCGTACACGAATTCTCAGGGCCGTCCCTGGTTAAAATAAACTTTTTGCAAAACTTCATTATTTGTTATTTTCATCGTTTAAATGTGGGTTCTGGGTTGTTACACATATATAGTTACTTAAATACATGGGCCACATTATTAATACATTTATATTGGATTAATTGATATATTAGGCATAAAAACAATGATATTTGTGTGTTTCTTTGGATGAAAAAGAAGGTATTGTATAATATATAATTTTGGCATGCGCTGTAACGCTCTGGAGGAGAAACGCGGTGGCTTTTGTTTGGCCCGTCCCACACCCACACCCACACCGACACCGACACATACTCTCATCCTTTCATATAGGCGGCCACTTTATATACACCAATTTTTCTTTATAATATAAAATCATTTTATAATATCTCATTCAATCAATAATATATACATATAGAGAGAGAGAGAGAGACTAGAGAGAGAGATCCCATGTAACTGGCGATGATGAGTGTCTGGTGAAGGTTGTTAGTTGTTAGGGTTGTATTTTGTTTTTTACATGTTTTATATGATTTGTACACGATTTTTATAGTAATTTATAGTTGACAAATAAATAATAAATTTTGGTTCGGTAAGAATATCACTGATATTTGTGTTGTATCCCATATAATATTTCTAGAGTTGAAGTTATATAGGAAGATATAATAATTGCTTTATAGAAAACTAATGAGAATAAAAGTTTAGTACCATTAATAATGGTCATTGAATAAAACTAATGGTCCATTGTTTAAAGCCTTTATACTTTAGGAAAAAATAAGCTATGGGGTAGCATTCTTGCCCCCATGTAGTTAAACAAGCAGTGTAACCACTGTGTAGGCTTTGCATTATTATGTAAAACCGTTTCTTATTTAGCATGTCAATTGTATGTTAAATGCTTAAATCTCAAGTTCACTTACCTCTTTAGTGCTATGGTGCTTTATAAATGAACTTGTTATTTCCTTTTCTAGAACATAATTTTTATGCTACTCGAGACAAATACGGGACATGAGTGTCTCGCAATACATACACACCTCAAAAATAATTAACAGCATAACTCGATCTTCACTTGGTATCATTTAACGAAAGAAAAAAAAGTTTGTTAGAAAACATATACTCTAACTCAATTCTTTCACCGAAGAAAATCAAGACCAATATTATGTGCATTGTTAGTGTTGTGGTTGATGAAAATGTCGGTTCTTTGAGAGTTATTAGACAATTTAAATGTATATTAAAAAGCGTTCAGTGATTATTTAAAACGGGTGATTGTAGAATACGAGAAGTTTTTACTATGAAATGAATTTGTTGAATTATTTTTTGAAATGCAACTTTTTTACACAAGATACGTAAGATACGAGTCACTTTAAACAACATAAATAAAAAAATTTATTTCACGGAATCGATTGATTACAACTAAGTTGGACTCTAAAGTTCATCTTGGACAGTAAACTAAATATTCATGTTATTGTATCGTGAGAAACTGGACACGAAAGATGCTTTGAAGAAACTACGTGAAACACATGCCTTAGCCAAATCTAACACATGTCCACTTCCTGCAAATAAAATTTGTTATGTTTTCTCAATATGTGCTTTATAATTTATCATAATTTGTCTTGTGTGAAAGCATAAAGCGTTACACACCAAAATAAAGTGATCATCTTTATTTCTTTCATGAATTATAAAATAACGTATCCTACAAAACGGTGTCGTTAGCCTGACTGTTGGGAAACGAGATTTGCTTTGTGAGGTGTGTGGTTGTTGATGGTGACGATGGTAGTCAACGGTGGAGGTTGCAACTGTGGCGGTGTTCAAGATAAAGATGACTAAGGGGTGGGATGGGGACACGTGTCTTCTCGTGAGTGATGTTTTGGTTATGTATGATGCTATATCTTTGATAATACAAAGCATTTTGATACAGGTAACTATAACATAATATTTATATATTCTAAAGAGATAATTACTGTTTTCGTCCTTATAGTTTGTCAAAAATCATTATTTCAGTCCATTAGTTTAAAAATTGCAATTTCAGTCCTGTGGTTTCTCTTCGTAACCATTTCAGTCCCTGTTTCTCTTTCGTAACCATTTCAGTCCCTGTGGTTTCACTTTCGTAACCGCTTCAATCCATTTATTCTGTAAGACAGGGACTGAAATGGTTGCGAGTGACTGAAATGGTTGCGAGGTGGACTGAAATGGTTACGAAAGTGAAACCACAGGGATTGAAATCGAAAATTTTAAACTAATGGACTGAAATAGTGATTTTTGACAAACTACAGGGACGAAAACAGTAATTAACTCTATTCTAAATCATTCACACTATTTATAGACAATGATTTCTAGATTAAGTGGTGGAATACTTATATTTTTTTAGGAGATGTATGATTAACTTCTATTTGATACAGAGTGAGGCATTGGTGAACAATAATAGAGAATCCAGTGAAATTTGGGTTTAATCCTTCAACCAAACGGTTTTTAGTGGTAATTTCACCGTCGTGCTTACGGGCGGGTGGGTTACCGGGTTTTTCCCAGAATAGGTGGGTGGACTCGGGTTACTCTCTGAGTACTCCGTTTGGTCCTGTGGACGTCCCGGGAGTGCTCGGGATTGAATTTGTTAACCGTTAAAAAAAACATAATATTTATATATTCTAAATCATTTAACGGTTACATTAGACTATGAGGTGTGGAGGAGGGTAGTCTTTAAAGGATGATACGCCACGTAGACGTCCACGTAAGCGGGTATGAGGATGAGCCTAAAGGGGATGGACCTTGGTGTGGGGGATGAGCCTCAATATATAGTGAAAGTATAAAATACAATATTGCTTAACGTACGAGCGTACGCTGTGAAATTACGCACGTTGTAAAATTCAAAACCATAATCACGCATGTTATACTTATGTAATGAAACATGTTATGGTTTTCAACATGCGTGATTTTGGTTTTTCAAACATGCGTGAATAGGGTTTTGAGTTTTACACACGTAATTTCACAACGTACGCTCGTACGTTAAGAAATATTGTATGTTAATCAGTCTATCAAGAAGAAAAGAGAGCAGGGACGTCGCACACCGCAAGCTTCCTACGTGGGGGACAGGACGAACCGGGAGGGGGCGGTGGTGCCAGGCCTCGTCATGCTGGGGACGGACTCCATACCGCCTAGTCTTGATTCAAGTAAACTAAAATCTAAAATTATAAACATGCTAAAAATAGAGAGTAACACAATAGAATATAACGAGGAATGCGATATAAAAGATTTGTATAACTTTACTTAAATTGTAATTTTCCAAAACTTTATGGATAATATTATATGATGACAAAATGAAGTAAAAAAAGATTAATTATTGAGGGGCCAAAGCTACATGTACCCATAAGTCCATAACCCTCCTCCCTCCTCCACATGGTCATATCATGGATGCTTAGAATTATTATCATAGCCTTATAGGGATGGATATAAAACACTAATTAAGTATTTAATGAAAAAGCGTGACAATCAAAATATTAATATTATTGTTCTAAAGTAGAAAATTAAGTTTATCGGTACTACAATAAAAAATTTTTAATGAATCCGTATCACTTTGAATGTCGAATACATTTATTATTTATAATAAATAAAAGCAAATATCATATGCTACATATATGACACAAAATAATTTATAATAAATAAAGCAAATATGATATGCTACATATATGACACAAAATAAAATTCATGGTGTAATATGACAATGACATTATATGTAGATCTGACACTGCCACTATTATAATCTTTAAATGCACCTTCATAAGTAGTCAAAATTCGTGAAGCTGCATTTAAAGATTATAATAATGGCAGGGCCAGATCTACATATAATGTCATTGTCATATTACACCATGAATTTTATTGGTTAAATTGACTACTTGTTAAGTAAATGTAAATGAGTGTGTCCAATAACCAATAAAGACTGGCCCTTTCGGTCGACTAAGTTTAAAAGAGAACAAGCTACAAGTTTGGTAATTGGATTATTCACCACCACAGAACTCCAACAATTGAGAAGTACGTATATATTTTTAGTTGATAACAATGAGTTCATATAACTTATCCTAGTATCTTAAACGAAATATAATGTAGTTTTGAATTTCATACTAGAGTAGCTGATCTACTAGTTAACTAGAAAGTAGAAACCATACTTGTTGGTTCGTAATAGATTAGACATAGACATAGAACGCAAACCAAAAAATTCGGCTAAACCAGGTGAATTGATAGAGTTGTGTGTGTTCGATAGCTGGTCAGTTTCTAAAAGTTTAGCATTACACTACCCTGAAACTTTATTACGTGCAACACATTAATGTGGAACAAGTTAAATGGTGAGATTCTCATAATTCTAAACTTGATCTCAATCCCAAATTTATTCAATTATCAAATACAATTCTAAAAACTTCAATTTGTAATATTGTTAAGTTTTAACAACTTTAAAATACCGTTTATTATTTTCTTAATATTTCTATGAACAGTGACTTTGACCATTTTTAATTATTTTTAAATATCTTAAATTTTAGTTTAATTACACATTTATAATACAAATATGGAGCTAAAATTTACACACCGAGTGAATAAAGATGTGTGAATAAGATTTAGGAATGTGATTCTAAGTGCCTATAAATAATATATGTTTCTAACCCTATAGTTTTTAGTAGTTACCAACTTACATGAACAGTAACTTTGACTATTTTACAAGTTTCTATTACACACTTTATACTATAAATAATATATGTTTTTAACCCTATAGTTTTTGTTTTTAAATTATAAGTTCCGCCTGTTCGTACACATACTCATCCTGAATTTAATGTTTTATTAAACAATATATGATTGCACCAGTGTTTTAAAATACGGTTTTTATACTGTATCAGATTTGGCTCAGAAACAGTTCAACCGGGTATATCAGGCGGTTCAACCGAGTGTACCAGGCAGTTTAACCGGTTCTACCGGACAGTTCAACCGGGTGGTTTAAACCGGTTTTTACAACATTGGATTGCACAACAAAAGAAAAAAAAACAGGTTTCATAAACTTGCACACCTGTGGGTTTTTCAAAGTAACTTGGGCCAAAGGTCTAAGGCTCTATATTCTCTTTGGAGGCCCAACTGTTAATCAGGTGTGCAACATGCAAACATGGGTACCGACTACCGATCCATAAAATTGACGAATCAGTACAAGACCACCCTTGACCACACACCAGGGGTGTAAAAAATGGTTTGGGCCCGCCAGCCGGTTTATAACTCGGTCCACTTCACCAAAAATCCGGTTTAGACCCAAGCCAACCCACCGGTTCGTAGTCTGGTGCCCTGAAACTGGTTTGAGCTATGTGAAAAACATGTCAAAAACCTGTTTTTTTGTCCCAACCTGACCCCGTTGATTGGATAGTTTCGAACATTTTCCCTCCTAAACCGTTTATAGCTGGAACTAGTTTTTTACAATCCGATTTTTATTTTTTGTTCACCAACCCAGTTTGGTTTATAACCCGAATCGTTTTTTTCAAAAACCGGATTTGTACACACCTTTACCCTTGACACTTGACAGAAACAACCGATCAGTTCGCTTATATTCTCGCTTTCCAACCAGGCTTAAACTGGACCCGAAAGGGCGTCGACTCTCACTTTATATTTATTTTCAAATCGAAAGATTCCCTGTGGTTTGATCTTAAACCGGAACCAGGCTGGCAACAACCGCTTTAGATCAGTCGGGGATGTGTAACACGTTTAAAGGTTCATTGATCTCCATTTACAAAAACAGCCTCTCCTCAACCATTTGTCTTTGTGTCTATAAATAATGTGGTGAAAGAAAAAGTTTTAAATACATTATATCTAAGTGATTTTAACGAGTAATTAGCTACAAGCAACGACTAGTCACCATAAGCACATGCCCTCACAACATCCAAAATCGGACCCTCACATATCGGGCATTTACCACTGGTACATTGCAACTCTAGACCGCAATCATAGCATGCACACATATGCCCGCATCTGAAACAAAAATACCGATCTTTAATTCTTCATAAACATAACTAAAAAAGCTATAAAAATATATCATATGATTAACTAAGCACCTGTACAGAAATGAGTCTGCTTGCATTGTATAACATACACAACAGCTGCGGGTCGGGCTGGTTTGCTCGCTTCTCTTCTTTTGAACTATAAAAAAAAAACTGACCCGTTAGCAATAAATGCATTTTGGTGTTGAAAATAATTTTTATATGGAAAATAAGTTGGCTCACTTGGCTGCTGTTGGTTCTTGATCTGCATGTTGACACAACTAGTTACGGCTTTCCTTAATTCCATGAGTTCTTGATGAATTTGCTCCATATGTTTTCTCAAATCATATATGAATTCCATATCCTGTTACAAAATGTCAAAATACCACCCAGCAACATTACATTCACCTTTTCTATATGGAAAGTGATTCCGGTTGATTAAAAAATACTCACAAGGGAAGGGTGATGTTGACTACGACGACGATGATGATGATTTCTTGATCTTTCTTGTAGAGCTGGTGATCGCGTTGGTGGGGATGAACCCGCGGTTTGATCAATATACTCACTTTCTTCATGTTTTTCTTCTTTTTTTGTCTCGGTTCTTGAAATGCTTTGTGCGCGAGTCACCATTAACTGGTCTAACATGCTCCTCTGATCACTTGAAAGAAAACCCGAAACAGTTTTGCTGCAAAAAAGAAAACATACGTGTAACATTTATCTGCCGACGTTGAAAGATGAATTGACAAGAAAGCTATATTACCTTTCCAAAAGTTGCAAAATGTCTTGATTGCAGGGTTGAAGTTGAAGCATCTCTTCGTACCTTTCCTGCCTCATGCATTCCCAATCGCTTCGTGGGCGAGCAATGTCGCTAACCCAGTTATAACTACAATAATCTTCTTCTTCTTCATCGTTCCAATCACTCTCGGTTTGAGAGTACTCATTAATCCATTCATGACAGTTTTCTAGCCCGCTCGAATACATTTTTGGTGAAGGACACTGGCTTTTTTGTTGGTGATCTGCTGTATTAGGTAATAGGATCTCAGAATATGTATCTTCTTGTGCTGATTGATGAGACGCAGTTGTTGATACCGGTTCTTGGCTGCTGACGGTTGTGGTGGCAGTGGTCGTGACAGGTACCTCTTTGACCGGGCTGCAGTCAGCGGAACATTCTGAACTTGCGTTAGGCTTCTTCATCACTTCTTCATTATTGTTTTTCGGTTTTCTTGATGCAGGCGTGTCGTGTTTAACTCCTGTGCTAAATTTATCCCTACACACCATGTGATGGTTAGTTAAAGTCAGTTGTAGATTTTTGTTTATTATATGATATGTTTCCAGTTTCATAGCTTGTCTTAATTACTCCTCTTAACAATTATGGAGTAATAATGGACGATTAAAATCATGTAACCTGAACACGACCCGTTCGACCCGTTCAATCCATTTTTCTAAACGAGTCAAATGGGCCACAAAAGGGTAGGCAAATTGACTTTATAAAAAGTCTGGTTAACGGGTCGACCAGTTTATGTGATTGGGTTGATGGGTCGACCTGTTTATCTAAACAAGTCAAACAAGACAACTCCAAACACGAGCCATTTAACTAAACACGTTTAAAAAACTCTTTATTAAACATGCTAGAAATGACAAGCTAAAACATGATTATTTTCGTGTTGCCCTAATTTTAAATACAAAGTCTTACCAGATGCTTTTCATTGTTTTCGAAACACTATGCTTATTGCTTTTGGCTTCTTTCAGGTTTTCAGCCCGTATCCTTATGAACCGCACACGAAGCAAAGCCTGCAAACACAAAGAAACATCTATGTTAATAATCTACAACTGAAAAACCGCTAATAAGAAATCAAAAGAACCGATGATCACTTGAATACGGCCTCGGTTTGGAAAGTTAGAAACCACTTTTCTCTGAGTCAAGCTTTCAAGCTCTCGCCTTTTATCTTGTTCGATCATGGTAAGAAAATCCAAGTATGCTTGACGACCTCGTATCAAACGAGGTTTACCCACGACACGTGAAAAACATTTGTTCTCTCCTACAAACGATTCATTTTTGGAAACCGGTATAGAATCAACTAAAGATTCATCGGTTTTATGATCGTTGTTCTTAATACAAGATACGGGTATCAATTTTTGATTCGGCTTCTTGGTTTCAACATCCTTCCACCTTCTAAGAAGCGTTGAAACCCCACCTAAACTATCGGTTTCCACCGAACAATCTGATAATGTAGACGCCTGTTTGCTCAAAACCTTGGTGTTTTGGGCTTGTTGATGGCCGGAAAATGTTGCTGCTTCGCGGGCCCTTTCCCAATTATCATAGTTACTAGAATTCCTTTGGTTGTTGTTGCTGCTGGTGCTGCTTTTGTTGTTGTTTTTTGTTGCTGTTGCTGCTGTTGGTTTGTTTCTTTTGATCTTTATTATTCACAGTCGGGTGGAGGGCAGCCACGAATAATCTGTACCACCAGTCTCTGCTTTTGGATAACTTTTCGAAAGATCAGTTTCGTTACAATGTTCTTTTTGTGGTTAGAAATCCTGGGATCATAAACAATATTTTCTTTTATTTTATTTCTAACCGGGGTCGGTGGCAGCCATGAATCATCCTCAAAATCTTGGTTAGTTTTCCGCAAAGGCTTCGGAATATTATTCGAATGGGTTGATTTGGACGTTGCAGCGGTTGAGGTTTTGGTGTTGGTGTCATTGTAATTAGGAAGCCAGGAATCATCAGAATCGTTTTGTGTAATGTGGTTGTTGGAATGATCAGAGTTGTTGGTGTCGTTGTAATTAGGAAGCCATGAGAGATCGACATTGTTTTGAGTTTTTTGAATTTGGAGGCATGCGGCAGAAGAAGAGGCCATACACAGGATTTTTTTTTTTTTTTTTTTTTTTTTTTTAAATTGAAGATGGGAAGGCCATGAAATAGGGATTCATGTGTATATTTGGAAGGAGAAAGATGTAAGGGGGAAATTGTGGGAAAGAGTTGAGGGAGGGAGGGAGGGAGGAAGGTAGCCGAAAAGAAAGTAAATTGATTTTTTGGAGAAGACAAAAAGATGGCCGTTATGAACGTATGGAAATGGTGTTTGTTGGAAAAAAAAAAAAAAACGATATTATGACATTAACGAATTTTGTACATGGCTAAAAAAGAAAACCATTGAAAATTAACTAAATTGGGAAAAAATCTTGAGCTCTACATTTTTTTTCTTGGATCCCTCCTTAGCCTTTATAAAAAAAACTCAACACTTGAGACGTTCTTCCTATTATGTTCTACTCGAACAGTCTCAAATATCTTATTCAAGGTCCATTTCGCTAAGGAAACGGTTACGTTTCAATCAATCTCCAACGTCTCGACATCATCCACACCATCATTTACCTTTGTCCTTGATATATACATCTTTTGCCTGAATTCCTCTCTAGCCTTTCTTTAAAAACTCATTCAATTTGATTATTTTACCTAGGCGCTATGTGGCTCGATTGAGAGGGGATTCCAAATTCCAATTGGTTTCTCTTCTTTCAAGTCCTCTCGAGAAGAGTGGCCATGATTGGGGTGCTAATTGTGTTGCGGGTTGATAGATTGAACCAGGCATAGGCTTGATAAACTCATTTCATCATTTACTTATTAATATATTATAAAATATTACTTTACAAAAAGAATACAAATATATACAACAATTACGTTAGCTTTTTCTCACAAATTTGTATTTTCTATCATTCCATCAAAATAACTAAAATTTATTAAACATTTGAATGTTTATGAATGTAAATTATTTAAAAGACCGAGTTTGGGATTGCATTTAAGGGGTGTTTAGTGTTGCGTTTTCAAAATAGATTATGCGTTTTCAAAATAGATTTTGCGTTTTCAAAACTGCGTTTTGAAAAGGCTATAGGTACATGCTTCTCCAAAACAGCGTTTTGGAGGCAGATAATCACTTTTTCATCCAAACACTTTTTTAGATTATCATTGTTTACAAACGCAATAATCAAATAATCACTTCAAAAACACCCTCTTAAAATACATTTTAAGACATGAAAATTTTAAATTAACTCATTTTAGTTAACTTTTAGTGAAATGATAACTCATATTTTCTTTTAAATTAACTAATTTTAGTTAACTTTTAGTGAAATGAGAACTCGTATTTTCTTAAAATTGTCGAATCCCGGCAATCCTCACCTCTTCATGTCTAAATTAGAGTGTTAAATGTTGATAGAATGTTGAATCATTGATATTGATAATGCAATTTGTTACTATTTTATATTTTTTTACGGACATAACATAAAGAGACTATCACATCAGTTACGCATCACATGAGGATAGGAGGCTTGCACTCACTTAGTTTCACTAGACTATGTAATGATTTGTTTAGTTTTTATTATCCACCACCCTACTAAAACAATGTTTAAGGTAACTAAATTAAAAACAAATTTGTGATGTGTTTTGTGATTTGTTGAAAGAGCCACTTTCAAATGGTCTCACACCGTGAACGCCCCCACACCCCCTTCTTTCAAACTCAGTAACGCTAGGCGTTATTTCATAAAAAATAATCTAACTCGTAAACTTGTGGAGTCGTGTTAAAGTTACGTCAGATTTGACTCACAACATTTAACACCCTAATCATATAGTATTTTACTCATTAATATTCTAACACGACATGTACAACAAAAACACAGTGTGTATAAACTATAAGTGGGTATGGGCACCCATCACTCATCACTCACTCATCACTCACAACCTCCAATCATGTTCCGCCACCTCATCGAGCCAAATTCCATCACTAGTGATGGATTTTACTTGGGGTGCCCATCACTAGTGTGTGTGTGTGGTGTATATCTACATATATATATATGTAGGGTTATCTTGAGAACACCCATCTTTCAAACTCAGTAACGCTAGGCGTTATTCCATAAAAAATAATCTAACTCGTAAACTTGTGAGTCGTGTTAAAGTTACGTCAGATTTGACTCACAACATTTAACACCCTAATCATATAGTATTTTACTCATTAATATTCTAACACGACATGTACAACAAAAACACAGTGTGTATAAACTATAAGGGGGTATGTGCCCATCACTCACCACTCACTCATCACTCACAACCTTCAATCATGTTCTGCCACCTCATCGAGCCAAATTCCATCATTAGTGATGGATTTTACTTGGGGTGCCCATCACTAGTGTGTGTGTGTGTATATATCTACACACACACACACACACACACACATATATATATATATATATATATAGGGTTATCTTGAGAACACCCATTTTTATGAGAACACTAGGAACAATTTCCACCCATAGATCATCCTAAGTTAAGGGCTAAGATTAGAGGAGTTTAAATGAGGAAACCAAAAAATAAATAATTATAGGGGTATTATTGTCAAAAGACAAAAGACAAAAACCCATTAGAATCATTCACTCAATCCCTGTAACAAAAAACCTATTAAAAGCATTTACTCGATCCCTCTAACAAAAAACCCATCAATTTCAAAATCATGAAGAATCAACCTTTTGATTAAAACAGAGGAATCCAAAGAATCATAATCATCTTCTTATTAGGATGCGATTCAGATAATCTTCTGATTATAATAATGCAATTTCACTCACTTGAAGAATCTGGAGTAAATCTCTGAATCGATTTACTTTTTGCTCGTCTTATTCAGGTATTGATCATTGTTGTGATTTGGATATGATGATTGATGTGTGAAGTATTATTATTAGGTTTTTAGTGGTTAAGTATGAAATTTTTAGGTTTGTTTGGAGGTTGATGTAATTTTTAGTTATATATATGGATAATTGGTGGAACCAGGGCTTCTATGACTTAATTTGAGTCTGAAATTGCTAGGTTTGTTTGGACATTGATGTGAATTTTAGTTATATGGGAATTAGGGTTTATATGACTCAATTTGAATATGAAACTGTAAGGTTTGTTTGGACATTGATGTGATTTTTAGTTATGTATGCTAGGAGAATTGATGGAGTTCTAATCACGTTATCGTATCATCATTTAACGGTACCAGTTAACTATTCAAAACTTCTGCAACGTCTATAAGTACCGATTCACAGTTCATTGTTCTTTTGTTAGTGTTTGATGCTAATGTTTGCTTAGGGTTTTTCATTTACCTACACATATTGATGAGTCTTTCTTAAAAAGTGGCATGTGACAATGAACAACTTATACATTTGTAAAAAAGACACTTACCCATGTGTAAAATAGATATTGTTGTGGAAATTGTGGTACTATGTTGTCATTATGCAACATAATGCAATAGTTAGCTTTGTGTATCTACTTTTGTAACTTAATGTGGTAAAATTATTTGTGAAGAGCTTTTTTTGATCTTGTTTAGTTGGGAAGGGGTAACCGGACCATATGAAGCAAAGTTGAGCAATGACTAGAATGATTAATGCCATGTAGGCGTAAACCGACAAGAATTGTGATTAATGGTAAAGTAGTTTATTTTCTTGTTGAACAAAGCTTCACAACAAAGAAGTAAGGTTGATTCAAGTATAGAGATATATAGTGTCTTATGTTCATGGGTCAACTAAGCTTTTGAGATTACAAGTTCATGAATTGTTTTTAAGTATATATTATTGCTGCTTTTTGTTTATTGCTAAAAATGTGTGTGAGATTAATGTAGATTGATGACACGATTAACTCAGGAATTGTGTCGATATCGCGTTCCAGTCTCGGAATTTCCATATGTTTTTACACATGTGTAAATCATATATATAAAAAGGTTTACACATGTGTAAAACATAATACTTTAAAAAGTAAGCATAAATACGAAGGTTTACACATGTGTAAATCAAATTTTGTTTTGAACGGCTTAATTATACACCAAAATCGACCTTCGGCGTGGCTCGAACACTTGACCTCAAGGGGAGCAATACCTTAACTCCAATGACTTTGCCAATTAGACCCCACCCCCATCCCATGTGTAAATCACAATACTTTTAAAAAACAAGCATAAATACGAAGGCTTACACATGTGTAAATCATAATAGTTATGTTTCATTAACCGTCAAGAAGGGTTACTGAGACTCACATATGTGTAAAACAAATTTACACATGTGCAACGGAGAATTTACACATGTGTAAAATAGAAATTTTGTAAAACAAATATATACATGTTTAACTGAGAATTTACACATGTGTAAAACAAACACTTTATAAAACAAATTTACACATGCTTAACTAAGGATTTACACATGTGTACAACATAAACTTAGACACTTGTAGAATAAATTTATACATGTGTAGTTGAGAATTTACATATGCGTAAGTCATATTGTTTATTTGTTTATATTGGCATGTAGAACAAATGACTTAAATATTGGTTTGGTGTCTACAGGTCATATTCTTTCGTGTATGGTTGTTTGGATTTTGGGTAGGTTGAGGAATGAGGATGATTCTGCTACTTGGTCGAGTTCAAGGTTTTTTGGAAGTTCAAGATGGACTCTCAGATGTAATACTTTAAATGTTGTTTAATGTATTGGTCGTGTATGATTGTTTTTTGGATGGTTTAGGTTGTTTGAAACTTGATTGTATAGATTTAACTTTATGTTCGACTCGGGTCGGGATGCCATCCCCTATATATAAGATACTATCTTGTTTAATTCACAGTTTACACATGTGTGAATGAGTTGCAAATATGTAAATTGGAAACGGTTAATTGATAGGGAACAATTTACACGTGTATATGAGCTGAAAATGTATAAAACATAAAAAATAAAGTGACCACGGAACAATTTACACATGTGTAACTGATATGAAAATGTGTTAATACAGAACCAAATTAGTGACACTGAACAACATACATATTTCAGAATAGTGCATAATACATGACGTTTACATATATAAAAACACACACTTACACATGTGTAATCTAAAGATTTACACATATGTACAATCAACTCTTACACATACATAAATATAAATGGACACATAATTATAAATATGAATAGACACATAGTGAAACAGACCCATTCCTATAATAATAATAATAATACTGGATTAGTGATGATAAAATATAGAAATGAAAAATCCACTAACTGAACAAACTTAAAACAAAAATAACAATTAAATTAAATTATTAAAGCATACAAATAGTCTGAGATTTTGTTTTCAAAGGACTACCAAAATTCAAATTGACTTCTACATCGTATTAATACGTTTACTGATTTGTGGTGTCGTTAGGCTTCATCTTATTGCCAATGCTACTACTACTACTACAGTAGTCAGACTTCCTTTTTTTTCCTTTTGTTGTCCAAAGTTAGTCTGATTTTTTACCCTCTTAGTCGCCCTGCTGGAACATCATAAGCACAGGCTTCCTCTTATGCGGTATCAAACATCCCTAGCAATTCCTACACCACCCTGTCATAAATAAAATATCGTAAGAGAGTAAGTTGGGTAACAATTTGTGTATATAGTAAATATGTTTAAAATGGGTTGATTAACGAGTCAAAACATATGACATTTATGGAAACAGTTACCAAAAGATTATTTGAATTCAATTAAAAGCTATGGTAGCTTATTAGAAAGAAAATAAGAATAGAAAGGAACATGTAGTGATTGTATACATAATAGTAGGGATGAGCTCGGTACCAACCGGTACCGAAAATCCCAAAAAATGGGTACCCGTACCGAAAATACCCGGTACGGTTCGGTATCGGTAAGGACCGATATTTGAAGGTAAAGTCCGATATGTACAGGTACCCAACACGCAAAATGTTGATAGTGAATCAGTACCGAACATGCAAAATGTCGATAGTGAATCTATACCGAGAAATTCAGTACGGGTACTGTTTGCCAATCCCTACATAATAGCTAACATGTAATTGATGAAGAAAAAAAAATATGTTGAACATGAAAGATAATTAATTTGGTTTGTGGGCATTACCAGTTCCACATGGCTAACAATACGCAAGCTTCATTGTTGGATTGTTGCAAACGGTAGAAAATACTTACAACTTATCTTATAGCTTGAAGAAAATCGTCAAGAAGAAATCCCGATTCACCTTTCGATACTCCAGCTTTGAGTTGTTTTGACAATAAATTGAATATACTTTCATTAGAAACTGACTTCCCATGATTTAGTATTTCAGCAAACAAAATAACATCCAAACAACAATAAATATTTATATAACTTCGTAATATTATAATCAGTGTTTACAACACATTATAATCCTTCACATTCTAGACCTTCAACAAAAGGTAGACAAATTCCACTATGTTTGCCACCATTCATCGAAAATAGCAATAACAAGATTACAATTCTCAAATCACAGTGCATTAAAAATTAAGTGTACCTAATGATCCAGATGGGTATAACACCTAAATTCTATTTGGTAAGAACTGAAATATTCATCCAATTTTGAACTTCAATTAAAAATTAAGAATTAGGGTTACTTCCATGAGGTTGAGCACCATCAGATCGTTAATTCAACATAGAAAACAACACAAATCATTACGTTCAATGGATGAATCATTGAAGATACCTGCAATTGAAATGGTTGAAGATCACATAAAAAATTGTTGAAGTTGATTTGGAATCGAACAAAGAACAGAAACACCAATTGAAATCGAGTGTGATTGAATCCTAATCCAAGATCTTCAAGCGTGGAGCATAAATAACCCTAGTTTATGGTCTTTGGGCGTGGAGTGTGAACCAGAGAAAATTGATGTTGCCTGATAATGGAATGGGGATTGTCTAATTACCAATTTAACCTTTTCATTAAAACACAAAGAATGTAAATGGGTGACTGAGATTTGTTCTTATGGTTCTCACAAAAAATGAGTATTCTCATTTAAACCCTCCCTATATATATATATATATATATAACATCATCATCAACGGTCAAAAGAACTCAACAACAACGTTCGAAATTTGAATTGAAAACACGTTGATTTGTTAACGCGTTAAATTTTCGCATAAATTACTCAAACAAACACATTTTAAATTAAAAAAAAACCCGATTAAACAGAAACGAGTTTGCTTTCTCGACCCGTACCCGGTTGACTTACGGACCATTTAGGTTTTTGGTTAAAGGGCAGTCTGGTGTTATCAACGAGTTCAGTGTGTTGTAACTTGTAACATTCTGAGAACAAACACATCAAGGATCGAAAGAAAGAAAGATGCCGGCATCAGCAACGATGATCGGAGCTCTACTGGGACTGGGGACCCAGATGTACTCCAATGCTCTTCGTAAACTCCCTTACATGCGCCGTAAGTCCTCTTTCCTTTTACCCCCCTTTTACCCTAACCCTAACCCCTTTCATAACCAATCAATCAATCAATCAATTGCTGTTGTTATAGATCCCTGGGAGCATGTTTTGGGGATGGGTTTAGGTGCCGTCTTCGCTAACCAGCTCGTCAAATGGGACGCCAAACTCCAAGAAGATCTCGATAAGATGCTCGATAAAGCCAAAGCCGCTAACGAGCGCCGTTACTTTGGTACCTTACCCACAATTTCATGATGGTTTTGATATCAATTGATTATTTTGTTGGTATGGGAACAGTAATATGAGATGGGATAATCTTACTTTTTTGTATAAATTTTTTGCGGTGTTATAGTTTAGATTAGGAGGGTGCTTAGCAAATTCCATATGAAGTTAATAGGTTTATATATGTGATACTTTGATACTACGTTTTCCGGTTTTAACCATTTTTGGCCATCCTCTGTTTTAAAAAGCGAGGCGTGCCCCTCGGCGCAAAGGGGAAAAGCGCACCCCTTTTTGTACGTGAGGCGCAAGGTGGTTATATAATATTTTTTAAAATATTTCTGATAGGTTTTTTAGCATCCACACCCTACGTTTAGCTATAAATTTGCTTTATATATATGATTTAATATATAAGTAGGGTTGTGAAAATATTAGCTTGCATATAAACAGCGAGCTTTGCACTAAGTTAGATTCGTAGTCAATGTTGTAGAAATCGTTATTAGGCGGCGCCTAGGATTTGGCCAAATCGGCCAATCTAGGCGGTCAAAGTCAAAATTGGTCCAAAATCGCCCAAAATTAGGTCAAATTGAATCAAATCAATCATGTGGAACGCATTCTTACCTTATTTCGAACAAAGAGCAATGCAATGGACGGTCAAAACTGGGGCTAGGGTTTGTATTTTACTGTGCGCTGGTAGGGTGATGGGAATTAGGGTTTATTATGATTAAATATTTAACATTTAACCCCTTACATCTTTACTAGGTTATATTTGGTCCCCAAACTTATAAATTTATACATAAAAAACATAAACTTATGTTATATATATATAAATTTATAAAATTATACATTAAAAGTTCAATCCGATTAATCCCTAGGTGGTACCTCACCGCCCGATTAGCGCCTAACGATTTCTACAACATTGTTCGTAGTCACGTAAGTCGAAACTTAACATTCAAATTTTTTTTTGCATTTTATTTACTTCTTATTTCATTGTTATAATGTTAGAGATTTCTAGGGGTGGGTACAGTAGTACCTTAGTTGTGTCATAGGGTATCAGATTTTTCTGCACTTTAGTGGGCTTTGCAAGTGATTTCCTTTGTGTATTTATGCCTTTATGCTCTTGTATGATGTTATATATGTTGTCTATGCTACTCTCTCACCACTTTTATTTTGCTGGTAGCTCCGTGTTTTTATAATTTTCATTTTGTGTGTCGCATGATGGGTTTTGAGTCGGGGGTCTCTCTGGAAGCAGCCTTTCTATCCCTATGGATAGAGGTAAGGTTTGCCTACGTCCCACTCTCCCTAGACCCTACCGATCGCTATGCAATATGTGGGATTTATCGGGTATGGTTGTTGTTGTTGTTCATTGTTACGAACTAGAGACTCTCTCCACCCGTTTGTATCCTTCCCCACCAACTCTCTCTTCCACACCTTCATCAACGCGGTAAAAACAAAACCATTACGACGCATCACCGAATAAATGGTGTTATCATGGGCGTTAAAAGATTCCATACATTTGGAATCTGAAAGTCTACATACTTCAAAATGTTTTATCCCAAATGTATGGAATCTTTTAACGCCCATGAAAATGCCGTTTATTTGGTGGTCGCCGGTCTTAACGATTTTGTTTTCACCAGGTCAGCGACAGGTCGATGAAGGCGTGGAGAGTCTCTAGTTTATAACGATGGAATTGTCATGGTCTTTTGTTGGTTTCTTGAAATCTTGATCTTGGTTTATAACAAAATATAAAATAAACTACATATAGAGTTAACAGGTTTATATAGGTTATCATGTGATATTGCTAGTTGTTTTTGCTGAATGTACAACAATCTTGTCAAACTTTGTTGATGATCATTGCATATCTTTATTCACACCTACAGTTATGATCATGCCATAGATGTCAACAGCGCCTTTAGCGAGTGCTACAGTGTGCTACGTAGCGAAGGAAAATAACTCATATTAGGTAGTTTAACCAGTTATTATTGGGCAGTGGGTAGGCGAATCCGGATTTCTAAGTTCTGAATAGGTTTGTTGGTTGACCATGATATTTAAATATAATAAACCGCTCAGAAATTATAGTACATCAGTAGAACTAAAATCAAACATGAGTACCGAAGTTACAATGTATATGTGACATTGTTTAAATAAATACCGATTAAAAAAAATTAAGTATATGTAAAAGTACTTGAACATATACATAGTTGGGATATATCCATAACTTCATTTGAACATTGTTATGGTAGAAGAGTTCACTACTGAAGGAATATTTATAATAACTAGTAATACAGGATCGATGGAAAAGGTTTTACTATAACGATCAAGATTCATTAAGTAAAAAATTAATGAAACTATCTTCGACGAGCTTTTTTTCTTCCAAGTATGTATGCAACTTGCACTTTGTTTAGTTTTTAAAATGATTAGAAGGATATTATCTCGAAGAATGGACGTTGGAATCAACGTTTGTGCATGTTCTTGAAAACTGTTTTGCCTTTTTAAATATGATTGAAGCTTTTTGTTCATATCTGGGTTTAAATTCTTGATTTGGTTGATCTAATTGTTTTAAATGTCAAAAATGCAGATGATGATGAATAAATTGCACTGTGGAGTGGCCTTGCATCAATGGTGTTCCGGAACTCTATTTGATTTTGCTTGTGCCTGCGAACCTTTTATTTTAGTACATGAATAAAGAATTGAGTTTATACCTATGGAAATTCAAGCAGGGGAGTTAATTGATCCCTGTAATCTGATATTATTTTGTGTTCATTAAATCTCATATTGTTGTTTCAAGATTGGTTTCGTTATATTTTTACCTGTGAATTAGTTTTTTTTAGGCAATGGTTATTATGACAAATAGTGTCCTTGTTCAGTTAGTGTTGAGATATTTTGAGATGACAAACCAAAACAAATGAGTTTGGTAGTTTTGGCTGTAGGAATTGACAAAGAAAACTTTCTTTTAACGGGTAAAATCATATCACACGAAATACATATAATTAACTAGTAAATTTCCCCGCGCGCTCCTCGGGTTCAAAATATAAAGTACTCGAATTTGTACATTGACAACCTATCGTATTTGACCCAACTTGTTTCCGTTCAAAAGTTACGTCAAAACATAGACAAATTAAAACTGTACATAAGAAATAAGCACGAAGACGTATTATATTTTATCTGACTTACTTGCGAAAGAAATTTTCGTTGAAGCGTTAACAAACTTGAACCTATACCAACACATACATAAAAGTAAGTACGTAATAAAATTAAGTTTTTTTTTTAAAGTTAAAGAATAGTATGCCGCGTTGCGGCAGCATCAAAACATAAAGTAACCCGAAACTTATCATCTAATGAATTTATTTCAAAATATAAACCAACTAAAAACTTACATAAAATAAAACAAAAAAAACTTATTATATTTGAGTCTACCCATTTCCAAAAAAGAAATTACATTGAAACGTAAACTAACCTGGATTTATACCGATATATACAAAAAATAAGCACGTAAAAATTGATTACAAAATTAAGACGTTGTAAGTGTTAATACTAAATGTTAAAGTGTGAAAATAAGAAAAAGAAACAAAATAATACTAAAAGGAAAAAAGACCTCACGTGCAATCACTATAGATGGAACTTGATTTTGTAGCTTTATATAATAAAGGTTAAAGGGCCAATCCAGGAGAAGAGAGGCTGTCAGATTGCTACTTCAACCACCCGTACGTGAGTTTTTTGATTTTTTTTCCACTAAAAAAAAGGCTCAAACACGCCTTTTTACCGCCCCCAGAGGCGTTTTTCTTTTAAAACATGGGTGGGGCGTCCTTTTTTAAATGCCCGCACTTTTTGGCCAATAGAACCGTTGCCAACGGTCATAAATAATGGATAGATTATATATATAATATATATATATATATATATATATATATAATCTATCCATTATTTTTGTTTTTAATTAATTTATAATTCAATATTGGTCTATGTTGGTTGTACAGCTACAATATTATTATTTTTTCTTTAATTAATTATTGTTTCTAAACCCAAACTTTAATAGAGTTATCATACGACTTCTAAATTCTAAAAATTTGTTTTTATAAACGATTTACTTTAATACCACTTAACTTTAAAAGATTTATAATAGGGAAATTTAATAATACTTCTTTTTCTAAATATGATTTACGTTACAATGCCGACGAACTTATATACAGCACTTGAAGTTTAATAAAAATTATTGTTAATAAATATTTGTTCTTTTATTTTTATAAGTGTATATATATATATATATATATATATATATATATATATATATATATATATATATAATAATCTATCCATTATTTATGACCGTTGGCAACGGTTCTATTGGCCAAAAAGTGCGGGCATTTAAAAAAGGACGCCCCACCCATGTTTTAAAAGAAAAACGCCTCTGGGGGCGGTTAAAAAGGCGTGTTTGAGCCTTTTTTTTAGTGGAAAAAAAATCAAAAAACTAACTACGGGTGGTTGAAGTAGCAATCTGACAGCGTCTCTTCTCCTGGATTATATATATATATATATATATATATATATATATATATATATATATATATATATATATATATATATATATATATATTATTTCACTTTTATATGTATACTAACCTTACACCCTATTTTATACAAACCAAAAACAAAACCTACACATACAACTTCAAACTACAAACCATTTCTATGAAAAACGGATTCCCCCACGTGCTCGCGTCTTAGTGGATGAGGGTGACTTGACCGATGAGGAGGTCCAGCAAGAGGCGGCTATGAGTGCGTGCGAACTCGCGGCGCAGTATATGAAGCATTGTAGCCGGTCTCAACAAGAAATTTTACCAAAAGAATATATTGAACGAGACCGACGTTCGGCAAACAATCGGTTGATGAAAGATTACTTCGATGAAGCGCCTATTTACTCAAACCTAGAAGTTTTTAGGCGTCGTTTCCAGATGAGTAAATGTTTATTTTTACGCATCGCTAAAGACTTGGAAAACAACTTTGATTATTTTAAACAAAAATCAGATGCGAGACACTTGGATTCACCGGTATTCAAAAGTGTACTTCAGTGCTACGATTCCTTGCGTATGGAAACACGACCGACATCAACGATGAGTATTTAAAAATGGCCGAGAAAACAACGAGAGATACCTTGGAGCATTCTTGTCACGGTACATTCATTTTTTTAGTTAGCCTAAAGTTATATATGTTTGTTAAAGGCATCATAAATTTGTACGATGCGCGCTATCTGAGAAAACCCACATGGTACGACCTTAACAAATTTACGAGGTCCATTCTAATCTCCATGGTTTACCGGGCATGAGCGGAAGCTTGGATTGTCGTCATTGGCAGTGGTATAATTGTCCGACTGCATGGCGAGGTCAACACACACAAGGTGACCAAGACGGACCATCTGTTATTGTTCAAGCGGTTGCCTCGCAAGACCTTTGGGTTTAGTCGGCTTACTTTTTTGTCACATGGTCATGCAATGATATAAACGTTTTCGAACAATCTCCATTGGTAGAGGACTATATTTCTGGTAGAACTGCAAAAGCATCTTATGCAAACGTAAACTACTACTCGCACGGATACTATTTATGCAATGGAATTTATCCTAGGTATTTGATTGTCGTGAAGACGTTTAGGGATAACGATGAAAAAAGAGCTCACTTTAAAGTTCAAGAGTCTTCGCGGAAGGACACTGAGAGATGCTTTGGGGTTCTTCAACGGTGACACTATTTGAGAAATCCTTGTCATGCATGGACCAAAGAAAAAATGAGAGATGCTATATACACTTGTATAATCATGCATAATAATCATGCATAATATGATATTGAAAGATGAAGGAAAAACAATATGCCAAAACTACAGACCGGAAGCTGTTCAGGAATATCCCCAAGCAACAATGGAAGACAGAGTGAATAATGCACATGAAATTGCGGTCTGAAGCCGCACATACTGCGTTAGCGGTTGATTTGGTTCAACACGCATGGTCAATTCGGTATATTCCAAACGAGGGTGAAGAAGCGGATGACGAGGAAGACGAAGATGACGAGAATGGCGAAAGCGAGGACGAAAATTAAGACGAGTGGTATAATGTGTCTGTGTTTTATTATTCATGTAATTTTTATTTAATTAATAAAATATTATTGCTAGTTTTAATTTGAAAAAACAAAATAATAATTGGGTAATGATTGGTTGGAGCATTATGGGACATTATATCACTACACTCGTTTTAAAATAATGCCCACATGCTGACTGGACCGCCACATGGCGCAAAGCGTCTAAGGGTGGGGCAATTATCTTCCCCTCTCACTACACATAGGCTCAGAGGGTGGGTTCAATTCCTATAGACGGCATGGATTTTTGTTTTGCTGTTAAAAAAAAAGATTGCTACTTGAGTAGATTTTGCAAGTTGTCAAAATCATACCGTTGAATATGATGTAATTTCGACCAAATCGGTTTACCACACAGGTCACAACAATGAGCATCTATCACAAATAATCTCCGGTGTTAGCAAAATGGCCCCCAAGTGTCCTGCACAGGAATACATAAATCTGTAATGACATACTTTGAGCTGGTTCTGCCAAACAATAGCAAAATCATGCAACCATAATCATTGATCACTTACCACAAGAAAACAAAAACCAGTTAAAAGCCGGGAGTATCTCAATATAATGGACAAATCGGTTAGCTTAAAAGTGTCAAAAATGGTTCATTCTTGAAGTGAAGGGTCATGAAGTATTAACATTAAAAAGCCCTTCCCGAGACCCTATCCAAACCCCTGGAAAATGATTTCTTCGGTTGGAGCCCCCTTCTGCTGAAAGTATATATAAACAAAGAATGTAAAATAAATAAACACCAACATGAACAAGATTGAATTTAACAGATGCATATGGGAGTACCTCTTGGCCAGCATAAAACTGACGGCACCGAATTCATGAATTTATCTTCGTATAACATTTCACCTGACTTTAACCTCCACACCCGCAAATAGAAATCCTCTCCTCCTAACAATACATGCATTTGTTACTAGAAAAAAATACGTATTGTTTTGAATGTGATACATAAGATGGGATGGTTATGTAACCGCCTGTGTTTTCGGATTATCATTTATGCACCATGTCCAAGTGCATTATGCGGTTCTCAACATATTATTGCATCTGAAATGAAGGTGCCGCTATATAATGTTCAAAACCAAAAGGATACCTGACATGACGAATCTCTCGGATGGATCCACACCCATCTGTATACGCGTATGGGAATTAAAATTTCCCTCATACATTTGCACAGCCCCTCTTTGAGTCAAACGGTGATCATAAAGCCGAACCTACAAGAGTCAACATGTGAGTGTATACTGTATAGCACCTCGATAAATTTGAAGTAAATAAGTATGTGAAAGTACCGTTCCATCCATCGAGCTAGCCAAGAAATACTGATCATAGAGATTAAGTGCTACCAAACTGGAATTTGTAAACCATCGAACCGTCACGCGATAAAAAAATTTAATACAAATAAACACCGATGAATTAAAATAGTTTTCCGCTAACCAGGAAACTGATGAAGGCATACACATCGATCGAGTATGATGGACGTTCCCGCTGACCTACATGCATCAAATTACATAATGTTTTTGAGTCCTTCAAAACCCTGAACCATAAACCCCAGAAGTTACCTCAAACCATTTGTTCTCTCGTTTTTTATTTCTTCCGCTTGAAGATTGGCTTGTTTTAATGGATGGGAATGTAATTTGATGTTTAGGAAGATGTTTGTCGCGCAAGTCTTGGGGTTTCTGGCGCGTATCAACCGTCAATATAGCTCCATTTCTAAGTCCACATAGAACAATATTTCCCTGTAAAACGACATAATGTGATATATATAATAAAATTATAAGGGAGGGTTATCTTGAGAACATAAAATTTGCGAGAACCGTGAGAAAGAATAAAAAACCGCAAGAACTTGGTCAAAACAATTCAAATTCACTTTTTTTAAACTTATCATTATTATTCGAATACAATATTAGAAATTAAATTTACATATTTAAACTTACATGTGAATCGTAAATAAAGAAAATTTACTCGTGCAAATCTGTTGTATTTACACGTGTAAGAATTTATTAAGAGTGATTTTGAGAAAAGAGATGAATTATTTAAGGAGTAATTTTTTTTTAAATGTTGTAGTTTAATTATAATGAGGTTTGTATTAAAAAAGTGATTTTGATTGGTTTTTCAATCATTCTCACTGTTCTCGCAATATTTAGCGTTCTCAAGATAACGCTCCCCTAAAATTATAAACAAATATGTTTATTAACGTTTTATCATCGTCTTACGGAACAATCAAATTGCAAAGACAAAACATCACTCTTGGAACGGAATATCCACGATCTTCTTTCAGATTCGATGTGTACCAAAGCAGCTCCAGTATCAGTGCCTAGAAAATCCAAATTTATATTTGTAATATAAGAAAGCAGAAGCGAGACGACAAATGACAGCAAAAACTAACCGATTACAGTTCGATTTCCATTTGAAACGCAATCGGCTGTCCAAATTGTGGATTTTGATGTAGAAGATATCATATCCATTCTTTCATCAAGCATGTCAATGCCCACATCATACTCAAATGGTTCACTAAGGTTTACCGAATAAATCGATCCACCAGATGTTTCAGATCCCAGAGTAGTTATTCTGTTGGCTTTCAGTTAAAGTCTATAAATAATAAATATTGAACACATGGTTCTTCAAATAATGCTTTAATGTTAACGGGTATATAAAATTTTAAGAATAAACAGGTAAGTCCCTATGGTTTTTCAAAATTTTGGATTTGGTCCCTAGCTATTTAAAAGTACACAGATGGCCCCTGTGGTTACACTTCGTAACGCATTTAGTCCCCAACTTTTGCCAAAAGTACACAGATGGTCCCTGTGGTTTGCACGTTGTAACGCATTTAGTCCATACCTTGGACTTCCTGAAACCTTCAGATTTGTAAGCTGGGGACTAAATGCAATAATGCATTACAAATTGCAAACCATAGGGACCATCTGTGTACTTTTAAAAAGCTAGAGACCAAATCCAAAATTTTGGAAAACTACAGGGCTATTCGTGTGCTTTACAAAAAAATTTTTTAAGACTAAGAATGTGAAGGATACATAGCATGTGAAACTGATAGATCAACATCAATTGCTTGAGGGTGATGATGGTTTCTTGGTATCTTTATACAGGATACATTTGAAGGCATTACGGTCCGAGATCCGATCGCTTTCCAAAGTCTTGGTGGTTTTATTGATGTTTGGTTTTCTATGTTCAGAGGCTGCACAACATCTGGCATGTAGTGCGTCCCGTTATCCACATGTTCTCCGAATCCTCCAGCTTCATAGGAACTGCATATTATAAGTAAAAGATAATATAAGAAACTGTAAATGCATATGGAAACTTAATCGCTTAAATTTATATACAGTACTAGGCTCTATGCAATTATAGCGGTCCAAAATCAGATATCAGTCAAGGACCAATATTTTATTGCAGTCGGATATTGGCAAGTTTAATACGATACAGAATTTATATATATACATATATAAACGTAAAACATACATAATATTAACAGTAATATCAAAAGTCAAAACTCAGAAGTGCCAACGTTTGAAACAGGATCTAATCATAAGCCATGAGATCTTCCTCCGAGTCCACATCAACCAAGGCATCCAAAATAACCGTCAATATCGGTCAATATTGCCGATAATAGCAGAACCGATATTTGACACTGGTATTTTGTAGAGGGCCGATAACCAATATGAAGATTATATGCAGCCATTTTATGTATCAGTAAGTAAAAAAGAATCTCCCTCCCTTGGCTTATAAACACCGTATGTGTAGGTAGTAGAAGACGAAACACACTAATTGTGAAACCGATAGCCATCTAAAAGTTCCAAGTCACTAAAAGAACAATTAGGAAAGACCCATCTCAAAAGCGTCATATCTTTAGTAACGTAACAGACAAATAATTTATCTACATGATAGCTGAACAAATACCTAAAGTTTCTATTAACACCACCAGTGAGTAACAACTCTGATTCAACAACCCCATCTAGAGTCTGGATGTTAACATATACATGTTCCAATGCAGCATCAGCAACCCTCTGCGTCCCTTGGTATCTCCAAACCTACAACATCAGAAACAAGATTAAATCCGACAAACATCCAGAAAGTTATAGTGGTCCAAAATCAAATATCGGTCAAGGGATGTTATTTGAGATAATCTTAATATCATGCGGAATTTTTATTTTTATATATACATATACAGAATGTAAAACGTGTATAATACTTAAAAGTAATATCAAAGGTCAAAACTCAAAAGTGCCAGTACTTGAAACATGATCTAATCGTAAGCCATGAAATCTTCTTCCGAGTCCACATCAACCAAGGCATCCAAAATAACAGTCAATATCAACGATTATATCGGAACCGATATTTGACACCAATATTTCGTAGAGGGCTGTTAACCAATATTAACTGCATAGCGAGAATCCAGACATAATCTAACGTTTACTCACCGCCGGTTTCGATGCCCGTATGTTTTCGTACTGTCGTTGAAAGTCCACCTTCTTTTTATTAGATATGATTGAGTTACCACACAACTCCCTCACATGTACCATCTTAACAACTTTGCTATGCTTCCCCTGTTTCTGTTCAAATATTAACACCACACCCAATAACATCAACCATCAATACATACAACAAATTGAAACAATTTAGACCAAATTGAGCATCAAAAACTGCAAAATCTTCAACTGCAGATACATTCGAATTTATCAAATGGGGTATAAACTATTTTTCCCATATCAAAATCGAAACTTTCTAGCATAGTTAATATTATTATACTTAATGTTATTATTACCTTAGGGGATATTGGGGGTGGTTTTTGAGCACTGGTGGAAGCAGAAGAAGAAGAAGAAGAGGAGGGTCTGGAAGAAGAACCCGGAATGGGCGATTTAAGCGGGAAATAGCGGTTCTTTTCGGCATCATAATAGAACCCAGGAAGATCTATCAACAAGAATCAAACACCCATATGAATATATTGCCTTAAATCGTTCGTAAATTGAGCTAATGGGTTTAGAGGGGCAAACCTTGTGGCATCCTTTTAAATTGTTTACAGTAAAACGTAACGATTGAAGATGAAAGGTTGTCGTCGGTGAATCAGTTGCGTTGAAGGCGGCGGTGATGCGGTGGAGATGGGAGTCTCAAAGCGGCAAAAGGGCATCGACCGGATTGATCTGTTTACTATTTACATAATAATCACCAATGTTATGAAATACGGTAGGAGGATTTGAAATCTTATGTGAAAAGTTCGAATCTCAAGTGAGGTAATCGTGGGCAATGATAGGAAACTCTGGGAAATTATGGTTTGATCATTGAGTCAAACAGGTTTTACTGATAATTTCACTGTCGTACTTACGGGCGGGTGGGTTACCGGGTTTTTCCCGAAGTGGTGGTGGACGACTCGGGTTACTCTCGGAGTACTCTGTTTATCCAATGGGTGCCCCGAGAGTAACTCAGGATTGATTTGTTGACCGTTCAAAAAAAAATATGAATTTACGGTTTAGGGTTTACCTTTAAGTATAGCTTTTAGGATCAAGATAAGAAATAAGCTCAACAGTTATTGTGATGGTCAGTGGTGGTCAAGGTGGTGCGGCCGGTATAGAGAGAGAGAGAGTGCGCGTGATCGGGACAACAAACCAAGGTGCGTAGTGTCCTAAACAATCAACCAATGTGAATCAGATCAATGTTGGACGTTCTACCCAGCGGCTACGGACAGGAGTGTGGTAGTGGTGTTAAGTTAGAGAGAGAAAAAGTGGTGAGAAAGTTGTTTGGTTTTTTTTCTTTTGTCGGTGATCACTGGCTACTGTGAGTGAATTGTGGGGCTTCCAAGGACGTGGTGGCGGCTAACCAACTGAAAACAACCCGACGGTGGGACCTAGGTGGCGGCTGACGATTATATATGATGGCAGCTGTAACAACCCGACTTTTTCCGGTTGTTCTGTTACTACCGACATTTACTTTGTAACCGTTTTGTATCCGGGATTCGATAAATAATGGAATTATGTTTTACTAAATACATTTCATCACACAACATAACATCACACTTAAAACGTTTATTACTCGCAACGTTAACGCTACACGAATCACAGAGAACTATTTGAGATTATAAGCCGAGTATGTTTGTTTGTTCGGTTACTACTCGCACCTACGACCTCGCTTATCACACTACTCGCAATCGCAGTAATTTATGATACCTTGTGTTGCTTTATGTGTTATGTATGCTTTATATTTTATGAATTGTACTTGTACTTGCTCTCGCTCACGCAACTCGCTATATCGCATTATTACGTTAACATAACGCTAAACGCTTCGCTAAAACACTTAACGTGACTAACTAATACAAACGAAAACACCAAACGGACAACCAACGCGTGAATTGGAAACAATTCGCACGAAGCTGGCCAGTTCGTACGAAGTGCCCAACTCGTGCGAACTGCCCAATTCGTGCGAAATGCCCACTTCGTGCGAACTGCCCAATTCGTGTGAACTGCCCTTTTCGTGCGAAATGACCATTACATGCGAGCTCACCATTTCGTGCGAACTGACCACTTCGTGCGAACTGACCACTTCGTACGAATTGGCACAATACGTACGGATTGCCCTCTTTTCCTCTCATTCCCTATAAATACTCATCACACTCATGCTCCCACTTTTGCTGCCACTTCGCACCGAAACGCTCTCCACCCTTTTGTCTGTTGTTCCAAGTAAGAAACAACTACTTTCCTGCGAATCACAACGATTTCCAAAACGATTTTACACGAGTTTATCTCCGTTTTGATCTAAACTTCTCTGTTTACGAAAATCTTCATCTTTTTCCATAAAATCTACTGTTTTATCTTGGATTTACGCTTAAACGAGTGTATTTGAGTTAGCCTTGGCTTCTCAAGTTAGAAAACTTAATGTTTTCAGCTCACCAAGTGATGATCCTAAGAAAACTGTTTTAAAAGCTCGATTTCTACACTATAACGGACCAAAACTGACATATGTTTTGTTCACTAAACAATGGAGCAAAGCGGTGTCTATACCGTCATGAAAAGGACTCGAAATCACATCCGATTCAGGCAAAAACTCAGTTCCGGACGCATGAAGAGCAAACAGTCAGCTTGTGCGAACTGGACTAGCTCGTACGAATTGGCCAGTTCGTACGAACCAGCCCAAGTTCCTATAAGTGACTAAACTGCTCTAAAGACCTCCCCAGCTTTTGGTTTGCTCAGTAACTTAAAGTTGGAAGGATGGACACTCGATTCCCGAAGAAACGACGCGAAAACACTCGATTTTGGACACTAAACAGATCAAATCATACAAATCACAATTCATACGAATTGACCAATTCGTACGAATTGACCAATTCGTACGAATTGACCTGTTCCCACATCGTCACTCCGTTTCGACCAATTCAGCACTATGGAAGACTGATGCACTTCTGTTCCTGCTTACAGGCTGACTTGGCACTCTCCTCACCCTCCTCCGCTCGTATTTAACCGTTTACGCACCCACAATGAGTATACTTGACCCCTTTTTGCTTTAATGCACTTTTGGGTGTTACATACGTTCCCTATCAAAACAACATCACAACACACAATGCTTAAAACGCAACCCGCACTTACATGACTATGCGTGAATCGCTGAATTGTATGTTATTGCTTGATGACTTGTATGCCACCCTTAACATGATAGCTTGCTAGAGGTTGACTCGCCACCAGGAGGCCCGGGGTCGTTAAGGCTCACACTTTATTTCTCGCTTTATTTTTTCTTTAGTACGTGGATACTTGTTCGCGTGACTTGCACTCGCGATTTGATGGTTACTTGTATCAATGATGTTAACATGATTCACATCTCTTACGTATGTTCATGCGGTTTATGCGTAACACTTATTTACTATAGTTATGCTAAACATGTATGCTCACCTTTACATTATTGTATTGACTTTTATTTTAACGTATGTGACAGGTTGATGGATTATCGTATGCTGAAAAGAGATAGGATTGCTAGAAACTCATCTAGAAATCTAGGTTGTCGGATTAGCTTTGTTTGAGAGATACGAAATCTGTATTGACTATTTGAAATATTTTGTTTAATTGTATGGGAAGTTAAACTTTTAAATATTGTCATTTTAATAGTTGTTATGGATTCTCTTGAGCAATCTGATTCGCTTAGTGCCACGCCCCGATGATTCCGTCATCGGTTGGGGTGTGATAGCAGCGGTGACAGGTTGGGATTAAACTAGGTGGTGGCTGACGGTTATATCAATCCCCTCAACATTAAGATTAGTTGGGAACTTGGTTTGGTACATCATATTCCAAGAAGCAAAGTAAAGAGAATAAGTATGACAACAAGCAAAGCAAAATGGTCCCATGTTTCATTTCAAAATCATGGCATGATTATCCGAACCCAAACGTCAGGGCTGGCGTGTTAGGCTTATCAACTTAGGCTAAGGCCTAGAGCCACAAAAAAACAAGGGCCTTTATTTTTTTCTTTTCACATATTAGACTTGTTTTTAGCCTATTTAAACAACGTTTCTAAGCCCATGATTTAGGATTTTACTCTAGGAGTCCACACTATCCGCGCACGCTTCATTCCAGAATCCAAAAGCAGCGTCACAATACACCAACCCTCGTTACTTGCAGCGTCTTTTGAGAACCATTGTGAAATTGATTGCGGATTGGATGGAATTAGGGCCGAAATTAGAAAAAAATTACCGCTATGATTATTCAATGTATCAAATCTCCATCTCAATAGAGCCCCAACTTTGTAGTTCGTTTAGGGCCTCCAAAAACGTTGGAACGGCCCTGCCAAAGAGTACTTATCACTTGAAAACACATACTACATAGCCATTCAATAAAATTTAATACAACCTAAAATGTTACTGAAATCCCATATTCAAGACCCTTAATTAAGTGGATTTGCTTCATATCATCGTTTACAGAATGTACTTCCTGTTCGATCCGAAACGTGCCGTCCAAGCTTCACTATGAAAGAGCCTTACCTACACAAAATTAAAAAGTATAAGTGAAAATGTGAATATAGAAACCCCCTTCTAGTGAAGAATTATAGGGAAAATGTGAAAAAGAACATCAGACTCAAAGAAAATCACCATACAAATTCCAGACCAGCGTAGACTGGTATGCGATAGTTTACGTTTGAGTTTGGTATATGATATATTATAAAGCTTATAGGGACATACATAAAGTTATCCCAAGATTAAAATGATGATATAGAAACCCCCCATTCTAGTGATTCATTTAACTGTGATGTGAACAAGATGTTACGGTGAACAAAAAGTTTAGAACAACGACTATTGTAGGCTTGTAGGTGTATTCTTTATCTATCAAAGTTTATTGTCATTCTATATTTTATTAATTTGCAACAAAATTCAAAAATATATTTATCAAAAAATCATACATCAAAGTACTTACAGATATTTATTCTCACATTAGTCATGATAACAATCGTATATATAAGACATGCCAAAAAAGCGAGTGATTTGAGAGTTAAATACGAGCCTGTGACTGACAGATGCAGCAGATATTGTACCAACATATCTTGGGTGTCATCTCCACAGGCACCATCTACTGCTATTTAATTTAATTAAATAAATCGTCAATTATGATCTTTTTATGTTTTCGTCATTTTCCTGGGCACAATTCATATCTATCTTGCTACAATAATTGATAAATTAAATACACGAACCTGACTTTCATGTTCATAAATTGATATATACACGAAGTGTTTAACATTATTTTTTTATATTATGTAAACATGTTTGTTATGTATGAGCTATAGAATATGACTTTAGGTTTTACCATAAAATACTACATCAATTCCAATTTTATAAAAGGTTCTAGAAAATATATATAAATCGGTGAACCTACTATTTGACTCAAGATAAACCGTTTAACTTATTTTCTATATGAAATTGATACAAATCCATTCAGGTTTAAACAAAATCTACAAAGTTTATGTTAAGTTCATACCGCAGTGTCAAAAATATAAAAGGAATATATTGAGTTTGTATAGGTTGTATATATATTTTTTACTTAAACCAAATGGTCATTTTGACCGTTGAAAAGAACCCCCATAATTAAGATTTGTTTTAATCACAATTGATAAACATCGCCGGATTTACTACATACCCAAAACTCTCTACCTGAACCGTCGGCGGCGGTGTTCTTGTTAGCACAGAGGGTACTCTATGACACTACCCTACGGTTCCCTTACAAATTCATAATAATTTCGGTAGAGTATCCGTGTTTATTCTCACTAATATGCGTGTTATGTACATTTACATGCTATAGGTTATGCATGAATCAAACGTCACATACAAACTTTCATTCGTGTACTGATGTGCGGGTATTAATTAGTGACATTTTGGTGTGTTTTGAGTTAGAGTTATGTACATATGAGTGTTTATTCGGTTTAATAGTACTATTCATCGTGTGTGTCGTTTCAGGTTAAACGGTGTAAAACGAGCAAGAAACGAGAGCTGGAATGAAGGCTGGAAGCTGAAAAGAAAAACGTCAGCTGGCACTCCCCCGTGCCACGCAGGGGAGGTAGTGGATCCTTTCGCGACGCGCGACAAGTGCTTATGTGGGGTCGGTTTGGCTATTTGTGGCGACACGCGATGGATGCTGCATACTCTCTCGTGACGCGCGGGAGAGGTCAATTTCGGGGAAGTATATAAATCGATTTTAAAAAGGTTTTGGGGATGTTGGATAACCTAGCAGCCGATTTATGAATTCAGCAGTCATTAGAGGCGATTTGGCAAAGGTTTTCACTCCGTTCAAGCTAATTCTTTCATGTCAGATCAATCCCGAACAATTGTTGAAGCTGTGATGACTACTATGAGCAGCTAAGCTCCTTGTGACTTCTGTCCGGATGAACTTTTACTGTGTTTTCCATTAAACTCTGTTTATTTATTCGTTGTGACTGGTACAGCTTGACCACTTGTGTGGAGTTATTGGTAAACGTTTCTTGTGTTTGAATTACTTGTCGTTTATTAAGCGTATTGCGATTTCCTTGCATCGTTAGCGGGTTGGTAAATTGGTGGGTAATTGATACAAACAAACGGGTTATTAGGTGGCATAGTGAATCTTAAAAACTATCCTTAATAGCTAATCAAATTCATTAATTCCGAGGCCATGTCTATGTGGTGTCTAGAATTGGTAAACGAGCTTTGATGTTAAACGGGTAATTGAGATTTCGGGTGGAAGTTGCTTTTTCTCTCATTGATTACAATCTTTTTAATTAGTTTTAGCATTTTTCTAATCAATCAATCAAAACCCACTGAATTAGATAGTTTAGTTCTTAGTTAAAATCTTGACACTGACCACAAATTCCCCGTGGATTCGATACCCTACTTACGCTATCTACGTAGTTTAATTAGGTTTTTGATTAGCCCACGACAGCTACATCAAAATGGCGTAGGCGGTATGCGATAGATTACGTTTGAGTTGGTTTATGATATATTATAAAGTTTACAGAGATATACATAAAGTTATCCCAAGATTAAAATGATGATATAGAAACCCTCCTAGTGATTCATTTAACTGTGATGCGAACAAGATGTTACGTTGAACAAAAAGTTTAAAACAACGATGATTGTAGGCTTGTAGTTGTATTCTTTATCTATCAAAGTTTATTGACATTCTATATTCTATATTTTATTAATTTGTAACAAAATCCAAAAATATATTTATCAAAAAATCATACATCAAAGTACTTACAAGTATTTATTCTCACATTAGTCATGATAACAATCTTATATATAAGACATGCCAAAAAGGCGAGCGATTTGAGAGTTAAATATGATCCTATGACTAACAGATGCAGCAGATATTGTACCAATATATCTTGGGTGTCAATTTCTTCAGGCCCATCTACTACTATTTAATTTTAATTAAATAAATCGGCAATTATGATATTATTACCTTTTTGCATTTTCCTATGCATATTTCATTTCTATCACTTCCTTGCTACTAATAATTAATATATTAACATGTGTTGATCTCTAAAATGCGATTAAATACACGAACCTGACTTTCATGTTCATACATTGATATGTACACGAATTGTTTAACATAATTTTTTTTGAGTAAATTGCAAAAATGGTTTGGGTATGTTTTCAGTTTAATCCAAAACAACTTTTTTGTACCATCTTGCACCTCACTTTTGTGATTTTTTTTGCCATTTTTATCCAAATGTCTAACTTTTTTGCCAAAATCATCCCTGAGATTTGGGATTTTTGCCATTTTAATCCAAATATTTGACAGAAAATATAAAGGAAATTAGACATTTGGATGAAAATGGTAAAAAAATCCCAAAAGTGAAGGGCAATATTGTACAAAAAAGTTATTTTGGATAAAACTGTCAAACACGTCCAAACCTCAGGGACGATTTTGGCAATTTACTTTTTTTTTAATATTAAGTAAACATGTTTGTTGTGTATGAGCTATAAAATATGACTTTAGGTTTTTACCATATAATACTACATCAGTTTCAGTTTTATAAAACGTTATAGAAAATTTATAATTTGATGAACCTACTATTTGATTCAAGATAAACCCGTTTAACTTATTTTCTACATGAAATTGATACAAATCCATTCAGGTTTAAAAAAATCTACAAACTTTATATTAAGTTCAGTCAAAACTATAAAAAATGAATATTTTGAGCTTGTATAGGTTGTGTAATTTTTTTACTTAAACCAAATGGTCATTTTGACCGTTGAAAAGAACCCCCACAATTAAGATTCGTTTTAATCACAATTGATAAACATCGCCCGATTCACATACATACACGAAACCCTCTACCTGAACCGCCGGCAACGGTGTTCTCGATAGCTCAGGGGGTACCCGATGACACTACCCGAGGGTGCCCTTACGGTTCATAATAATTTCAATGGAGTACTGTATTATTCCCAATTGTTATGTACTTTTACATGCTATTTATGTTATAAAAGAATCAAACATCACATACAAAATTTCATTCATGTACCGTAAATTTTAGATGCTAATACATAACATGCATATGAAAGTTTGTATGTGACGTATGAAGTTTGTATGTGACGTTTTATACATGAATGAAAAATATAATGCCTAAAACAACATACTGAAGATAATATCTCTCAACATTTAATTAATACATATATAGCATCTTTAGAGTTAAAAGTTTGTATGTGACGTATGAAAGTTTGTATGAAAATTTGTAGTGTGACGTTTGATACACGAATGAAAAATATAATGCCTAAAACAACGTACTTAAGATAATATCTCATAACATTTAATTAATATGTATAGCGTCTTTAGAGTTAAGAGAGGTATGAGTATACTTATTCAGTTGCATACCTCTAACAATTAATGAATTATTTATTTCTTCGGAAACTTTATAAATTCATTTATAATAGTGTGTAATTTGCTTGTATTAAGTAGCAAAACTCAAATTCTTATACATTAAATAGAAAATACGCAGATAAACGAAGTATACGTGAGACCTTATCGTGCATGTGTATAAGTTGGCCTAGAAAGGATCATACGTGAGTGGTTAATTGAATATATATGTTTGAACATATTTTTTAGGAGATGGTTTTCTTATATTTTCTCACTTACATGTACTAACAAAAAATCCACGTATTGTGCTAATATATTTAGAGTAGTATATATATCCATCATCAATCTTATCTCACTAATGAATAGTCAAACTAGTACAAATCTTATTTTCTCGGAATTTATGTTATAAATAAAATGTAAATGTAATTAGGGTGTGATTTCCGTTTACAGTGAGTAATAATGAAGTGCTTTTTTCAGGAGGTTTAAAAATGGAAATAAAGAAAGTCATTCCTTGAAGAAATCTCGATTTTTGGGTCCAAGTTTTAGTCTTTAGGTTTTGCATTAAGATTCTTACTTGTACTTTCTTTTCTTTACTCTCCCACTCTCTTTCTCTTTCTCTTCTCCTCTCTGTTTGACTTTCTATTTTCCCTACATGCACTGTTTACCTCTTGGGCCGACATCTGTTATCACCCCACCCTCTTTGAGATCACATAACTTAGTATTGCAATTAAGAGTTAAATAATGCATGTTTTTGACTCTTTCGGATCAACTGTTTCATTAAAGTTTGCAATGATTTATTTTTCTATTCTTAAAACAGTATATATTGTATTAGTATAAGTACATTAACACTCTATCAGTGTATAAGGGTGGTAGGGGCGGGTGTGGTAACTTTGTGGGGGGAGGAGTTCACTGAGCGGGTATGGTGCCGCCGGCACCCTTGCGGTGTTCGGTAAGGCGTTTCTCGGTGACTACTCATCGAAGTTTGGAAGAGAAGAGATACAAGAGAGAGAGAGAAAGGGACCTCACTCTCTTCCAACCAATCACATTTTTTTAAATGTTTACCACACCCCATGCGTTTGAGCACCCTAGTGTTTGAGTGTAAAATAGGGAATGAAGTGGAGAGTTGACATTGCATAATATTATTAATTAGAAGAAAAGTTTACCACTCCCCATTTAAGGAGCACCTCTTTCACCCTAAGTACATTAACACTCTATTAGTAGGTAGACATGACCGGTATTTCGTAGAGACAAAACTAAAATATGTCAATAATATATGGAAAAATCAGGGAAGTAGTTATGTCTTGGGTGTATATCAATATATCCGAATTTTCATATCATATATTATTTATGCCTATAATCATAAAAAATAGACCTTATGCATACTCTCTCCCCCCTCTCTTTCTCTTTCTCTCTTTTGTCTACTTGAAGTATGTCATTTTAGACTCAATATTAGGTCATACAGAGTGAGCGTGGAAGAGTGTCTTCCATGCCGAAAACATCACTCCAGACATGGTGTGGAGAGCGCCATGGTTGTGAGGGCGGGGGATTCTCCACCGGTTTGTAATACCCGAGCCTTGATGTACTTGTTATAAACATGTAAAATGTGTAATTTATATTTCATATATTGTTGAATGAGTAGAATGGTTGTGTGAAATATGAACTATCTTGACGAGCCTTGGCTATTATAGGAGACAATTTTGTATGGATAATAAAATATATTATATTTGACCGTACTCTGTTTTTAACAAAACTTATGTAACAACCTGACTTTTCGGTTGTTTTCTGCTTTACCGATTATTTCATTATGTAACCGACTTGTACTCTAAGATTCTATTGTGAAAAGGGTTAACGATATTCTAAATACATTTTCATCACACTTAATTACTGCATTTAGACACTAATACCCAAACGCGCATCACAACGCAAACTCAACGCGATTATATATGTTATTATGTGTGTTATGAGTTATATATGTATTATACTCGCTTAAACCCTCACTCGCTCGCTCGCTTAACTTGATTTAACACACTAATATACAACACAATGCTTAATGTCTCGCTAGAACGCTTAACAAACCTAACTAATACAAACGAAAGCACCAAACGAACAGCCAACACGCGAACTGGCAACGACTCGCTCAAAGCAGACTAGTTCGTACGAAGCGCACCAGTTCACACAGAACATCAATTCGTACGACTGATCCCAAGCCCTCACCTCCTCTTCTCTCTAAATACCACACTCACACCCATGCTCCCCTCTTGCTGCCACTTCGCACTGACCGAATCCTACCCACTTTTCTCTGTTTTCCAAGTAAGTAATAACTATTTTTACACAAACCCCAACGATTTCTACCACGATTTCCATGAGTTTATTCTGATTTCATCTATACTTCTTCTGTTTACAAAAATCTTCATCTTTTTCATAAAACCTTCTATTTTTATCTCGGATTCACACTTAAACGAGTATATCAGGCTTAGCTTTGGCTTCCCAAGGTTAGAAATCTTGTATTTCAAACTCATCAAGTGTTCAATCCTAAGAAAAACTGTTTTAAACTTGATTTTTTTTACTAAAACGGACCAAAACTGATATATGTTTCGTTCACTAGATAGTGGTACGAAGCGGTGTCGAAACCGTCTTGAAAAGGACTCGAAATTACATCCGTTTCAGGCGAAAACCCTGTCCGGGACTCACGAAGACGCAAGACAGCCACTCGTGCGAACTAGACTGTCTCGTACGAACTGCTCAGTTCGTAGAACCAGTCTAAGTTCCGACATGTGACTAAACTCGCTCTAAAGACCTCCCCGGCACTAGGTTTGATCAGTAACTTAAGGCTGGAGGGATGAACACTCGATTTCCCGAAGAACGACGCGAAAAACACTCGATTTTGGACACGAAACATGTCAATTCGCACAAAGCACAACTCGTATAAATTGGCCCAATTCGTACGAACTGACTGAGTTCGTACAAAGCACAGTTGTACGAGTTGACCTGCCCCTCGCAAGACTCTCCATTCGACCCTTTTAGCACTATGGAAGACTAATGCACTTCTGTTCCCGCTTGCAGGTTGATCCGACGCTCCCCCACTTCTTCTGGCTCGTGTTTAACTGTTTAAGCACTCACTGTGAGTATACTTGACCCCTTTCCGCTTTAACGCGCTTTTTGGGTGTTACATACGTTCTCTATTAAACAACACTGCACACAACACCTAAAACACTTTAAACGCAAACCGCCCTCGCATGACTATACGTGAAACGCTGAACTGTTGTGTGCTATGTGTACGCTTGATGACTCGCACTACCACCCTTAACATGATAGCGCTATAGGTTGACCCGCCACCCGTAGGTTCTGGGGTTGTTAAGGCACGCTTTACTCTACTTGTTTACGTACGTGGACACTTCGGTGGACACGTGACGCGCATCTCACTCACGGTCAGTTTGGTTAGCTTGTATCGATGCCGATAGCTTACATGTTCACTTAGTATACGTTTATACATGCTGGTTTTGTGAAACGCTTTATTACTATTACTTATGCTAAACTTGTGTACTCACCTTTACATGTTTGTGTTGACTTTTATTTTAACGTATGTAACAGGTTGATGGATCGTATGCTGAAATTGGATTAGGCCCTAGATACACGCCTAATTTTAGTTTATTATTGTTATGTTGATTGAGACATTTTGTATGTAACATTCGTCGAAAAACGGGTTTCAAAACCCGCTTCGTTTATCAATCAAATATTCAGTTATAAATTTCGTTGCGTATTTATGGTTCATATTAATTTTAGACAATACATAATTAATAAATATATTAGAATTTAAAAACCATAATTTATAATTAATAATAAATAATGAATAAAAAAATAAATGGAGACGCCGGGTTTCGAACCCCGGGTCACCCGCATGAACAAACACACAACACACCACTCCGCCACACGCCTTCTTTGTGAAAATACTGAAATAAATAATACTTAAAGTAAAACCCGAATTCAAAACCAGAGATCTCCGCGCACTCAGAACTCGCAATCACCGGAAAATACGGCAATCCGCGATTTTGGCCATTTCCCTTTTGACTAAAACGCAAAAACACCGACATCAATCATAACCGTTGCCGCCATCAATTTCGGTCATAACCGCGGAAAACCTTTGACCGCGAATCAAGACTCAAAATCGGGCACAATTCATCCAGTTCTTCACCATAAATACCCACTCAGTCTTTGGAAATCCTTTCGCTCAGAACCGTGCACTTTTTCGAAGCTTTAGCTCGTCGCCGGAGAATTTAAATTTCGCCGGAACATCGCCGGAATCGATCGTCAGAAAACCGTATTCATTCATTAATCGGTATAACTGTCTAAACTTCTCTGCTATCTCTTAATTTATACTTTACTCGTTCAAATCAATAATCAAAACTGTTAAAACAGTTCATATCGCCGGAAAGTCCGTTCACCGTCGGAAGTTCGATCGGAGATAGGAATCTTTCTTCAAATCGGTAAAACTACCTTAAATATTCCTTTGTTATACTGTTACTATGTTAATATTCTAACACAGTTAACCTAAATGGCATAACTTGGTTAGCAGTTGGGGATCGGGTTTTGGGTAATTTATGCGAAGAAGATGAAGTTATTGTCAGCACATATGAGTAATTAAAAACGGATATTTCATCGGGTTAGACACACAGTCCAGTGGTGGACTGTGTGCAATTATAACGTTCAAGTCCCGACTTCGATTCGTGTACGTATCCGGTTCCCGCAATAACAAAACATTTTTTCTTTCTTCTTTTAAGTTTAACTATACACCCCTCAGATATTACTTAAGTTTAATATAAATCTTAATTTAAATGGGTTAGACACCCAGCCCAGTTGGTTGGGCTGGGTGCAAATCAAAGCAATGGTCACGGGTTCGATGCGGGTTATACGCACCGGTTCTGCAGATTTTAAAACCTTTTTAAAAATAACTAATTTCTGAAATATTCTAGTTAGTATATAAATATAATTAAATCTGAGTTTATTTCGGGTTAGACACGTAGCTCAGTTGGTAGAGCTGCGTGCACGTATACGAGAGGTCCCAAGTTCGAACCTCACTCAGCGCATATAAAAACACAGTCTGACCGGTCAAGACCGTCACGGTCAACGGTAACGGTCAAAAGTCAGCTTTTTTTTATTTTATTTATTTCTTTTAGTTATTTATTTAATAGAAAAATCATTTAAAAATACTAAAAAATAAGATTTTTAAAGTTAGAAAATTTTCTTAAACTCACAAAAATAAATCTAAAAATCCCATTAAGAGCACTCATTAAAAATATTAATCTCAAATAAAATTTATTTATTTATCGAATCATTTTGTTATTATCTAGGCTAGTTTTCCCTCATCGATTGAATCCTAAATTCGTGCGCATCCAACGTCATCAAAGAACGCACCCAATGTGAGTGAATCTCTACAAATTCCCCGTTTTAATCATGTTTTGGGGTGTATCATGTGTCGTATAATTCTTTTATTATATTTAAACACTTGTGCATACATCATATCCGTGATCAAATGTGTATCAAATATGTATCAATTGTTGTGTGAATTGTATGTAGATTGGATTTATCATTTTCAGTGCACGCATTTCATTAGGCCCATCAGTTCCCCGTGGGAGACGGGTTGAGCATCAGGTGCCTCATAAGATCGGCTCCGTTTGATTGAGCCTTGATCTCACATTCATCATCATTCATATCATATACTCATCCAAAGTGGTTTGTGTTTGTTTACTTATATATGTTTGCTCACATGTGATTATTGCACAAATTTTCCATATTAAATAAAACAAGAAATTAATAACAATGTTTTATCAAGGTTCACTCGCCAACTTTTGTTGACCCAAAATATCCCCCGTTTTACACATGATACAGGTGATCCAGCTGAGGCAAGAAACACATAGGAGGGCCTAGAAGAATAAACCAGTTTAAGCTTTGGATTATTTACATAGTTTCACTTCCTTGTAATTGTATGAATTTTGATTTGGATATTTAAGTTGTAATTTGAATTTAATAAATATGAAACATTTTAGTAAACATCATGAGCTTTGGTGATAACCCAATTATGCCCTACTCTTATTCCGCTGCGGGTCGGGGTGTGACATTTTATTTGATTTCGTATATTCGTATGGATGTTTGGTTGGGTATTTATGGAAAAGGAACTTAATTAATTATTGTCGCAAAATAGTCGTTATGGATTATCTTGAGCAATCGCGTCGCTTAGTGTGCAACATCACGATGTTTCTACCATCAGTTGGGGTGTGAAAACTTAGGTCGAAACATAGAGAAAAATAAACTCGTCTTAAAAGTTTATTCATAATTTTATAAAACGCTTTATTTTAGAAGTTATAACTGATAAACGAGTGAAGCAGTTGAATTAATATATATAAACAAGCAAGCAATCAGGCATACTCGTCTTAGAAGTATATTCATAATTTTATAAAACGCTATATTTTAGAAGTTATAACTAATAAACAAGTGCAGCAGCTGAGTTAATATACATAAGCAAACAAGCAGGCATGTTAAGCAGGCATGGCACATCAAATGAATCCCATCGACCCATGTTTTTAAGGTGCTTGCTTTCTTGCTTTATATAGAAGTCCCAGTAGGTTGTTTAGGTATGAGTTTCTTAAACGGGAATGCTCTAGTATAAGATAATTATGTGTACGTAGTACCCCTTTGGGTGTTGTTAGTAGTCGTTTTGTGAGCGAGTAGGAACACGAGTAGGAAAACTCTACATTAGTCTGCCAAAGATAGTTTTAAAGCATTTTCTCGTTTAAGTTTATTTTTAGTTATTATTTATTTATTATTAGTTAATATTAATTATTATTATTATAATTATAATAATAATTATTATTACTATTCTTAGGTATTAGGGTTATTGTCAGGGGCGGGGATCGGGTAGCCTAGCCTAAGTTAGGCATGGAATAATCAACCATGCTCAAACAAGGCAGCACTAACCAATATTCAACCATGATAATGACTAGTTAGGTGTATCGTAACCTAACCTACCCTAGGATTATGTAATTATGTCTGGACTCTGAGATAGTACCTGATTGTGTTAGCAAAGGTTAAGGAACTGTAAAGTAACTCTTAAACATGTGAGTTATCATGTTTATTTAAAAAATGTGATTGTTTACTCGTTTTGTTTGAACTGGTAATAATATAATAATGCTATAATGTGCAATTATAGGTAGGGGTATATTTGGATTCTTATATGCTTAATGGGATGTGTCGGAACTGACTGAAAAGAGGACATCGTTCCTCGTATGCATCATGACACTACCATACCTATGCGATGGCCAAAGCCAGGGGGAGTATGACAAGCCTATTGCTGGTTGTCGTGAAAAGGTCATGAATGGCACGGGTTGCCCCTTGCCCAAAATATCACAACCCATGTTGGAGGCATGTCAATTGTGTTGTTTTTATAAATTGTATAACATGAGCTCACCAATATATAGCTGACGTCATTTGAGTATACATGTCACATGTAATCACTGAGATACCTTAGGAATAGAGAGCAGACAACTGAGATCTGAAGATTTAGAAGTTCCTAGTTGAATATTGTAAATAAATAACATGTTGTCTCATACTATTATAAGTTTTAATGAAAGTTCAGTTTGCTTTCGTTGTAAGTGTACCAATTGTACATAAATCACCTGGGTTACGGGTGGGGTATTACATGTGGGGCGCTTAGGTTTTGTGATGTGGTGTCTTTTCATTGGTTGGTGGATTTTGGTTGGTTTTGATTGGTTCTTGTTTATTTTTATTTTTTTAATAAAAACGCCACTAACCATGCCGATTCCACTCCTCCCTTTTTTGTACCACACCACTTTTCTGACGCGTATTGACGTGGCAGCCACATGTCGAATAACCTCACTCTTTCATGCCCCCACTAGGGATGGCAATGGGTCAGTTATTGGTAATCTCATACCCATGCCCGGTTATAAACCCATACCCGACCCAATACCCATCAAGTATTTGTTGGGTAATTACCGTCGGATATCAGATACACCCGCGCGTATCGAGTATACCCATTAGTTTGTTAAAATATATACGTTGGGATTTCTAAATTCATATTATAATTATTATATAATTTTATTTATACAATAACTATTATAAATTAAAAATATACATTACATACATATAAGTTTTATCATAAATTAATAATAACTTTATAATACTTATACACTTAAATGTATATACTTCACAACATACAAAATATAAATACTATTATCAAATGAATATACTAAAAGAAAATTTATTTTTTCACATTATGAACATACTAAAATAAATCAACAATAAACAAGTGTTAAAGGAAAATATAAATATAAATATAAATTAAAAAAATCGGGATATGATCGGAGATATATTTCGGGTAAACAGGTATGTGGTGTCCGGTAATCAGGTCGGGTATCACCTAATCCCATACTCGCGAATTTTTTTGAAACTAATCCCATACCGGGCCCAATACCCGTCGGGTATCGAGTTATACATGTCCCAATTGTGTCGGGTTTCAGGTATACCCATCAAGCTCGGGTATTTTTTCGTTTCCTAGCCCCCACTCCGTATACTCTTAGGTTATGGAAAGTACCACCCATGTATGCAATTTTCACTTGTGCATTATCAATACGTATTGTCAACTAACACAATTCAATGTATATGTAAGTTGGACTTGGAATCGTGTATCTACCTTTTCATCATGTGGGGTTTCATACCTGAAGCAAAATGTTTAGAAAACGACTATCACTGAAATATAACATATTTTAACACACATTGCCATTCCTAAAGGAACTAGTTTTAAAAAGTTGTTTCAGTTTTGGGATGAGTATGATATTAGGTATTACACTCTGTTACCGGAATATATTATTTATATATTCGGCTACCAAATTCATATCATATATTCTTAATGCCTATAATCATAAAGTACATTAATATTATGTATTATTTATAATGATAAATTCAAAATAGACAAGAAAACCCAAAACCTAGGATGGGTATTCAGATATGAAATTAGTTTTTTAAATTGTTTCAGGTTTGAGAGATATTAAGTGTTACTCACTCGGTTACTCGAATATACTAATGTCTTATAATTTAAACTATATGATAAATAATATGTTGAAGTTGTTTTATACTTGAAATTAATAATATTATAGATTCCTTATTGAGTGTTTGAATTTTTTCAAGTCATTTTAAGGCGAGTATAAGATTGGGTTTCGAATAATTGACATCACAATGGCTGATTTTTGGCACCACAATATCCTAAATAGGTACAACTGATACAACCCAATGGGTAACGTGTAACGGAAACCTAAAGAGTATAGAGTTAGGTAATGGATACAATTTTATGATCGGATATAACATTGAAATTACCAAAGTCCGTGCCATAGCCAACCCATTGCCATCCCTAAAGGTGTCATAGATTTGGTGATCAAACGAGGTTGGTTTTTCCTTGTTATATACCCTTCCTGGTCAAGTTTCGCATCACGAACACACAAAAACATACACTCTAAACTTTATCTTAGCGTGTGAGAGAATATAAAAAAAGAGTTCTTTATCTTTTTCATGCAAAAGAATAGCAACCTTATTCTTGTCCTTGCTAGTGTGTAAGATGTTGCAATTAGTCTGTAAACATTCCTCGGTACATACCTTGAAGTCTCATGATCATTTTGGTTGTGGGCTGATCATTCTGTTGTGAAGAAATTTATTAATGTGTTAACGCCTCGTAGAGGGTATGCTTCGTTGTACTTCTAGAAATCCTTTTATGTAGATTCCTTTTCCTTATACAAATCGTTTTATGTAGATTCCTTTTCAATGATAACCCTATATGCAACACAAGAATAGTTATCAAGATGAAATTACAAATGCAAGATACAATAAGAAAAATTTAAATAAGTTCACATGATTGATCTGATCAGCTACATCTACGACCAAGCTAGAGAGTAGTTAACTGATATGATGAGCAAAAAATAATAAGATCTAGTGATACTTTGATAGTTATCGTATATAACTTCAGTCTTAAGATAGATTAATGTGGCGGAAACTACTATGTCAACCGGTAACAAATGTTTCAACAAGTCATTGCAAGTGACACTAGCTTGCTTCATAGCAAAACATCTAAGTTGTGCACTCTTGCGTTGAATACTTGAATGCCTCAAACCTCGCGGTGATAATTTCGTCATAATGGTTCATGTTGGTTTCGAGTTGAACCCGCATACACGTTTAGCTAAACAAGTCTTGTTCAGATGAACCAAATTGGTTTGTGGGTTGATCCATTTTGCTTTCATACTTATTAGAAGAAAAAAAATTTGTGTCATCACTTTAAATGCTTGAGTATTTCCTGTCAAAATCTAAAATATTAAATAAAGTTTTATAGTTTAAACTAAACTATGATATATACATTTGTATATTTTTTTTGTTTTTTTTGTAAATTTGTAATTCTAAAGTAATTATATGTATAAATATAGAATTAGACAAACTTAATGGTTAAACATGCCATGTTCATTTAAAACTGCAAAATTTCGTGCCATGCTCAGACTAATGTTCTTGAAATAATTTTCTGGGTTCGCGTCAAGTTCGATCCACCAACATGGGAATGCGACTCATTACACTTCTCCTCATAGCTAAGCCTCACACTGAAGGGTCACCATACTTGCAAGGACTTCACATCACAACTCTACACTATCCAATCATCCACATATTGACTAAGATAATTTTGCCGTTGAGCATTATCGCAATCGAACTTCACCTTTAACATCTGGATCCTCGACAGGTAATTGAAAGTTCTTGATTGTTGTAACTGATTTTGTTATGTTTTAAACGGGGTAGAAATCCAACAAATGATGTTAGCAATCTATGTTCGATGACATTCTAGGAAACCCGGACTCATTTTTTTGTTGTGAATCTAAGAAAATTTGTTCATTTTCTGGTGAAAACACTTGATTTAACTCATACGTTAACAACGTTGGTTTAAAAATAATATATGCGTAATTTTTAAATATCATCATGTATCTAAAAAAGTGTTCGTAGTTCGTTTATGAAACTCCGTTAGAGTATATGACGATGTGTTAGAAATAGTAGTCCTCAAAAATCTTTAATGCCTCATAAGACATGAGCCTCGCGATCTGACGTCTTTTGAATTTGCGTTATTTTTGTACCAAATAGCTTAAAGGTACTACCTTTTTCGAGACTTGCCATCTTATCAATAGGTACCCTTTTGATGAGCGTTAGGGGTCTAACTAGATGAGACCATTGACGTGTCTCTAGGTTATTATTATGCATATAAACGTTTGCGTTTGATTTTTCTTACTTATTTTTGGGTCAGTTTTAACTTGAAAATTTTATTTCGTATTTAGGAAGGACTAAAGAGTTTTAATTTGTAACAAAAAATAAATCATTAGGTGTCATGTTAATAACTAAAAATCAAATATGTTTATCTAATAAATGTCTTGGTCAGTTTTAATGTGAACTTTTTATATCGTATTTAAGGACTAAAGAGTTTCATTACTTAATTTGTAATAAAAAATAAAGAGTAAACACCTATTTTGGTCCTGAGATTTGGGCAGTTTTACCACTTTAGTCCAAATCTCAAAGTTTTTACATCTGGATCCCTGTGGTTTCAGTTTTATTGCCATTTTGGTGCAAAAGTGAAATCAGGTCATATTTTTCAAATAAATCTGTTATTTTGTCCTTTTCCTCAGGGGAAAAATGGGCAAAACAGCGTTTGGCCCAAGATGACAGGGCGAAAACCAGTGCATTTGACCATTTTGCCCCTAAGGAAAAGGATAAAATAGCAGGATTTAATTTGAATAATATGACTGATTTCACTTTTGGACTAAAATGACAATAAAACTGAAACCAAAGAGACCCAGATGCAAAAACCTTGAGATTTGGACTAAAGTGGCAAAACTGCCAAATCACAGGGACCAAAATGACAGTTTACTCAAAAATAAATCATTAGGTGTCATGTACGTTAATAACTAAAAATCAAATAGGTTTATCTAATCAAATATCAATTTCATTACGTAGAAATAATTAACAAGTATTTGTTAAATACTAGGGATGTTAGTCTGCATATCTGATTGATAAATGTTTTAGATTGAATCGCCAACTATGGTTCAAAAGCTACAAATCAAACCAGTCAGTTTGTCAAACTGGCTGGTTTTACTAGTTTGATGGATTAACGCATCGGTTTGGATGGTTTTAAGATATGAAATTATGTTTATTTTATAAATCATTAGTTTGTGTTAAAAATTATAGAATGACAAAGCTGTTTACAAATTATAATACATATACACAACTACATGTTTTAAAAATGAAAATAAATATATTAATAACAAGGATTTGGGTTACACAATTAGTTCTAACTTTCAAATCAGGCCAAGTTAACACGACCGATTCGGCGGTTCCTAGTTTCAAACCGTTAAACCGGGACTGAACTGCAAGTAAAGTGTTTAGATCTCAAACCCGCCAACTTGGTTCGATTTGAATGATTCGGTCAGTTTCAATGTATTGTTTTTACAATATCCTTATTAAATTAATAAATATATTTTCCAGTATAAGTTTATATCAAATGCTAGCAATTGTAAATTAACTTGAAGTGTGAAAAAGGGAAAATCGTTATAATATAATCTATCTTTAAGCTACAAAAGTTAGACAAAATACCAAAAACAGTCTAGGCCAAAGCTCCAGACATCAAGTGTCAAGTAAGAGGTATGAACCGGTATGAACATATTGTCTATAGCCGATCTGTGTTTACCGTCAAATGTTGTACTTGTCCTTTCTTCCTCGGCCATTGACATGAAAACACTGAATTGATAGATGCATCCACCCTGACACCCCCCTCCTTTATCACATCTTCTAACTTCTACTCCTCTATCTTTACTTCTGTTCAGGTGGCCCTATATGATCACACTTGCATCAAATAATACACTGGAAAATAGAAACAACCCTCTTTCTTCAACCCTTCACTATCACCACTTCTCTTTATATAATCTTCGGCAGGTAATTGAAATTTCTTGATTGTTGTAACTGATTTTGTTGTCATGTTTTTTATGGGGCAGAAAGGGTCATGCTATTTACACACACCCCAAATTATTTTAACACCCTAAAGCGTTGCTCTGTGGCCAAAGAGGGGCGCTTAGGCTTGCCTTATCAGACAAAAGGTGACGTGACTGATGTTTGTATGACATAAAGGTGATACGAGGTTTGACCCGGTACGATGTTGTCATGTGAACCCTAAGAGCCGCTCTTTGGCCACAGAGCGGCGTTTCGACCCCAAATGTTGGCTTTTAAAAGCTGGCCAGGCACGAGAGCTAAGTCATTCGATTTCTAAAGGCCCATTTCTAAAAGTCAAAATATTGTTTCCAAACATACGGGGTTTTTTTGTTTTACTTGTGTTTCTTCAAAATAACGCGCGGTTTTGCTGTAGTAGTTGCGTGTCTTCAAAAAACGATATCGTGGTTAAGCAACTATCTTTTCGGTGAATATTCTAACGAGTCAGTTGTTCCTGATTCTTAAGAGGGGACCGCTATTTCTGAATTATATATAATACCAATATTTTATAATAATAATAATACACGTGTTCGTTTAATTTAACAAGATAAAATTGGTTAACAATTTATAAAGACGCCCTTATATTATATACGTTCTATAAAAATAATGATGTAAAAAAGCGTAAATTGAAAACAACTCTAAATTATATATAATACCAATATTTTATAATAATAAAACTCAAATACAAAATTTTCACCAAAAAAACACTACCAAAAAATTAACCCACGTCCCACTTATTTCAATAAAAAACAACACAAACCTTCACACACACTGATTGTCTATTTGCATACTCTGAAGCGCCGCTCTTTGGCCAAAGAGGGGCGCTTTGGGCTTGGTCAGTCCTTGTCTGTTGACCAAGCCCAAAGCGCCCTCTTTGGTCAAAAAGCGGGCTTCAAAGTGTTCAAATAGACAATCAGTGTGTGTGAATAGACCAGGCCGGGTAGAAATCCAACAAATGATGTTAGAAAAAGTTTGTTAGCAATCTTTGTTCGATGACATTCTAGGAAACCCGGACTCATTTTTTAGTTGTGAATCTAAGAAAATTTGTTCATTTTCTGGTGAAAACACTTGATTTAACTCATACGTTAACAACGTTGGTTTAAAAATAATATATACGTAATTTTTTAATATCATCATGTATCTTTAAAAAGTGTTCGAGTTAGTTTATAAAACTCCGTTAGAGTATATGACGATGTGTTAGAAATGTAGCCCACAAAAATCTTTAATGCCTTGTGAGACATGAGCCTCGCGATCTAAAGTCTTTTTAACTTGCGTTATATTTTTACAAATAGCTTTGAGGTACTACCTTGTTCAGACTTGCCATCTTATCTGTAGGTACCCTTTTGATGAGCGTTAGGGGTCTAACTAGATGAGACCATTGACGTGTCTCTAGGTTATTATTATGCATATAAACTTTTGCGTTTGATTTTTCTTACTTCTTTTTTTGGTTAGTTTGTTAACTTCAAATATTTATTTCGTATTTAGCGAGGACTAAAGAGTTTCCTAACTTAATTTGTAATGAAAAATAAATCATTAGGTGTCATGTTAATAACTAAAAATCAAATATGTTTATCTAATCGAATGTCATTTTCATTATGTAGAAATATTTAACGAGCCTTTCGTAAATACTAGGGATGTTCATAGTCCGCTTCAACCAGCTGATAAATGTTTTAGATCTAATCGTCAACTATGGATCAAAAGCTACAAATCAAACCAGCTGGTTTGTCAGATTGGCTGGTTTTACCAGTTTGATGGATTAACGCTTCCGTTTTGATGGTTTTACAGTATGAACTTTTGTTTATTTTATAAAATCATTAGTTTGTGTTAAAAATTATAGAATGACAAAGTTTGTTACTAATTATAATACATAAGCACAACTACAGATTTTTCAAAATTGAAAAACAAAGAGTTGGGTTACACAATCAGTTCTAAGTTTCAAATCAAACCAAGTTGACACGATCGGTTCCTAGCTTCAAAGCGTATGAAACCGTGAAAATTGTTAAACCGAGACCAAACTGTAAAGTAAAGCGTTTGGATCTCAAACAAGCCAACTTGATTCAGTTTGAATGATTCGGTCAGTTTTAATGTATTTTTTACAATATCCTTATCAGATTAATAAATATATTTAGAAACATTAATATAAGTTTATATTCAAATGCTAGCAATTGTAAATTAACTTGAAGTACAAAAAAGGGAAAATCGTTAAAATATAATCTATCTTTAAGCTACAAAAGTTAGACAATTACGAAAAACAATCTAGGCCAAAGCTCCAGACATCAAGTGTGTAAGTAAGAGGTATGAACCATATTGTCTATAGCCGATCTGTGTTTACCTTCAAATGTTGTACTTGTCCTTTCTTCCTCGGCCATTGACATGAAAACACTGAATTGATAGATGCATCCACCCTGACACCCCCCTCCTTTATCACATCTTCTAACTTCTACTCCTCTATCTTTACTTCTGTTCAGGTGGCCCTATATGATCATACTTGCATCAAATAATACACTGGAAAATAGAAACAACCCTCTTTCTTCAACCCTTCACTATGACCACTTCTCTTTATATAATCTCCACTGAATTTGAGACCTACCATTACTAACACTTGCATTTGCACTACCTTAACTTTCCCAATACATTAACCTTAACTTTCTTCCCTATGGAAGCTTTTGATCATACGTATTATGTTGCCACCTTTCCCTTTTCTTATCCTTTCATCACCACCACCACCAATTCTCCTTGGATGGACACTAGGATTTGGAGTAGGCTTCCCCAACGCCTTATCGACCGAGTTATCGCCTTCCTACCGCCTCCCGCCTTCTTTCGAGCCCGGTCCGTATGCAAGAGATGGTACTCTCTCTTGTTCTCTCACACCTTTCTCCATATGTACTCTCAAATCAACCCCCATATACCCTCTTTTTCATATTTTTCAAACAAAAAACCACAAACCCTAAAACAACCACCACCAGTACCGTCTTTAAGCATGGTAACACCCCCGCGGCTACCGTCCCTGAGGAAGGTTACATCTTTGACCCCGAAACTCTTTCGTGGCACCGACTTGTCTTCCCACTAATCCCATCAGGGTTTTCACCAACTTGTTCCTCGGGTGGACTGGTCTGTTGGGTATCAGACGAAGCGGGTTCGAAAGGTTTACTCCTTTCGAACCCGCTCTTTCCATCTTTAGTCACCCCACTCCCCTCCACCCTGAGGCCTAGGTTATTCCCTTCTGTAGGGTTAACCATCACAAACTCTTCAATCGATGTGATGGTAGCTGGAGATGACATGATATCTCCATATGCTGTGAAAAACCTGACCACTGAAAGCTTTCATATAGACCTAGGTGGGTTTTATTCCATTTGGGGCACTACCTCTTCTCTTCCAAGATTATGCAGTTTGGAGTCTGGAAAAATGGTGCATGTTCACAACCAAAATGGTTCATCTTCAAGTGGTAAATTCTACTGCATGAACTACAGTCCTTTTAGTGTTTTGTCATATGATATGGGACGTAATGAATGGTCTAAGATCCAAGCTCCCATGAGGAGGTTTCTGAGGTCTCCAAGCTTGGTGGAGAGTAGAGGGAAGCTGGTGTTGATAGCGGCTGTGGAGAAGAGTAAGCTGAATGTTCCAAGAAGTTTAAGGATGTGGGCACTGCAGAGTTGTGGGACAACATGGGTGGAGATCGAGCGGATGCCGCAGCAGTTGTATGCGCAGTTTGCGGAGTTGGAAGGGGGGAGGGGGTTTACTTGTGTCGGAAATGGTGAGTTTGTGGTGGTGATGATCACAGGGACTGCGGCGGAGAAGGCGGTTTTGTTTGATTTTGTGAGGAAGAGGTGGGTTTGGGTTCCCCGGTGCCCTTACGTTGGTGGTGGTGAGTTGAATGGTTTTGCTTATGTGCCTAGACTTGCTACTCCTGTGACAGGACTTCTTGATCAGTTGACTACTCTCAATCCGTTTTAGGTTATGTTGTTAAAGTGTAGCTAGTTCGTTATCTAAGGTTAGTTAATGTGATATGTATTTTATGATGAATTATGATGAATAAGAATGAACTACTGAAAGAAAAACACAATGAGAATCATGGTATGAAGTATCTCATACTAGAAGTAATGTTTATCATTTTATGCATTTTTATGATACCATGAATATATGTAACTTATAAACTTAAAAATATATATATATGTGCTAGTCAAATAAAAAGGGATAAAGAAGAAAGCAAAAATACAATCAATCTGATTGATTGGAATATAAATTTACTTATATATAAATCAGAAGTATATGATATGATGTATATATTGGTTTGTAGACACTTATTATTAGGGTGATAGAAAGAGAATACAAAGTACCTGTATAGCCATCAAATCATATATTGATATGATATACTTTATGGATATCTTTAATGTCATCTTAAATACTTCAACTTATTATTATAAATTGCATTGTAACATATTTTTAAGTAGTGTTTCACCCGGTATATGTCACGTGAGTAACTTATTTGTACATAAATTGTCGTTGGTAAACGTTAGACAACTTGTATTTATACCAATACGACGGTAAATTACAACTAAATAACATAGAAACTAACATATTACATTTGATACTAACAAGATTGATTGTTGTGAACCTACAAAAAAAACAGATGATATTCAAATGTCATAACAAGATCCACCGGTCAAGAAATAACAATAGATTAACCAAACTCTCCCTAAAGATAATGAATCTTGAACACTTATTCTGAACATCTGTTTAAGAGGACAGGTAACCACTGATGAAGACTTGGAACCGTTGTATAAGAATACAACAACTGTTGAAGGCCAACATTTGTTGAAGACCCCTTGGTCAAGCCAAGGTCTGTTGAAAAGACCTATTAGTGATCTATTTATCACACACCTTCACATTTTCTCTTGTACGAACTGATCCGTTTGTGTCACTATTAGAAAACTATGCAATAGTCACCAGAATTTATGACCGAAAAAACAATCGCAAAATTAGCTACCATTTAATGACCAAATTTTTTTTGGTAGCATATATATTGGAAATATCCTAAATTTACCAGGATAAAGTTAATTTACAAAGTACAGTCGTAAAATGGTGGCAAATATTGTATAAAGTAAAAATTTGGTGAGAGTTGCTACCGATTTCCCACCGCTGAGTTTGGGACGATCTGAGCGGTCACAATATTAGGGGAAACTTTAAGCGGGCTTTGAATTCATTTCAGCGCCCAATCCTTTTTACCAAAATTAAGCAGGGAATATCAATTAGGGTTCTGAACTTTGCTCTCTCTTTCACCCCAAATTAAGCGGGGAATATCAATTAATCTCTAGAGCCATCACCTCCGCTCCAGCATCACTTTCAACAATTGTCCCCTTAATCGTTACAAAACCCTAACTGCCCCAAAAGAAGCAATCTTTTTGACGATTATTGTTCGATCCTTGAAAATTTGGACATGGACATCTGACAAGTTCCTGTTACCAATAACTTGTTTAGTAAACGAGCCCAAGCTTCGCTTATCGAGCTTGAGCTGGCTCGCTTCCCTAAACGAGACCACTATTTATATAATTTTTTAATAACATATTAAGTATATATTTAAATAAAAATAACCAGTATTTATAAATATGAAAAAATAACTATATTAGATATATAATTTTAATTATAAATAATAATCGAGCCAAGACCGGTCCGAGCCCGTTGTTGAAAACCCCCCTATGAGCCGAGCTCGAGTTTTAGAAATAAAGCTAAGGTTTTCATAAGTTAAATGAGCTTGAGCTCGAGCCTAGTTGAGCTCGGTGCTCGGCTCGACCCATATATGCTTCTGGGTGTATAAATATTAGGTGCAAGTTGACTAAGTTTGTTAATGTTCAACTTCAAAGTTCTTATATCCTCAAAAATATATTTTGATTTGTACCAGTGTCTTAATCAATCATTGGTACGAAACGCTTGGAAACTTTGATCATATTTTGATTATGTTATATATATACACGTATATGTATCGATGTATATATACTCACAAGTATAAATTCATACACAACTGATTTAGTTTCACTAAAACTGTAACCTTTTGCATATGAGGCTATCGTACGGGTTTAACAATGTTAGTGACCCGTTTGTACATGGCAGACAAGACCATAGTGTATGTGTATTTTTTTTTAAGTTGTTTGGTTCAAGGCTTCGTGTACTTGGTAGTTAGGGGTGTTGACCAGGTAAGGTTAATTGGGTTTCAGGTTAAATGGGTTGGGTTAGTCGGTTTTGAAATGCTAACCAATTACCGACCCTAATTGGGTTAAACGGGTCGAGTTAGCTGGGAATTCAGCTAATTTAAATACAGTACGTGATCTTTATTGATTGAACAAGATTAAACATTCATACGAACAATAGGTAACCATTAAATATTTATACAAACAGTAGGTTCGATGCTTTTGGTGTTGTGAGAATGTTTAGAATTTTCATATTGAGTTGATATCTTTGCAGGTTGATTTTTACATAAAAAAATGTTTTTTAAATTCAGTAGAATTTCATTCTTAATATGTAAACATACCGGAACATACTATTTGGCTTCTAGACTTAGACTGTAACTCACAACTGGATTTTGTTTTTCCTCAACTTACTTACCAGTTATCAATGTTCTTTAATTCTGACTTCTTGATTCTATTGATTAGTTGTTTCGCAGATTGAAAAGTGAAACTTGGTTATCAAGGAGCTTGTTAAGGAAAAAGATGAAGAAAACGAATAGTTAAATGGAATTGTTGCGAGGCTATTGGTTGATAAGATGCTATGCTTAATAGGATTCTATAAATTAAAGCTATGTTAACAGCTACAATTCGAAGATAGGCAACAAACATTTGGTTTTGAATGTTTGGATGTTAAGGATAATTTCGGTTATTGATGTTTTAGTTGGTATTTTTATTAGAATGTTTTATATGTTTTTGAAACTGAAAATATTAAAAGAGAGATGTTTTATATATTTTTTGGATTTTGTAATGTTATTGAAGTGTTTTATAATTTTGTAATCTTATAAAAACGTAATTTTAATGAAAAACTCATGGAAAATAGGAAATATGGAAACAAGTGTTGTGGCAAATATTCAATGTGGTCGCCTCACTATTTGGTAACAAATATTTAATTCTATGCTCACAAGCGGTGGCTAAATGGTGGCAATAACGGTAGCTGAATGGTGACAAAAAACACCCTGTAGCAAACATGTAGTAAACAAGGAGCGGTCACAAGTATTTTGACCATTATTGTGGTGACAAAAATTTGGTAGCAAAAAGTAAAAAATGGTCGCTAATTGGTGGCATTAGGGTTAATTGGTGGCATTAGGGCAATTGACACGAGTGTTTTTGTCACCACAATTTCGGTTGCAAGATGGTGGCAACATGGCAATTGTGACCGTTTTGCAACCGAAAATGCGGTCACAAAAAACCCTGTTTTCTAGTAGTGTGATCAATTGAGGGGGAGTTTGTAGAGTCGACCGAGTTGTAAAACTTTTGAAACTTTCACAATTCATTGAAAACAATTCGTTAATGATAACTCCTAGTTTGTGAATATTATTGTTGATAATCAATATTTGTTTACAAACAAAGATACCCAGTTTCTAAAAATTGGTATCAGAGCTTTGTAACATTTAAACTTGATTTCACAATCAGTTTAACACAAAAAGATCAGCTCTTTGAAGATCCAATTTCAGTTCGTAGCTCATGGTTGTTTGGTGAAGAACTGATGACGTATCTCTCACAGATTTTGTTTTTCTTTTAAAATAGAGCTTGAGAAATGACACAAAATGATCCCCATAACACAAGTTTCAGCAATAAGCCTCCCATGCTTGTCAAATTTAAATACAATATCTAGCGACGCCGGATGAAACATATGCTATCTCAACAGAATTTAGGGTGTTGGAGATATGTGGTTTTTGGACCACATGTCCTAATGGTACCAAATACTAAAAACCCAGATACATTTGAGCTAAAGAAGCCTGAAAATTACTCAGAGCAAGATTATTAAAAATTTGAGCTTGATACGAAAACCTTCAGCATCGTGGCTATGGCATTGCCAAATAATATCTATGCCGACCATATACATTGTAAGAGCAGTTTGGTGGTACATAGGAGGTTCTCGAAAACACTCAAAAGATCCTTAACCAACAATACCAGATTTTCTCTCATGCCAAAGGGAGATCCTGACACAACAATTTGAGAGGTTTTCTTGTCTTATCAGTGAGCTTACGTTGGTGAACAATGAATTCACAAAATCAACTTTTAAGTAACCGATTTCTAAGGTCTTTACCTGAGAAATGGGATATAATGCGACAGTGATAAGAATAAATCCAGATTTCAAAGATTTGACACTGACCCAGCTTCATGGAAAGCTTTTAACTTTCGAAAGAGACCTTGTCCAAAAGAAGAAGCTCCAGGAATCTGGGAAAGTGTCCGACGAATACGTGTTCGGAAATACGGTAATTTTGGGTCAGGAAAGTTCATTAAAAGGAATGTTAGATGACCAAAATTATGATCACTTCAGTGACATATAAACAAGGATCAACTCTGGTCAACAATCCTCAAACTATGCTTTTACAGCTAGTGACGACCGTCATAATCAAGATAATCTGTCATTTGTTTTAGATGATCTTAAATATATTGATCACATTGATCTTGAGGAAATGGATATTCTGCACCAGGTAGCTCTACTAAGTGTCAGAGCAAACAATGTTTATAAGAAAACTGGTAGAAGCTATCCAGGAGTTATTGGGAGATCTAGGGTTGGGTTGGACAAGCAATTAGCTGGGTCTTTTGCTAGGGAATGTAGGAGTCAAAGCTCAAATCCAGTTATTACATATCCAAATCAAAGACCTTAAGCTGTTAACCATACACACTTTTATCAAAATACCCAAAATACCCATGTAACAAGTGTCAAAACACTGCCATTTTGCAAGTCCTGCACCTGTGCAATATATCCAAGCACCCTTCCTCAAGTTCAGTATGTACAGATGCCCATGACACATGTTCCAGCACAACAAACTGTTCCTGCTCCTGCAGCAGTCGAGCCAAATCGACAAAGCTTTTTCACACAAGGCTATGTTGATTGGAGCATGCTTGAAGACTTAACTGAAGAAAATCATACTTTGATTGCAAGTGATAATGTTGAACATGCAAACTTTTGTTTTGTGGCTTTGGATCAATCTCAGGAGAAGAACCTCAAGAATAGGAAACCTTTGCTGGTGAAGGTTCGGTTGGTGAAACTGTTAAGAGCCCAAGACAAACATTGGTTTGTGAAGAGGGTGATGCAGAAAGAACCAAAAACTATCCTAAAAGTACCATTGATCTCATCAATGCTGGTCATCTAAAGGTTGTTGTTTCCAAGGTACACGTTCTCAAATAATTATGTTCAGATAAATGCATCCTAGCATTTGCTAACATCAAGGAGGTCAATGAAAACCTTTGTAAAAAGATCCAAGTTAATGAAATTATCATTGAAAAACTAAAAAAATGACTTTAAAATAGACTAACTTAAAAAGATCTGGAAATCAACACCTTAAAAATGAAGCATCCATAATCAGAGACCAACTTTACTCTATGATAGAAAAATATCAAAACTGCAAAAAGTTGTTGGGAGCCACCCAAATAAATTATGAAAAATTACCAAAATCGCCTATGACTTGCATACATTTTAACTGAGTTAGTGGTTTGGATGGAAATGACAACAAAAATAAAACGCCAACGACCCATATACAAAATGTTTCATTTTTCGGACTGAAATAGCACAAGTGACCTAAACTCATATACCATTTTGGCATTTTACCATCTTGTTTTAAAGTTTTGAGTTGTTTCTAAGAATGGCTGGTTTAGATATTTCATTTTTCACCTTCGTTTTTGTCACATTTTGTGTGATCTCTTATCATCAATCAGTTGCTTTTGTCTAGATTTCAAAATATGACAAACACGGTGTTAGGCTTTGTAGATCTCAAAAAATGACAAACACGGTTTTAGGCGTCACTTTTGTGGGCTTTGACTTGTAAACCAAGCCTCATTTTTGTGTTAAAGGCTCTTCATCAAAACCTTGTTTGATGCTAATGCCCAATTGCCAGTTGTCACGGCTACTACGTGCCTTCAAATTGGCCGATGTTTTGCATTTCCTTTTACAAAGGAAAGGTGATAGGTTCATCTTTTATGTTAAAAACATGTTCTGATCCCTTTTGGTTTGTAGATACTGGACTAGGTAAAGTTTGTTCAAGAACAAGTTTATCTTTTGGCTTTTCAGTTGACATTAATATACAAATTCGGTTGATTCGATTTGAACTTCTGGGAACCATTACCCTAAATCAGTTTATAAACGAACAGAAAGCTTGATATATAATTTGGTTCGGTTTGGTTTAACCAATTTGAAACCGGATGTTGAACACCCATACAAAGGATCGTTCCGTCATCCTGTCATATGGGGCTATTAAAGGACAGTATTAAACCAAACCAAACCATCAAATTGTAAAAACCAAACCACTTGAATCTTAAACCGGCAAACCAGCCAACTTGCTCTGATTTGGGCGGTTAGGACGGCTTCAACAGCTTTTAAACATGTTCCCTAGAAAACGAACATGTTAAAATGGTACCAAACTGATGTTACAATATAATTACAATTTGAAACACCTAGGAAATCGTAACATGAAATTTAACAAGTCTGCTATCCCGCTAACATTAACCATGAACTAAAAATTTAAACATGTACCCTAGTTCGTTATATTGACATATAAACATCACCTCAAGACAAGTAAAAAACATTATTCATCTTTTAATAACATTTTAAAAAAGAACACAAATGCAAATTCCACGAGCTGCTTCTACCTGGAATGATTCAAATAACGCCTCCCACGCTCCTGTAGTCAGCTTCATAGACCAAAACGTTCTGATTCAATCCTACTCTAAAACGCCATTCGACCAACAAGCCTTCCTTCTGAAATCCTCATATCGATGGCTGCATTAATCGAGCTCATCTGAAACATCGCGGGCCCACGACACATGTAATTAGAAACCTCTGAATCAAAACTTAGAAAGCAAACATCATCATTGATAATATATTTCAAACCTAGAGCTTTGCATCTATGCAAAGAATCTGAACTTTCTAAAAGAAGTTGACCAGGGCCAAATTGGTATCGATTGGTGGGTCATAAAATTAGTTTGTAACCTGTTAATGAGTTGTTGTTCCACCCATATCCAACACTTGAGAATAAAGCATTGGGAGAACATGTAGAATTAAACATATAAACAGTTCTAGAAAGCAAATACATACACTTGGGTTGGAGAGTCCTCAAGTTGACCCAGCAACCTCAGCAGAATTATATTTAATTATATATTGGGTTAATATCATAAAATACCAGTATACTTTCTTATTTTTCACCAAAAAGTTCTCTCAACTTGTAAAAAATACACAAAAAAAGTCACTAAACTAATTTTAGTATACGAAAGTCCTTAAACTTGTCTAATATGCAAGTACGCGTGAACCCTTTTTATTCATGAATTGTTAACTAGGCCTGTAAATGAACGGAACAAACACAAACATGGGCGTGTTCGTTCACTTAACTTTAACTGAACACAAATAAACATGAACATATAATCAAACACATTTTTTGTTCATGTTCGTTTAATAAGAAAATGGGGACGTTTGTGTTCTCTTTCAGTTGAAACCTAAACAAACACAAACTTAAACAAACATAGTGGAACAAACATAAACCAACACAAATGAATATAATTGCACAAACATAAACGAACATAAATTAACATCAATGAACATAAACGAATAGGTCTAAAACATTACAATCATCCAAAAACACAACCTAATTAGTTCTTTAAATGTACATGATTCAATTACATAGTTTTTTTTATATAAATTGGTTATCAATTACGATACGTTTCGTTGGAAAGCCCAATTAATAATTAGTTATATTTATATAATTAGTTAGGAACCCCTTTTACGTTTATATTTATGTAAATATAATTACTTATGTATTATGTAAATATAACTACTTATGTATTTATTAAAATTTAAAGGAACGAACATAAAATGTCGAATATAAACGAACATAAATGAACGAACAAAAAGTGTTTCATGTTCTTCGTTTAATTAAATGATCGAATTTTCCACCGAACAGTTCATGAACGTTCGGTTCATTTACAGGCCTATTGTTAACTATTAAATTAAATTCATCATAATTTGATAGAAGTAACATTCAACATTTTCACAAAAAAATAATGCCTCGTGAGACATGAGCCTCGCATCTAAAGTCTTTTGATATTGCGTTATTTTTGTACCAAATAGCTTTGAAGTACTATTTTGTTCGAGATTTGCCATCTTATCTGTAGCTACCCTTTTGACGACCGTTAGGGGTCTAACTAGATGAGACCATTGACGTGTCTCTAGGTTATTATATGCATATAAACTTTTGGTTTGATTTTTCTTACTTCTTTTTTTTGGTTAGTTTTATAACTTCAAATATTTATTTCGTATTTAGCAAGGACTAAAGAGTTTCATAACTTAATTTGTAATAAAAAATAAATCATTAAGTGTCCTGTTAATAACTAAAAATCAAATATGTTTATCTAATCAAATGTCAATTTCATTATGTAGAAATATTTAACGAGTCTTTCTTAAATACTAGGGATGTAAATGTTCAATGTTCATATTTCATAGTCCGCTTCACTGGTTGATAGATGTTTTAGATCGAATCGTCAACTATGATTCACAAGCTACAAATCAAACCGGCTGGTTTGTTAGATTGGTTACCAATTTGATGGATTAACGCTTTGGTTTTGATGGTTTTACGATATGAAATTTGTTTATTTTATAAAATCACCAGTTTGTTTTAAAGTTATAGAATGACAAAGCTTGTTACAAATTATAATACATAAACACAACTACAGGTTTCAAAAATGAAAATAAATATCTTAATAACAAAGATTTGGGTTACAAAATTAGTTCTAAGTTTCAAATCTAGACCAAGTTGACACGATTGGTTCCTAGTTTCAAACCGTATAGAACCATGAAAACCGTTAAATCGGGACCGAACTGCAAACTAAAGCATTTGGACCTCAAATCGGCCAACTTGATTCGGCTTGAATGATTCGGTCAGTTTTAATGTATTTTTTACAATATCCTTATTAGATTAGATTAATAAAATATTTAGAAACATTATCTGATAATGAATATTTTCTGATATAAGTTATATTCAAATGCTAGCAATTGTAAATTAACTTGAAGTATAAAAAAGGGAAAATCGTTATAATACAATCTATCTTTAAGCTACAAAAGTTAGACAAATACGAAAAACAATCTAGGCCAAAGCTCCAGAGATCAAGTGTGTAAGTAAGAGGTATGAACCATATTGTATATAGCCGATCTGTGTTTACTGTGAAATGTTGTACTTGTCCTTTCTTCCTCGGCCATTGACATGAAAACACTGAATTGATAGATGCATCCACCCTGACACCCCCCTCCTTTTTTACATCTTCTCACTTCTACTCCTGTATCTTTACTTCTGTTCAGGTGGCCCTATATGATCACACTTGCATCAAATAATACACTGGAAAATAGAAACAACCCTCTTTCTTCAACCCCCCTTGACTATCATCCCTTTCTCTTTAATAATCTCCACTGAATTTGAGACCTACCATTACTAACACTTGCATTTGCACTACCTTAACTTTCCCAATACATTAACCTTAACTTTCTTTCCTATGGAAGCTTTTGATCATACCCATTATGTTGCCACCTTTCCCTTTTCTTATCCTTTCATCACCGCCACTTCCACCACCACCAATTCTCCTTGGATGGACACTAGGATTTGGAGTAGGCTTCCCCAATGCCTAATCAACCGAGTTATCGCCTTCCTACCCCTCCCGCCTTCTTTCGAGCCCGGTCCGTATGCAAGAGATGGTATTCTCTGTTGTTCGACACTTTCCTCCAAATTCCTCCAAATCAACCCAAAACCCTACCTTTTCATATTTTTCAAACAAAAAACCACAAACCCTAAAACAACCACCACCAACACCACTAGTACCGTCTTTAAGCATGGTAACACCCCCGCGGCTACCGTCCCGGAGGAAGGTTACATCTTCGACCCCGAAACTCTTTCGTGGCACCGTCTTGTCATCCCACTAATCCCATCAGGGTTTTCACCAACTTGTTCCTCGGGTGGACTGGTCTGTTGGGTATCAGACGAAGCGGGTTCGAAAGGTTTACTCCTTTTGAACCCGCTCTTTCCATCTTTAGTCACCCCACTCCCCTTCACCCTGAGGCCTAGGTTATTCCCTTCTGTAGGGTTAACCATCACAAACTCTTCAACCGATGTGATGGCAGCTGGAGATGACATGATATCTCCATATGCTGTGAAAAACCTGACTACTGAAAGCTTTCATATAGACCTAGGTGGGTTTTATTCAATTTGGGGCACTACCTCTTCTCTTCCAAGATTATGCAGTTTGGAGTCTGGAAAAATGGTGCATGTTCAGAACCAAAATGGTTCAACTTCAAGTGGTAAATTCTACTGCATGAACTACAGTCCTTTTAGTGTTTTGTCATACGATATGGGGCGTAATGAATGGTCTAAGATCCAAGCTCCCATGAGGAGGTTTCTGAGGTCTCAAGCTTGGTGGAGAGTAGAGGGAAGCTGGTTTTGATAGCGGCTGTGGAGAAGAGTAAGCTGAATGTTCCAAGAAGTTTAAGGATGTGGGCACTGCAGAGCTGTGGGACAACATGGGTGGAGATCGAGCGGATGCCACAGCAGTTGTATGCGCAGTTTGCGGAGTTGGAAGGGGGAGGGGGTTTACTTGTGTCGGAAATGGTGAGTTTGTGGTGGTGATGATCACAGGGACTGCGGTGGAGAAGGCGGTTTTGTTTGATTTTGTGAGGAAGAAGTGGGTTTGGGTTCCCCGGTGCCTTATGTTGGTGGTGGTGAGTTGAATGGTTTTGCTTATGTGCCTAGACTTGCTACTCCTGTGACAGGACTTCTTGATCAGTTAACCACTTCTCAATCCGTTTTAGGTTATGTTGTTAAAGTGTAGCTAGTTCATTATCTAAGGTTAGTTAATGTGATATGTATTTTATGATGAATTAAGAAGACGGATATGAAGTATCTCATACTAGAAGTAATGTTTATCATTTTATGCATTTTTATGATACCATGAATATATGTAACCTATAAACTTAAAAATATATATGTATTATATGTGGGCTAGTCAAATAAAAAGGGATAAAGAAGAAAGCAAAAATCAATCAATCTGATTGATTGGAATATAAATTTATTTATATATAAATCAGAAGTATATGATATGATGTATATATTGGTGTGTAGATACTTATTCCCAAAGTATTTATTTTAGGGGGATAGAAAGAGAATACAAAGTACCTGTATAGCCATCAAATCATATATATTGATATGATATATATTGATATGATATACTTTATGGATATTCTTTAATGTTTATGATTTAAGGTCAGCTCATACCAACATCTTAAATACTTAAACTTATTATTATAAATTGCATTGTAACATATTTTTTAGTAGTGTTTTACCCGCTAGCTACCCTACGTGAATAACTTATTTATACGTAAAATTGTCATTGTCATTAGTAAACATTAGACAACTTGCATTTATGCTAATATGACTGTAAATTTACAACTAAATAACATAGAAACTAACATATTACGTTTGATAATAACAAGATTGATTGCATATTACATACACAACTAAATAACATAGAAACTAACATATTACGTTTGATAATAACAAGATTGATTGAATATTATATACTAAAATTTACAATCAATTTTATAAACGCGCTACGAAGTTATGTTAAAACTAGACTTTAACATCCTTTTCGCCTTCGTAGCGTGCATAAAGCGCACCAATGAAAACTTGTAGCTCTACTTGTTTATGTCGTATGTTGGTGACCCTCATTGTTAATTCATTGAGCTTCTCAGTTAGGCGTTGATCTGATTCGACAACATCTTCCAACAATTTCTCAAGTTGGTGAAACATGTTAACATTAAAGTTGGTAGACATTCTATATATTTTCCATAAAATTTCCAAGACTTGGTAATTATACAAACACTCATTTTTTCGTATAATATGATAACTTTCATACACAAAATACATATATGTTTTAAAAACCCTAAGTTATGAAAAGAGTAAAGTGCAATTTGCATCCCTAAAGTTTTCGGACAGAATAAACTTAAGTCCCTACACTGAGTTTTTGGATGGTTGGGTCCCTCACTTATATAAAGCGCTACACTTTGAGCCCCTAAACCCAACTTTGTTAGTTAAGTTATCTAAAACGTCCATTCGACTCTTTTTTCCATATCAACCATCGTCTTTATGGTTTAAAACGTATTATTCTTTGAGTCCTGCACGTATAAGTTTTTTACCCGCCAAATTAAATATAATACTTACATACTCTGACCCTAAGGTATTTAATACGTAGCAAAATCCGTCCCTGTAGTTTATAAAGTATATAAATTGTATTTAAAAGTGTAGAATATTAACGTAAGATTAACATAAACATCTACCATAGCATACCAAAAGTCATAAAATAAACATAATACTAATATTAACACCTACAATAACTCAGAACATGTGGCATGGGGTAGCATACCAAAGTCATAAAATAAACAAATACTAATATTACACCTACAAAACTCAGAACATGTGGCATGGGTTGCGGATGAAACACGTACGTCCACTCCAATGTGAAGTTGTTCCAAAACCTTAGAACAACTCGAACGTGCACCATCAGGTGGTTCAGGGAACCCACGACGCTGATCCTGGCTACAAAAGTTAAATTAACTGTATCAAGTTAAATTTTTCAAAATAACCCCAGTACTAAAAAAACTATTAATCGTTAACCAAAATAAGTAAACTAATCATCGGTATTAACCAAAATAGCTCCAATAACCAAAATAAATACACTACTCATCAACCATAACACTAATAAATGGTTATTAACCAATTAAACAAATAAAGTAAACTAATCAACGGATATTAACCAAAATAAGTAAACTAATCAACGGGTATTAACCAAATTAAGTAAACTCCACACTATGATTATTGTAACCAACATGAACTTGAATCGGCATCGATGATGGATGGTTGTACGATGGTGGCTTGGGAGATCGACGACGGCTGTATGGATCGGGTTTGGGTTTGGTTCGGGTCAACGGTCATGGTTTTAGAGACCAACGACAGTTATATAATGGGTTTTGGTGGGTTTGTGTGATCGATCGGTATTGTGTTTGGTGGGTTTGGGTGGATCAGGTTTGGTAGTCAGAGGTATGAAAGAGAGGAAGGTAGTTAGGTGTGGTGTGATTCGACGGATCTGAGGTTGGGTTTGGATCGGGTTGGAAATGGTGGTGATGGGTTGGCAGTGTTGGTGATGTGAGACGATGAGACTACGGTGGTGTGAGTTGTAGGGACGGTCGCCGGAGACGGGGAAGAAGGTGAATGGAGTCCCCGGGGACATGGAAGAAGGAGAAGGGAATGGAAATGGTTGGGGACTGATGACTGTCGAACGGGTCATACAAAAACCTAATTAACCTAGGTAGCTAGGGTAAGCAGGGTATCAATCCAGGAGAGTCTAGTGGAAAGTGTTATGGATTAAGCACTGATTAACTATTTATGAAAATGTAAACTCGGTGTTTGTTTGTTGATTTAACTACGAATTACTAAATGGAGTTGTAAATAATTGGAGAAAACAATGGTTCCTCCGGATTTTAGATTCAAAGCAAACTTCAGTTACGTGTTCGATTGTTTACAATCACATAGACATAATTGTATAATTTGATTAACCGATTGTGATATTCAAAGATTAGTAACTTCGACTGTAAAACAATGAAAGGCTATCACATGAACACCAATTGCAATTACTAACCCTAACCCTTATCAAATGTATCCCGATTACTAGAAATCTCGAGAATTGAATGAATTCGAATTAAGAAGTAAAGCAAGAACAATCGTTTACATCAATCAAATCAAATCAACTGGTAAAAAATATCGAATGCTTAGATTACCAGATTCTAACAAAGTTCAAACACATAACCTAGTTCACTTACAAGAATCCTCCACCCAGAGGAAACCATAAGAAGATTAGCCGCTCGTCTCGATTGAATGATCTTCAATAACTTGCGAAACGGTTGAAATTATCTTCAGTTTGGTTAAATCGGTAAGGATTATGATGGTCGGAGGTGAAAAGCTCCAAAGTTTGTGCCTTTTGATCCCAATTTTCGTCTAGGAAATGTGTTAGTTTCGAGTTAGGGTTTTGAAACCCTTTTAATACTTTCAACTAACAAATATCACGCATTTTTCCGGAACCTAACTTTAAGCTACGGTTAAAAACCATAAGCTACGGTCTGAAGGTTCTGTTCCCTTTTTTCCGCACCACCGTAACCTACGGTATTGCACCATAGGCTACGGTACAACACTGTTGGCAACCCTTGAATTGTTATATATCAACCGTAAGCTACGCTTTTGAGACCGTAGCTTACGTCGATGCCCATGTCTCCCATTTCCTTCCTAAATCCAACTTTCACATAATGACAATGAAGCCCTGGACTTTAGTCTCCCGCATCTCTTGTGTTACCAAACTAACCGCAGGTCCGAAATAAGTCACGAATAGTGTGATTTATCTTGATAATCATCCACGATTGTTCCTCTTCATCACCATGCACTCTAACTTCACCAATTTAGACGATTAACATGTAAAACCATAAAAGCTCATAGTTATCACATTCTGCCTGCAACGCATAACTGGCTAAAACGAAACAAAACCACTATAATAGGCACTTTAAACACTCGAGTTTCATACGCTCCATCACATCCCCATACGTATCTTTTTTGTCCTGGAAAATTATTTGCAATGGAATCACAATCAAATCACTAGCTTTCAATTTATTCGGTTATCTTATTAGCAAGTCTAATCACGCATTAATAAGATTACAAGTATATGATCCACTTAAACCCAACCACCGGTTTCCAAGCCCTTAATCATGATCCTTTAAGTTCAAATGCCTTATTCGTCTATGGATCTCACACTCAAAAACCATACCGCCACCTAATCCCGTTTCAAGCTTATGAGATTACAGTCTTATATAACAAGCTTTTATATATTTCTGATTAAACTATGATGGATAATGGATGATAATAATGAGCTTCGACATGCTTTTGTATACGATCAACTTAGCGGACATATCCCACCCAAGTCACCATCCCAATGGTTAATGCCATAAGTGAAGGGGTATGGTCCCAAAAACCTTGCGCCAAGCAAGGGAACCATACCCATTATTAACTGCCAAGGAAACCTTGCGCAGACTTCTCTGCCAAAGAAAAGACTTCACTAAACTCTGTGCCAGGTATCCAAAGAAGGAAATGATCATTTAACTACGTTGCGCGGGCTCGCGCAAGGTTCAAAGTTAACCTTGATTAATTTCCTTGGGTGATATTTCATTCATAAACCTTGCGCAGACATTTGTACCAAAGAAGGAACTCAGCAGATGTTGTGCTAAACAGCAAAGAAGGGAAAAGATCATTTAGCTACCTTGCGCCGGTTCGCGTAAGGAAGATAGTTAATCTTGAGAATTCTTTGCCATCATAGGTTCTCAGAAACGTTGCGCAACCAACAGCACAACAGAGGAGGTTTACAACTCTCTGCACCAAGCATCTAAAAGGGAAAAGGATCATTTAACTCGCCGCCCGCGCAAGGAAACAGTTAATCCTGAAAGACTTTTCCTTAGCAAAAATTTCTGTATACAAGAAATGATGCAGAAGAAAAGGGAATCTTTTCTGTTGTAACAGAATGCACAAGTTGCGAGCAGTAGATATGTTACAGCTGTGAAACCTTCTAGAAGCCATTAATGCACAATCGTGCAGAGCTTCTTTCAGTTGTAACCAAATGCCACATGGCAGCATCTGGGACGATCAAGAAAGATCACAGTGATGGCATGGTTGCATCAAAGAAATAGAATGATCTCAGGATGACACGTGGCATCTCCCTAGCTGTTGATGACAGTCAATTCATGTGCATAAACTGTAACGGCAAACACTTAACAGAATGGCAAAGATTCCGTTAAGTTTTTACCTCTCATTCTGGCGCCCAAAATCTGGCTATAAATAGGTAACTTCAGGTACAAGAAAGCCATTCACTCTCACTTACCCTCTCTCTTACTTCACTTAAGCTTTTCTTCAAATACCAATACTTATTCTCACACCGGAGGGTGGTCACGGAGAGAACCCCCTTCTCCCCGTGGCGAGGCTAACGCGTTTCTGTTTTGCAAGTATCATCGGAAGTAATTGCAAACATCATCGTTGTGAAACCAAACGAGAGATTAACCCTTTTATGCAAGGAACCAAACCCTAGATCTGACCAGATTCCGATCTGTTAGGTCTAGTTTCTTCATTGGCGCCCACTGATTTTCGATTCTTTTCCCATCTTTCGTTTTCGTTCCAATCAGATCTAAACATCATGGTTGATGGATCATCACTTCCAGTTCCTCGATCGGAGATCCGTCGCGTCGATGACACTCCTCAGGCTGACGGACAAATTGTGAGGATTCATCCGGAGAAGCTGATGTTCCGTATGATCCAGATCATGCGAGTATTCCAGTAACTCCGGCAGCTCCTCATGTTGACGTTGCGTCAATTCTACCACCTGGAGATACTCCATTATCGTGGTTAATCAAATCTCAAACTGCTTTAAACGCTATGTATGCTCAACTATGTGCTCAGACCGGAACTCCAACTTTTCAAGCTCCGGTTAACGCTCCTCAGGTCCGTGCTTCGCCGGCACCTGAGTGTTGAGTTATAATACTCAAAACCATGCTCGTACAGCCTTCGCATGTGTTTGAAGATGGAACTGAAACGTACTCTAAAACCAGGAATGATCCAGTTCATTCTGGTAGTAGAAAGCAAGAAGAAAACGTTCAACGTCGCACTTCTGTTCACTCACGTTTGGGCCCGCGATCATCACAAAGTGGGACACCCAACACGATGAGTATGATAAGACTTATGATGAAGGAGATAGTGCAAGTTTTTTTAATCGCCTGTCTACAGATCATGTTAGTTATAAGCCCAAAATACGTGCAGTGTACAATCCGGAGGCGGAGCATGATTACAATCTGATATATCGACCAACCGAAGCAGCTGAACAATCTAAATTTGTGAGAGAAAGAGCGCTGGCTCCGATAGAACGAGCAAAGTTACCAAATAATGTAGGCAAGTTTAACGGTTTAGCTGATCCTAATGATCACATGCGCCTCTTCACTTGCGCAGGGCTGCTTGGAGGGTGAACATTACCAATGTGGTGCCACCTGTTCGTACAAACTCTCACCGGCGCCGCGCGTCTCTGGTTTGACAACTTACCTATAGGTAAACTGTCTTCTTGGAATGATCTGAAGGAAAATTTCCTTACACACTTTAGTCAGCAAAGGCGATACGTGCGCGACTCCTCATATGTGATGAACATCTGGCGAAGAGATGATGAAAACCTTGAAGATATTATCACGCGATACAATAAAGAGGTTTTGGAGATTGGAGATGTTCATGAGGACCTTATACGCGCGCAATTCAAATACGCGGTAAGGTGCGACGAAATGATAAAGGTACTTTCCAGAAAACTGGCCTTCTGAAGAGTTGGGACAAGCTAATGGCGCCGCCAAGGTTTACGCCAGACAGAGCGGAACCTTAATTCTAATAGACCACCACTGCCTCAGAACGTCCTCAGGATCTGAGCAGGGGTGGCAGGAAGTTCAAGAAAGGGTGGAAGGAATCCAACCAAAGCTCGTATTCCCCATACTCGCCAGTTGTTGGTGCATATGTTGTTGCCTTCGTCATTAACATTATTATGTATCGAGTCTGAGCGAATAGGGTTTAATCTGTAGAAGCGAGGCGTATTTATGTATGTAATAGGACAAGTTCGCTGGTAATGGTGCTTGGAAGGTCAAGTACGGCCGAACTTGACCTTAGTCAAAGTTCGGGCGAACTTACATTCTCCACCAGCAAACTTGTTTGAGAGTTTGTAGCCAAGTTCGCTTGAAGATGGACTTGGGAAGTCAAGTTCGACCGAACTTGACTAGGTCAAGTTCGGGCAACTTACAGTCTTATCAGCAAACTTGTTTGGCCAAGTTCGCGCATGTTGTTATCATGTAATGCATGTTCGGCCGAACTTGCTTATGCAAGTTCGGGCGAACTTGTGTCTTTTATGGCCGAACTTGTGTTCTTATAAATAGGTGCCTTGGGTTTTCATTTGTAAAAGTTTGAGATTTTGGCACAGAGACGGCGAAGCTCTGTCGGATCTGGTTCTCGAATGTATATGACTTTAGATCAATGAAAACAACGTTTAAATGAGTAATTCTTGTTATTTGATTAACATGTCATTAGTTTCGCCTAATTGGACATTAGATAAGAAATTTAGGTTCCCGTGCTGTTCGTGGATGTTCCTACACCAGTGGATGCTCGTGCAACGATCAATAAGATTGCTACCCAAAAAGCAATTAAACAAGAAAATCGGGATCGACAATGGACTCCCTTAACGAAGTCTCCCGCGGAAGTCTTGAGCACAGAGAATTACCAATTTAAAGCAACCTCAGCCCATGAAGAACAAAAAGGGTCAAGACCTAAACCTCTTCTGTGACTTTCACAAAGACACGGGACACACAACTGACAATTGCATTAGCCTGCGCACCGAAATTGAAAAGGCTTTAAAAAGTGGTAAATTGCACACTTGGTGCAATCAGTTTGAAAAGAGGTCAGGCAACTCACGCGTGGGGATGAGGGGCCAAGCAACAAGAAAATGAAACAAGTAGCCATGATCCAAGGAGGCTCGTCGTGCAAGCGCAGCTTTCAACGTTTTCGAAGTGAAAAATGGCACGAGCAGTGATATTTCCTGTTGTTCCAGGCGGACTCAGGAAGAAAGACCAGTTGTAATCACAGGAATCTTTGGTAATTACCAAACCGACTATATGTTCATTGATCCAGGAAGCTCTATGGATATTATATATGAACAATTTTTCAAGCAGTTAGATCCGGAAGATAAGGCACGCCTGGAACCAGTTGACTTCCTGTTAACTGGATTCTGCAACGAGGATGTTTTTCCTCTCGGACAGATAGTTTTTCCCGTGATTCTTTCAGACGGTAAACACTCGCGAACCATCCAAGTAAACCTTATGGTAATGCCGGCAACTTCCCGTCACGACGTTTTGTTAGGGCGTCGAGCGCAATGTGACTTCAGCATGGTCACGTCTACACCTCAAGCTGCATGTGGTTTCCCAACGCCAAATGGAGTAGCTATCATATTCGCTCAAAAAGAGATTATGTCTATCGAAGAACCAGTTGCTAAGGCTGCTAAACCAATGTCACCAAATGAACCTGAGAAATAGGTTCTAAACAACAAGTATCTAGAGCAACCAATTATTCTTGGTCCTGCAATTTCTATGGCAGTTCGCGCAAAAACCTTGTTGTTTCGAAATGTGGATATCTTTGCATGGACACTTGCAGACATGATAGGGGTTCCGCGCAACGTTGGAGAGCATTGTTTAATATCTTCCCATCAGCGGAACCAGTAGTTCAGAAAAAGCGCAGCCTAGGGACTGAAAAAACGGAAGCTATGAACGAACAAGTTGCCTAATTACTTAAAGCTGGTATTCTGCGCGAAGTCAAGTATCAAACCTGGGTGGCAAACCCCGTTATGGTAAAAAACATAACAGTGGATGGCGCATGTGTGTCGATTTTAAGGATTTAAACAAAGCATGTCCCAAAGAAATTGACAAAAAAGTGGACTTGTTAGCATCATTTCGTTGGAAATGTTTTCTCGGCTGTTACAAAGGATACCATCAAGTGCTGATGAAATAAGAGGATGAAGACAAGACGGCCTTCCGCATGGAGAAAGGTATTTTCTGTTTTACAAAAATGCCTTTTGGGCTCCGTAATGCGGGAGCCACATATTAGCGACTTATGGATTCAGTTTTTGGAGATGACATCGGGAAAACCGTTGAAGTGTATATTGATGACCTAGTCATCATGAGCCATACAGAAGAAACGATGTTAGAAAACATTCAGAAAACTTTTGATTCCTTACAAAATGTCAATTTTAAGTTAAACCCAAGCAAGTGTTCTTTTGGCATGGAAGAGGGCAAGTTCCTCGGATTCATCGTCACAAAGAATGGGTTCAAAGTCAATCCAGAGAAAGTTGAAGCAATTAAAAGTATGACATCGCCAGCAAGTGTAAAGGAAATGCAGAGATTGGCGGGACGATTAGCTGCTCTCAATCGTTTCCTCGCGAACCATGCAACAAAGTCTTACCCTTTCATCCGAACCTTCCGCAACTGCGTAAAGAAAGAAAAATCTCAATGGACGTCAGAGGTAGATAAAACTGTTCAAGATATGAAGGACTGTCTAATTCAGTTACTAACTCTGACAGCTCCGCGCAACAAAGAACCTCTGATTCTTTATCTTGCTGCATCTGAATTGGCAGTAGGAGCAGTTTTGCTTGTTGAACGAGAAGGTGTTCAGACGCCTATTTATTACATAAGTAAAATGCTAAATGACCCAGAATCTCGATACTCAATGATGGAAAAACTGGTACTTGCGCTTGTCCACGCGTCGCGTAGGATTCGCAGATATTTCTCAGGGCATGTCATCAATGTCTTGATAAACTATCATCTTGGTCAAATTCCTTCTAAACTAGACGTCTCAGGATGATTAGCCAAATGGGCTATCGAACTAGGTGGTCACGGAATTGTTTACAAGCCCAGGCCAGCAATTAAAGGGCAAATCCTTGCCGATTTTATAGCCGAAGTGCCAACAGATAAAGCACAAGAATGCGAAGAGATTCAAAATCCGGTTCCAATTACGGATGATAAAGAATGGCTATTGCATACAGATGGCACATCTAATAGTCATGGAGTAGGCGCAGGCCTCCGACTAGTCAATCCAGATAACCAAGAATTCACTTATGCTATACGTCTGGATTTCAAAAGCACAAACAACGAGGCTGAGTATGAGGCATTTCTGGTAGGGTTGTGCCTTGCTATAAAAATGGGCGCGACAAATTTAATAGTTATTGTTGATTCTCGACTAGTAGCTGAACAAATCAATGGCACTTATGATGCGCGAGGCGATGTTATGGCATTATACCTGGAACAAGCCACATCGTTAATCAGTCAGTTCTGACAGTTTAAAGTTGCATACGTCAACAGAAGTGACAACAAACACGCTGACGCATTAAGCAAACTTGTCGAATAGGCTAGATAGAGCGTGTGTTGAATATTGTATAGGTTAGAATCGAACACACGACCGAAATTTAGAGATTTCAGTGTAAAAGGGAACAAGTTCGCCCGAACTTGATGTGCCTTTAGTCAAGTTCGCTCGAACTTGACTAATGCAGGCCAAGTTCGCTCGAGAATGCTCTTAGGAAGTCAAGTTCGGCCGAACTTGACTAGGTCAAGTTCGCCCGAACTTCCATACACTCCAGCGAACTTGTCTCCCTATATATGTTGTTCATTTGTCATTATATATCTTTAGAATCGTATCGACGAGTCGATTTTAAAGATATAATCGGGTAAAAATTGTTTCCGAAAAAATTTTAAACGTTTATAACGTACCGATCGTGCTAAATTTGTCTGTTGCTAATCAATTTCAAAGTGTTTTTGATCATATTTTCTGTAACATCCGTCGAAAAAAAAACCGGATTAACCAAACCCGCTTCGTTTATTAACCGAACAACCAGTCAAAAATTTCATTGCATATTTAATGCTTAAATTAATTTTAAACGATACATAATTAATAAGTATATTAGAATATAAAAGTTATATTTGAAAAAGTATTAAAAATAGTGATTTAAAAATAAAATTGCTGAAGCCGGGACTCGAACCCGGGTCAGCCGAGAGCCAGCAAAGCCTTAACACACATCCCTTCAACCGCTCCGCCACTTGTGTTGTTTGTTAACATATTGAAACAATTAATACATAAATTAAATCTGGAAATCAAAACCCAGTTACACAGCGCGCCCAAAATCGTTGACGCCGGAAATCCCGACAAACTCGACAAATATTGTTGTTTCTTTTGGTCATAACGCTTACATTAACAGCCATATCGGTTATAACCGAAATAAAACCATCAATTTCATTCATTACCATAATTCCCATTGAAACCGAAAATAAAAATTCAAATTCGGGATTTATCTTTGTTCATCAGTTAAACTCACGAATCTATCCAACTACACTCTCCATTTTTGCTTAGAAAATTTCGCCGCAAGTCGCCGGAATTCTCTGTAAATTAACCGGAAATTTTCGCCGGAAAACCGAGTTCAATCCATCTTTTCTTCTTACCCAAAAATAAGATAATAGAACTCACACTGACATCACTCCCACTCACCTTAAACCTCTGAAGAATCTTTGTCGCAAGAAATTTCACTCGCCGGAAAATCTCTGCAAGTCGCCGGAAAACCGAGACTTTCATCTACACCTTATTATTTTATTTATTTATTTAAATTAAAAATCAATTAAAAATACTTAAAAATAACATTTTTAAAGTTAGAAAATAGCCTTAAACTCACAAAAATATAACCAAAAATACTATTAAAATTGTTAATAAAATCCATTTATTTACATTATTTTTCTTTATTAATTAGGTTAGTTTTTCCTCGTCGATCAATCCTCTAAACTCGTGCGCATTCAACAGCATTCACCGAACGCACCCGAGGTGAGTGAATCTCTACAAATTCCCCGTTTAAATCACGTTTTTGGGGTGTATCATGTGTCTTACTATTTATTATATTTAAATCATTGTGCATACATCATATCATGAATAAATGTGTATTCAGCTTGCATAAACTGTTTGTGTGGTTATTGTTTAGATTTAATTTGTTATTTTCAGTACATGCAATTTCATAGGCCGCCGCTCCCCATTACATTATAAGCGTTGAGCATGTTCCCCATTACATTATGAGCGTGAACCTGGCGTGCCAACATACGATCGGCTCCGTTTGATTGAGCCTTGATCGCACAGACATTTATCATTTTCAGTACATGCAATACGATCGGCTCCGTTTGATTGAGCCTTGATCGCACAGTTTCATTCATATTATATATTTATGCAAGTTGATATGTTATTGTATGCTGTTGGTTTGTTAATGTATGTTATTGTTTGTTGTTGTGTGATATCGTATGCTAATGGTTTGTTATTGTATGCTAATTGTTGTTATTGTATGTTTATTTACGTTTGTTCATATATGAATAGTGCACAATTTTTCCATATAAAATACAACAAGAAATAAATAATAAATGTTTTCTAACAAGGTTCACTCGCCAACTTTTTGTTGATCAAAAAACCATTTTTACACATGATACAGGTGAACAGGATGAAGCATGGAAAACATAGGAAATTTCCTTAGAAGAAAAATAATGAAGTTTAGAAGGATGAATAGAACATGTTGTATTTGTTTGATATGATTGTATGATTTCTTTTAAATTGAAATAATAAATATGAAACATTATAATAAATGTCATGAGCTTTGATGAAAACCTAATTATGCCCCGGTCACCTTTTCTGCTGCGGGTCGGGGTGTGACAGATTGGTATCAGAGCTTTTGACTATAGGGATATAGGATAGGTTATTAGACCCTTAGAGCCTATACTATAGTTGATTAGATTTTAATTGTTTATGTGGTTATATGCAAACTTATGATATTTATTTGTTTCATATTTATTACATACACAAATGCATGCAAGTATTTCCAATATTACCTTTTGTGCTATCTAGTGAATTATACTTACAGTCAAACATACATACTTACATACATATTCAGCATACATGTTACAATGTTCACATATTCAAATCATCTTCATACTTTCGTTATTCAAAGATTTTGTCGCATTTTTCATTTTTCAAATCTCATCAAAGTGAGTTCTGCAACGGGCATGTAGTAACTGTAAGGGTACAAGTACCGGTAGTCGGAACGTCCTGTCTAGGTTGGCATTCGTATAAATCCAATATAACGGACCAGTTTGCCTACCTGGGGACTAACGATGAGAGTACGAAGGACCTATTAGGCCAAAGCATGCCACACCAAACGTCGTTCGAACTAACCCCACTTTGAGGTGTCACCGTGTCCACACCTGGACACATTCCGAATATCATACGTTACATATTTCTCGACTTTCTCCGGTTTTAGTGTACGTAACCAGGCTAACACATGCGAACCATATGAAAAACCCGGTATTCATGGGGGCCCACATGATTACGAAGGTGAAGTATGGCGGCATGCAAGGCCCAATTACGAGCAAAGCCCAAGACATCCTATGGATGTAGTAGATTTATTATGCTATGTTTATTTTATGAATGTTCATTCCTAAATACGACACATGATCCCAAAAGCATCCAACTCATACTCTTGATATGTATTCCTTCTAGATGTCTTCTAGTCTCGCTCGTAGGAAGATGAGAGCAGGAAAAGCCCGCGAGCGCATGGCTGCCCAAATCGCTCAACAAATGGCTGCCGTAATACCCAACATTGTAATTCAAGTCCAACAAGCCCTTACCGCTAATCCCGTCAATCAAGAAGTTCAAAATATTGTCAACCCTCCCCCAAATACCACTAAATGCACCTACAAGCATTTCAAATCCTGCGACCCTACAAAATACGAAGGGACTGAAGGTGTCACCGCTCTTCTCTATTGGTTTGAAGAAATGGAAAACATTTTCCTAAATTGCGATTGCCCCGATGATCGCAAAGTGCGATATGCTACTGGTCGTTTATTTGGAATAACACTTACTTGGTGGAATACAGAGAAGGCTAAACGAGGTGTTGAAGATGCTATGACTTTGACTTGGGAAGAGTTGAAAGAACTCATGACAAGACGGTTTTGCCCAAGGAGCGAAATCAAGAAATTAGAGGATGAGTTCTATTCGTTGAAACAAAAGGAAGGCGACCACACTACATACAACAAGAGATTCCTCGAGTTAAATCAAATGGTTCCCAACTTGTTCACTCCCCACTACCGTTTGATCGAGCACTACATTCGAGGTCTTCCTTCAAAAATTCAAGACTCTGTAATAAGTACCACACCTGCAACCTTGGAAGCAGCAATGGAGTTAGTTACAGAGCTCACCGAGAACCGTATACGGAATAAAGACTTCAAGGAGGAGAAGAAGAAAGATAAAGCATCAACTGAAATTTCAAACTCCAACCAAACCGAATCCCCTTCTCAACCCATTTCCAAGAGGAAACGAGATGAGCAACTTTTCGCTGTCACCCAACGCAATCAACCAGCCTTACAAGCCGTACCCCTCCAAGCTATCCCAATCACTCAAGTAGCACCCAACCCAACCTACCCAAATAAGAAACCTTACCTTGGACCTCACCCTCAATGTAACACCTGTTTTTATCACCATCCATCTACCTTACTTTGTCGACTATGTGCGAATTGTGGACGCTATGGTCATTTGAGCAAGGTTTGCCGCACCCCTCAAAACCAAACCTCGCCCCCTACTCAAAACATGATCCAAACATATCAACAACCCCAATACCCCATGTTCCCATATGTTCGAGCTTGTTTCAATTGTGGTGACCCTACCCACTTTAGAAACACGTGCCTCAATTGGTTAACATCATAAACGCTCAAGCTCAAGCAAACCCAGTTAACCAAGCAAATCAAGAAAACCCAACCACTAGGCCACCAGCAAGAGGAAGAGTTTTCAACATCAACGCCAATCCTGTTGAAGATAATGACGGCCCAAACGAAAACACCCAACTAGTCCCTTTCACTGAAAATCAAGATTCAACTCCAACTGCTTAGTTTTATGTTTTTCTTTATGATTATCTCAATTTTCACGTGTCTCAATTTTAAATTGGAAATTTATCCAAGGATCTTAATGCGAATTACTATTCCAGTTTTGTTTTTATACTCATTGATTTAACATTCATATCATCATACCTCACGACATATCAAAGTGTCATCATTTAAAGAAGTTGAGCTGTGTCTCACTTCTACATGGACTAACCTCTCCATCATAACAAACGAGAGAGGTACTGTCATCATTCAAATACTCAAGCTTTGGTTGTTGTGTTTTTTTATGTTTTAGAGTCACATAGAACTAGTCATATCTAACGGATAAAGCCAATGAAAATTTGACGAGAATATGGTGGATACGCCGCTGGTACTTCCTATATATAAGTATTCTTGCCAAAGGATCAGAGGCATTACCAGGCGGTTATGAGAAGTTCCATGTAGGATTTAGTAACGTCTTGGTCGAAGTTTGTTTTATACTCACTGATTTAGTATTTACATCATCATACATCTCAACGTATTTCAATTTCATCATTTAAAGAAGTTGAGCTATGTCTCACTTCCACAAGGACTAACCTCTCCATCATAACAAACGAGAGAGGTACTGTCATCATTCAAACATGCATACTATCAGAATTAAGACTCAAGCTTTGGTTGTTGTGTTTGTTTATGTTTTAGAGTCACATAGGACTAATCATAACTTACTGATAAAACCAATGAAAATTTGACGAGAATATGGTGGATACGCCGCTGGTACTTCCTATATATAAGTATTCTTGTCAAAGGATCAGAGGCATTGTCAGGCGGTTATGAGAAGTTCCATGTAGGATTTAGTAATTTCTTGGTTGAAGTTCGTTTTATACTCACTGATCTAGCATTTATATCATCTCACCATTTAAAGAAATGGGATTATGTCACCATGTATACTATCAGAATTAGGACTCAGACATTGGTTGTGATGTTTATTTATGTTCTAGAGTCACATCATAGAACCAATCATAACTTACTGATAAAACCAATGAAAATTTGACAAGAATATGGTGGATACGCCGCTGGTACTTCCTATATATAAGTATTCTTGCCAAAGGATCAGAGGCATTGTCAGGCGGTTATGAGAACTTCCGTGTAGGTTGTGGTATTAGAAGTTTTGTTTTAGGATATAACCTTATCTTTCCAAACATATCAAAACTCTTGCGCATGAAATCATACTTAGTGAATCAACTCCGCTTATCAATATTTTTACCGTAGGCGACAAAAAGCGATTCCTGTAGCAGGGTACTCAACCCTTACAAGGAACGTTACCGCCTCAAACAAAAATTTAAACTCTTACTCTTTTTCTAAGTATGTAACTGTCAAATTAAACACCATCCTTAGACAAATATGCCACTACTTAAATTTCGGGACGAAATTTCTAAAAAGTAGGGGATACTGTAACAACCGTCGAAAAAAAAAACCGGATTAACCAAACCCGCTTCGTTTATTAACCGAACAACCAGTCAAAAATTTCGTTGCATATTTAATGCTTAAATTAATTTTAAACGATACATAATTAATAAGTATATTAGAATATAAAAGTTATATTTGAAAAAGTATTAAAAATAGTGATTTAAAAATAAAATGCTGAAGCCGGGACTCGAACCCGGGTCTGCCGAGAGCCAGCAAAGCCTTAACACACATCCCTTCAACCGCTCCGCCACTTGTGTTGTTTGTTAACATATTGAAACAATTAATACATAAATTAAATCTGGAAATCAAAACCCAGTTACACAGCGCGCCCAAAATCGCTGACGCCGGAAATCCCGACAAACTAGTCAAATGTTGCCGTTTCTTTTGGTCATAACGCTTACATTAACAGCCATATCGGTTATAACCGAAATAAAACCATCAATTTCATTCATTACCATAATTCCCATTGAAACCGAAAATAAAAATTCAAATTCGGGATTTATCTTTGTTCATCAGTTAAACTCACGAATCTATCCAATTACACTCTCCATTTTTGCTCAGAAAATTTCGCCGCAAGTCGCCGGAATTCTCTGTAAATTAACCGGAAATTTTCGCCGGAAAACCGAGTTCAATCCATCTTTTCTTCTTACCCAAAAATAAGATCATAGAACTCATACTGACATCACTCCCATTCACCTTAAACTTCTGAAGAATCTTTGTCGCAAGAAATTTCACTCGCCGGAAAATCTCTGCAAGTCGCCGGAAAACCGAGACTTTCATCTACACGGTAATTACTTCGATTTTTCTGTTTCATTCCATTATTGGACAAATTCTAATATCAATCCCTCACCCAGAATCTTTTCCAGACGACGTTGCCGGATTATCTGTTTTCGCCGGAAAACTTCTGAAATTTCAGAAACCTGCTGTTAACCGGTATGATCATTTCAACTTACTGATAATCGTTACCCAGTGGTTCCATTTCACATCTAATCTCTCCAAATTGTTGACTAATCCTATCAGCTGAAGCTCACCAAAACAGAGCCGACGATCTTGCCGGACTTCTGAAGAAAGATGAACAACTCGGTACAGTTAATCCTCAAACCTTTTTCTGTTCCTTACATTACGATGGCTCATAATGTTCGTTAAGTTAATTTAACAAATAACAGTCAGTTGATCGATGTCTGTGTTTTGAACGAAGAAGATGAAGTTGGGTATGTTATAACATTAATTAAAATCGATATATTGAACGGGTTAGACACACAGTCCAGCGGTGGACTGTGTGCAAACAATATGCATAACGTCTCGAGTTCGATCCTGGTCACACACATTCGCTGTAATAAAATGCCCCTTTTTATTAAACTGAACCGGGTTAACTCAGTAAGATGTTAAATATAATAATAACCAGAATATTTACCAAGTTAGACACACAGTCGAGCGGTGGACTGTGTGCCAAACTAACCCACAGGTCCCGGGTTCGAGACCTGTGGAGAGCACCGGGCGATACATTAAAATCGTTTTTAAAATAAATGATTTTCGGATTAATTTAATTAGTATATAAATATAATTAAAAACAGAAATATTTCGGGTTAGACACGTAGCTCAGTTGGTAGAGCTGCGTGCACGCGTACGGGAGGTTTCGGGTTCGAGTCCTGCCCGGCGCATACTTACACACAATAAAACCGGTCAACAAGTCAACGGTCAAAAATCAACATTTTTTTATTATTTTATTTATTTATTTAAATTAAAAATCAATTAAAAATACTTAAAAATAACATTTTTAAAGTTAGAAAATAGTCTTAAACTCACAAAAATATATCCAAAAATACTATTAAAATTGTTAATAAAATCCATCTATTTACATTATTTTTCGTTATTAATTAGGTTAGTTTTTCCTCGTCGATCAATCCTCTAAACTCGTGCGCATTCAACAGCATTCACCGAACGCACCCGAGGTGAGTGAATCTCTACAAATTCCCTGTTTAAATCACGTTTTTGGGGTGTATCATGTGTCTTACTATTTATTATATTTAAATCATTGTGCATACATCATATCATGAATAAATGTGTATTCAGCTTGTATAAACTGTTTGTGTGGTTATTGTTTAGATTTAATTTATTATTTTCAGTACATGCAATTTCATAGGCCGCCGCTCCCCATTACATTATGAGCGTTGAGCATGTTCCCCATTACATTATGAGCGTGAACCTGGCGTGCCAACATACGATCGGCTCCGTTTGATTGAGCCTTGATCGCACAGACATTTATCATTTTCAGTACATGCAATACGATCGGCTCCGTTTGATTGAGCCTTGATCGCACAGTTTCATTCATATTATATATTTATGCAAGTTGATATGTTATTGTATGCTGTTGGTTTGTTAATGTATGTTATTGTTTGTTGTTGTGTGATATCGTATGCTAATGGTTTGTTATTGTATGCTAATTGTTGTTATTGTATGTTTATTTACGTTTGTTTCATATATGAATAGTGCACAATTTTTCCATATAAAATACAACAAGAAATAAATAATAAATGTTTTCTAACAAGGTTCAGTCGCCAACTTTTTGTTGATCAAAAAACCATTTTTACACATGATACAGGTGAACAGGATGAAGCATGGAAAACATAGGAAATTGCCTTAGAAGAAAAATAATGAAGTTTAGAAGGATGAATAGAACATGTTGTATTTGTTTGATATGATTGTATGATTTCTTTTAAATTGAAATAATAAATATGAAACATTATAATAAATATCATGAGCTTTGATGAAAACCCAATCATGCCCCGGTCACCTTTTCCGCTGCGGGTCGGGGTGTGACATTTTCAGATAAGTCTTCAGGTTGTCAAGATGGAAGATTTTCACAATGTGTTCGTTTCTCAAATGGCTTCTTCATCAAATGCTAATACTCTTGCGGCGCATCAGATGAATATCGACAATGAAATGGGTACTACTCAGAAACCGCCAAAGCTAATGAGTATAGATGAGTTTGAAGGATTGAAGGAAAAGTTTGTGAATTGGCTACAAGCAAACCAATTCGACAGCTGGTTGCAGTTGAGGATGGCTACAAATGGCCAAAAGATGAGCGTGATCTAGATCTTCTGTTGAACAAGTTTTCACCAGGCGATAAAGCACAGTATGTCGCTGAGAAAAGATGATTAGCTTGATTCAACAGTCAGTAAAAGAAGATATCTTGATATTATTGCCAGAGTTTGATACTTCTCAAGAATTATGGCACTCTCTCTGTGACAAATTCAAAGGAAGTGATGAAATGGTCAAGAGCAAAAAGGCCTTAATCAAGAAAGAATTTGAGATCTTTACGATGATTAAAGGTGAAACTATGAAGCAAATGATCGATAGATACTGTCACCTCATGGTCCAGATGCGAAGACATGACATCAAAAGATCTACCGAAGAGGAAATCGAGAAGTTGGCCGATGCACTTCCTGAAGGAGAATGGACAACATATCTAACGATCCTGAAGAATAGTCCATCCTGGAGACACTTCAAGTTGTCATCTTTCATCGACAAGTTAGAAGGTCATGAAATGGAATTGATGAAGATTGCTAAATCAAAGAATGCAAATGTTGTTCAAGATGTCGGTGTCTATTACAAAAGAGGTACACAAGATACTCCGATTCAAAGCCCGAAAATTCAAACGACATTTAATGCAAATACAAATTCTTCTCCGAATCAAAGCTCTCCATATTCTGGATATTCTAGTGCTAGTTCAAGCTCCTCATTCCAAAATCAGACAAGCCAAGCTAGTTCTGATTCAATTTTTTTCTAGTGTAACGTAGCAGTTGTTCTGAAGAATGTATTTCCAGAAAAGGTGGCTAAACAACATATAACACTTCTCGCTACCGTTCTCGAATCATATGAAAGCCTTGTTGCTGGAAAGATCGATAATCCAGAAATGACGGCAGAAGATTATGATCAGGTAGACGAAGAAGAATTGTAGCTGATGGATATCAAATGGAGCCTTGCGTCCATTATCAGAAGAGTTACCAAGTTTGTGGCACTCACTGGGAGGGATATTGGTAATTCAAGTAATAAGCTTGGATTTGACAAGACGAAAGTTACATGCTTCAGGTGTCGACAAAAATGACATTTCAAACGCGAATGAAGTAATCAAGAAGCAAGTGGAAACCAAAATCCTTTCGGAAGCAGCAATGAGTACTACAAGAAAGCTCTTCAATACAAGCCATATCCAAAGAAAACACAAGTTGAAGTAGAAGACAAATCTGCAAAGAAATCCGAACAAGCTCTTGTTGCAAATCATGAAGAAGATGGTTTTGACTGGAACAGTTACATCGGAAAGAAAACTGGTGTTGCTATGATGGCAGAAGTTGTGAATGAAGCTGAAACTTCGTATGTTGATGCTGCTTTGGAAAATGCAATATTGGAAGCATACATGCGGAGAACTGAGGAAGAAGAAATAGCTTATTCCGAGATGCAGAAACAAGAAGCCTTGGAAGCAGAGGTCGAAAGGTAAAAGCTGAGGTAAGAATGTCTGAAAAGGAAGTTGTGAAAGTTGTGGAGGTTGAAAAACCTTGCACAAAGTGCGCAAATCCTTGTGAACCTTGTATTGCAAAGGTCGAAGTCATAAGAGAATTAACTGAACATAATGAAACTTTTCGTTATGATTACAGAAACATGAAAGAAGCTTATTACAAGATACAAGGCAAATATAAAAATGTCGAAAAAACTAATCTTGAAATTGTTGCTAATGAAAAAATATTAAAAGCAACAGTGATTGAAAAACAAAAAGCAATTAACATGTATGTCAACACTATTGCTGAAACAAAATGTGAGCTTCATGACATAAAAATTAAAACAGAACGTGTAAGACAGCTTTTGAAAAGCTACACCACAAATGCTTATGTCATTGATCACATTCTTCTATGATCAAATCGGAGGAAAATGATGGTAAACCAAAGCGTAAAGAATACGGAAGTGTTCCTTCACCATTCCTTGAAAATTATTCTTGCAAAAAGGATGATGGAGTTGAAAAGCCATTTGATATACTACTTTTATCTGAATTGAAAATCAATTGCCTGAGAACATTGAAGTAGACTTTACGAAATCAAACGATGACATTAAAGCAGTGGTAGAAAATGTGGTAAAGAATGTTTTGGGAAATATTCTGATGATAACAGTTCTAATTCACAGTGCGAAAATGATGATATAACATCTAAAAATGATCTAAGTGATGATCCTAACGTTGTCATGTACAAAGTTAAGGATTCTGATAGATTATATTTCGATGATAGCTTCCCGATTCGGAACGTGAAAGAAGATCAACTTGATAAAATTTTCAAACTTGTAGAAATTTCGTCAGGTGATCTCGAGAAAAACAAAAAGAAATTTTATTCTAAACCCAAAAGGAACTTTAATAACAACCGAAAGGTTAGTAGTGATTTTCCTGATAACAGGAGAGCAGGATTGGGTTTTGAGATTGAAGAAGAAGAACCGAAGAAACCAAAGTCAGCGTTTCAAGAATGCAAAGGTAAAAATATAAAGTTTGTATACGGAACAAATACGGTTCAAGAAGAAGGTATGCTTGGTAAGCAATCGAATGCTGAATTCAAGAAAGAAAAAGAACTTCGGGACAAGGCTAAGATCAAATCCACAAGTGGAGTAAAACCCACTAGTGGACATGCTTCTGATAGTCGAACTTGCTTCAAGTGCAATACGATTGGTCATATTGCTCGCAAGTGTCTAAATTTAAAGCATGTGTTTCCACGAAGGAAAAATGTGTCTAAAGAAGAAAAGCAAAAACAACCAGAGATTGTGCCCAAAAATGAATGTGTTTCTGAAATAAAACCCAAAAATGAATCTAAGTTTGAAAATTCAGTTTTTGAGAAAGGTGAAACTTCAAAGTCAAACAAAAACAAAAATGATGATTCACGGTTTATATTAAGAAAGCAAGATTCATGTCACAATCCTGGATCGCTAAAAAGAAATCTTCTGAAATTGAAAAGTCTGTTGCTGCTAAAACTGAAAATGTCAAATCAAAAGAAGCAGTCATTAAAAATGATCTTTCAAAGTTGAAAAATGACTTTATAAAACAGACAGAAAAAGAAAAGGTCGAAAAAGTTTCAATATTATCATTGGATGAAATGTTTGATGAAAATTTTGATGATGGTTATGAATTTGATTACGTTGATTATCAAGTTCAACCCAAGACCAAAAAGGCTTGGGTTTCTCTTTTCAAGTAGTTACTTTCATGTGTAGGAGTTCCTAGATCCACTTCATCAAAGTTTCAGGATTGAGGAAGCTTCAGATCAGATTTAACTTATCCAGAAATGTCATATCTTTGTCATTTTGAGGGGGGTAGTTAAGAAGAAAAGTTTTTGAAATTACAAGTGGTTGTTAAAAGGAAAAATTTTGAAAAGTCAAAATTATGAAAATCCACACCGTTGAACAGAAAAACTGATTTCAAAGTTCTTACAAGTTCATGCTTTTACAAGTGGTAAATGAGTCTAATGATTGTTTGTTAAACAATTACAGATACAGGATTGAGAAAAAGGATCAGACGACGAGGTCACGGGATCCGATTGGTTTGTTACATTTTTAGAAGAATTTCTTTAAATCTAAAATCCAAAAATATGTTTTTGATTTTAGGGGGAGTAAGAAAATTTTAAAAATTGTTGAAAAATAAAAAACATATGAAAAAGTTGAAAAATTCAAAAACATTGAAAAAGACAAAAAGATTTTGTTGTCAAAAAGGAAATGATAGTACATCAGTGGACTATCACAGTATGCTAAAGATTTGTAAAGTTTAAAAGTGATAAACAAGTCTTACTGTGGATATGTCGATAGGCTTTACACGTTCAGTAGATTGTTTGCGGGATATAAACTAAATTTTACAACTGCTTAATCTCGTGGTTTAACACATCTTGGATATATGGACTTAGTACTCCGAAATTTCGATTGAAGGGTTGCCTGATTCTGAGATACGAGGTCTTTATAGATAGTTGATATCTGGGGTATTATACAAGTTCTTCTGATTTTGCGGAAGCAATAGCCTAGAACTTCTATAATGATTTTGTTAAAAACCCCAAATAGCATGCAATCTTGAAAGGAATCGAAAGATCTAATCATTTGCAATGCTTTAAAGATTCCTTAAGTGGAACACACCTTAAAGACGAGCCTTAATCTCTTTGACGGTACGGTAGTACTAACGTTAGCTCTCAAGGTGTCGCATAACCCAGATACAGATATCAATTACACTATACTCACTTGTAAGATGAAATCTAGGGAATCTGGATTCGGGAGTATATTCAAGAGGTGGGAACCATAGTTAAGTCAAGTTTTATAATTCTTACCTAACATATCTTGGGACAGTTGTGAAACGTGATGAAGTTTAAGTGGATAAACATATCGACAATCTAGGTAAACGAGTTTAAAACTTAAAGTCTCAAAAGGGTCAACGGTACTGGTGATATGTCTCAATAAAACCGATATGGTCCTTAGACACGAATTCACAAAAATATGTCTGTAAATATGTTTGTACATAGTTTACTTAACTTGTTAAAAGTTCTGTAAATACTTTACTTACTTTTTAAAATCCAAAAAGATTTTCAACAAGCCAATGTCGGAGAACGGATCATCGAAGTCTGGTAAGAAAAAAGTTCATTAATTTGAAAGTTTAAAATTGACAAAAACATCAGTTGTTCACAACGGGTTTAACCAAGGTCATTAACTTGGACTTGGTAAACAAAATTGGTTAATCAAGGTCATTAACTTGGACTTGGTCAACTAAGTGGATTTTAATAATTGAAAATCATGAGAATGGTCAAGGTCTTAAATGTTAAAAGTAATTCAAGGTCATTAACTTGAACTTGAATAACTAAAAAGTTTTTAAAAGAAAGACACGTTCTTACAAGTAAATCTGAAACGTTTACTAGTATGCTTAAGAACTTTGGAACAGGAAGCAAAGTTTTAGGAAGAGCAGGACGAAACATGATTTATAGTAAAGCTCAAAGCAAGGGGGAGCATAGCTCGCAGCTTAGGAGGAGCTTCGATCTTAAAGTTTTATTCAAGGAAAAAGATAAAGACTCAGGAGCTTAATCAAGTCTAATGGCTACGGGGCATTCAAGAAAAGACTATGACACAGACGTTATCCAAGAGGAAGATGTCAAGGGGAGTCTGTTTTGTGCATATATCAAAAGGATGTCTACATCAAGATGACTGCGGCAACATCCAAGGGGGAGTCTGTTGGTGCATATGTCTGTTGCCTTCGTCATTAACATTATTATGTATCGAGTCTGAGCGAATAGGGTTTAATCTGTTAGAAGCGAGGCGTATTTATGTATGTAATAGGACAAGTTCGCTGGTAATGGTGCTTGGAAGGTCAAGTACGGCCGAACTTACATTCTCCACCAGCAAACTTGTTTGAGAGTTTGTAGCCAAGTTCGCTTGAAGATGGACTTGAGAAGTCAAGTTCGACCGAACTTGACTAGGTCAAGTTCGGGCGAACTTACAGTCTTATCAGCAAACTTGTTTGGCCAAGTTCGCCCATGTTGTTATCATGTAATGCATGTTCTGCCGAACTTGCTTATGCAAGTTCGGGCGAACTTGTATCTTTTATGGCCGAACTTGTGTTCCTATAAATAGGTGCCTTGGGTTTTCATTTGTAAAAGTTAGAGATTTTGGCACAGAGACGGCGAAGCTCTGTCGGATCTGGTTCTCGAATGTATATGACTTTAGATCAATGAAAACAATGTTTAAATGAGTAATTCTTGTTATTTGATTAACATGTCATTAGTTTCCGCCTAATTGGACATTAGATAACAAATTTAGGTTTCCGTGCTGTTCGTGGACGTTCCTACACCAGTGGATGCTCGCGCAACGATCAATAAGATTGCTACCCAAAACACAATTAAACAAGAAAATCGGGATCGACAATGGACTCCCTTAACGAAGTCTCCTGTGGAAGCCTTGAGCACAGAGAATTACCAATTTAAGCAACCTCAACCCATGAAGAACAAAAAGGGTCAAGACCCAAACCTCTTCTGTGACTTTCACAAAGACACAGGACACACAACTGACAATTGCACTAGCCTGCGCACCGAAATTGAAAAGGCTTTAAAAAGTGGTAAGTTGACACACTTGGTGCAATCAGTTTGAAAAGAGGTCAGGCAACTCACGCGCGGGGATGAGGGGCCAAGCAACAAGAAAATGAAACAAGTAGCCATGATCCAAGGAGGCTCGTCGCGCAAGCGCAGCTTTCAACGTTTTCGAAGTGTAAAATGGCGCGAGCAGCAAGTCATATTTCCTGTTGTTACAGGCGGACCTCAGGAAGAAAGACCAGTTGTAATCACATGAATCTTTGGTAATTACCAAACCGACTATATGTTCATTGATCCAGGAAGCTCTATGGATATTATATATGAACAATTTTTCAAGCAGTTAGATCCAGAAGATAAGGCACGCCTAGAACCAGTTGACTTCCCGTTAACTGGATTCTGCAACGAGGCTGTTTTTCCTCTCGGACAGATAGTTTTTCCCGTGATTCTTTCAGATGGTAAACACTCGTGAACCATTCAAGTAAACTTTATGGTAATGCCGGCAACTTCCCGTCACAACGTTTTGTTAGGGCGTCGAGCGCAACGTGACTTCAGCATGGTCACGTCTACGCCTCAAGCTGCATGTGGTTTCCCAACGCCAACTGGAGTAGCTATCATATTCGCTCAAAAAGAGATTATGTCTATCGAAGAACCTGTTGCTAAGGCTGCTAAACCAATGTCACCAAATGAACCTGAGAAATAGGTTCTAAACAACAAGTATCTAGAGCAACCAATTATTCTTGGTCCTGCAATTTCTATGGCAGCTCTCGTAAAAACCTTGTTGTTTCGAAATGTGGATATCTTTGCATGGACACCTGCAGACATGATAGGGGTTCCGCGCAACGTTGGAGAGCATTGTTTAAGTATCTTCCCATCAGCGGAACCAGTAGTTCAGAAAAAGCGCAGCCTGGGGACTGAAAAAACGGAAGCTATGAACGAACAAGTTGCCTAATTACTTAAAGCTAGTATTATGCGCGAAGTCAAGTATCAAACCTGGGTGGCGAACCCTGTTATGGTCAAAAAACATAACAGTGGATGGCGCATGTGTGTCGATTTTAAGGAGTTAAACAAAGCATGTCCCAAAGATTGTTACTCGCTTCCAGAAATTGACAAAAAAGTGGACTCGTTAGCAACATTTCATTGGAAATGTTTTCTCGACTGTTACAAAGGATACCATCAAGTGCTGATGAAACAAGAGGATGAAGACAAGACGGCCTTCCGTGCGGAGAAAGGTATTTTCTGTTATACAAAAATGCCTTTTGTGCTCCGCAATGCGGGGGCCATATTTTAGCGACTTATGGATTCAGTTTTTGGAGATGACATTAGGAAAACCGTTGAAGTGTATATTGATGACCTAGTCATCATGAGCCATACAGAAGAAACGATGTTAGAAAACATTCAGAAAACTTTTAATTCCTTACGAAATGTCAATTTGAAGTTAAACCCAAGCAAGTGTTCTTTTGGCATGGAAGAGGGCAAGTTCCTCGGAATCATCGTCACAAAGAATGGGTTCAAAGTCAATCCAGAGAAAGTTGAGGCAATTAAAAGTATGACATTGCCAGCAAGTGTAAAGGAAATGCATAGATTGGCGGGATGATTAGCTGCTCTCAATCGTTTCCTCGCGAACCATGCAGCAAAGTCTTACCCTTTCATCCGAACCTTACGCAACTGCGTAAAGAAAGAAAATCTCAATGGACGTCAGAGGTAGAGAAAGCTTTTCAAGATATGAAGGACTGTCTAATTCAATTACCAACTTTGACAGCTCCGCGCAACAAAGAACCTCTAATTCTTTATCTTGCTGCATCTGAATTGGCAGTAGGAGCAGTTTTGCTTGTTGAACGAGAAGGTGTTCAGACGCCTATTTATTACATCAGCAAAATGCTAAATGACCCAGAATCTCGATACTCAATGATGGAAAAACTGGTACTTGCGCTTGTCCACGCGTCGCGTAGGATTCGCAGATATTTCTCAGGGCATGTCATCAATGTCTTGATAAACTATCATCTTGGTCAAATTCCTTCTAACCAGACGTCTCAGGATGATTAGCCAAATGGGCTATCGAACTAGGTGGTCACAATATTGTTTACAAGCCAAGGCCAGCAATTATAGCCGAAGTGCCAGCAGATAAAGCGCAAGAATGCAAAGAGATTCAAAATCCGGTTCCAATTACGGATGATAAAGAATGGCTATTGCATACAGATGGCGCATCTAATAGTCATGGAGCAGGCGCAGGCCTCCGACTAGCCAATCAAGATAACCAAGAATTCACTTATGCTATACGTCTAGATTTCAAAAGCACAAACAACGAGGCTGAGTATGAGGCATTTCTGGTAGGGTTGCGCCTTGCTATAAAAATGGGCGCGACAAATTTAACGGCGCATATTGATTCTCGACTAGTAGCTGAACAAATCAATGGCAATTATGATGCGCGAGGCGATGTTATGGCATTATACCTGGAACAAGCCAAATCATTAATCAGTCAGTTCCGACAGTTTAAAGTTGCACACGTCAATAGAAGTGACAACAAACATGCTGACGCATTAAGAAAACTTGTCGAATAGGCTAGATAGAGCGTGTGTTGAATATTGTATAGGTTAGAATCGAACACACGACCGAAATATAGAGATTTCAGTGTAAAAGGGAACAAGTTCGCCCGAACTTGACCTTTATTGGTTAAGTTCGCCCGAACTTGATGTGCCTTTAGTCAAGTTCGCTCGAACTTGACTAATGCAGGCCAAGTTCGCTCGAGAATGCTCTTAGGAAGTCAAGTTCGGCCGAACTTGACTAGGTCAAGTTCGCCCGAACTTCCATACACTCCAGCGAACTTGTCTCCCTATATATGTTGTTCATTTGTCATTATATATCGTTAGAATCGTATCAACGAGTCGATTTTAAAGATATAATCGGGTAAAAATTGTTTTCAAAAAATTTTTAAACGTTTTTAACGTACTGATCGTGCTAAATTTGTCTGTTGCTAATCAATTTCAAAGTGTTTTTGATCATATTTTCAGATAAGTCTTCAGGTTGTCAAGATGGTAGATTTTCACAATGTGTTCGTTTCTCAAATGGCTTCTTCATCAAATGCTAATACTCTTGCGGCGAATCAGATGAATATCGACAATGAAATGGGTACTACTCAGAAACCGCCAAAGCTAATGAGTATAGACGAGTTTGAAGGATGGAAGGAAAAGTTTGTGAATTGGATACAAGCAAACCAATTCGACAGCTGGGTTGCAGTTGAGGGTTGCAGTTGAGGATGGCTACAAATGGCCAAAAGATGAGCGTGATCAAGATCTTCCGTTGAACAAGTTTTCACCAGGCGACAAAGCACAGTATGTCGCATTCGTGCAACGATACATCAAAAAATAACTACAACATCAAGCAAATTCTAAACAATCTAGGTGTTCACATAAAAAAGTACTTGCGCATTTGCGCAACGATACATCAAAAAATAACTACAACATCAAGCAAATTCTAAACAATCTAGTTGCCCTTTTCTACAACTTTTTCACTTCTCCGCCACTGCAAAGATTTCTTTTTATCTGTCTACAAAATCGTCATGTTGCAGCGCAACATCCACTAAATCCATGATTGGGATCTGCAAATGATCATAGTTTTCTTTGGCAGCAGTGTAAATGGCGGAAGTATTAATCCCATGAGTAGCGGCTCGGCTTGTATCCCATTGGGTCTGCAAAGCATATGCCACGTGTAGTGTGCATTCCTTGTAGCCTTTGGCGTGACCATCATTGCAAGCCACTACCATCAGCCCTGCCACTCTTTCGTCTAACTCCGTAGAGTTTAAGATGACATTTGCAATCTGTATACAAACGCATCAGTATAAGTTATGGTACTTAATCAAGACATAATATTGCGAGATAAGGATAATACCTCCACAATCCCATACTCGCGCAACCAAGTGAGCTGATTCATCAATGATTCTGCTAGGCTTTCGGCTGTGGCACGAGCGACCTCCGTGTTGTTGAGTTTTTGCTCATCTTCAGTCAAACATCGGGTCAACTCGGCTTTTTCGGTTTGATGAAGTTTGATATCCTTTTTCAAGGAATCAATCTCTGCCTGCAGTCGCTCCTGATCAAACAAACATAGAGGTTAGCTCATCAATCTCTTTATTCTTAAGGAGGAGAGTCATTTTGGTCGCTACCTCATTCTGCTCGCTCCTCTCCCTGTGAGAACGAGCTTCCTCCGCCGCAGCTACCACATCGGTTTTCTCTTTTTTAAGCTTCTCAATTTTGTTGCAAAGAGAATTTTTTTCATTATTATCACGATCACAAGCCTCTACAAAGCGCTTGCGATCTACAGCATGCTGCGCGGCAGCGGCCTCATACTTGTTTTTCCAGCTGGTGGCGGACCATTCTTCAGTTTTCTTCTCCGATTCAAATTTGGCTTGCTTGGCCTCTAGCTCAACCAACATCTTCTTCGCCTTCTCATTTTCAACCTCAACTTTGAACTTCTTGGACTCAAACTCGTCCCAGTCCTTGTTCATGTTGCGCCACTCGCGCACGATACGATGAGTCACAGATGAGGCCTGCGCCGTCTCCAGAAGATAGGCTTGATAAATTTGATCATGATTTTGATCTTCCTGGCGTTTTACTTCCGCTAGTGGATATATTCCCTTATACCATTCCCTGCAAGCTTGCGGATCGGTAAAGGTGTCACCTTGTTTCAGTTTCCACACCGACTCATGTACGGTGGCAGCTCTTCTGGCGAAAAAAGTTCGATAATAATAATCTCCAAGAGTTTCCTCAGGATGGATAGGCGACTTCTCTTCAGGATCGTCGAAAAATGAGGAAAACCCTTCGCCAGTGGTAGAGGGACCCACTCCCTTAATTGTTGAAGCAATTTTTTTGGCATGAGTGGGGGAGGCATTCGTCTCTTTGGTCGCAACTTGAGTCCCTGAATCAGAGGGGGCAGTATCTTTAACCTGCTCGCCAGCAGGATTCTTAGTAGCAGTCTTTTTTGGCTCTTCTTCTGGAGCCACCTTTTCTGGTTTCTCTGGAATAATCGGGTCCGCATCAGAGATAGGTGCGTGTGGGTCCACATCGCCCCTTCAATATCTTCAGGCTTGCGCGGGGATGGTATGGAGGATGATGTGACCGGCGCGGCCTTCACATGTTTCTCTGCAACAAAAAAAGCAGAATGATCAACACAGAATTCTAAGTGTAAGACAGTGCACAACTATTACAACAGAATGTGCAACAAATAGACATACCAGGAGAAAACTTCTTTTCAAGAGCATCTAGGTTGCTCTTCTTGCCAATCCGCGGCCGCGCAACTTTTTTCGGCGGAGAAGGTGGTGCAGTCTCAGATTCTTTCCTCTTTTTTGAGGTGCGCTTCAACGCCTCGTCCGGGCTTGAAGGTATTTCCAAGGGTTCGCCGGGTTAGAAGCAGGGATAGATGATGTGTCAATAGGCTCTGGTTTTGGTTTCTTCAAACAGGCGCAAGACCTTCTAATGAGTCCGACACCACCACGTAATCACACCAAGAATCAGATACGAGACGCGTACCTTTCTTACCCTCAGTTTTTACAGCTACAGATGTCTTGGTTTTTTGACCATCTGGTTTGGAGGAGGGTGGCGCAGCAGCAGCAGTCGGTTTCTTTTTCTTCTTAGAATCAGTGTCTACGCTCAAGTTTAGCAAATCACCTACATAATCGATGATAAAGGGAAAAACGTTGCGCCATAAGTTACATTGCAATATTACTTAGAATTAATATCCAACAGTAATATTACAATTCTAACTCAGGCTTTACAATATATGATGTACCAGTAGTAGAAGAGGGCTGCGCATTGAGGTTTTCTTTCTTGGGGATTTCAAAAATCCCCAAGATTTGATCAAACCAAGGGTCTTCATTTTCTTCAAGTGGCACAAATGCCATCTTTCCATTGTCTCTCTTGAAAGAGACCAGGTATAACGGTGAAACTGTATCACAAAGCATAACAAGGATCATCATCAATATACACTTATAACAGATGATCATAACAAGTTATGAAAGGAACATACCAACTCCATCTTCAGTGTAAACTGGTTTCTCTTGGCGTTCTTTCTTCCACGGGATGCTCATCCCAACAGCAATTAACATCCTTTCTAGCAAAATAATGTTGGGCACATCCTTAATATTTTGATACCACACTTCGTTGGTAGGAATGGCCACCGTCTCCAGTTCTATCTCCTCTCCGGCCCTGAACGTTATCGTCGTCGGGATAACCGCCGCCTTCACATAAAAAAACTTTTGTTTCCAGTCATGGTACGACTTCGGAGGCACAAGTAACAAGCGTTTGGCTTGAAGACACTGTTGGAACGAATCGAATCCTAGAGCATAGTGCAACTGGTAAAAAACCCGAAACTTCTCAACCGTCGGAATAATGTTCACCGATCGGCAAACAAATTCAAAGTACCTGATTCTGACCATTCCCATGGGATTCAACTGAGAGATATGGAATTTGTAGAAGTCAAGAATTTCCAGCATAAAATGGGTCACCGGAAGCCGGAAGTTGCCTTCGGAAAAAAAATCAAAGAATAAAGTGATGTAGCCAGCCAGAGCATCTGTCGCCGTGGAACCCTCCTTAGGGTAAAATGCTCCCCAGGACTTGGCAAACAAGACATTATTAACCAAAGTGTCAAAATCTTCCTTCTTCCATTTTAACGGTGGAAGTAACGATGTCGCCGACGTCTCGATCCTCCCGGAACTGGTACCAGTAGCCATGGTTCTATGAAGGTAAATTTCTTAAGAAAAAAGGGAATATCAGAGAAGAAGAAGAGGAAATTTCAAATGTTGAAGGCAAAGAGATTTTGAAAGCATAAGGAAAAGGGCATCCGATCGTATTCTATTTATAGTGATCGCAATAAATGCCCTGGTAAAAGGGTAACCGCCTCCATGCTTTTTGCAGACACGAGACACTAGCAGGGCGAGTGGGGAACAGTAACTGTCACTCACGCGTGCATGTGAGTCATTTTTGCTGTCAGGCATTAATGTTATACGATTGACACCTGTTGACAGCTGTCAAACAGTGCTCAAAACGTCACAACGGCACGTGTTCTCTTACCAACCCCTGACACAAGACAGCTTTTTCAAAATTCAAAATTGCCTCTTCTTATCTAGAAGTTTTCTTCTCCAGGAAGTTTCCTTTTGCCTTCAGCGCAACTATCTATCAGCATGCAATACACCATTTTTATTTAGTCCAGTGCTCCACCTACTTGCTACTTGCGCATAAGAGCAACACTGGACTGGGGGGACTTGAAGGGGTATGGTCCCAAAAACCTTGCGCCAAGCAAGGGAACCATACCCATTATTAACTGCCAAGGAAACCTTGTGCAGACTTCTCTGCCAAAGAAAGACTTCACTAAACTCTGCGCCAGGTATCCAAAGAAGGAAAGGATCATTTAACTACCTTGCGCGGGCTCGCGTAAGGTTCAAAGTTAACATTGATTAATTTACTTGGGTGATATTTCATTCATAAACCTTGCGCAGACATTTGTACCAAAGAAGGAACTCAGCAGACGTTGCGCTAAACACAAAGAAGGGAAAAGATCATTTAGCTACCTTGCGCCGGCTCGCGTAAGGAAGATAGTTAATCTTGAGAATTCCCTGCCATTATAGGTTCTCAGAAACCTTGCGCAACCAACATCACAACAGAGGAGGTTTACAACTCTCTACACCAAGCATCTAAAAGGGAAAGGATCATTTAACTACCTTGCACCCCCCTGCAAGGAAACAGTTAATCCTGAAAGACTTTTCCTTCGCAAAAATTTCGGTCTACAAGAAATAATGCAGAAGCAAAGGGAATCTTTTCTGTTGTAACAGAATGCACACGTGGTGAGTAGTAGATAGGTTACAGCTGTGAAATCTTCTAGAAGCCATTAATACACAATCGTGCGGAGCATCTTTCAGTTGTAACCAAATGCCACATGCAGCATGGCAGCATCTAGGACATCAAGAAAAGATCATGGTGATGGCATGGTTGCATCAAAGAAATAGAATGATCTCATGATGACACGTGGCATCTATCTAGCCGTTGACGACACGTCAATTCATGTGCATAAACTGTAAAGGCAAACACTAATCGGAATGGCAAAGATTCCGTTAAGTTTTTACCTCTCCTTTTGGCACCCAAAATCTGGCTATAAATAGGTAACTTCAGGTACAAGAAAGCCATTCACTCTCACTTACTCTCTCTCTTACTTCACTTAAGCTTTTCTTCAAATACCAATACTTATTCTCACGCCGGAGGATGGTCACGAAGAGAACCCCCCTTCTCCCCTGACGAGGCTAACAGCGTTTCTGTTTTGCAGGTATCATCGGAAGTAATTGCAAACATCATCGTTGTGAAACCAAACGAGAGATTAACCTTTTATTCAAGGAACCAAACCCTAGATCTGACCAGATTCCGATCTGTTAGGTCTATGTTTCTTCAATAAGTTTCACATATTTATCTTTTCTTTTCTAACTCCACCTAGAGGGTATGTACCACATAAGTCACCATCCCCGTGGCAATACCATAGGCTTTGTCAATACATAACTAGCTCAATTGATGGATATATGGAATTTTTTTGGCCACCACCTTGTTTCGGATTTATTTTCATAAAAAACAGATGTGCCATTTAATCAGAATACTTATAAGCTTTTTATTTATAGCAGAATCCCTTATACTCTCTACAGTTTCAGCTTTACTATAGCTCCTAAGGTGAGAACCCACAAGATTCCTAATATTTACTATTTATATCAATCCTAAGAAACCTTTCAACCGGCTAGGCCTACCCACATATCCTAAATTAGACGTGGTTTCGACCGTTTTATCATCTCATATATATAATAATTGAAAACCAACGATCTGATTATACCTATCATTTTCCATTTTGTGCAAATATCTTTATGAAACATTTTCAATTTTTTTCAAATTTTTCAATTTTTGCCAATTTAAACCACTTCAAACATTTGAAATCATCAACCTACCAACCCTATCTCGGTTACCGCATCCCACACTTGGATACATTGTCCCCAATGTATAATCTAATTTATAATTCTAACTCGAGAGATACCACCTACGAACCATAAACGGCGAACGACCTAGATCAACTCAACACATAACACCACTCCCAACACAATGGTTCACACCACCAAAAACACAAAAATAATAAAATGCAAGATAGAGAAACATATGCACCTGATCAGAAAATCAGTGAGTGTTGGTAGTAGTGCCGCTGCTGCGCTCTAACCGGAATATACGCATCCCATGGATTCTTTCATATCTCACCAGTCACCAGGGATGTTGCCAAATATCCCCACACTTGAATCATTGTATCCGTGAGGATTGAAACGTAGTAACTTGCAAGAGACAAACGCAAACGCACCAAAATAAAAGAAACCAAAGTACGATACTCTACATCCTCCGGCTGCCTCCCGAGAGCGTTAAGTTTTAGGTCTTCAGCCAGCCCGTACTTGACGTGCTCAGGGTGGTTTCGATGCCTTCTTGCCTCCCCACTTCCCTATGTATGACTCCATCCAGTTTTGTGGGAGATTTGCAGCGTCACGCTTGTTGGGTCAGATTAAGCTTGATTGCCCCACTCATTCCCACCAGCAGGTGGTTTTCCTTCATCTGATTGCCTTCTTGCATTCACTCTTTTCACCCGATCTCCGTCACATTCAACTTTCAACCTGTAAAACTCAACACCACTCGCATTTGACCTGGCTGTGCTAACACTTGAAACATGTTCATTAGTAGCAACTATGTGACGCAAGTCATCAACAATATCGTAAGAAATGGATTTTAAAAACACATTAAAGTACAACTTACGATTCTCATAGCTCATATGACCATTTCGTTTCTGCAATCGATTTGGGCGTTTGCTGTATACAAGAATGGGCGACCCAAAACTACATGTGGCTGCTCGTGTGTCTTTGATGGTGCATAGTCTATCAACATGAAGTCCACCAGGTAATAGAAATCTCTAAGTTGGATCATAGCGTCCTTCACAGCCCCCGGGGTTGTCTCCAACTCGCGTCAGCAAATACCGCCATGCTGTCAACCGCGTGTGACGGACCAAAGTCATACTGGTCGTACAGGCTGCCAGGGAGTACACTCATCCCCGCTCCATAATCCAACAACGCCTTGTGGATTTTGAACTTCCCAACTCGAATCGGAATGACCGGCTCTCCTGCATCACTTGTTTCAGTCACACCTTAATCATATGAGTAACAGAAGAATTTAGAAATTTGTCATTTAAATCATTTTAGGAACGAAGCTTACCTCGTTGATCAGTTTGTTTTCCACATTCTTAGGGTTGGTTTGCGTGTTACTCGGCAACTTCCCGTTATGTTGCTTCAAGTTAGCTACCCCGCTTGCTAACTGTCCCATCTGTGTGGTCAACGATTGGATGGCTTTATCCCGAATCTCATCCTTTTGTTCCCGAGCGTCATCCAGTTGATTCCTCTTCTACATCTCTGCTTGCATCGCCTTCAGGATCTCCATCATCTCACAACTACCCTGCCCACCACCCTACTGGTAGCTTGTTTGATAACCAAAACTGTTACCCCTTTGATAATTCTAATTACGGGGCTGGAAATATTGGTTATTACCTTGGAAACCCGAACATCTGTTCCCATTACCTTGTAGCATATTTACCTCATCATGCACACCTACAATACTGGGGCACTGATCAACTATGTGCCCTAGATCCCCGCAATGTCCACACACTGGGAACTGTCCCCCTACTTCAGGTGGGTTCTCTACCGCTCTCACTACCGCATGCGAAGCTTTTCTAGAAGATTGAGTCTTTCGCTTTGAAGTGCTCGCCATTTTCTCCAACTAGTCCCAGTCTATATGCTCATAATTAGTACCGAATGTGCCATTCATTATAGAGCTGAGATCGCGAGCAACTTCCGGGGTCAACCCCTCGTGAAAAGCAATAAATAACTCCCACAATTGTATGCCATGATGTGGCCAGTTCTTCAACAACATCTTGAATTGGTTGAAAGATTCATGAAATAACTCACCTGATTGTTGTTGGAAGTTCCGGATGTCCCTATGAGCCTCATTGGTCCTTTGCGGCGTATAGAATTCATCAAAAAACAGTTGCTGCATGTCAGGCCATGTGAATATCGAGGCGGATGGTAGTGAGTGGAAACATTGTTGTGCCTTATCTTCAAGTGTGAATTGGAATAGTACCAATTTCACATCATTCGATGTGAAACCTTGGCCCCCGATGGTATTGCACCGGGCATCATAAGCAGCAATGTGAAGGTACGGTTCCTCAGTGGCCAACCCGTGATACTTAGGCAAACTTTGGATAGATTGTCACACCCCAACCGATGGCGGAAACATCGGGGCGCGGCACTAGGCGAACCAGAATTTCGAGATCATTCAAAGCTTGAGAGTCACGAAGACTATACACATAGCTTCGTCGACTGAGAGCATTGACTACGACGTTTGCTTTACCAGGATGGTAGCGTATCTCACAATTGTAGTCGTTGAGAAGTTCAACCATCTGTGCTGGCGCATGTTCAGTTCTTTTTTATTAAAGATAGGTTGTAAGCTCTTATGGTTGGTGAAGACCGTACACTTGGTATCGTAAAGGTAATGTCGCCATATCTTTAATGCAAAAACAATTTCACCAAGTTCGAGATCGTGGGTAGTGTAGTTCATCTCTGGATCTTGAGTTGTCGAGATGCATACGCGATAACCTTATCTCGTTGCATAAGAACACAACCAAGACCAAGATTAGAGGCATCGCAATAAACAACGAAACCGTCGTTTCCATGGATAGAGCGAGTACGGGGGCGTTGCATAGCATACGTTTGAGAGTTTGAAAGGCTTCCTCTTGTTTAGAATCCCAAACGAAAGGCTTGCCCATATGAGTTAAAGCAGTAAGTGGAACGGTGATTTTTGAAAAGTCGACGATGAATCGACGGTAGTAACCCGCAATCCAAGGAAAGAACGGATTTCAGACTTCGGTGTAATCCAACTCTTTACCGCTTCTATCTTTGCAGGGTCGACATGAATTCCTTGACTGTTAACGATATGACCGAGAAATTGGACTTCCTCGAGCCAGAATTCACACTTGGAGAACTTGGTATAAAGGCGATTCCCTTGAAGGAGTTCGAGAACTAAATGGAGATGTCGTGCATGTTCGGCTCTCGACTTCGAGTAAATGAGGATGTCATCGATAAACACAATGACGAAACGATCCAAGAAGGCTTTACACACACGGTTCATCAAATCCATGAAGACCGCGGGTGCATTTGTGAGACCAAAAGGCATGACCACGAATTCAAACTGGCCATAACGAGTACGAAAGGCGGTTTTTGGAATATCTTCTTCTAACACACGTAACTGATGATAACCGGAACGTAAATCGATCTTAGAAAAACAAGCAGCACCTTGAAGCTGATCAAACAAATCATCGATTCGAGGAAGAGGGTAGCGGTTCTTTATCGTGAGTTTATTAAGTTCACGATAACCGATGCACATTTGGAACGTCCCATCTTTCTTTTTCACAAAAAGAACGGGTGCGCCCCACGACGAAGTGCTCGGGCGTATGAAGCCTTTATCAAGAAGCTCTTGAAGTTGGCTAGATAGCTCGCGCATTTCTGATGGTGCAAGCCGATAGGGAGCTTTAGCAACTGGAGTAGCACCAGGAATTAGATCAATACGGAATTCAACATCACGAGTAGGGGTAAACCAGGTAAGTCGTCGGGAAAAACTTTAGGAAATTCACAAACGACGGGTACATCTTTCCAGGTTTTCTTTTCTTTCTCCGGGTTCACGATATGGGCTAGGAATGCGATGCATTGCTTTCGCAAACACTTGCTTGATTAGGTACAAGACATAAGCATCAACTTCTTTGAGGGAGTCTCACCGTAAACATGGAGTTGATCACCGTTAGGAAGAGGAAAACGAATCATTTTATCAAAACAAACAACTTCAGCATGGTTCTCACGAAGAAAATCCATGCCTACTATGATATCGAAGCTACCTAATTGCATAGGTATGAGATGGATCGAGAAGATGTGGTTGATGAGATCGAGAGTACAACCACGTAGGACGGAGTTAACAGTAACGATTCTTCCGGTGGCGACTTCAACATCGAAAGTCTTTGAGAGTTTAGTGCGTTTACATTTTAAAAGCTTTTCGAATTCTAATGATACAAAACAGTTATCAGCACCAGAATCAAATAAACAGGAAGTATAAATACCATTAACAAGGAACGTACCGTTGACAACATTGTTGTCGTTCTGAGCCTGACGATGATTGAGATTGAAGGCTCTTCCACGCCCAGCCTGTGGTTGCTGCTGCTGCTGTGGTGGCTGTGGTTGTGGCTGCTGCTGGGGCTCTTGCTTCACGGCTTTGTTTGGGCAGACATTGCTAAGGTGGTTTGGATCACCACAAGTGTAGCAAGCACGTGCTTTTGGGACTGGTGCTTGCTGCTGGGGCTGCTGCTGGTTGGTTTGAGGAGCACGAGGTGGAGCTGGTAGTGCTGTTGGTGCTTGAGGAGCTGGCTGACAAGGACCACTACGGTAGCTGATAGTGAAATGGCCGATGTTGCAGTTGGTACAGAAACGGCAATTGCCTCCAACTGGGTGATGATAGGTACACTTCGAACATAACGGGTGAGGACCAGTGTATGCACGCTTTGCAGGAGGTGTGTTTGGTGTAGTAGCCTGAAACGGCTGAGAGTTCAACGGTGCGACAGCTGCACAGTTCTTGCTCGGGTTTTCTCTTTTGCGACCTCGGTGACTGGACTTTGATTCTCGAGATGGCTCGGTAGTAGCACTCGGCTTGGTGATACCTTGGTTTGTGACTTTGTTGTTCTTGAAGTAACCAGCCTGAACACGCTTTTCATTGATTTCGGCTGCAAGCTGATAGGTATCCTCGATGGTAGTAGGGCGAGCTGCTTGGACAAAATCCGCAACACAGTCAGGTAAAGCGCGGAGGTATTTCTTGATTGCTTTCTCAGCGGTGTCCACCTGACTGGGGCAAATGATACTGAGCTGCTTGAATCGAGCAGTGAGACCTGCGTTGTCGAGACCATCTTGCTTAATATCCCAAAATTCATTCTCCAGTTTCTGAACTTCATGGGGAGGACAAAATTCTTTCACCATGATTTCCTTGAGTTCCTCCCAAGTGAGCCCGTAAGCTTCGTCGTTTTGGCGCTTGTTGCGCTCCGCGGTCCACCAATCAAGTGCCCTAGATTGGAGAATGTCGGTAGCGTTGATGGTGCGCAGAGCTTCGGGGCATCCGCTTTGGCAGAACGTGACCTCGATGGAATCGAACCAATGAAACATATCACTTGGTCCTTCCGTGCCAGAGAAAGTAAGAGGTCCTCACGCCTTGAATTGCTTGAAGCTGAACGAAGTCTTTGGCGTGTCGGTTTTGGAATCGATGGATGAATTGTTGCTGACAACATGGATCTCGCTGACAATCTGGGGAATCACCTTGGCCATCTGCTTGGCCACGAGCGAGGCGATTCGCTTGTTGGCATTGTTGTGCTGGATGTTCCTCCTAGTGTGAGATCCCATGGAAGACATCTACATGAAGGATTTGATTGGGTGAGATTCGATTATAGTAGGTTTATGTTCAAAAGTTTACTATTATTTATTATTCGAGTAAGGCACAAAATCACATAAACACGTAGGCAAGTAAACACGTAGGCACATAAGCACATAAGTACATAATCACATAAGTCACGTAGGCACGTAGTCACATAATTCATGTAAGCATATATTTTGCATGTATTCATCTTCAATCTAAAACATGCGTAGCGCGTACGAGATGCGATATATAAGCGTAATAAGCGAGTAAAGCTGCGGATGAGGACATTCGCGTCGGAGAGTTGAGCGTTTTAGTTTGGTTGGTGGTTAATTAGCGTTTTAGATTTCGAGAGTTGTGCGAGTAGTGCATATATCGATAGCGCGTAAAAGCGATAAATCGATAAAGCATAAAATTCGTAAAATTTTAAACACATAAATAATAATAAAACTCGATGATGCGTAAATCGGCGATTTCAGGCTTAAATCAATTTTGGAGTGTCCTGGGTTTTGAGACAGCGACTACCCAAAGCGGTTCAAAAATCCTCTGAGTTCGGACACACGATTTGGCCTAATAGACAAATGCTCTCGCCATATAACAGTTAACGACATTTATCCTTCCAGTTACGTCGTGTTCCGAGTCATCAAAATAATCGAGACTTTGGTGAGATTGAAAATCGAGGAGTGGAACTAGTTATTAAGGTGCGGGTTTCACCCCTAACTTAACAACTTCATTCCTAGTTGTGGTTATGCTCACCGATCACATCGGGAGTTCCACTAGATAGAAATGGAGATTTTCGTCGAGACTTTGATATCACTCCTAACTCAGCGAAGGTATCTCGTGCGATAGAGGATGTGCGGAGTGAATGATCTTATCGAGAGTTCTTGGTTTTCACACCTAATCTCGACTTGATCACTCGTTTGGTGTGATACGAGCGTTCTTCACGTGTATTGTGGCAGCTTTAGGAAAAGCATAGTTTAAAAGTCTGTTTCGTAGATGTAGGATCAAGTTCGGGCGAAGTTGACCAACTTCGAGCAAACTTGATCTTCGAGCGAACTTGTTGTATGTGTTTTAAGAGGGGACTAGCAACTTCGGGCGAACTTGGTCAAGCTCGGGCGAACTTGATCAATTTCGAGCGAACTTGGCCTACTTCGAGCAAAGTTGTCAGTTCGTACCAGTGTCGAGCGTTTAATCGATGCGTAACGGTCTGATTTGGTATCCTAACTATAGACTAGGTCAAACATGGCAGTTCTACCTAAATTTCCCTATAGTTATGGCTCTGATACCAATCTGTCACACCCCAACCGATGGCGGAAACATCGGGGCGTGGCACTAGGCGAACCAGATTGCTCGAGAGATTCCGTAACAACTAATTAAGTGATAATATTTAAACGTCCAATATCCCATACTATTAAACAATAAAATCCTCAAATAAGTTATTACAAACATCAAATAATCTCCCAAACATGTCTAATTCGATATCCCCTAGATTTAAGGTAAGATCCTAATCCAATTCAGTAAGAAGTCATCAACCTGCCACATATGTTAAAATAAAACGCCAATTTTATTAAGTAAATGTGAGCATACAGGTTTGCGTACTTAATAGATAAATTGTTTAGCATACACCGCATGACATACGTAAGAGTTGTGAACTATGTAACTACTTAGATTCAAGAAAACCAACAAACCGCGATTGATCGAGGCATGCGAACAAGTGTCCACAGCTTAAAGAGAAAATAAATATGAAATAAAAATGCGAGCCTTAACAACCCTGGGCCTCCGGGTGGCGGGTCAACCTATAGCAAGTTATCATGTTAAGGGTGGCGTACTAGCAATCAAGTAACACATACAATTCAGCAGATTTCATGTATAGTCTTGTATATCGGATTGCGAATAAGCGTTTGAGAGTTGTGTGATGTGATTTGATATAAGAACATATGTGACACCCAAAAGTGCGTTTAAGCGTAAAGGGGTTCAAGTATACTCACAGTTGGTGCATTAGAGAGAGAGACGGGATCTGATGAAGATGGAAAGGAGCGTCGGATCAGCCTGTAAATGAACAGAGGTGCATCAGTCTTTCGAAATGCTGAAACAGTTAACGGTTGAAGGAACAGTAGACAAGTTTAGGCGAACTTGTACCTTAGGGTACAAGTTCGGGCAAACTTGTGCTGTTATCCCTTGGCAGAGTACAAGTTCGGGCGAACTTGTGTGTTTTCTGTCAAAGTTGATCAAGTTCGGGTGAACTTGGTCACCAATCTGGTGACAAGTTCGAGCGGACTTGATATTTTCCGAGCGAACTTGGTTGTTTTGGCATCCAATTCGTGCGTTTTCACGTCGTTTGCTGAGGAAATCGAGTGTCCATCCCTCCAACCTTAAGCTACTGAGCAAAACCTAGGCTGGAGAGGTCTTTTGGAGCGAGTTTTAGCCATTTTACAGAAACTCGGACTAATCCGGGCGAACTTGATGGTTCGTACGGTTAGTCCAGTTTGTGCAAAGTGACAGTTTCGTCCTTGTGCTTCCGGATCTGAGATCTTGCTTGACAACGCCTCGTTCCACTTCAAAGTGAATGAAACATACGTCATTTAGTCCGAATTTGTGTGGAAATCGATGTTTAAAAGGTTTTACTTAGATCTAAGTAAGATCTAAGTGAAAACAGAAGTTTTGTAGAAACAGATGAAAGTTTTCGTAAACAGAAAAGTTTTGATGAAATCAAAGGTAAAACCTTGTGCAAAATTGTTGTAAACGTTGTTGTTTGCATGAAAACAAGTTGATTCTTACTTGGAAATCAAAGGTTTCGGTTTCGGGTGGTTTCGGGCGAACTTGCAGCAAGGAGTGCACGAATGGAGGTGTTGGGTATTTTTAGGTGAGGTGAGAATGAGCTGGAAATGATCAAGTTCGAGCGAACTGCACAAGTTCGGGCGAACTTGGTACAAGTTCGAGCGAACTTGATGAATTTCTTTGATTTGGAAGCCAGTTCGGGCGAACTTGGCTTATATGTTGAGTTCTGATAGCCTGAGCAAGTTTGGGCGAACTTGGGTTGTCCAAGTTCGGTCGAACTTGGCATAAAGGCTAAGGTTTGTTCGTTATTTTCGTGTTAGGCGTTCGTTTGGCGATTCGATTCGTAATAGATAGCTATATTAAGCGTTTTAGCGAAGCGTTAAGCGTTTTATTACCATTGCATTGAGAAGAGCGAGTTGCGTGAGTGTGCGAGCGTTTTAGCGATAGCAATCCATAACATAAACAAATATAACACACACATAAACATAATTCCACATAGTTAATTGCGTTTGCGATGCGATGAGGTAAGCGATGCGATGGCACAAGTGGTTATTGTACAACAACACACTCGGCTATTAAAGTAACACAATTACTTGTGAGTGTGTTTGAGTTAGCGTTGAGTATAATAGGCGATTAGATGCGATATTGATGTGACAAAATATAATTATCTTAACATAAACTTTTCCATAATCAAATCTCGGAGTACAACGATCGGTATAAACGAAATAACGGAAATAGACTAAAACAAATTAACAACGAAATTGGTGGTTGTTACATAGATTGTGCCCGCACCTCGAATAATCGGCCTCGTAGTTGAGGTATGACTACCGGTGAGGGATTGTTAGCAATGGCGGGTTTAAAGTGACTCTCAATGCCCTCACCGGTCCCCGATCGTATCTTCTTGGGATGCCTTCGGGTTGATTAACCAAGGGAACTTGGTTTCTCGAAAGTGACCTTTGCGGAGCAATTGGTTGCTGCCTCGGTATTTACTATACTGGTTGTGGTATTGGCACATTTACTGGTCTCGTATTAGCCGGCTGCTGATTAATCGGTTCGGGTTGACGACCGTATTGTTGATACCCCAACGGATCTTGGTTCACCCCCTCTACAAACCCATACCCCGTATCATACCCTTCAACATTTGCCACATTCATCACCTGCATGTTGCTCCGATTACCTACATAACCCTCATACTCATCGTATTCATCTTCAAATTATCCCGAACCATCCCTTTGATCAAACGTTGCGGCTCTGACAGAGAATGGTTGTTGCTGAGATGTTGGTAATGTGAAGGTTGATTTGGTATGGGAGGTATAGTTGATGAGTTAATGGGTTGACTTTGGTTCGGTGGGTTGACATGTTCTTCAGGCACAATCATCACATATGGTGAAGACTGTTGAACATTAGATGTTTGGGTGAATGAGGGGTATTGAAGAGATGTTGATTGGCTTAAGATTGGTGGTAGGTTGTCTAGATTGGGAAACGGTAGCGGTGGCATTGGTGGAAGTTGTGTGGTGGAAGGTTGGGTGGATTTTGGTGGTGGTTGAGATGGTATCGATGTGTTTGGTGAAGGTTGAGTAGGTGTTGGTGAGAATTGGGTTTGTGGAAGTGGGTTTTCGGCTTGTTTATCTGGATTGCTTAGTTTTCCATTGCCTTGAATATCAACATTGGTGATTGTAAAATTTTGTTATCTCGATGCACACTCGGGTATGCCGAACTGTCCTCTCGATTTCTGGATCAAAGATTTCGAGTATGAGACATACACATTCAAATTCACCTACACAAGCACAAACAAGAAAACCTCGCGTAATTCTGAACAAGAAAAGGTAAAAACTATATTTGGATTTTTAAGCATTTTTCTAAAAGCTTAAAACAAAACACTTTGCGCACGACTCCCCGGCAACGACGCCATTTTGATGACTGTCGAACGGGTCATACAAAAACCTAATTAACCTAGGTAGCTAGGGTAACCAGGGTATCAACCAGGGGAGTCTGGTGGAAAGTGTTACGGATTAAGCACAAATTAACTATTTGTGAAAATGTAAACTCGGGTGTTTGTTTGTTGATTTAACTACGAATTACTAAATGGAGTTGTGAACAATTGGAGAAAACAATGGTTCCTCCGGATTTTAGATTCAAAGCAAACTTCAGTTATGTGTTCGATTGTTTACAATCACATAGACATAATTGTATAATTTGATTAAGCGATTGTGATATTCAAAGACTGCTTACTTCGATTGTAAAAAGGCTATAACGTGAACACCAATTGCAATTACTAACCTTAACACTTATCAAATGTATCCCAATTACTAGAAATCTTGGGAATTGAATGAATTTGAATTAAGAAGTAAAGCAAGAACAATCGTTTACAATCAATCAAATCAAATCAACTGGCAAAAAACATCGAATGTTTAGATTACCAGATTCTAACAAAGTTCAAACACATAACCTAGTTCACTTACAAGAATCCTCCACCCGGAGGAAACCACAAGAAGATTAGCAGCTCATCTCGATTGAATGATCTTCAATAACTTGTGAAACGGTTGAAATCATCTTCAGTTCGGTTAAATCAGGAAGGATTATGATGGTCGGAGGTGAAAAGCTCCAAACTTTGTGCCTTTTGATCCCAATTTTCGTCCAGGAAAAGTGTTAGTTTCGAGTTAGGGTTTTGAAACCCTTTTAATACCTTCAACTAACAAATATCACGCATTGTTCCGGAACCTGACCGTAAGCTACGGTTACAAACCGTAAGCTATGGTCTGAAGGTCATGTTCCCTTTTTTCGCACCACCGTAGGCTACGGTAGAACGCTGCTGGCAACCCTTGATTTGTTATATATCAACCATAAGCTACACTTTGGAGACCGTAGCTTACGTCGATTCCCATGTCTCCCATTTCCTTCCTAAATCCAACTTTCACATTATGACTATGAAGCCCCTGGACTTTAGTTTCTCGCATCTCTTATGTTACCAAACTAACCGCAAGTCCGAAATAAGTCCCGAATAGTGTAATTTATCTTGATAATCATCCGCGATTGTTCCTCTTCATCACCATGCACTCTAACTTCACTAATTTAGATGATTAACCTATAAAACCATAAAAGCTCGTAGTTATCACATTCGCAACGCATAACCGCCTAAAACGAAACAAGACAACTATAATAGGCACTTTAACACTCGAGTTTCACACTCTCCATTAGGGACTCATAAAATTACGTGGAAAGAATCATGTACACCTATAGATTTGTGTTTAAATGTGTTCAAGACAGAAGTTTTTTATATAATAAACAAATTCGGTAGAAATTTCGGTAACATAACAACATCATCACAACTTTTATTAATACCGAAAAAGTTTACATCTTTGAAGATCAGGGAGAATTCACATCAGAATCTCTATCTAATCAATACTTATATATTCAAGCGCATTAGTTTTCTATATGTAGTTCATTACACACGCGTGAGTTCTATATGTAGTTCGAAATGAATGGTTAATCACGTGGAATCTTACCCTCGGTCAGATGAGACGTTAGGTTTTCCAAAGTCCCGCCCGAACCCCAAAAAAGAAAAATTCGGTCGCATACGGGCTCATCTTCGACGGAAATACCCTTCGATACAAGGGACACAGTATTCGATCTCTTTGACTGGGTCGGCTCAAATCTTGTTTCAAAGGCCTCTTTAGATGAGTCTTCAACTTTTCAGAGGGTTTTGCCACAACCTCGTCATCCTGGCCCGCCGAATCTTCATATCCCAGAGACAAATGAACACTCCCGCTCAGAACAACCTTACCCGACAAATCAACACCCTCTTTATGGAAACCATGGCTTCATTCTCCTCCGCAATCTCTCCCCTTCCTCCAAAACGAGTGGCGTACTTCGTAAAGGAGTTGTATCACCACTTAATCCGCTTGTACAACTCGAACTGCCCTCCCCTCCGGTTCCAGTTTTTTGAGGGGTAGGAGGCCGATTGTACACCACTCGAACTGCCCTCCTCTAGCAATACTTGATGAAGGTTTGTAGTTCCGTCGGAGTAACGATGGAAGGGATCAAGGATCGGTCTTTGCGACTCATGATTAAGATCGAACAAAAAAGAAGGGAATTCGCATAGAAAATGGGAAGTGCAAAAGAAAGATGAAGAGGAAGAAATGGGGAACCGGGAGAGATTAGGATAGACATGGCGGTAACCGTCTTGCCATATTTGAATGCAAAGACCCTGGATGGTCCCCACATGTAAAGCACACATATCCCTTCGTCTAATCGCGTATCTAACACCTTGTATCATTAGGAAAGAGACTAACATGGTGGATATTCACCTCGTGGACCCCATGAGATCTCCAAGGGGTAGAACCACGTCCATGCCCACCCATAAATGTATGGACCCAGACGAAGGATAGATTGACGACGAGGGTCACCTAGTGGGCTCCCTCGTCTGGGCTTGTTATGTTAGATTGAATGATTGGGCCCAAGCCCATCATAACTTCTCTGCTATTTGGCCTTTGGGAAAAAGGACTTGGTTAAAGGAACTTACTTTCCCGCCCATGACCAAGGTATTGGGTCACTGTTCCGGCAGAGCGAAGTGCGATGTGACCACTCGTCTACATTAAATGCTCTTAAGTGCGCCGATGATGATTTCGGCTCAAGCTTGTAAAGGATGAGTTGTTTTCTTGTGGAGAAGAACATACATTAATTAGATAGATTTAAAGAGATCCTACAAAGTGAACAAGGTTCTGAAAATACCTGGACATTCATGTTGCCTAGGAAAGAACCCAACAGTTATTGACTAGAGAGATATCACCTCGAGCAAAGAGTTCTTTTATATAAGTGGGAGAGATGATCACAAGGAAGTAAGTTATCAAAAATACCTCACCCAGGACTGAGAAAAAGCTCTCGAGACACAAAGAATTCTCGCATTCGATTCAGATATCTCAAACATAACATTCCAACCAATTTATTACTCTACTATAAACTTTAATCCAAGGCACGTATTCTCACGTCGGAGCTTGGTCACGGATCCCCCTCTCCCCGGGCTCTCCGTGATGAGGCTAACGATGTTGTTTTTTGTAGGTTAATTCCAGTAAACGGCGAACGTTGTTGGATCTCCGGTGATGGACAGGTCGTCTGTTATTCTGGGAATCAACAACCTTAAGTGCTACTAAACATTTGTCAGCAATAAGACAATAACTTTAGTTTATTTAGAAAACAATTGTCATGTTGGTTCAGAGGGTTGAAATAACACTCAAGAGTTAATGTGGTTTGTCCTCCCACCACTAAAGCACTTTTTTACTAGAGTAAAATGCTAAAATAGTTTATGAGTTTTAGTCATTTTTACCACTTTAGTCCAAAAAAAAACTTTTTGGATCTGGGTCTCTGAGGTTTCATTTTAACTCACTTCAAACGTATCGTCAACTTCCATGGACGATTTTGGCAATTCTCAAACCTTAGGGATCATCTTCGCCCTTTCCCATTAATTCTTTTTTTTATAATTTTTTTCTCAATAAAAAAATATAAATAAAATATGTATACATATACACACATTTATATCTTATATTTATAATTTTTTTGTTTTTTATCTAAAGATATAAAATAATACTAAAAAATAAAAGAATTATAGGGTAAATTGCCAAAATCGTCCCTAAGGTTTGGAAATTACCAAAATCGCCCATGACTTAACAATACATTTTAACTAAGTTAGTGATTTGGTGAAAATGACAACAAAAATGAAACCCTAAGGAACCAGATACAAAAAGTTTCATTTTCAAACTAAAGTATCACAAGTGACTTAAACTAAGAGACTATTTTGACATTTTACTCAGCTGTATTGTTTTAAAGATTTTGAGTTATCTTACTTGTTTCTGAGAGTGGCAGTTTTGGTGTTTCATTTTTCACCTTCATTTTTTGTCACATTTTGTGTTGTCATCAATCGGTTGCTTTTGTGTAGAGCTTAAAAAATGACAAAAAACGGTTTTGGGGTTCACTTTTGTGAGCTTTGACTTATAAACCAAGCCTAATTTCTATGTTAAAGGCTCTTCTTCAAAACCTTGTTTTGATGCTAATGCCCAATTGTCCGTTGTCACGGCTACTACGTGCCTTTGAATTGACCGATGTTTTGCATTTCCTTTTTACAAAGGTGATAGGTTCATGTTACATAACACTACACAAAAAAAGACTAGAATAAATTATAGGATAACTTATGGGGCTGATCGTAAATGAACGCTGTAAGAATATCCTCAAATGCTTACAGTTCAAGAGTCGGATGCAGGCAAACAATTAATCGGTTGTAGGTGAACAATGTGGGCAAATCTACGATGTCTCAACAATTAAGATTCAATGGTGTAGTTGACTACCATTTCTTAGTCAATCGATGAGTTAGATCGGGGAGTATTAAGATAAATATAAGCAAGCATGGGTGTGGGGTTCAATAAAAACTTGAATATGGTTATGCCTTATGAGATAAATTAGTGGTGTATACAAATTCGGTTGATTCGATTTGAACTTAAGGTAAATTCTGGGAACCGCAACCCTAAATCAGTTTATAACAGAACAGAAAGCTTGATATGTAATTCGGTTCGGTTTGGTTTAAACAGTTTGAAACCAGATGTTGGACACCCATACAAAGGATGGTTCCGTCAGCCTGTCATATGAGACTATTAAAGGACGGTATGAAACCAAACCAAACCATCAAATTGTAAAAACCAAACCGCTTGAATCTTAAACTGGCAAACCAGCCAACTTGCTCTGATTTGGGCGTTAGGACGGCTTCAACAGCTTTTAAACACGTTCCCTAGAAAAAGAACATGTTAAAATGGTACCAAACTGATGTTACAATATAATTTCAATTTGAAACACCTAGGAAATCGTAATATTGAAAAATAACAAGTCTGCTATCCCGCTAACATTAACTATGAACTAAAAACTTAAACAGCATGTACCCTAGTTCGTTATCATTGACTAATACAAACATCACCTCAAGACAAGTAAAAAACAGTATTCATCTTTTAATAACATTTTAAAAAAGAACACAAATCGCAAATTCCAGGAGCTGCTTCTACCTGGAATGATTCAAATAACGCCTCCACGCTCCTCATCGCTCCTTCAGTCAGCTTCATAGACCAAAACATTCTGATTCAATCCCACTCTAAAACGCCATTCGACCAGCAAGCCTTCCTTCTGAAATCCTCCTATCGATGGCTGCATCAATCGAGCTCATCTGAAACATGGCGGGTCCCACGACACATGTAATTAGAAACCTCTGAATCAAAACTTAACAAACATCATCATTGATAATATATTTCAAACCTAAAGCTTTGCATCTATGCAAAGAATTCCGAACTTTCTAGAAGAAGCTGACCTGGGCCAAATTGGTATCGATTGGTGGGTCATAAAATTAGTTTGTAATCTGTTAAGTGAGTTGTTGTTCCAACCATATCCAACACTTGAGAATAAAGCATTGGGAGAACATGTAGAATTAAACATATAAACAGTTCTAGAAAGCAAATACATACACTTGGGTTGGAGAGTCCTCAAGTTGATCCCAGCAACCTCAGCAGAATTATATTTAATCATATATTGGGTTAATATCATAAAATACCAGTATACTTTCTTATTTTTCACCAAAAAGTTCTCTCAACTTGTCAAAAATACACAAAAAAGTCACTAAACTAATTATAGTATACGAAAGTCCTTAAACTTGTCTAATATACAAGTACCCGTGAACCCTTTTTTTATTCATGAATTGCTAACTAGGCCTGTAAATGAACCGAACGAACACAAATATGGGAGTGTTCGTTCACTTAACTTTAACTGAACACATATAAACACGAACATATAAATATAATCGAACACATTTTTTTGTTCATGTTCATCCATCATGAAAATGGGGACTTTGTGTTCTCATTCAGTTGAAACCTAAACGAACACAAACAAACTTAAACATAGTTGAACAAACATAAACTAATAGAAATGAATATAATTGCACAAACACAAACTAACACAAATGAATATAATTGCACAAACATAAACAACATAAATTAACATCAATGAACACAAACGAATAAGTCTAAAACATCACAATTCATCCAAAAACACATCCTAATTAGTTCTTTAAATGTACATGATTCAATTACGTAGTTTTTTATATAAATTGGTTATCAATTACGATATGTTTCGTCGGAAAAGCCAATTACTAATTAGTTATATTTATATAATTAGTTAGGAACCCCTTTTACGTTTATATTTATGTAAATATAACTACTTATGTATTATGTAAATATAACTACTTATGTATTTATTTAAACTTAAACGAACAAACATAAAAGGTCGAACATAAACGAACATAAATGAACGAACAAAACGTGTGTCATGTTCGTTCGTTTAATTAATTGAACAAAAAATTTGTTCACGATCGTTCATTTATTTAAATAAACGAACTTTCCACCGAACAGTTCATGAATGTTCGGTTCATTTACAGGTCTATTGTTAACTATTAAATTGATCATAATTAGATAAAAGTAACATTCAACATTTTTACAAAAAAATAATTATATAACTTTAACCAACATAGAGTTAACAAAATTACTATATAAAAAGGTTCAGAAATGATAGCATTTTAAACAAGTTTAGGCACTGAATATACAAAAACTAGTTTACTGACTTTTTGGTGTACTTTTTACAAGTCGAGCGTAATAAACCAAAATTAGGTTGAGGGACTTTTTCGAAAAAAAATAAGAAAGTATATGTACTGTTTTTATAGTATTCACCCTTATATTTACTAACTAGAAACAATAATAACACAGATACCTACTTGAACTTTGATGCTCAGATAATTGGTGGATGGCTTGCCAACCGGAGAATGGCCAAAAAGAAGTTGAAGAGCAAAAGGCTCAGATAACTCTTCTCCACACATATTATTATTTCGTAAAAAGCAATAAAGAAATTAAAATTTTGGTACAAGGTACAACTTACCTGGCTTGTTTCATCATGCACCTGATACTTTGGTAAAGACATTCTTCTTTCCTCCTGTCAACAAATCAGTATATACGTCAAACAAACAGCATTAAAAAAGTTAACAAAATCATCTAAAAAACAAACCAATAAATACATAAATAAATAAACAAACCATGGACATCGCCTCATCGTCCCACACTAGGTAGACCTCATTTGTTGCTGGCTGAATAGCAGGAGCTTTATTTGCGATTACAGGCGGTGGTCCAATCGAAGGACCGCCAGTATTGGGGCCAGAAGCGTAGGAATGTGAAGCTGTTACTCCACCTGCACAAAAACAATAAAAGACTATTATAATAAAAAGAAGCACAAATAATGATATTTTACCGAAGTTTAATTTGTCGACGAAGTATAAACCTTGGAAGCCTGGGGTAAGGTAGGCCCTGGGCATGTTAATATTATGTGGGTCCGTTGTGTTCAAATCTGAAGGAGAGGTTAATGGAATGCTTGTAGGAGCAGCATACGGTGAAGTTTGAGAAGGCATGCCATTAGTTGAGACAACAGGAAATAACGGTTGGGATACAGGGAAGCAACAGGAAATGATGTTGGTAGCCCTGGTGGTGCATTAGGAGGGCGCATGGTTTGAACCGGGAATAGGGGCTGCGGGACCATTCCTAAAGGTGCGGTAGGAGGGACTAGACCAACTGGATGCTGTGGAAACCATGGTTGCGGCGGGCGAGGTGGAGCTGGCCAACCAGCACGAGGGACAGCTAGTCCGGGATTATATCTGCTTTAAATTCTCAAAGTCAGCTTACATCACAATCGCTCATTAAATTCTATATAAACATAACTTTTTTATCATACACTCAGAATAACTTTATAAAAACTATTACTTACATAGATGGCATTGTTGATGGAGGATATCCTGGTATGATTCCAACTTGGGACGAAGGAACCTCCAATTTTCCAACTTTTGATGGATTATCGTCTGCAAAAGATAAGAGTGATAGCAGATAGTCAACATTTATCCCAAAACGAATGAACAAATGAACGAAGATTTACCACTTTTTTGACTAAGCAAACTGATATAGACTAAACTACCATTCTACACATGCCGTATCAGGACCTCGATCACTAAGAAAGATGCAAGGCTATGTAATTTTTTCAACCTCAATCGGCCATCGACATATAAGAACAAGAGCCACAAGCAATTTTCAGATCTAGAAAAAAATACTGAAAGCTACATAAACTACATAACTATTAATTAGGTCTAAACAGAACAAGGTTGAGTGCTTCTAATATAATATTACTCCCATCAAATGAAATTGAACCATTTTTTGTATCTGGATGTAGCCAATGTGAGTCTATTTGACAATAGTAAAAAAAGCTACCCGTAAAGTCCTAACACTAATAGTAATACCTAAGTAGTTATTTCCGAGCGTTAATAAAATTGGCATCAATCTTAGATCTTCATATTTTTACAATGGGATAATAGAGACATAATAATGTACTTTCACAATTTAGCAAAAAAAAAGGCCGCTTATTTCAAAATTATCAGATATAGAGTAACATACAACTTTGCCAATCACACCAGCATATTTTTTACCAACATTAGTGACGCAATTTACCTTATGGTTACTATGATTAGTGAAAACCAAGAGTTAGCTATTTTTTTTATAGTTTCACTGTGTATCTATAATTGGTGAAAAGGTGATAGATAGTATGTTGCTATTTTACCCATATATGAAATATCCTTCTAAGAAACTCGACTTCTATGCATCGGTATAGTAGATAGTGAGCAAGGGACAACAGGGGATAATATATTATGATACAGAAGAAGTAAATAAGAAGAGGAAATTATATACCTTCCTCTCCATAATGAGCTGCCAAGACATCAGGTGGGATCCCCTGCATGCCATAAATTTCAATATCTGTTGATTCTCTTCCATCTTTAGCATTTGGAACCCTGTATGAGATGTGATTTATAAATATGAGAATTATGTTTCAATCAAACGCTCAAAAGCAATAATAAAAAAAATAAGAGACTGAAGGTCATAAGTGTTGATATGGAGGCTTCACAAAAGGGCAGTTGGCTTTATTTCCAACCAAATTAGGGTAAATGGCAGGTTGCCATATATATGGTTTCTTGTCTAAAAAAGTGTGTAACCCTAATCCTAGAATTATAAATAGATGTCATAAGTACTTGTAATCCTCCCATCCAATGACCTCCAAAGTAATAAGAACGTCTTGTGTGTTATATGTTTTGTGTTCGTATGTTAGTTGCAGCCATGGGCGTATGTGAGTTTAGACCGAACCGCGTATATCCACGTGTATTATATGTTTTGTGTTCGTGTGTGTGATTTCTATTCTGCTGTTACCGCCAACAGCCTTTGGTCGCTGGTCAACGCGGTAGTCAAAGCGGACAAACCTGGTCCAATGAAGATCAAACAGTAGCAATTTCGCTGCTGTGCGTTTTTCTGTTTTCTTTCTCAACCGTGATACTTGCCCAACAAGTAGATCAGACTACCACTTGCGAAAGGTGTGTCCTACAACATCATCACAGACAGACCGAGCTCACCTTGTGTGAAGATGTTAGCAGCGAATGGTGAACTTCCAGATCTAAAAATAGTGGAAGACGGGTCTAGTCCAGTGAGTTTTGTATGAAGAAAAAATGTTACCTTTCAGGTTCAAAAAGAGCGAGACAAGAAAGGATCACGTTATGTTTGAAGACTTATACTTATCAGAGAATAGAACAGAAGTTCAGTAGAAACTAGAAGCTCAAAAGATATTCGTGACAGTGGGAATGTTGAGGTTGAAGATGTTCCACCTCCTCCCGTCCCGCTCCAGATCTAGATACATTTCCACAGTGGGTCAAAAGATCAAGCAGAGATCAGCGGTCAGGAGATCCAGCACAAATGAGTAGTTCAGGAGGTACGTAGAGATCAGCGAGTCGAAAAATCCAGTACAAACTAGTGGGTCAGAAGCTCTAGAAAAGAAATCGGTGAACCCATGTTGTTCAGAAGCCGCCAAAGTAAAAGATTTGTTACACTGGAAGCAAGCTATGAAAGAAGAGAAGGGGACAGTGATCACAAGAAAAGAGCAGAACTAAAATTCTAGCAGTCGCCAGCATATATGTTGACAAAGGTCGTGACACATTAAGTTGAAGCTAAGGGAGATTCAACTGGCCTTATGGAATAATCGTTGAGGAGGCGTTGCAACAGAAGTACAAGACAAGACAAAGTGCGGTTTGAAGTTTGTCAAAGCCTCAAGTGGTAGATTGTTGGGTGTGGAGGCTTCGCAAAAAAGCAGACAACCCTAAATTGCATAAAGCAGCCTTCCAACCGAATTTGGGATTCTGGGTAAATGGCAGGTTGCCATATGTTTATGATTTCTTGTCTAGAAAGTTTGTAACCCTAATCCTAGTATTATAAATAGATGTCTAGGTACATCTAATTCTCCATCACCTCCAAAGTAATAAGAATGTCTCTCTAGTAGCAGTCTGGACGTTGGTCGGTTTAGACGGAACATGTATATCCTCGTCTCATTTATGTTTTGTGTTCCGTGATTTCTGTTCTACTACTACCGCCAACACCAGCCTTCTGCCGCGGTCAAACCTGCTCAAACGCAGGTCAAATGGTAGCAGTTTCGTTGCTGCTGCGTTTTAATGTTTTCTTTTCTTTTCTTATAGTCAGCCGCGATACTCACCCAATAAGAAGCTATCACGAAACAAAACGATCAAGGATGTAGAAAGGGCGGCTGCTACCATAACCTAAGTATTGGATATTTAGGGGTGAACTGATGAGCTATAGAAGTAAAAAAGACCAGCTACACTCAAATACATGACTTTTTTTTACCCCTAAGGCCCTAATTAAATCAAGATTCTCACAAGCAATAATACACACTATTCATCCATAATTGCTAGATATGGATCAATCTCCGCTCTTATTACTCTCGTTACATACTAACAATCAAATCAATAAAAACACATAGATTGACATAGCTAACCTCATCGCCCGATCAGTGATCTCTATTAATAATAACAAACAGCAGTAAATTCACTTAACAGTACATCTACAAATCTTGATTCTTTGTAACTAATCCATTTCCTTTGGCATAATGACATAACGTATTCATAATCATTGAAAGATGGGATCGATGACTAAATGGCTTATGTATCAAGACCAAAATATATGAACACATAAACCACTGCTCCCAAACAACTTCGTCTTGATACCCAACGTCACACGTATCAAAAATTCAAGAGGCAATAACACCACTCCAAACCGCCCGGGTACTAAATAGCAGTTAATATCTTACTGGATTTTAAAACATTATAAGACTTCAATCCTCAATACACACTCAACCCTTCTAAAATACCGAACTCGGATGGACAAAAAACAAGTAAACAACATAATTCTATACAATGTAAACTACCATGTTGAACTTTTAACACTTAAGTACACACTACAACACCACTACACCACCTGTTATACAAATCTCATTCAACTAGCACTAATTAACAATAAAAAATATAATATCAATATGCTATTATAAACAAATAAAACTTAATTCAGAAACATAAATTAGGGCTTACTTTGAAACAGTTTCTTTATGAACCTGTAATACATGAATAGCCATACCACCAGCGGTTGAAAGCTTCTTGTGACAAACATGACACTTAAAATGCTTAGCCTTTTGGTGCTGAACCAAGATCTTCTCATCGTCGAACTCTCTGTCGCAATAATAACACCATACATCTGACGATACTCTCTTCTTCTTCTTCCCCATCGCACCACACACACGCGCACAGGAATTCGATCAGCAGATTTTGATCTGTGTAGTCGATTTGATTGCCAAAAGGTGAAAACTGTTTCTAGGGTTTCTGCTGCTGCAGCTGTTTGTGAAGATATTGTTTTGGAAGATGTTATTAATTTGGAGGCTAAAAGGGGTAAGACTTAAGGTTTAGGGGCCAATTTGTAAAATCTAATGGAGTGGAAAGTTGACTTTGGAGCAAAGTGAATTGGGTTTTTGGGCCTGTGCCATTGGGTTAGGAGTAAGCCCATTAAGATAAGTTAAGTTTGGACTAAGCTCATTAATTAAAATAATTTAAGTTTGGAGTAAGCCCATCGAAATCCAGTTCACAGTTTTGTACAACAGTGGTCACTAATCTCATGATTCTCATCCAAAACAATTATCAAATATTTATGTGAATAGAATTATAGGTTTCACGGTCACAGAAAAAATTCCCGTTTATAAATTTACGGTAAAAATCAAATGCTAAGTGTCTTAAAATATTAAAAGTGAAAGAAAAGGTTTTTATTCCCATTTAGTTAAGCATTATGGTTAGTTAAAAAATTGTGTATTACTCTATTAGAATAATTATGTGTAATTACTCTATTAGTGTAATTTAGGGTTAAAAATCAAATGCTAAGCGTCTTAAAATATTAAAAGTGAAGAAAAGTATTTTTTCCCCCATTTACTTAAGCATTATGGTTAGTTAACAAAAACTAAAAAAAAAATATGTATTTACTCTAGTAGAATAATTATGTGTAATTACTTTATTAGTGTAATTATATAATTTTTTTAATTATTTTAGATTCTAGACCTAAAATCCTCATTCATTTAATTCACATTTAACCTTACCCGTTAATAAGACTTGTTGGAATTTAAAACTCGGTTTTAAACTCACTCAAAAGCGGAGTTGTAATATTAAATATTCAAGAAGAGTTCTAATATAAGTTTAAGCTTTTATCAAGTTTAAGATACCATTCATTATGCTTTTTGTATGATATACTAATGTATTCAAATTCTGTGTGGATATGCATGGTATACTAATCTATTCAATTTCTATGTGGACGATGAATATGAAAGCAGTTATCATCTAATATCATACTCAATAGTTACGCATAAAGTTTTTATAATTAATCATATACTCGGTCTCATAGTTGAATACCAATCCAATTACTTGTCTCAAACTGAAAGAGTCTTTTTGACCTTCTGTGTTTAAATAATATGGATAACAATCAAAAGTATATTTATTTTATCAATTTTAGTATCAATTATATATCTATATTATTAGTAAAAACAATGCTTAAATCAAATAAAAATAACCGAAATTAAGTCGTTATGATTAAAACTAATTAAATTTTAGTTCAAATTCCAATCCCAATCTTGATTTAATTTCGCGTCTGTCTTCTACTTTCTGTTCATTGATAAATCGTTCTTTCCAATCCTAGTTTTGTATATTTCTTTCTCCACTCTCTCCCAACAGAAACCAGTTTTGCATATATCTAACGACCCTAATTTAATATAAATTTTAGTTGCATCATACTGGTTTAATGGTTATTGTTGATAGATTAAGTAGTAACTTTTGTTGTAAAACTTTAGTTGTTACTTAGATGTCATCCGTAGCAACACCGGTTGGTACTACAAACGAATTTGGTGGATCTAAATGGTCTATGGAGTTCAATTCTATAGTATGAACTACACTTTTGATACCGCTCTAAATGATGACGTGGGTGGGTCAAACATCAAGCGCTATTAGTTGTGAAGAAATAGGGCTACATGGTGTTGATGTAGTTTCATTGGAATTAACATTCAGTGATTCTTCAACCAACTTAGATCTCTTATTGAAGACTCTCGAACTATAGAATGCGAGATGTACCAAAACTAACACTCGCCAGTTTTAGATGCAAACTCTGAGAGGTGTTCCTCGCTGTTGAGGATGACTAAAGGCATCCAAAAGGTGTAAAAATTCAATAAGTGGTTTTCTTTTTCCTCAAAATTTCATAAATAACATAATGTTATTAAGGAGCCTTAGAAGCACATATTGCCTAGTGATACTTTTTCAACATAAATTGTGTGGAACACTTTTTTGACTAATATTTATTGACACTTTTGATCATCTTCACCTCGCAGATGGTTATGCTTCTCAATGTCGTTACAAGCTCCTTAAAATCGTAGGAGATTGGTCTTTTGATGCCAAGAACAGGGCCGGCCCTGGGTGGGCGAGCCGCACCCCCGGCCGAGGCCCGTGTCTCCGAGGGCACTAAATTAAAAAACAAAAATAATATTATATATATATATATATATATATATATATACTTTTTGAGCTAAACTTCAAGCATAAATTGAACTTTAGCTAGGTGGTTTATTTACTCCTTTTGTATACAGTTAGGCCGAGTTCGATTCCCGTAAGGCCCTTTTTTCTATTCTGTTTGATTTTCTTTTGGGTCTTTTTACATTCTACTTGATTTTATTTTCTTAATTTAATAGCATTCTTTTTTCTATTATGTTATGATTTTCTTTTGTTAATTTACAATTAGCCTTATGTTTGATTAATTACTTTTCACTTGCTAATCTACGGGCCTTTTTATAGTCTGTTTGATTTTCTTTTATTAATTTAAAATAGCATTCTGTTTGATTAATTATTGTTCACTTGTTAATTTAATTTGCAAGAACAAGTAACAATGCAAAACCTCCTTACTTATTGTTTTTATTAATTAAAAAACAACACGTTTCAAATGGTTGGAGCCTTCGCTTATGTAAATATTTTTATGAAGAATTTATATGTAAATTTTTGTTGAAAAACAAAGCTTTAATAAGTTTTTGTTGAAAGAATTCTCATTGTTGACACCCTTTTGCATTTTAGTTATTTTTTTATTAATATAATTTTGACCTAATATATAAAAACTTAAACTTAAGAAATTATTGGCAATATTAATTTACAAAACCTATCTCAACTTAAGAAATTATTGGCAATTTTGATTTACAAAACCTATCCCAAATGTAAAATGCCCAACATTGATTTATTTTAACCTAATAAATAATAACAACATTTAAAAAATTAATTTATATAATTTAACTCGTTAGGGCATAAGCGCCTTTCTTTCGGGCTCGTACAAGGCGCTTGAGGACCGGCCCTGGCCAAGAATATGTCGTATGTAGCTGAAAAAGTCATCAACAACAATCAAGTAGTACTTGTTTGCTACGTTCATCACACTAATGGGCCAAAACATGTCCATGTGAAGAAGTTGCAACAAATTAGCGGTTAATTTACTTTTTTTTACTTAAGAACTCTAGATGTTGTTTGCCCTTCATGCAAGACGTGCAACTTTCAACGTCTTTTAAGTCCCTATGGGAAAACCTCTTACAAAATCCAACATTTATGGTCTTAAGGTTATCATTGGCTAGCTTTTTGTGCCATAAGGAAGTCTCTTTAGTTGAGGTGTTAGATTGAAAGCATATTACATCCCCTAAGGGCTTGCCATTTTTCACATTCAAAATGATGACGGGGTGGGTCAAAACCCACTTCCTCTCCATAATAATGGAAGGAGATAAATAATTAATCTGTACAACGCCAGACAAGGAAAAGACATCTCCTTATTACCTGGTGAATAAGCACAAAGCTAACAAGGCAACCGCATCTCCAAAAACGAATAAAGAGGAGAAATATCCTTGTAAGCAATATAACAGCTGTAATGCACAGAGATCGAAGCGAGTTAGAAGTCTCATAAGTCAAAGACAAATGGTTCAATACAAGACTAATTAATAAGACACAAGAAGACAATTCAAGATCAGTAGCTATCAGTAGGAGTATAGTCAAAGGATTACCCGGAATGGTATGAAAGAGAAGAACAAAACTCTGGAACAAAGGAAAGGAGCCTGTAGCACTTCCTCTCTTGGAAATGTCACGGGTCTGCTAAAGAACAAAGGGAATGCTTTTGGTTGCCTATTAATACCCAGCCATGGAGATCTGAAAACACTTCGGATGCAAGACTCACATCTTAGGCTTGTAGACCATTCGCTAATTTGTTTCTCCTTTGTAATTTAGCATATTTCTTCTTTGTAAATTTGTCATACTTTTCTAGTTGAAACGTATACTCCTTTTGTACTCATATCACTTAGCCTTGGATCTCCTCAGGTTAAGTGCTACATTATATTAATAGTACAAACTTTATTACCACTATTTAATCGTTGTAGCAACACAAAACATACAAATTTCCCTTTCTCTTAGAAGTTTCGAAGATCTTATCAGATGATAAGATTTTGTAATTTCTTGTTGTGAAAAGAACATCAAAGTATCCATCACAAATTTAAGAGAAACTCAACAAATTGGATTTAAGCTTAATAACAAGGCTTGTTTCTTCAAAGCTAACTATACCATAAGATAAAATTCATATTTAATGGTGGAAAACTTTGTATATAAAAAGCTAGAACGGAAACATCAATATCTTCTCAAGACATATTGCCCAAGTTAATCCTCTAGCTAGATAGTGCGTCTTTGGTTGGAATTCTATTCAAGGATGTTCTCCGGCCGAATAAATTATCTCCAACCATTTCCAATTGTTAAGCCAAAAAGAAATTGAATTGCCATTTCTCACTACCCCTATAATCATCCCCATGATATCAATGTTCCATTGTTTTACATCGATCGAGACTCACGTGATTCTTTTCTTCACCGGAACACAACTCGTCGATCGAGACTCACGTGATTCTTTTCTTCACCGAAAACAACTCGACATTCTATTGCTCAAATGTATCACGTGATGCTTATACATCCTTTTCAAAAAATAAAACATAAAATCACATAACAATTTGTTTGAGTAACACAAAAGAGTAAAACTTGTTAGTAAATTAAAAAAGAAAAAAAAAGCAATATGATATCCAGTCATGCTACAATGTACACTTCGCAAGGATTTTTTATTTCATATTTGATCCGATCTCTTTATTTCTATATGTGTGTGAAAGAGAGAGAGAATGTAGCTAATTGATAGCTAGTCCTTAAGACCGAGTGGAATTTCAAAGCTTCCATATCTCTCACTAAAGCTAGTCGACCGCGATAGAGGATCATTATTGTAACAACCCCTAAAAATATCCTGAATAAACCCGTAATCAAAACCCCAAGCACGTGCTATGAAACTTGTAAACTTGGTGGTTGATGAACCAACCAGCACAAAAATATCCTTGCTAAATTCACAATTAAAGACCGACCCATTTGGGATCAAGAGCTGAGCATACTCGATAAGAACCAACACGAAAATCAAGAAAAACACGTGACTAGACGAAAAAGGCTGCCGAGGACACGTGTCACCACGGTCCGACACGTGTCAAACCTACTAGGACACGTGGCGGGCCTAGGCCAGGCCAACCTCCCCTGCGCCATGCGGGAAATGCCATGTCTCCTCCCACGACGCGCGAGAGAGTCCAATATGGCCTATATAAAGGCCGAGTCTGGGACAAAATCATTCGCACCTTTTCGGCTTCTGAAATTTATCTCTGATCTCTTGTAACGTTGTTTCTCTGTATTCTCATGTATTAAACCCCAATCGCTGAAATGATTCCCTGTCCGATTGATCTGTAACCCTAGCAACGAAAAACTGAACTTCCGCCTGAATAAGGTGATACTTTGTACGTAGCGGTTTTGAGCTCGTGATTATCGTTAAAGTTTGATTTAGTTTCTTACACTAATCCATGTCACATTTTGGTATATCTATAAATTAGAACTTATAACCAGGGGTGTCACACCCCGATTTCCACGTGTAACCTGGTGGGCCCGGTTGGGGAATATCGTGACGTAGTTGATAACATCATAACCAAACAAACACATCACAGCGGAAGTCTTGGATTTAAATTACTATTACAAACCGAGTGTCCAAAGTTCAAAAATAAATTACAAGGCTTGTAATGAAAAGATCCACAGGCGGATCAAATAAAGATGTACAAAGTATTTGTTCAACAGACTTAAGCAACCTAGGGACTTGCAAGATCCTCTATCGTCACTATAGCGCAGCTCCCAATCTATTGCGTGTTGCCACCTGTAACTTGATCTTTTGAAAATACGTCACTTTTCACTGGTAATACTAATAACCGACTCATTTTGAAAACATTTATTAAAAATGATTTTTGGTGCACTTGGCACATTTTATAAATAACCTGGGATAGTTCAAAATGACCTTGTTTACAATTTTACATGTTTGTCAATACATATGGGGTCCGGTGCAGAAGCCGAATAACCTGATTAACCGACACGCCACTTTAAACAATCCACCAACGGGATTTAATATTTTATTAGCATTAACGCCTGTCGGGTGTATGCCTACACCCCGCGCTTAAGGTCGTGGCCATTAGTAACTTTAATGAGTCAAGGATATCCCACACATGGTCGAATTAACCCACAATGTTTAAGTTATCAAACAATACAGAATAAAACGGGTTATAAGGATATAGTAAATCACAATCCAATAACATGATCCCATACCTGACCAAGCGGTATTATTATACCGTATCCCAAGCCCGTATATGGAAAATAAGTTAAAAGTATTTACCTGAGCAAATTCTTCAAATAGATAAATAACTCAGCCGACTTATTCAAAAAGTAAGCTTCGATGCAATCTACCGGGAGGCTCTTAGTCTGGAAATGATGGTGTTTATAACCAATTAGAATGCTAACGGGTCCTATCTACTTTGTAGACTCGAACCGGGTAGCTTAAAGATAATAACGATACTAAACGCGAGATTAAGCGATGACCGGAATAGAATGTAGTTTAAACCCGACAAGTACGGAGACTTGTTTAGTATGGGTAAACATGTTACATTCTAGATTTTGAAAATAAAAATAATAAGGTTAAACCCGTTTCGGTTAAATTACGTAAACTAGTTACGTAGGCCGAACCGTACGCATATAAGCGAAACCGGGTAACCGGATGAGTCTTATACAAGTTCCATATGCCATTATACTTTAAACATGTTGTAATATCAGTAGGATATCAACATGTATGCCCGTTATGGTTTTAAAATCAAGTTACGCCTCAAAAGGGCGTTTTGGTCATTTTATGACTTGTAAAAGAAATATGAGCAAACTGATGTAATGGTCATAATATTAATGTAAAAATAGTTTGTTTATGATGTTATATCAGTAAGATATCGAGTATATGTGTGGTTTAGAGTTTAAGACCAAACTATGCCCCGTAAGGGCATTTTGGTCATTTCACACATAGCTTGATAATTTACTTGGGAATCTGAGTTTAGTTAATGTACTTACTGTAATTATATGTAAAATGGGTTTTGAAATCAATAGGTAATGAGTTTTGTTGAAGAATTATGTAAAAAACCATTTTAGATGCCGAAAGGGCATTTTGGTCCTTTAAAAGCATGATTTGCGATAATTAAACAAAACTTATGTTATGACCAGATTATTGGCATCAAAATAAGTTAGTCATGTTTATACATCAGTACTAATTCATTTGCATGCTCATTTGTATTTTAAACCTTGTTTTTAAGCAAAAGGGCATTTTAGCAAAGTTTGACATAATTAACGGAAACTTGCATAAAAGCTCGGATTACTATGTAACCATGTGATATAACTCCAGAGAGTTATAGTACAATATATCATGGTCACAAGGCAACCTAATTTCAGTAGCTAAGGTTGCTAGATCGGGTCAGAACTGAAAGTCAAAGTAGAAGTCAAACTTCACGACTTTCGGTTGCGAACCGACCTTAAACCTGGAATTGACGAGCCGAACATGTTTACACATGTTCTAATAATTATTACCAAGTTGTTTAAGTGTTAAAACATATTTTATAACACCTACATTATCCTATGTGAATTTATTTTCAAATCTGACCCAGTTTGACTTTTATTAATAACTTTGACATATCAATTGACCAAGCAAACGTGGTAATTAGGAGGTGCCCTTTTTAGGGATTAACACCTACCTAATTACGATCAGTAGCCATGTTCGTACCGAACAATGGCTGGACCGTAATGGTTTAGCTCAAAGTCAAAGCGTTTTTACGTCAACGCTTTGACTTTGGCTTAAAGCCTAATAAAAATAAAAGGAAAGAATTGGAACACTTACAAGTGAACCAAAAAGATGACTAGAACTCAGTTAGGATGCTCCTTGATCAGGAACTTCCAAGTAGAGATAGAGAGAAGAGATTTTGAGAGGTGCAAGGAATGAAGGGTGATGAACCCCCCTATTTAATTGGAGTGGATGATCTAGGATTGAGACAAGTGTTATGGGAACACTAGAGATCACTCCAAGTGTGCTAGGAGGTGTCCAAAACCGTAATTGAGTTAATGGTTTCGAGCTGTGAGAGTGCAGGTGGTTTGAGAGGTGGCCAAACATGCAGATCAACAGCTGGCATGCTGTTTCTGCGAACTGACTCCTCCCGCGCGTCGTGCGGGGACACCAGGTCCTGGCGCGTGGCGCCTGAGGTGCCAAATCACAAAATTTCCATTTTGGCCCCTGAACTTCCCCAAACTCTCATATTTCGACATAAAAGCATGTTTTATTCAATATGGCTCGTGTTTAGCACTCTCGGGAGTATAACCGAACATCATTAAGCTCCGGGTTCGTTAAAAGGTCACTCAGAGGCATAGTTTAAGCATGTTGACACGATTAACCCCTCAACTTTAATATTCACCACTCAGAGGTTATAAAATAACATGTTGGCAATTTTAGTCCCTCTCATCTAGCACACGGCATACAAGGATCAGCGGGACACGTGTCGAAATTTTATAGGACGTAAAAACACAGGGTGTTTCATCCTCACCCCCTTAAAAAAAATCTCGACCTCGAGATTTATTCAAAAATATAGGGGTACTTTTGTCGCATAGTGGACTCGACTTCCCATGTATACTCGGGACCTCGTCGAGCATCCCACTTGACCTTTACAATAGGCATGTGCTTTCTATGAAGCTTCTTAACCTGACGATATTCGATTGCTATCGGTTTCTCAATGAAATGCAGGTTTTCGTCAATTTGCACATCCTCGTGCGGCATTGCTAGCGTCTCATCGACTAGCCATTCTTTAAGTTTGAAATGTGGAACGCATCATGAATTCCACTTAGCTTTTTAGGTAACTTAAGCTTGTAAGTTACGGACCCGACTCGTTCGATAATCTCGAACGGTCCTATATATCTTGGGCTTAACTTGCCCTTTTTACCGAATCGCATGATGCCTTTCCAAGGCGACACCTTCAGTAACACCTTGTCCCCAATTTGGAACTGAAGAGGTTTACGCCTCTTATCCGCGTAGCTCTTCTGCCTATCACGGGCAGCTTTGAGACGGTCGCGGATTTGCAATATTTTAATCCGTCCTTTGTAGGACTATCTCAGGTCCTGTTAGTTGGGCTTCCCCAACTTCCGCCCAACAGACGGGCGTTCGACACTTTCTCCCATACAAGGCCTCAAAAGGTGCAGCCTTGATGCTTGTATGATAGTTGTTATTATTGGAGAATTCAATCAAGGGTAGGTGGTCGTCCCAACTACCACCTAAGTCGATCACACATGTTCGAAGCATGTCCTCAAGAGTTTGAATGGTACGCTCACTCTGTCCGTCAGTCTGCGGATGATAAGCGGTACTAAAGTTCAATCAGTGCCAAGGGATTGTTGGAAGCTTTTCCAAAAATGAGAGGTGTATCTTGTATCTCTATCAGATACCATAGACATCGGCACTCCATGTAGGGACACGATCTCGTCCACGTACATCTTGGCCAACTTGTCCGAACTAAACGTTTCTCTGATTGGCAAGAAATGTGCTGACTTAGTCAGCCTATCCACGATGACCCAAATCATGTCATTACCACGCTTGGTCTTTGCAATTTGGTGATCAAATCCATAGTTACCATTTCCCATTTCCAAGTGGGAATCTCAAGCTGTTGTAGAAGTCCTGATGGTTTCTGATGTTCAGCTTTAACTTGCGAACATGTCAAGCACTTAGCTACATAGGCGGCTATGGATTTCTTCAAACCCATCCACCAATAATTAGATTTTAAGTCCTGGTACATCTTATCACCTCCCGGGAGAATAGAGTACTTAGTGTTGTGTGCTTCCTGGAGGATCAAATCTCTAAGTCTCCCAAATATGGAACCCAAATTCGTCCATTGAATATGAGGATTCCATCATTTCCAAGTATTAACTGTTCACAGTTCCACCTAATTCCTCATTCGCAATATTACCCTCCAGCAGGGCTTGCTTCTGCGCATCAAGTAGCTTTTCGTTCAAACTGTTTCTGACTTCAATACTTTTGGCATTAACCCTTAAAGGTTTAATCCTTTCTTTGCGGCTAAGCGCATCAGCGACCACATTTGCCTTGCCGGAATGGTATCGGATTTCGCAATCATAATCATTAAGGGTTTCCATCCAACGGCGTTGACGCATATTCAAATCCTTTTGATTGAACAAATGTTGGAGGCTTTTGTGATCGGTGTATATAATACACTTGGTTCCGTATAAATAATGCCTCCAAAGTTTAAGTGCAAATACAACGGCACCCAACTCCAAATCGTGGGTGGTGTAATTCTTTTCATGCACTTTGAGTTGTCGTGATGCGTAGCGATCACTTTGCCCCTTTGCATAAGCACACATCCCATACCAGTGTGCGATGCATCACAATAAACGACAAACTCCTCAATGCCTTCTGGCATGGTTAAAACTGGAGCATTGCTCAGCTTTTTCTTCAAGGTCTCGAAAGATTCATGCTGCTTCGGACCCCAGTCGAATTTAATATTCTTGCGGGTCAAAGCAGTCAGGGGAGTGGCTATCCTTGAGAAATTTTCAATGAATCTTCTATAGTAACCAGCCAGTCCTAGGAAACTGCGCACTTCTGAAGGTGTTTTTGGTGCTTCCCAATTCATTATCGCTTCAATCTTGGAGGGATCAACTGGATACCGCGTTCACTAACCACATGTCCAAGAAACTGGACTTCGCGAAGCCAAAACTCGCACTTAGAGAATTTTGCATACAACTTCTCTTTTTGTAGCAATTCTAGTATGCACCTTAAATGTTTCTCGTGATCGGTTTGATTACGAGAATAGATAAGTATGTCGTTAATGAAGACAATGATAAACCTTTTGCAGACTCTATTCATAAGATCCATGAATGCTGCTGGTGCATTAGTGAGCCCGAAAGGCATCACTAGAAACTCATAATGTCCGTATCTTGTCCTGAAAGCGGTCTTTGGGACATCTTCACTCCTAACCTTCAACTGATGATATCCCATCTTAAATCTATCTTTGAGAAGTAACTTGCTCCTTGTAGCTGATCGAATAAATCATCGATCCTGGACAAAGGGTAACGATTCTTGATCGTTATCTTATTTAGCTCTCGGTAATCAATGCACATACGCATTGAACCGTTCTTCTTTTAACGAACAAGATTGGAGCTCCCCATGGTGACGAACTGGGCTGTATGAAGCCTTTTTTCCAAAAGTTCATCGAGCTGGATTCTTAATTCCTTCATTTATGTTGGGGCTAAGCGGTAGGGTGCTCGCGCAATAGGTGCAGATCCAGGTAGAATGTCGATCCTAAACTCGACTTGTCTATCCGGGGGTAGACCGGGTAGTTCCTCAGGAAAGACATCTGGGTAGTCCGAGATAACGGGTATATCTTCAATCTTTAGGCTTAGGTTCATCAATGGTTACATGTGCCATATAGATGACACAACCTTTCTTCATGCATCGGGAGGCCTTAAGCATGGCAACTTTTTCTGGCAACCCGTAGTGAATATCTCCAAAGATAGTGAGCATTTCACCAGATCGGGTTTTGATCTCGATTAGTTTCTTATCACAGGCAATGCGAGCTTGGTTATGGGATAACCAATCCATGCCTAAGACTATATCGAACCCCGCCAATTTCATTGGCAGAAGAGAGATGGGAATCAAATGATTCTTGATGGATATAAAGCATCCATCCAGAATGGATGAAGCGGTTTCTATGGTTCCGTCAGCAAGTTCTACCTCATATGTTATGCTAGAGTTCTTACGGACAAGTTTAATAGTTGGCTAAACTTATGGTCGATAAATGACTTATCAGCCCCCGAATCAAATAGAACTCTAGCAAAGGTATCGTTGACGAGGAAAGTACCTGTTATGACATAATTGTCATTGACAGCCTCTCGGGCGTTCATCTGAAAGGCCCGAGCATTGATTTTCTTAGCTCCACTAGACTTTGCATTATCATCCATCCCATTCTTGGAGAAGTTTGTTTTTATGTGGCCTTTCTCACCACATTTGAAGCAAGTGGCATCCCTAATATCCCTGCACTCCAGGGTCTTGTGTCCGTTTTCTTACAAATCCCACAAGGCTTAGCCTTTGGGTCATACCTACACTGGCCTCCATGCCTCTTGTTGCAGATTTTACATATAGGTCTATCTGCAGACCTATTCTGATTCTTATGAGATCCAAACTTTCCTTTCTTCTTAAAACGTTGGGAGTTATCATCCTCCCTTTTTCTCTTTCCCTCGGCTTCCTTTCCGGCCGACATCCGCCTCACATAATCTTGAGTGAGGGAGAGGGCTAGCTCAACAGTTGATTTATAAGTGTTAGGGTGAACAACCTTAACTAAGCTCCTGATCTCTGGAGCTAAAGCATTGATGAAGCGCACGATGCGCTCAGGTTCTGGCGTGACTAAATAAGGTACTAGCCGGGAGTATGAGTCGAAGTCGGTAACAAACTTCGACAATCGAGGTTCTTCATTGTGAGAGCAAGGAAATCAATCTCAAACTTTTCCACCTCATGCGGTGGACAGTAAGTGTCGTTGACTAAGTCCACAAATTGGGACCATCCCAAGTTATATAGGTGGACCTTTCCCGAGGATTGCATTAAGGCCTTCCACCAGATTAGGGCGCTACCCTTAAAGGACTGCGATACAAACTTTACAATATCTTTATCAGCACAGCCGCTGATATCAACCACTGTCTCGATCTCATCGAGCCATCTAAAGGTCTCAATGGCCCCCTTCTCTCCATTGAAGTCTCGTGGTTTGCATGAGACGAAGTACTTATATGAACAGCCACCAGAGGGAGAATTGGTTTAATCATGAATTTCCTTTTTCTTAGCTTCATTCCTCAAGCTTGAGGAATGTACAGATCCCTCTTTCTTTTCAGAGGTGGGAGGTTTTGAGACAGCCTTTGATACCGTCTTAGAGTGAGTAGCACTCGACATGTTGAATTTTTCTAAGGAAGGCTTTTTCTATAGCCTTGCTTACGGTCGCATCAATGCGAGTCTGAAACTCATCTTCATTCATGACTATATTTGTCCTATTCGGATCATCATCGTTATGATGGCTACTAGCACCGTCTGAATGAGCCATAACGTTTGGTACTATATGGTGAATTAGGAATCTTATGAGTTAGCCATGGTATGATTAAACCATTTAGGCTTTAACATTACATTGAATGCTTTACATATAACTTAGGTCCATAGGGACCATGAAAGATCATTTGGAATTTATAGCGGAGCGATAAAATTGAATAAAAATCGAGACGCTCGCCAAAAGAGGTAACAAGATTGCACATGCAATCAAAATTTGAAATTTCATTAAAATGGTAGGGATTACATAATTTCCTCTAAAGAGGTCTTAGTGCAAAATTTAGTCCGTGCAGGGACTATAATAAGAAAAACATACCCACGCAGGGGCTTAAAGGAAATAACAATGTTCACGCAGGGACGATAATAAGAAAAACATACCCACGTAGGGGTTTAAAAGAAATAACAATGTCCACGCTTGGACTTTTTAAAATTAAAATTACATAAACAGGAATACAAGATCTACTCATCCTTCCTCCCTTTTACGGCTTTATAAAGCTTCTTGATAAATTTGGTCGTTTTCTTCTCCGACTTCTTTACTTGTTGCCGCATTTCCCTGACTTGTTCCAAGCCTCGTTAATGGCCTCGAGTTGTACTTATGGTTGGGGTTGAGGCTAAGGTGGAGGTGGTTGCGTTGAAGCATACCCGGGTGCGTGTACGTATATGGCGGATGCCCGGTAGCCACATAGGAAGGGTAAGAAGGTGGGTAATTAGGATAAGGAGAATGATAAAGGGCGTTGTGCATGGCTGCTTCTAGGTACAGATCATATGAAGGTGCAGTGAAATCAACACCTTATCCAGATAGTTCTAGGTAGGTGGGAATCGGGTTACCAAAACCCGATGAAGATGGCTGAACTGCCAGTTGGGGCATCGGATCAGCAGCAGGTTGTGGGGTTGGAACCCCACAGGTGAAGGTTTGAGGGCCCACCCATTTGTGGGTCCTCGGGATTATAGGGTAAGAAGGTGGCAAAGGTGGTAGCGAGCCCGACCTTTGACCAGCACGCACTGACATGCGTGCACCATGCCTTCGGCGTGGTTGAGACGACGACTCGGGTGGTGGCTGAGGTTGATCCACTGGTTGCATATCTACATCCTCTTGGTGAGGATGGGTGATAGGGCTTGATGTTGGGGGGTGCTGTGGTAGAGGGTGTGTTGATGAACACATACTGCCCCATCTTTGCTCATAGTCATCAGGACCTCGAAACGGAGATCCCGCCAAAGAGTTCGAGCCACTAGACAGCTCGATGGGGTGTCCATAGGATCCGGTTTGGGGAAATTCTTCCGAATCGGAGTCCTCATCCATATGGGTGGGTGAGTCAACTGGAGGGGTTTCTGGAGCGGGTTGGTTAACAGGGTTATCGAAATAAGAGTTGAAGTATTCCTGATGGGAATGAGAATGAGAATGGTGTGATTGGTGGGTGTGATGAGAGTGGTAAGAATGTTGGGAGTGTGAATGGGGTGGAGAATATTCGTGTGAAATCAAATGTCTGTAAGGTTCAAAAGGACACGAGGAATCTCCGGATCCCTCGTAAGGATTGTAATCGGCAAATTAGCAGCTCCGGCTAGAGATGGTCTATAATGTGGTCTGAAGGATGGTCCAGGTCATAGTGGGTCCCCCCTCATGGGACCCTTGCCCTTACCTCTGCGTCTGAATTTTGGCGGCATGTTTCCTGCTTCAATAACAAGTTAAAACAAAGCAAAACAATAATAATAACTTAATAATGAAATGAGTACTCTTAGGTCAAAGCCTAGACTCGGATGTCTAAGGAATGTGCTATTGTGTATTTTCGAGATCAAACACAAAAGGCTAGTGTTTAATTCACTCGAACGTTGGCTCTGATACCAACCTGTCACACCCCGATTTTCACGTGTAACCCGGTGGGCCCGGTTGGGGAATATCGTGACGTAGTTGATAACATCATAACCAAACAAACACAGCACAGGAAGTCTTGGATTTAAATTACTATTACAAACCGAGTGTCCAAAGTTCAAAAATAAATTACAAGGCTTGTAATGAAAAGAACCAACACGAAAATCAAGAAAAACACGTGACTAGACGAAAAAGAACAAGGCACGTGCCGAAAGCTGGAGGACACGTGTCACCACGGTCCGACACGTGTCAAACCTACTAGGACACGTGGCAGGCCTAGGCCAGGCCAACCTCCCCTGCACCATGCGGGAAATGCCATGTCTCCTCCCACGACGCGCGAGAGAGTCCAATATGGTCTATATAAAGGCCGGGTCTGGACAAAATCATTCGCACCTTTTCGGATTCTGAAATTTATCTCTGATCTCTCGTAACGCTGTTTCTCTGTATTCTCATGTATTAAACCCCAATCGCTGAAATGATTCCCTGTCCGATTGATCTGTAACCCTAGCAACGAAAAACTGAACTTCCGCCTAAATAAGGTGATACTTTGTACGTAGCGGTTTTGAGCTCGTGATTATCGTTAAAGTTTGATTTAGTTTCTTACACTAATCCATGTCACATTTTGGTATATCTATAAATTAGAACTTATAACCAGGGGTGTCACACCCCGATTTCCACGTGTAACCTGGTGGGCCCGGTTGGGGAATATCGTGACTAGTTGATAACATCATAACCAAACAAACACATCACAGCGGAAGTCTTGGATTTAAATTACTATTACAAACCGAGTGTCCAAAGTTCAAAAATAAATTACAAGGCTTGTAATGAAAAGATCCACAGGCGGACAAATAAAGATGTACAAAGTATTTGTTCAACAGACTTAAGCAACCTAGGGACTTGCAAGATCCTCTATCGTCACTATAGCGCAGCTCCCAATCTATTGCGTGTTGCCACCTGTAACTTGATCTTTTGAAAATACGTCACTTTTCACTGGTAAATACTAATAACCGACTCATTTTGAAAACATTAATAAAAATGATTTTTGGTGCACTTGGCACATTTTATAAATAACCTGGGATAGTTCAAAATGACCTTGTTTACAATTTTACATGTTTGTCAATACATATGGGGTCCGGTGCAGAAGCCGAATAACCTGATTAACCGACACGCCACTTTAAACAATCCACCAACGGGATTTAATATTTTATCAGCATTAACGTCTGTCGGGTGTATGCCTACACCCCGCGCTTAAGGTCGTGGTCATTAGTAACTTTAATGAGTCAAGGATATCCCACACATAGTCGAATTAACCCACAATGTTTAAGTTATCAAACAATACAGTATAAAACGGGTTATAAGGATTTAGTAAATCACAATCCAATAACGTGATCCCATACCTGACCAAGCGGTATTATTATACCATATCCCAAGCCCGTATAGGGAAAATAAGTTAAAAGTATTTACCTGAGCAAATTCTTCAAATAGATAAATAACTCAGCCGACTTATTCAAAAAGTAAGCTTAGATGGCAATCTACCGGGAGGCTCTTAGTCTGGAAATGATGGTGTTTATAACCAATAGAATCCTAACGGGTCCTATCTATTTTGTAGACTCGAACCGGGTAGCTTAAAGATAATAACGGTACTAAACACGAGATTAAGCGATGACCAGAATAGAATGTAGTTTAAACCCGACAAGTACGGAGACTTGTTTAGTATGGGTAAACATGTTACATTCTAGATTTTGAAAATAAAAGTGATAAGGTTAAACCCGTTTCGGTTAAATTACGTAAACTAGTTACGTAGGCCGAACCGTACGCATATAAGCGAAACCGGGTAACCGGATGAGTCTTATACAAGTTCCATATGCCATTATACTTTAAACATGTTGTAATTTTAGTAGGATATCAACATGTATGCCCGTTATGGTTTTAAAATCAAGTTACGCCTCAAAAGGGCGTTTTGGTCATTTATGACTGAAGAATAGAATAATTGATGTAATGTCAATCTAATGTAAAATAGTTTGTTATGTTATATCATAAGATTACGGTAGTGTGTGGTTAGAGTTAAGACCAACTATCCCGATGCATTGTCATTTCACCTACTGTATACCTAGAACGAGTTAGTATTACTTACTGTAATTATATGTAAAATGAGTTTTGAAATCAATAGGTAATGAGTTTTGTTGAAGAATTATGTAAAAAACCATTTTAGATGCCGAAAGGGCATTTTGGTCCTTTAAAAGCATGATTTGCGATAATAAACAAAACTTGGGTTATGACCAGATTATTGGCATCAAAATAAGTTAGTCATGTTTATACATCAGTACATAATTCATTTGTATGCTCATTTGATTTTAAACCTTGTTTTTAAGCAAAAGGGCATTTTAGCAAAGTTTGACATAATTAACGGAAACTTGCATAAAAGCTCGGATTACTCTGTAACCATGTGATATAACTCCAGCGGGTTATAGTACAATATATCATGGTTACAAGGCAACCTAATTTCAGTAGCTAAGGTTGCTAGATCAGGTCAGAACTGAAAGTCAAAGTAGAAGTCAAAGTTCATGACTTTAAATTGTGAACCGACCTTAAACCTGGAATTGACGAGCCGAACATATTTACACATGTTCTAATAATTATTACCAAGTTTTTAAGTGTTAAAACATATTTTATAACACCTACATTATCATATATGAATTTATTTTCAAATCTGACCCAGTTTGACTTTTTATTAATAACTTTGACCCATCAACTGACCAAGCAAACGTGGTAATTAGGAGGTGCCCTTTTTAGGGATTAACACCTACCTAATTACGATCACGTAGCCATGTTCGTACCGAACAATGGCTGGACCGTAATGGTATTAGCTCAAAGTCAAAGCGTTTTTATGTCAACGCTTTGACTTTGGCTTAAAGTCTAATAAAAATAAAAGGAAAGAATTGGAACACTTACAAGTGAACCAAAAAGATGACTAGAACTCAGTTAGGATGCTCCTTGATCAGGAACTTCCAAGTAGAGATAGAGAGAAGAGATTTTGAGAGGTGCAAGGAATGAAGGGTGATGAACCCCCTATTTATAGTGGAGTGATGATCTAGGATTGAGACAAGTGGAAACACTAGAGATCACTCTAAGTATGCTAGGAGGTGTCCAAAATCGGAATTGAGTTAATGGTTTCGAGCTGTGAGAGTGCAGGTGGTTTGAGAGGTGGCCAAACATGCAGATCAATAGCTGGCATGCTGTTTCTGCGAACTGACTCCTCCCGCGCGTCGCGTGGGGACACCAGGTCCTGGCGCGTGGCGACTGAGGTGACAAATCACAAAATTTCCATTTTGGCCCCTGAACTTCTCCAAACTCTCATATTTCGACATAAAAGCATGTTTTATTCAATATGGCTCCTGTTTAGCACTCTCGGGATTATAACCGAACATCATTAAGCTCCGGGTTCGTTAAAATGGTCACTCAGAGGCATAGTTTAAGCATGTTGACACGATTAACCCCTCAAATTTAATATTCACCACTCAGAGGTTATAAAATAACATGTTGGCGATTTTAGTCCCTATCGTCTAGCACACGGCATACGAGGATCAGCGGGACACGTGTTGAAATTTTATAGGACGTAAAAACACAGGGTGTTACAAGGGGGCTGCTAAACAAGAAAACTTAGCGGTTAAGAAACCTTAGTGGTTAAGAAAACCTAGCGGTTAAGAAGGCTTAGTGGTTAAGCAAACTTAATAGGAAATGAAACTTAACAGCTAAGTAAGCTAAGCAAGTTAATCAATTAAACAAACTAAGTAAGTTAATTGATTAATCAGCTAAGTAAGTTACTTAATTAAATAGTTAAAGTAAATTAATAAGTTAAGCAACTAAGTTTAACAACAAAACGGTTAAGTAAGTTTAATAACCTAACATCTAAATAAATATATAAAGTAGATAAACATCGAAATATGTACATACGGGGAGATAACATATAAGGAAGACATATATAAGGAGGGTATATATGGGTGGATAACAACTGGGGAAGATGTATATGGGTAGTTAGTACAGTTTATCCTTGGAAGGTTTATTCAGGGAAGGTTTATCTAGAAGGCTTATCTAAAGAAGGTATATATGAAACTTCCTAGAAAAGAAAGACATATTCCTTACCTAAAAATAGGAAATTATGATTCATTTTTCCTTGCTCAATCTTTCTCTTCTTCTTTCTATATGTTTTTATATGTTGGTGTTCTAACCAATAATCACCGATACGATATTCGGTCCGATCGATTAGGGAACCAACTAACGTATGTTTAAGTGCTATCTGAATAGGACTATACTTTGTCATCTACGTTATGGTTTTGATCTTGTGACCATCGTTAGGTTTGATTTGGTTTTACACTAATACGTATTCTACTCTATCAAACTAAATGTTTAACTCTCACAAAGCTCAAAACTATAAACTTACTATCAAAAAAGATGCTTAATTACCAGAAGATTCAGAACTATAAACGTAGATGCTTAACTATCAGAAGGCTTAGAATCATAAGGCCTGTTAAATCAAGAACTATAGACCTACAAGGCGAGTAATTCTCTTTTATTAAATGCTTCCAAAACCCTAAATGTTTTCCAAGTTGTATCTACAGTGATTAAGTCTTTGTATTCTTAATTACAGCCGGTATGTGAGGTTTTGTATACATTACTGTATAAGCTTTACTATTGGACAAAGGATTAGCCAATACTAATATGACCACAGTCACCGAAATGGGCGAGTGACCATTATTGTGGGTAATTGAAAGATATAAACAAATATAAAAACTCTTAATGCTGTAATTACAATATTGTGTCTTTTTATACAAATGAATGATCTCACCAGTATTTCCTGCTGATAAAATGTTTTTAAACATGTTTCAGGTTATTACAGTAGATCTGAACAAGAGTTGTGTTACGACACCAAAAGGCTTAAAGAAGTGGCTTATTTTATCAATTAAATTAAGAAACGTTGTTTTATGAATTCAGATTTATCCTCTATTAAAAGCTACGTTTGTAAAACATGAGTTTTACTCCCATTTGTTATAAATAAAATTCTGGTGTTTTAAACTCTGATATTTTTCCTAACTCACGTTCTTGAAGAAATTTCCGCTGCAATATTTTCAAAATAACCATTCGGTACCACTTGACTGTTCACAGCTCCCATCCAGGTATGGTTAGGGGGTTGTGACAATTATGGTGATTTTCAAAATGTACAATAACGATTTCTAAGTATATTTTTCCAGTGACAACAACACAACATAAGTAGTGAACAAATAACGTAGTTTGGAAACACGACAACCCAATAATTTTAAAAAGTATAGGCATCCAAAATAAATTGCAGTAGTTTTATATGATATCACCAGAGTGAGATCAAAAGAGAGAGGTGGAAGTAGACTAATTTGCAATTTATTTATTTAACTTTCTTATTAATTAAAGCAAACTAGGAATTTCCTGCGGCGCTTTGCGACGGGGAATCTTGATACGAACCGAACGTTAAAGACCAATATGAAACCGCACAACATAAATATATAAAACAATAAAAAACAAAATAAAATGTAATAAATAGAAGAAAAATGGTGACGTGGTGTAGCGACCTAAACAAACGAAAAAATGGTGGTGGCGACATGGTCTTACGCCGTTTTAAAAAAATATCACTTATTGACCCTTCTAAAAAAACTAATGAACGACAGTTTAAAGGAAAACAAACCATTACGTTAAAGACGTATATTATTTATAGTGTAAAGTTTAATTTAAGCTTAAAAAACATTGTAGATGTTACGACTTTTGTTTATTTTTGTAACTTTTTATTATAATATGGATTGCTATATTATTAAGGAATAATGGATTTTAATAATCCAAACTTTTAGTTATTGGCCGGAAATGGTCCCAACTTAAAAAATAACCGTTGATGGTCTCAACTTTTCATATATTGTAAACCAACGGACTTTTACTAAAAAAAACCTTAATTTCTTTCTATCTCCTTATCCTTTTCGGCAACTTTTTCGTATAATGTAAACCAATGGACCTTTACTAAACCGAAAAAGATAAAGACAAAAAGAAATTAAGGTTTCTTTAGTAAAAATCCATTTGTTTACAATATGTGAAAAGTTGGGACCACCACCAGTTATTTTTTAAGTTGGGACCGTTGTCTGCCAACGACTAAAAGTTTGGATTATTAAAATCCGTTATTCCTATTATTAATTATGTAAACGTAACTTATTAAGTTTAAGAATTGTTAAAGTATGTGAGTTATAAAAAGTAAAAACCAAGACTAAAAAAATACTTGTGGTCAAAAGATGAAACTAAAAAAGTGGTAGAAATAAAAAAATCCAAAATTAAAAAACATTTGTGGTCAAAAAGTAAAGATAAAAAAGTATCCTGTAGTTTGTGATGTTAATTAATATTATATCTAATTAATATTATATATTAATATCACCTAATGTTCATAGGGGAGAATCAAATGAGAAGAAATTTATTGAAAGAAGAAAATGATATATTGATAAAATACTAAGGGGCTGTTTGGCAACTTCTGAATGGGTAAGTGCTGAACTAATAAGAGGTCTGAACCATTAAGTGCTGAAGCAGTAAAAGGTCTGAATCATTAAGAGCCAATATAATTCTTAACCGTTCAAAGACAAATGTCTGACCAATTCAAATAAAAGGTCTTAACCATTCAGACTCGTATAATACTTAACCATTCAGAGGCAAATGTTTGAATCATTCAGTTATTTGCTTGTGAAACAAACAGTCTGAACCATTAAGTGCTGAACCAGTAAAAGGTTTGAACCATTAAAAGCTTCATTAAGAGGTAAACAAACAGCCCCTAGTTTATTTATAACTCATCTCATTAATTTTTTTTTTTAATTAATTAGTCAACTAATCATAAATTATTCTACATATAATCTACAAAACCTACACTATCAAAATTTTCCTACATACACCCTACACATTATAAAATTTTATTCTACACACGTCAAAATTATCCTACACACCTCGAAATATATCCTACACATCTCGTAATTTATCTTATACACATTGTAATTTATTCTACACTTTAAATGAAGTTATTTTTTAATTTGAAAAAAAGTTACATTTTGAAAAGGGGTTACAAATTTAATATACTTAGTTATTAAAAAGGAAAAATACAAATTAATAATCTATGTAAGTTTACCAATATACCTTTAAAACAAAATTAAATACAAATATTTAATGAAGTAAAATGAAACATTCTTATTGGTTGAAACTTTTTTTTCTTGTAAAGAATTTCTTCGCATTTGAACCCTCCACTATATTCATATACTTTAAGAGAATAGATTTTTTTAATAGATTAGACACAACATTTTTCTTTTTCAAATAATATGAATGAAAAGATCAAAGTTCTCATGTCTTTATAAAGGCCCTGTGTAGTGGGGCGTTTTGCAAGGGGGGAAAGGCACGAAAGCGCCCCATAGACCCCCAACACCACTACGGGGGGCGTTATGGGGTTAAAATTTTTTAGAGTCACCTTCAGCATAGCGGTGTTTTGGATTTTTGATGTTTTCCCTCCACTCACACGTACATATATACATACATATATATGTATAATTTAAGGGTTAATTAATTAATTGGGTAATGATGAGGTAGGGACGTTATGACTACGGCATCTAATGTAATAACGCCCCTACTGACATGGCACGACACGTGTCAGAAAACGTCCCTTAAGGGGCGTTATAACCACACATGACCTAATATGCATAAGCCATTTTCTCGTTTTTAATCCCTTAAAAAACGAACATCTAGTTTTACCATTGTAGAGATTTTTTTACACCCGTTTTTAAAGTGTAGTTCTGGCAAAAAAAAAAAAGGACATATTAGAAAGAAAAAAAATTATTTGGGTAAAGATTAGACACTACAAGTTTTTTTTGTCAAATAAATATTTAAAGTTATCATACCTTAAGCTTTTACCTGAAGTGGTTTGTAAAAAAAATTGATCCACACGCATACCGACTTTTTCAAAAGAGTCGCTAGTTTCGGGTGTCCTTTGTGCTAATTGTAATTATGATCCATGGTTTCTGCCCACAAACCACTACCTAATTATTTGATATAAATAAATACCAATCAAATAACTATTCGTTAGAACCATCTTACTTCATTCGTTTAAAGATGGTCATGACAATCATGACGAATTGTATTCGCACGATAAATACAAACTTTAGGTTTTTAATTATTTAGGTCCATAACAACCATCACATTCTCCAACCCTCTTATGCACCATCTATCTAGGCTTAGGTATACCCTAAACCAATAAATACATATCGAATCTTTATTATTACATACCTTTTAATGGTCTATGGGATTTCTTTTAAGGTTTGTTTACTACGGGCTAACTCTGTAATATAAGATATCATTATAAAACTCAAGTGGTGTGATTGGTGTCGACTGGTCTTATACAAATATCTTCCATTTTTTTATTAGTAAAACTTATGAATAGTTTCTTACTAATAATTTTAAGCATGTAGGTTTAGTCAAATTTAATATTATACGTATATTTATTAATTAAAAGTCAGAATCTATATGCCTACGCATTAATTCTTTAATAATTCAATAGATAACATAGTGCAATAATCTTTAATATTGAATATCCTTTGTAATTAGAAATCTTTAAAAAGGATCTTACTAACGAAGATATTTTGAAAATTCTACAATATTGTTAAGTTTTTGACAAATTAAATGACAAAGATGTTTCAACATATCCTTTATACCTTAAGAAAACCTTTACCGACTAAGAAAATACCTTTTTATTTGCCAAAAAGATATATTTCCAATGGCATGTGTTTAATTGTGTTACATCTACCAAAGGTACATAAAAAATATAAATGATAGAGAAAATATATATTAGACATGAGCATGTTGATGTATCATTCAAAATTAATTTATAACTCTAGGCATCTCGTGAAAAAATTCAGCAATAGTTTCATATATTTGTAAGACTAAACTTTTTTAGACCAATATATACCTCCAGATTTCTTAAATATCTCGAGAGATCTTAAAGACCTAAATACATCTCGTATATATAAATTAGGAATGGGAAAACATGAGGTGTAAAGTGTCTACTCATGTACGTATTTTTGACAGGTGATCCCCATAATTACGAAGAATTTGTAAATTAATGTGTCGACGTTCACCTTGACTAGAGAGGAGTTAGTGAAATACTAATCATAGAGTAACTATTTGTGATCTCTAAAATATTAGTGAGAAGTTGTAGAGGTGATATGTATATTTGTTAGAGGGATCGTGTGTGATTCTTAACCAATATTAGGATAAAATTGTAAAAGTGATATTTCCCTATTTAAAGAGAAAATAGTAAATAAACTCTTGGCTGAAGGAATGATGTAAGGGTGGAAGGGGCACCTTCGGTGACCCCTTCGTTAACCCCATTTTACCGAGCATCCCAAATTGGTGTTCGGTGACTCCCCCATATGGTGAATGCTCACCGAAATAAAAATGTGACCGTTTTGATTTTTGAAACGTTGGGGTGACCGTTGGTCATTTTAAAAAAATGTTTTTTTTATTTAAAACTCATACATTTCACTCATTTCACACACCACTTTCACTAAAATTTCTACACACTACACCATAGATAAACAAAACAAAGGTGAACTCAAGAAAAAAGGTTCCGCTAGCCGAGGATCGGGTTCAAACTCAAGAGGATGTGTGGCACAAACGAGACAAGGCGGTTCTAGTGGTCCTAGTGCACCGGTTCAAACCCCATACGGATATTCAACAAACTCTCAACCTCAATATTTTTGCCCCAACCTTCACAACCGACTTTTTATAACACCCAACCCAACCTAATTTTTCCGTCACAAATATTTTCACACCCACGCGGTCCAACGATGGTCGCACCCAGCATGTACGAATACTCCATGGAAGGGCAAAACTCATTCTATCCATTTGCATTCAGGACCCTGCCAATTCAATCACCAAGAGAGAATGTCGAGTGCTCACTTCCGATCTACGATGACATTGAAGAGCAAGATGTATAAGTAGTCCCCAAAACACAACATTTGGATGAAGAAATTGGCGAGGACGAAGAAGAATATGAGGTTGAAGCCGAAGATAGTGGTGAAGTAAGTGAGCCGAAAGAAAAGGGAGGCAAGGCGGAGCGTAAAATTTGGACGAAAGAACAAGAATAGGCCTTAGCCAAGGCATGGGTTCATTATTCTGTAAACAAGAAAAAAGGCAACCAACAAAAAGCGAAAAGTTTTTGGAAAAAAGTTCTCGAGCATTACAACAAAACGGTTGGCGGAAGTACTGGATCCGTTATCAAGTACGTTCTAAAAGGCTCCCTATGTTAAGTAAGATAAACTACTTCAACGACATTTGGCAATAAGCGGTATATTTTTTTTGAAACAATTATAAAATATTTTCTATAACATTGTTTTAATTTTTTGTATTTTACTTTATATTTGTTATATATGTAGGATCGTATTCATGGTAGTGGGTGTGGCGACGTCGATGTCATGAGTAGGGCTTTAAAAGATTACCAATCAAAATATCCGGTGGTTTTCATCATGTTGATGCATGGGAGGTTGTTAATAAACATGACAAATGGGTCTCGATACCATTGTTGGGTTGGGTGAAGATAGTGGTAGTTCGGGCCAAAAAAGAAAGTCGTCGGATCAGGGTAACTATTGTTGCAAAAACGTGTTTGTTCGGACACGCTAACCGGCCCTTGCAAGACCGCCCAAGGCCCAACACGTGAGAGGTAAATCAGCCTCACTCAGCGGAAAGGCTATTGGCCTTAGGATTGGAATCGAACCCGCGGCCTTGTGCTTATCGTTGCAAATCTCACGCCTCCTTAACCAACTGAGTTACACGGTGGGGCGGATTCGGGTAATTATAATGCGGGTACACCGGGAACTGAGTTCACTAGCGATATACCCAACATAAACGTAGACCCTTCACCAACAAAACCACGAAAGAAAGACGAGAGAACCACAAAAACACCATCCAATAGCACGGAAAAGGCTTTGACCGAGAAGCTTTCACAATACACCATTATGAAAGAAGCAAAACAAGCACGGGCGATAGAGCTGTCGAATATAAAAAAGAAACGTGAGAAAGACACCATAGCGTTAGTGGCGGAACAACGCGAGCCGGTGAAACAACTTATGTATGATTGGGATTTGGAGACGTTTTACTAACCACACGACCATGCTTCACTCGAGATGTTGCCGTTTATTCTAGCGCGGAAACGGGATATCACAAAAAAAATATAACTGGCCACACACTTTCTAAATTTTTGGTTTATTATGGTTTAATTTTCTAGTTTTAATGTAATGTGTTTTTTAGGTAATTATGATTCTAGGTTTATTATGGTTTTATTTTGTTTAATATATGTTTTATTTACTTTCAATCCATAATTTCTATAAATAAAAAATATAAAAATAGAAATAAACACCCCATGTGTTTGAGTGTAAAATGGGGAGTGAAGTGGGGAATTGACATGGCATGAAATTATTGGCTAAACAAAAAGTTTACCACTCCCCATTTGGGGAGTGCACCTTCTAGGGATGGCAATGGGTCGGGTTTGGGACGGGTTTAGGTAATCCCAACCCCAAACCCGGTTAGATAAGCTTGTCCTAAACCCGTCCCAAAACCCGTCGGGTTTCTAGCGAGTAAATACCCGTCGGGTATCGGGTATAGCCGCGGGTTTCATGTAAACCCGTTAATCTAAAAAAAATACCCGTTGGGTATACCCGACACAAACCCATCGGGTATCTATCGGGAAACTACTAATTATTAGTTACATTTAGTATAATCACAATCAAAATGTGTCAAATAACTAAAACTAGGATTACCACCCGCCGCAATGCGGCGGGGTTTGTTAGTTATATATCATATTAGATGAAAGACAAATGTTTCTTACATGACCGCAAGCCTATGTGTAAAACATAAAAAAATAACTGAGTCGATCTATGACACGCGCATTGCGACAGACCTATCAAACGGAGAAAAATAGACGTGATGCGACGGGCCTGTCAAACAGGAAAAAGTAGATGAAAATACTTTGAACTCCACATGCAGGGGCGAAGGTTAGAAGGGGCCGAGAAGGGCGCCCGACCCCCCGAACTTTTTCGCTCGGTAGTGCTATATATGTAGTTTTCGTATAGAAATTTTTGGGTGTATACGTTTTCGACCCCCCTGTTCTATAGAAATTTTGGGTATACACGTTTTCGACCCCCGTATAATATCTTAAGTTTCGCCACTGTCTACACGCATGCTGTGGCATGTTAGCTTGGAAAATCTAGAACGAAACGTTAAACAGATAACTTATGAAAGATGAAAAGTATAAGGGACCAAAGTTGCAAAAGATGAAAATTTTTAGGTTAAAAGTAAAAAAGGTCAAAGGGGTTAAATGGTAAAAGATGGAAAATTTTGAATTAGAAGTGAGAAATCCAATTAATCAAATGGGTTAAATTATATACGATAGAAAATTTTGAACTAAAAGTGAAAAAATTAAATCAATTAAATGGGTTTAATTACCAAAGATTAAAACTTTAGACTTATATTGTCAAATATTAAAACTTTAGGGTTAGAAAAAAAATTTCAATTTTTTTTTGAAAAACTCCCAAAGCTATAAGTACAACAACTTTAAGCACATATAATTTGCTTATTTATAGGTTGTTAATGTATACGGAATACAATACTTATGTATAAAAATGGATGTAACATACATATACATATCAAAAATATAAAATAAATTATATCAAGTATACAATCGGGTAAACGGGTACACTTTATCGGGTAATTGGGTCGGGTAAACGAATATATCAGCATATACCAAACCCATCACAAACCTGTCCCAAACCCGATTAATAGACCCAAACCCGTCCGAAATGTGTCGGGTTTCGGGTTTATCCATCGGATTCGTTCGGGTTCGATTGCCTTCCCTAGCCCCTTCCACCCTAAGATGGATTATCTAGCATTCATTTACTACACATCACCTATTAGGTTGGTAATCATTAACAAAGACAAAACCTTTAAAATTATTTAGGTTTAAAAGTCTTAGGTTCAAGTTACATAAACAGTAAGACTAAAAAAACTTGCCTTAAAAAGTTACTATACATCTATCTCCGTATCTTATAACTTATTCAAAACCCTTACACTTTTAAGAAGGGAAGGGTTTTTTTTATTTTTTTTACAATGAATTGTAACAGTTAAAACTAACGTATTCATGGTCTCTTGGTTCATGTATACAACTAGGAAGAGTCCCTGCGCGTTGTAATGGGAATTTAATTGACATCGATTTAATTCCTTATGATACTGATATTGTACCCACTCGGTATAGCAAGAGAAAGAGTCATTATATACCCAAAAGGATGACGATACGTGTTTTACATTGATGAAAATTGTAAAAACGAATATTACTAACAACTTACATTGTATTGATACCGATACTGGTGTTGTTTGGGTGGAATCTCCGTGATACCGATATTGTTGAGACGGTATTAGGTTGGTTGGTCACGGTTTCTGTACCATACCCACAGTCGCTATAACTTACGATCCCAATAACATTTTTTTGTGAATAAAACTTCATTTTATTTTCAATGAGACATATATTTAAATAAATAAAAATAAGCACGTCGCAATCTGTGTATCAGTAACGATTCAAGTAGTACCACGATTCTAATAGTACCGATAGGAACATCGATATTGTTTAGTCGAAATCCACATGGCATCGATATTCTTGGTAAGGAACCAGTTTCGTTCGTCACGGCACCGATACAATGCTAATATTCGCAATAGCTTACGATATAAAAGAGATACTCTATTGCGTATACTACTTCGTTTTCAACGAAAGTTGTGTAAAAAACCATAAAAGCGAATATATATATATATAGCTGAACTATAGAGAGAAAACCCAATTGAGTTGAGAAAACTCAAGAAAACCCTATGTAACATTTTTATTTTTATTTTTTAAATAGGGAATGTAAGTTACATGCTAATGAATGTTTTGTAACAAAAAAAACAAAGAGCGCCGGATGTTTTTTTTTACAATTTTTTTTTAAAATTTCATTGTTACAAAAATGTAAAAAACTGATTTTTTGTAATTTTTTATAAAAAATCCACTCGGCCTTTTTTACTTTTTTTGTTACAAAACATTTATTAACATGTAACTTACATTCCCTATTTAAAAAAAATGTTACATAGGGTTTTCTTGAGTTTTCTCAACTCAAGTGGGTTTTCGTTTTATCCTTCCCCTATATATATATATATTATTGTAAAAGAAATAAAATTTGTAATCACAACTTAAAATATAAGTATAAGTAGGTTAAACAGAGTATAAGGAATAATAAAAGACATTTAGAAGGATTAACACATGGATATAATATAAACGAATTATTTATTTAAGCTGAAACTTTACATCAGACAAAAACAAAAAAATTGAAAAAAATTGTCTAGCTAGCATGAATCGAACACAAATCATAACCAACCGAGCTAATGTGAATTTCAAAATTTATTCAGAAAAAGATAAAAGCATTTTTATTAAAATATTATTATAGCTAATTTATAGATTTATGACTTTAAAAATATTTTGAATATAATAATATAATTACTATTCAACTTCAAAAGACCTTTAAAAGGGTTAACATATGGATATAATATAATTTTATAGAATGAATTATTTATTTAAGCACAAACTTTATATCAGACAAAAACAAAAAAAATGGAAAAAAAGTGTCTAGCTAGCAGGAATCAAACACAAATCTTAACGAACTAAGCTAGTGTGAATTTCAAAATTTATTCAGAAAACATAAAAGTATTTTTATTAAAATATTATTACAGCTAATGTATAGAATTATGACTTTAAAACTATTTTGAATATAATAATATAATTACTATTCAACTCTTTTGAAATTGTAAGGATATAGAATAGAATAGAATAGTATAGAATGTAAGGATATAGAATAGAATAGAATAGAATAGAATAGAATTATATCAGACAAAAACATAAAAAAATAGGAAAAAAGTATCTAGCTAGCAGGATCGAACACAAATCTTAACGAACTAAGCTAGTGTGAATTTTAAAATTTATTCAGAAAACATAAAAGTATTTTTATTAAAATATTATTATAGCTAATATATAGAATTATGACTTTAAAAATATTTTGAATATATAATTACTATTCAACTCTTTTGAAATTGTAAGGATATAGAATAGAATAGAATAGAATAGAATGTAAGGATATAGAATTGATACAAGAGTAAGTCACTTCACCTTTTCATCTTTTTTTTAAATCACTTGACTATATATATATATATATATATATGGGAGAGTTCATTGGGGAGCAATAAAAAAATAGAGGGCCGAGAAACACTCATAAAAATTATACTTAACATATTAAAAATTAGTTTTTCTTAATTTTTTGACACTTTTTCTTATAAATACATGTAGAAACATATTTAATAAAACAATCAAAAACTAAAAATATAAAAAATATTTAAAAAACAGTTAAAAATAAGTATCTTATAAAATTAACTCAACATGTTAGATATCAAAATTTTAACAAATTTTTCAACGCTTTTCCTTATAAAAATGGGTAGAAACTATTTGAATAAAAAATAATTTTTGTTAAAAAATAATTTTAGCATTTTTTAACTTTTTTTTATATTTTTTGTTTTTTTATTAAAAATGCTTTTACAAGTATTTATACGGAGAGAGCGTCGAAAAAAGTTTAAAAATTTATTTTTTGACATGTTAAGTAAAATTTTTAACGTGTGTTCCCCGGTTCCCCAATGAGCCTCACTATATATATATATATATATATATATTATATAATATATAATATATATATATATATATATATATATGGAAAGGTTCTATGTAGAACACTATATATTAAGAGAACATGCTGAATAAAATGAATCACCCAGTTTTTTTAATTCTAAAAACCTAAAAAGTAAATGAAAATATTACAAATGTAAGATTTATTCTTTTTCATACTAGAATTCCAAACAAAAAGATAGAAAATTTTTAGTTTTTATATAACCTACACATATGTAGGTTATGTATAGGTTTTTTTCCTGTACATATAGTACACATATAAATGTAAAAAACATAAAACTTAGAAAATATGAATCTTAAATCCAAAATTTAGTGATTTAGAGTTGTTTTTTTTGTTTTTGCAATAAATAGTGTTTTGTAATGATCCTCGTCCTATATATGTGTGTGTGTGTGTGTGTGGGAGGGAGGGATTATAAGAAATCTCGAGAAAACTCTATCTAACTATTAATAAACCCTAAACTCTAAGTAATCCCTAAACTCTAAGATAGCCTTTGATATAAAGGAACATAAGAAAGAATGGAATGGATTATTGTGATAGAATGAAAAGAAACATGTTTGGTTATCATGTGACAATGGAATTGAACATTTCACAAGGAATGTACTCCTTCTAAATATAACAATTTTCATTCTTTGGTAAGGAGGTGTTCATTTTTTCATTCCTTCAAGGAATGGAAAGAAGTATATTATTATTATACTAATATTCATATTAATATTAATATCAATATTTTTATTATTAATTTCTTACCATTATTATTATTAGCGTTGTTGTTGTTATATGATTTTTATTGCTGAGTCAATTATATTCTTGTCGTTTTTAAGAAATTGTGTTTCTTTACTTTGTTTTTTGTCTATTAAACTATACAAAGTAATGGTCCATTCAATTACTTTGTTCATTTTATTCTCTAGTTCATTCCATTACCTTATACCAAACAAATCCTAAGAAATAAATCCTAATTCCCAAAAAAACTAAACCCTAAAAGCTAACATCCAAAATTCTAAAGCTAAACCCTAACTTCTAAAAATTTAACCATAAACCCTAGAAAAATTCAACAAAAATATCACTCGTTTGATAAAGTTTTCTTATGAAGAAAGAGTTTTCTCATAATCATATCCTTATATATCTATTACTATATATATATATATATCTATATATATATATATATAATATAATATGTATATATATAATATGTATATAAGAGAGAGAATGTTTAGTTGTTGGAAATTTGAGAGGTACATATATTTATGCATAGGTACAAGCTGACCATGCTTTAAAAGTATAGAAGAATCTTTGGGTGGCCAAATAGAATAGATGAATTTTTGGGCGGCCAAATTCAATTTTGAATTCCCACTCATCCCCAATCCCCCATTACTGCCTTTTTTTCATATGTAGAGAGAGAGAGAGTGCAAGAGAAATAGGGAAAGATAAAGGGTCAACACCAGTTTTCGGTAGATTCGGTTCAAGCGGCGGTGATGACACCCGGTTTTTCAGACACAACAATCGCGTGTAACCATTGGTTGTCTTTGTTAATTATATCATCAGGGAATCCTCATTATCTAGTTATCTTTGTTGATTTCAGTCAATATCTCATCAAATGTAAGTTATAAATCTACTAAAAGTTTCTTTCTTTTCTTCATATAAATTCATTTGCATGTGTAAGGTTTATTAAACCAGAATAACGGATAGATGTATTTGATTATATTTTGTATAATAATGTTGTGTTTCATGTTGTAGTAATTAGAGGATTATAAAAAAAAATTATTTGCTTGGTCTAATTAGGATGGATGTTAAATTAGGGTTCCTAAAGCTAAATTTGGGGGTTTTATTTAATTGGCTCCAAGTGGTATTCTTGTGATGAAGGGTTATAGAATTGATGAAGGAACCTTAGAACTCCTTTATTCACATTATATACAACAAATAAGGGTTATAGAATTGATGAAGGAACCTTAGAACTCCTTTATTCACATTATATACAACAAATGTCATTGAATGAATAATATACATGTTTAAAAGCAAGTTTTGTGTTATAAGAACTAGGTTAGTCTAGTTCAAAAGGTGACCGAGGTATTTGTAGAGTTAATATATCTTTTAAATGGAGAAATAGATTCACCCGTTGTAGGCTGTATTTCTATTATCACACTACCTACAACAGTGATTGTTCAGTTTATACCAGGCCTGGAAAAAGAGTCCGGCCTGCTTAAAACGGGTCATCTAATTAAAGTGTCAGTTTAACTGGGTTAACAGTTGAAAAATACACAATCACAACTTTACAGACGACCAATCCTAAGATCGAATTTTTCATCACACGGGTTAAAAGAGGTTTAAAGGTTAAGGCCTAAATGGGGTGATCAAACGAAAGGTTTAGGCTCAAATTGGGCGACTAGGGGATTTGTTTGGGTAAGGATAGATACATGGTTTTAAAATAAAAGGTTCACCTAATGCCTTAATCATTCTCGTGCTTGTATTCGGTCTATGGTCTCAAACGTATCAAAAGATGCAAGTTCTACAATACATGACTAGTGGTCCACACAAACAAAGGAATATATGAATATTTGATGTATGAAAGTGGCTCAAACCTCACGTATAAAGGGTATGGAATATGATATACACAAATTGCAAGTTTCTTAGACGGATTATTCTCAAATAACCATCCGCTAAATACCCATCATGCTATTACTTGAACTTTGACCATGACAAAAGACCACATGGGTCGTGCTATCCCTCATCAACTTTGTTACTTGTGCTTTTAGATTGCTTCAAACAAAGACATTTTTGAATTTTTTTTTGAAATTTTCCCCCATCCCCACACTTGAGGTCAACATTGTCCTCAATGTGTAATGTTTAAATGAATGGGTCAAAATCGAAAAACTTTTACTCCCCCATCCCCACACTTGAGGTCAACATTGTCCTCAATGTGCAAGAATAGACTTTTTAAATCGCACAAGGGATGTGACACGACTAACTTTCCCAAAATTTCACCCCAGAAGCTAAGATACACTTTATATTCCACTTATTACTAACTAAGAATCAAAATAAAAAGAAACGTATGCACCTGCTTTTTGAGCTCGTTCCTCGTGTGCTCTTCATCCTTCATCAAAATGGTCGTCTCACGAACACGATGTACCTACAAATCTTAATCATTGTGTAGAAGCGTGCTTCTCACAACCATCAAAATTTGTTAGCTACCTAGTTCTACCTCTTTTATGAAAGCATTACCAAGCCATACGTTAGTTCACTTTGATTATTGTGGAAAAATAATGTACCACAACGACAAACCTAACTCACTTTCGTAGGAATCACGGTTGCATTTAGCTTATGCAACAAGCCCTTTTGAACCTTCCGATAGCTCGGGTGGACGAGTAGGTCTCGTGAGGGTTATATAGAGAACACACCCAGAACGTTCATTTATTTAGGAAAGCAGTAAAAACTATCTACTACTAGCAACTAAAAGAACTATCAAATAATAAAAGAAAAAAATATACAACGACAAGACACATACCTCGCCTATCTCTGATAGCGTTCATTTGGATCGACTGGCGGGAATGGGTTGTAGGAGTATCCGGTGAAGGATGACATCACCTCCTTCAAATCATCAAGGGGTCCTCTCTTCCCCTCGGCAGGTGTGGGCAACTGTGGCGGGATGAACTAGAGCCCACTGCTTCGGGCCAATGAGGAAACGGGTCGGAAGGACCTCGAGGCACCGGGAGGTTCGAATAATCAGTCCACCCCGAATGCTCAGCATATGGTAACCCGACAAGATAGTCTCGTTGATGCCTTTTTGATCGTGGAGGATTTTGGCGTTATTAATCGCCAACTCTTGATTCGTCCCCATGGTCATCCAACGACGGTCGTCCAATGCGTTTCTCACAATACGAAGACGATCTTGCTCTTCTTCCCACTCCCGTCTTCGGGCTATCCCCTGTGCCCTTTGCTGCTCCATCAATTCCAACTGAGCTTTCTGTTGAGCTTGAAATCTCTGTTGCTCTTCCCAATGTTTTTCTATCCTTGCCTGATGGGCGGCTTCCTCATCCCACTGTGTTTGGTATTGGGCCTAAAAACTCTGCTCCCACTGTCGTCTCTCCTCATGATACTCGCGGTTTTCCCCCATAATTGCGGAATCATTATCATAGGTGTCTTGCGTCCCAATAGGATAACTGGCGTAGGTTTCTCTTCGTCGATTGTTAATAAATGTGCCACTGTGTGTGACGATTAGTTATGTCTCCGAGCATACCTTTTCCTAGAGGGCCTTCGCCCCTATCTTCCTCCTCTTCTTCCTCATCACCTTCTTCATCACCTCCTTCATCACCTTCGCCCATTTCTTCGTCTTCACCCTTTTTCACATACTCAAATTGGAATCCCGTTTTCTGATCAACAACTCTAGCCTTCCCATTAAGAACCTCTGCATATATATTTGCCCCTGATCTCAACTGGGCAAAATCGATCGTATCAATGCCTTTAACCACGAATTGTCGGGTAGCTGGTTTTGCTCAAAAATCATAGCACTAATCAGACGAACATAAGGAATCATTTTCCTCTTATACTGATTTCTTGTATCCTATATATTCATCATAGTTATGTGCCGCCACGACAACTTAGGTGTCCCAACAAGCAAAGCATGTAACACGCGGAGATCCCACATCCGAAGTTTTCCACGATCTCCCAACCTTACCATGATATTCTCCACAGAAATGTTCTGTAGAATCTTCCCTTCATAGGATAAATGACTTCGATCATACCTACCAGTTGTGAAATTTGGCAAAGTTGTAACGAGCATATTCACCCTGTAACATCCGTCAAAAACGGATTTACCAAACCCGCTCCGTTTATCAACCGAACAGTCAGTTAAAATTTTCGTTGCGAATTAAATGCCCAAAATAATTTTAAACGATACATAATCAATTATTATACGGGAATATATATTTAGTTTTTGAAAAACTGTTGAAAATCGCAAAATAAAAATAAAAAGTCCCTAACGGGTTTCGAACCCGGGTCAGTCGCCGAGTCACGGATTCAGCAACTTAACTCACAACACACAAACCACTGCGCCACTTGTATTGTCTGTTAATTGTTAAGATCATTTAATTCATATCTTGACGTTCTGAATTCAAAACCGGCGCCCAAAAGTTCAGTCGTCGGAAATCCCGGCAATCTCGCGAGTATTTAACGAATCTTTCCGTTATAACGTAAACAATTACTAAGACATCGGTTATAACCGACGTCTGAGTCCGCGACCAAAGTCATAACCGCCGGAGTTTTTATAACTTACGAATCCAGTCGGAAATCAGACCAAGTTCTTCGAAGATTTGCCCTATAAAAACCACCTCGAACTTCTGCAAACATTTTCGCTCAAAACCGCACCTTTTCTCGGCGAAAACTCACTCGCCGGAATTATTCTGTTAGTCGCCGGAAAACCGGTTTCCCCATTTCTGAGCCTTACTAAACCCTTTGAACTTATACCGAAGTCACCCATACCTTTTTCAAACTTTCTGGAGACTCGCTACTGCAAGACACCTGACGCCGGAGCCTATTGCTGTCGCCGGAGTTCTGCCGGAAAACAGAGGAAGATAGTCGGTATACCTCACGCCTAATTTTCCTTTCTTTTTTACTTATATCTCGTCTATAATTAACCTAAAACACTAAAGAAACCGATTAAGACTTCGAACCAGTCGATTTCCGATTCTGGTTAAAACCAGTGAAGAAGACGATGACTGCTGTAATGTTTAAGTATAATTAAAAACAAGAAATTACTCGGGTTAGACACACAGTCCAGCGGTGGACTGTGTGCACATTAAACACGCAAAGGTCTCGAGTTCGAATCTTGTTCCACACACGTCGCCTTAATAAAAATGATTTTTTTTGATTAACCGAACCGGAGTCATACTGATATATGTTAAGTATATTAATAACCGGAAAGATAACCAAGTTAGACACACAGTCCAGTGGTGGACTGTGTGTATGATTATATCACAGGTCACGAGTTCGAGTCCGGGCTACTGCACCGACTCGGACAATTATCTATTTTTTTAAAATAAGACAGAAAAGGAAATAACTAATTTGTGTTTAAGTATAATAAAAATCAGTAAAGTTAACAAGTTGGACACACAGTCCAGCGGTGGACTGTTTGTTAGTATAAGCCACAGGTCCCGGGTTCGAGACCTGTGGAGCGCACCGTTTCTTTGATTTAAAATTGATTTTTAAAATAAGGGATTTTCTGTTTAACATAATTAATATATAAATATAATTAAAAACGGATATATGACGGGTTAGACACGTAGCTCAGTTGGTAGAGCTTCGTGCACGCGTACGGGAGGTCTCGGGTTCGAGCCTCACCCAGCGCACTTATATACACGATTCAAACCGGTCAACGGTCAAGTCAACGGTCAATGGTCAAGTCAACGGTCAGAAAAAGTCAAATTTTTTTTTATTTTTATTTAATTATTTTAATTAAAAATCAATTAAAAATACTTAAAAATAACATTTTCAAGGTTAGAAAATAGCCTTAAACTCACAAAAATACACCCAACAATCCTACTAAAATAGATTAATAAAATCCGTTTACTTACCGAACCATAATGATATTTATCTAGGTTAATCTCACTCGTGGTTAAAACCACTTCGCGTGCATTCAACATCATCAACCGAACGCACCCACTGTGAGTGAATCTTACAACTCCCCCTTTTAAATTACACGTTTTGGGGTGTGTCATGTGTTATAAAAATAATTAACTTGTCTATTTAAACTTGTGCCATACCACATCATGATCTAAACTTAGATTGTTTATATTGTTGTGATTACTTATTTCCTTTTGTCAAATTATATAAAACTCATTCATTAAGCCCATCAGTTCCTCGCGGGAGACGAGTTGAACAACGCGTGCCTCAAATCAAGTTCATTATTGTTCATGTGTGTATCATTGAGTTTATATTGTTTGTAGTTGTGTCATTCATATTATCATGTTTATGCAATTCATTCATTAGGCCCCTCAGTTCCTCGTGAGAGTCGAGTTGAGCATCGCGTGCCTCTAAATGTTCCATTATTGTTCATGTGTGTTTTATTTAATATCTTATGATTGTTGAATAAGTTTACATCTATTTTTACTCATGTTTGGTTGTGCACATATTTCATAACCAATTTAAATAAACTTGTTCAAATGTTTTCCATAGGATTCACTCGCCAACTTTATGTTGATCCAAAACCTTTTTACACATGATACAGGTGAACAGGTTGAAGCAAAGAAAACATAGGAAATGCCTTAGAAGAGAACAAAGATGCCTAGATTGATAGCTAGAACATGTTGTAATCTTTATTGTAAATTTCCATTAAATTGTATTAATGAATATGAAACGCATAATAAATGTCATGAGCTTTGATGATAACCCAATCATGCCCCGATCACCTTTTCCGCTGCGGGTCGGGGTGTGACACACCCGGTCCGCCTGAACTAGCTCTTGTTGCCAAAACATATATGTAGATAGTAAAAAATAGCCATCGGTGCCCAATGAGTCGAAATTGGCAATCCGGCTCAATGTGTCAAAACACATTTCCATCTGGCCCTTTCCTGTATCACCAACTAAACGCCACATACTAGGGTACTCATCCGCGTGCTCTAAACGCAATGTTGCATACCAACTCGTCACCGCCTTTAAATACACCCTAGAGGTTGCACCTTCGCACCAATCAAGTGCACGCTCCCATCCCAACCTTTTGAATTTTTGTGTAATTCCGACTTGACGGAATTCTTCCAAATTTACCACCCGCTCACAAACATAAACCTTGTCTATCGCACTGACCTTAGACATCTTATACTTCCACAGTTTGATCTCTGCTTGCTTATTGTTGAATATGCATAACGGCTTCTTTTGATTTTTCTCCCACTGAGCCCCAAAATCTTCATCATCGAATCTAGACCAATTCCAATTCTGTCTGAATAGCCTATCCTCTATATCCGGCTAGTTGCACTGTTGTTGCCATTTAACTTGCACACCACTCGATGATGAAGCTTCTGCATCGATAGTCTTAGATCTTTTGCGGCTTGCCATGTCTACAAAACAACACCACAAAACAATCAATACACCATTTAAACCTCTAAACAATTCAACTCTAAGTATGAACCATAGTGATGAACTTAAGTTTAACCTCTAGATGTATATTAGCCAATTTTAAACTCACCAAGTAGCAAACTCTAACATCTCAAAAGAATCAAACTTTCATGCTTCAATCCTAAATCTATAAGAGTCTTTAACAGTGTTCATCACAATGCTCATACTTAACCATATGAATAAGTGGGTGTAATCACATCCCCACACTTGTTCCATGTTCAATCCCAACCAAATCCACGTTTTTACCCAACATTCAAGCTAAAGCATCACAAATATATCATAAAAAACCTACTCTTAAACAATAAAGCTTAAAATTTCAGAGGAAACAACATACCATGAAATAATCAAGCCCAAAAGTTAGTAAATTTCATACCTTGGTCAATGTAGAAAGAAGAGAACTGTAAGGAATGTAAAAACAAGTGATTTGTTCAACAATCTCTTGAAAACCCGAAACTTGCAGCTCAGATATCTCACAACTAAGTAAGGATTACTAAAAACTAATAGAGGGGTTTTGTTTCTCTCGAAAATCTACACAATTTAGACTCAAGAATCACGTGAATCGGCTGAGAATTGAAGGAGTTATGAAGAAAGAAGGTTTTAGGGTTCTTGAAGGTTTTGAATGAAGAAGATGAAGTGAAAGATAGATGGTTTGTGGTGGTAATAGGTTTAGATTCAGATGGGGATAGGATTGGGTCGAATATATGGTTCAAAACTCGTCCAGGGGTGTTTAAAAACGGGTTCGGGTTACCTGGTTAGTGAAAAACGAGCAAGAGACAAAATTCAGCGTCATAGACAACGGAGCTGCGTCGGCGACGCCACTCTGACCCCCCTAAAACCATCGACGCCATTACCTGCTGCCTACGCCACTTTGTACACGACGTCGCTAACCGGGGTGCGTCGGTGACGCCCCCTTGCGTCGGCAACGCCACCCCCAAATGCAATTTTTGATTTTTTTTTGAAAATATAGGCAAAAACACGCAATTTTTACAAAAGGGGCCTATGCTAATTAAAATCCTAAAAGTTATTAAAAATCTTTTTGTGAAATTTTTTGATTTTTAATCACGAACAAACTATCGTTAAACAATCCTACCACCCCCCGAATAGACGTGTATTGTCCCTAATACACATAAATAAGTCCAAAAATATACCTTCCACTTTCAAGACTCGTCCATGGTTTTCGGAACTTCACATATCACAAGAGAGTTAATATGGACCATAATAACGACTAACAAACATTCAAAACTCAAACAATTAAAATATACAAACTCTACAAATATGTTATCGGCCCTTTCTAGTCGACCTCATAAACCGGAATGCTCGCCAAGAAGCTCACCGATTCCTTGTCTTCCTCCATCCTTTCGTTACCATCAAGAAACGCCTTAAGTCGATGACCATTAACCGTTTGCCGCGACCCATCCTTTGGATCCTCAATGGTAACATCACCCAATTGTTCGGCCCGAGTGATCACATAGGGTCCCATCCACTTGCTTCGGAGCTTCCCGGGAAAGAACTTGAGCCTTGAGTTGTAAATCCATACCTTTTGCCCTACTACCAACTCTTTCTTCCTTATCTTAGCATCATGCGCCCTTTTCATTCCATCCTTTTACTTGGACGTGCATTCATATGCCATTTCCCTTAGCTCCTCCAACTTGCAAAGATTGAGCTTCCTCTCCTTACCTGCATCATCATATTTAACGTTGACCTCTTTAATAGCCCATAACGATCGATGCACAAGTTCAACCGATAAATGACAATTCTTACCATAAACTAATCGGTAATGTATAGTACCAATGGGTGTCTTGTGTGCCGCCCGGTAGGCCCATAAGGCATCGTTCAACTTAATTGACCAATCCTTACGGTCCGTCCGTACGGTCTTTTGCAAAATATCTTTGATTTTCCGATTTGACACTTCCACTTGCCCGCTTGTTTGCGGGTGATAGGGGGTAGCAATTCTATGGTCAACACCATACGTTTTAAAAGTTTGCCAAACCGAAAGTTTTTGAACTGGGATCCTCCATCACTTATGATGACACGAGGGATCCCAAACCTTGAAAATATGTGGGATTGGAAAAAACTACAAATGAAGGTATGATCGTTTGTCTTGGTGGCTATTGCTTCGACCCATTTTGACACATAATCAACGGCCACCAAGATATACAAATTACCATAAGAATTGGGGAATGGGCCCATAAAGTCAATACCCCACACATTGAAAACGTCAACGATGAGGATTGGCTGCATGGGCATCTCATCCCTTTTCGATATATCCCCTAATCTTTGGCACTCAACACAATTCTTTGAAAACTCAAATGCATCTTTAAATATAGTTGGCCAATAAATGCCACTATTCAACACTTTGTGACCCGTTTTGTGACTACTAAAATGGCCACCGCACGCAAATGAGTGCACATGCTTCAATACACTCGGAAACTCTTCATCGGCTAAACATCTCCAGATCCTTTGATCCGCACACACTCTCCACAAATCTGGTTCCTCCAACCGGTAATACTTGATCTGAGACAAAAAATGTTGTCTAATCCTTCGATCCCATTGAGCCGGTAAGTCACCTGTAACAAGATAGTTAACTATGTTAGCATACCATGGCAACTTAGATACACTCAAAATATGTTCATCTGGGAACGATTCATTGATCTCTACAAATGTAGGATCCTCCTCAAAAACCACACGGGACAAGTGGTCGGCCACCACATTCTCACTTCCCTTTTTGTCCCGGATCTCTACGTCGAATTCCTGCAACAACAGAACCCATCAGATTAGTCTAGGCTTAGCATCCTTCTTTTCTATAAGGTACCTTACGGCACTATGGTCCGAGTAGATAATCACTTTACTACCCCAAATATAATCCCTAAACTTATCAAATGCATATACCACCGCAAGTAGCTCTTTTTTGGTTGTTGTATAATTCAATTGTGCATCCGAAAGAGTTTTACTTGCGTAGTACACCCCAACCGGTTTCCTATCAACCCTTTGACCCAACACGGCCCCAACCACATAGTCTCTTGCATCACACATAAGTTCAAATGGAAGTGACCAATTTGGTGATTGCAAAATTAGGGCCTCAACTAACTTTTGCTGAAACATTAAAGGCATCTTTACATTTTTCGTTAAAGTCAAATGGCACGTCTTTTAATAAAAGGTTACATAACGGTTTTGAAATGTCACTAAACCCTTTAATAAACCTCCTATAGAAACGCGTGTCCCAAAAATGAACTAATGCCCTTAACACTTGTGGGATACGGTAGAGTAGAAATTACTTTAATTTTTTGCATGGTCTACCTCTATCTCACGACTTGACACCACGTGTCCCAACACTATCCCCTCCTCAACCATGAAATGGCTCTTCTCCCAACTCAAAACCAAGTTTGTTTCAACGCATCGTTTCAACACTTTTTCTAATTAGTCTAGACAAGTTTCAAAAGATGACCCAAAAAATGGAAAAATCATCCATGAAGATCTCCAATGACTCCCCCACCATATCCGAGAAGGATACTCATCATACACCTTTGAAAGGTGGCGGGGGCATTACATAATCCAAACGGCATTTGCCTAAACGCGAAAGTGCCGTAGGAACATGTAAACGTAGTCTTTTGTTGATCTTCCGGATGAATCGCAATTTGATTGTTTAATTTGATTGTATCCTGAATATCCAACCAAGAAACAATAAAATTTTTGTCCGGCTAATTTTTCCATAATATGGTCAATAAATGGTAAGGGGAAATGATTTTGGATGTAGCATGATGTAATTTCCTATAAGCAATACAAATCCGCCACCCGGTTACTGGCCGGGTAGCCACTTCCTCACCTGCGTCATTCTTGACGACTTGAATACCTGCCTTCTTCGAGACGGTCTATGTCGGACTCACCCATTGACTAACAGAGATGGGGTAAATGATACCCGCATCGAGCCACTTTAGCACTTCTTTTTGACAACTTCCCGCATGTTTGGATTTAACCTCCTTTGTGCATCACGGGTGGGTGTTATGGTGTCATCGGTGATGATCTTATGCATCACTATCGAGGGACTAATACCCTTCAGATCCGCGATGGTCCAACCAATAGCCGCCCTATTGGTGACCAAAATCTCCATTAACTTCTTCTCTTGCTCGTCGGTCAAATTTGATGCAATTATGACCGGAAGCGTGTTGCCCTCACCAACATAAGCATACTTGAGTTGCTTTGGCAACACTTCAACTCAACTTCCGGAGGCTCCACTAACAACGGCTTCAACTTTGTATCAATGGTCTCTGGTAAGCTCTCCACTTGGTGCGTCCATATCGGTTTTCCTTCTTTAACCGCAAGAACCTCCAAACTTTTCACCTCTACGTCTATGCTCCGATTCGTCTCTACCCGTGACCTGTCAAACATAGAACATTCCTCCATTGTGTTCTCCTCATCTACAACGTGTCGCAGAGAGGTATACACTGGTCAATGACGTCTGCCATGTAACATTCGTCATCGACTGAAGGATTCGTCAATCTGGAAAAAACATGCAACCTCAACCTTCGGTTTCCAAATGTCATATTGACCGTTCCCGTTTTACAATCAATTTGAGAATTAGCAGTCGCTAAGGACAGTTGACCCAAAATCACCATAGGTTGCTTAGTTGAATCCATGGCTACATAATCAAGTACTAAAAAGCCCACCGGATAGTAAAAATCCTCAATTTTCACTATCACATCGGAGACTATCCCACGTGGTAATTTAGGAGTTAAATTAGCTAACACCACAATGGTATTCGCTGCTTGAAGAGGAACAAAGTCGTATTGGTCATACAAACTACCCGGTAGAATGCTCACACTCGCTCCAAGATCTAAAAGGTCTGACCAGTTTTAAAATCACCCACTTGAATTGAAATAATTGGCGCCCCCGGATCCTGGAGTTTAGGTGGAAGTGCACCCAAAAGAATCGAACTCACATTTTCAGTCAAATCGAACTTTTGGAAATTTATGGGTTCGTTTCTGAGTACACAATTATTTTAAGTACTTCGCATACGACGGTACTTGCTTGATTGCATCCAAAAGAGGTAAATTTATTTTAACTTGTTTGAAAACCTCCAACAACTCTTCTTGTTGTGGACCTCTTTTGTTTACCATCTTTTCCTGGGTCCCTTCAATGCTTTGGGAAAAGGGGCGGTATTAACCTCCACACCCTTTTCCTTAGCAATCGGGACGGATGCGGTCAAACGGGTGTATTTTTGTCATTTTTAGATATATTTTTGTTTTGACCCATTTGACCGTCATCAACCTCTTCATCACACACCTCTTCCACCACCCCTTCAACAAACTGAGGTGGTGGTGTTTTGACACCATTATCAACAACTCAACCACTACGTAAAGATATCTTATTAATCGGTACCTCTCGTGTGTTCTTTCCGGAAGAGCCTTGATGTTTCGGATTCACCGCGGTGTCACTTGGAAGCCTTCCTCCGCTACCCCGCATTTGGGCCATTTCCTCCGCCAAGTTAGCCCACTTGTTTCGCTAATGCTTCATGTGACTTGTCTCGAATCTCGTTCTCTTTCTTCGACTCTTGCATCATCGAAAGCAGTGCGTCCATCTTGGCATTCAAATCACTACCACCCCCACTTTGATTACCCGAGCCGCTTCCACCACCGCCTTGGTTGTTGTAATTCTTTGGTACCCACCTTGGTAGTTGTTATCACGTCCTTGGTACCCTTGATTGTAATTACGTTGGATAACCCCCTTGACGATTTTGGTATGACGATCCGCCTAGGTTACCCGCTTGAAAATTCAGGTTCATTTGGTTAGCGGCGCTCCCATAGCGGAAGTTTGGATGGTTTCTCAAACCAGGATGATAAGTATTTTAATTCATATCGTTATTCTTGCGATCACCAAACACTTGATTTACCTCCTCGGTGTCTTCGGCCGTGCCCATTTGACATTCACCGGTCCGATGGCCAAGCTCCCCACAATCTTCGAAAACCGCAAACTGCACCGCATTCACATCTTTCTTTTTCATGCGTGCCAATTCCCGTTCTAAGGTAGAGATCCGATCCTTAGAACTAGAATCAAGATCGGGGAGTGATCGAGAAATAGGATGCTTCTTAGCCCGATCGGCCGACTCCTTAGCCTTTGACCTCTTTGCCATCCTTTCCAGGAATTCCCAATCGTCATCCTCATGATTACTTAGTAGCGTCCCATTACTAGTTGATTCAAGGTGGTTCCAAGTCTCTCCATCTAAACCCCTTACAAAACATTTCACTAACTCCCACTTTTCAATTTGATGATGCGGACACTTTCGAATCAACTCTTTATACCGGGTGAATGCCTCGTGTAGTGGCTCACTTGATAACTGTTTGAACACTCTAATCTCATCACGTGCATTACCAGTCTTGGAAATTGAGTAATATTCATCAAGGAAGGCTTGTTGCATATCCACCCAAGTGTGAATGCTATTAGTGGGCAACGTCAAGAACCATTGCTTGGCCTTGTCCTTTAATGAGAACTGAAGAGATGTAGACGAACCTCATCTTGGGTGAAATAACCACCCCCAATAGTGCTACAAATAGCCGAGAATTCTTGTAGATGCATATATGGTTCTTCATTTGACCGTTCGTTGAAATGAGGAAGGATGTTGATGTAGTTTGGCTTGCAATCAAATGCGACTCTCCCCCGTGGTAGTGGTACAATCGGAGAATCGTTCTCCGATATCATTGTTCAGAACCGACCGTCAACTCTTTGTGGTGGGTGACGTTGATTGTTGTTGCAGTTATTATTCCTTGGTGGACCATTCACCTCTTGGTTCATCGGTGGTCCACGATTCACCAGTCGATTATGGTTTGATTTGCCATACCCACAAAGATGGGAATCCGTGCATTGTTGTTGTTGCGGTTCTTATTCGGATTCCTTCGATTGTTGTTCCGGGGTTGGCGGTTGTTTCCATAACCATCATTCCGGTTATGCTCACCATAATAATCATCATCATTATAACCATCACCGTTATCCGACTCATCATTTCCATTGTAGATGTTGGCATTTTGATACCCATCATCTCGGTTGAAACCCCTACCGTTGTAGAAATTTCCGTCGACCTCATTCTCCCCGTATCCATCATTCTCTTCCTTTTCCGAATGATATGTGTGAACACTAACTCGGTCCAGTGAACGATAACTCGGAACACTATATCTTTCATCATCTAGAATGTTATTCCTTAATTCGTCGTAATTCGGTTCGTGATACCCCGCATGATCTGGGTTTACTCGTTCAAACTCCGGTTGGTTGAAATCGATTCCAGCACCCAGGTTTTGATTTCGGTTACGGTTATTAAGGTTGGGAAGTGGATTTTGGTTTTGAGGATCAGGTTGGCGAAGTGGGTTGGCAGGAGGGCGGTTGTTGTTACCTCCGAAACGGTTATTACGGTTTTGGTTGTTTTGTTGATCCATTGGAACGGTTCCAACGGATGGTGTTGATGGTGAGTTTTGGGTACTTTGGTTAGGGGCAAATGTTGCCTCTAACCGGCTTACTAAATTTCTCCTTGCCACTCGCTCGATTTCCGATTCGTATACTAACGGTGATGTTCGCCTGGAATTCCGCGTACGCATGCATTACCTATAATCTATACAAGTAACACATCCCGTGTAACACAAAATCAAATAAAACGAAAGAAACAAACACTTAAACAGTTTATCACAAATTTTCAAGCACAATCCAAACGTAAAGCGCACTAACTCCCCGGCAACGGCGCCAAAATTTGATCGGAGTGTCGCGCCTCGGTCAAATATACTACTTATAAGCCCAAGTTACCCTTAACAAATGTGTTAGTGGCAGTAAGGGGTCAATCCATGAAGAGTTTATGGTTTACGTATGGACTATTTTGATTATGAAGATGTCACAGTTTTATGAAGCTTGCTATGTTTAACTTGGTTGTTTGATTGGAAGAAATGTTGGAACTAACCAACGATGATTGTAAGTTTGATTAACTATAATGATTTGTTTGATTACAATTAAGGAAAACACAATTTGATTCAAACGATAATTTATAGAAAAGTGTTCACACCCGGTTTCGGTAATTGCCAACCTAGGATTTCTACAAGTTTTAGATTCAACTCAGTTGTATAGTGGTTAAGGATTTAGTTACCGTGACGTGGTACCAATAACTATCAACGCTCCATAGAACGGATAAGAATGCACTTTGTAATCACAACAAGTAAAACCTAATCATACTAATGCATAAATACACATAACCTTTTCGCAAAGTCATAACTTTATCATCGTTCGACAATTTACGAATACGAAACAAATGTAAGCTATTGTTAATGATTTCAAAAACCAATACAAGTTGTCACAAAGTAGAATCAAATAACAATTCAAAATCCTAGATTAAACAACTACCTACACCGGGGTGAAACCAAGGTGATTAGCCGCTCATGGTTGAAGTAACTTGATACCGGATGATTGAAACTTAGATCTTGACATCTCGAAGCCTTGAATGAGGGATTAGGGTTTATGATGAAAATGGAGAATATGGAGGATGGTGATGATGGATTGGGTTGGATGCAAAGATGATCGATTTGATGATTTCGGATTGATTGGATGGATTGCAAAGATGATCGATTTGATGATTTCGGATTGTTGATGTGGTTTGGCTTGCAATCATATGCGACTCTCCCCCGTGGTGGTGGTACAATCGGAGAATCGTTCTCTGATATCATTGGTCGGAACCGACCGCCAACTCTTTGTGGTGGGTGACATTGATTGTTGTTGCAGTTATTATTCCTTGGTGGACCATTCACCTCTTGGTTCACCGGTGGTCCACGATTCACCCGTCGATTCGGGTTTTGAGTTGCCATACCCACAAAGTTGGAATCCGTGCATTGTTGTTGTTGCGGTTGTTATTCGGATTCCTTCGATTGTTGTTCTGGGGTTGGCGGTTGTTTCCATAACCATCATTTCGGTTATACTCACCATAATAATCATCATCATTATAACCATCACCGTTATCCGACTCATCATTTCCATTGTAGATGTTGGCATTTTGATACCCATCATCTCGGTTGAAATCCCTACCGTTGTAGAAATTTCCGTCTACCTCATTCTCACCATATCCATCATTCTCCTTCGTTGTAGAAATTTCGGTCTACCTCATTCTCACCATATCCATCATTCTCCTCCTTTTCCGAATGATATGTGTGAACACTAACCCGGTCTGGTGAATGATAACTCGGAACACTATATCTTTCATCATCTAGAATGTTATTCCTTAATTCATCGTAATTCGGTTTGTGATACCCCGCATGATCAGGATTTACTCGTTCAAACTCCGGTTGGTTGAAATCGATTCCAACACCCAGGTTTTGATTTCGGTTACGGTTATTAAGGTTGGGAGGTGGATTTTGGTTTTGAGGATCAGGTTGGCGAAGTGGGTTGGAAGGAGGGTGGTTGTTGTTACCTCCCGAACGGTTATCACGGTTTTGGTTGTTTTGTTGATCCATTGGAACGGTTCCCACAGATGGTGTTTATGGTGAGTTTTGGGTACTTTGGTTAGGGGCAAGTGTTGATGGATTGGGTTGGATGCAAAGATGATCGATTTGAAGTAACTTGATACCGGATGATTGAAACTTAGATCTTGACATCTCGAAGCCTTGAATGAGGGATTAGGGTTTATGAAGAAAATAGAGAATATGGATGATGGTGATGATGGATTGGGTTGGATGCAAAGATTATCGATTTGATGATTTCGGACTGATTCGATGGATTGGAAATGGTTTTGGATCAAGGTAATGGTGTTCTTGGCTCCAAAGTGAAGTTCCTAGGTTCAAAATTGCGTAACTCCCATGAAAAGGTCAAGGATTGCATTATAACCCGTCAAAACAACAACAAACATCAAAAATTCACGTTGGAGAGTAGGGGGTCGTGTCGCCGACGCCCACCTGCGTCGCCGACGCCGCCCAGAATGGTGGTTTTTCTGCTGACGCGATTCTATGCTGTCTACGCGGATTTTCATCGACGCAACGCGTCGCCGACGCCCCTTCTAGGGTGTTTTTGATTGGTTCTTCATTTCACACGTTTCCGGTTAATCCCGTTCGCTCCCGGTATTCCGAATAGCTCCCGAATAGCTCCTTAAACTCCGTTAGACCTGCAGAACACAATTCTAATCAAAAGTAGGCTATTCGAAACTAAAAGTTATGTAAATACACAAACTTAAACACATATGAACACCAGTTTTCAACCACGCATCACAATTATTAGAACACGTAAGTTTTACATAATCATTATGTCGTTAATAAAAAAATAGCGAAGTTTTAGTCACCGCATTAGTAGCTTGTTGCTGAATCTGACTGGAGGGCCTCAAAGTTGTATAGACGTCTTAGATTAGCTGCATCGGAATCAAAGAAGATGGATTTAAGGTTTCATGATACTACAATACTGAATCGACACCTAAAAACTAATATATATGTTTTTTGGAGGATCGATATTCATAGCTTAGACATTTTCATTATTTCTTTGTATTTTATCTTATCAGAAAAAAATTTGACAGTATGTTCGTTAAACCTGATATCAGTGACCGTGACCAAGCTGACCATTATAAAGACAACACTTTAGCATATTAAGAGGTAAGCCCCAAGATAAAACTTACCATCTTTGCATAGGCCATACAATTAATAACTTTTTTAATCATTGGCATTGACTGATAATGTCGGGATGTATCTGCACCGTTGTCACGAAAAACTCAGTATAATCGTATTAGTAAACAATAATTTTCCTAATAATGATGCTTATGACTTACGAATTATAAGTCTTGCAGCCAACGAAGGTTGGAAGCAATAAGCATATGATTTCACCTGATACCTCAGATTACGTGACTAAGTTCCACAAACTAAGATAAACAAAATTACTTTGCTGGATATATATAATGAAACTATACAATGAACCAGTTGACAATGATAAATACGTACAATCGAAATAATATTGGAATTATTATTATTAAGGTGAAATAATACACTTACAATAACATCTTGCAAGTAATTTCTTTATATTAAAAAATAATGTTTGACTAAACAAAGAAGCACGTGGTATGTGGTCGTTGTTACGAAAACCTTAAAACACCTCTAACAGGTTATAATATGTGACTAAGAAGTTTGAAATACTCTTTCCATATTTTCTCAATAGTTAGTACATCATTCCACCTATAAAAACACATTTCTAGTGAGAAAGGAGAACCAAGAACAAGAGAAGGAGGTTCTTTCATCTTACAATTCAAGCTTTGATGAAGCTTATTTTCTCAAGTGAGTTTAGGCTCGTACCTTGTTGACATCATTTATTTGCTCACTTGGTTTATACTATAGATAGAGAGAGGGGAGAGGCACGTTGGCCCCTTGTCATTCCTTACAAAGATCTAGATCCACCACATTAACAACACAAAACAATGAAACAAAATTTAAATTCCACTTATAGTTAGTAAGTGCACTGAATATCATCAGCAAATACTATTTATACAGCACTTGAATATATAGACACTAGAATCTGTAAACAAACCTATTTTACCACAAACATAATCAGTAAAGCAACGACAATCACATGTGTTAACCTAATTCAACGAAGATAAACAGTTCATATAATAAGATTATTCTTCTAACTAGTGAATGCACCGCATATCATGATGATCATACACAACTCATATAACACTTCAATAGAGGCTAGAAACTGAATCATAAAGCTAATTTGCGCCAAACATAATCGCTAAAACAAAGCCAATAGCCGGTATTATCCTAACTTTTAATATGATAAATAATTCATATGATCAGATAGACATAAAAAGTTAAGAAAGGAATTAATCAAGTTACTAGAGCTATGTTTCTCAAATCAACTAGTTAAAGATCTCAACAACATTTTCTACATCTAAATAGATATACATAAACATCTACAACAAAATTAACCTATAAACATAACAAATATTCAAAATTAAGCAACATATACAAAATTCACATGTAGTGAAAACCTTAATTGTGAGCTATTCAACATCGATATATAGATCTGAAACACTGATTATATAGGTCAACTCGAATCAAACCATCTCATATCCTCGAGATTGTTCCAACTACACAGATCTATCACGAAAACATAATGAAATCCATAGATTAAGTGCAAGCACGGCAGTGAATAATCAAATGCAAATGTTTGAGCAAACCTAGAGAAGAAAATGAAACAGATCACTGTATCAGATTAATTTATTTCATGAATCACATATTTAACCTGATCAGATTTGATCTAAAGAGAAAGCTAGGGTTTGGTTCTGGTGGGATGTTGCAGAGACGTCTTCATTGACTTGTGGTTTCCCTTTCTAAAATTCGTCTTCATAATGATCACGGTATCAAATCAATTGATTGCTATGGTGATAGGATGATGCAGGATGGAGGAGATTGGCGGAGGAGATTAACGTGAATGGTGATTTAGGCGGAGTCCAACAGTTCAATGTGTGCGATGTGCGCGTGTGATGATTTAAAGGGTAAATTAGTATTTTTTTCACCAAAATTGTTGCTTATTTTGTTACCGTTTTTCTGGTAACAAATTTTGGTGGCAATTGCCCTCTTTTGTAACAATGCTTGCTTCTAACCAAACCTATGGTTATGGGGCTTGAATTGGCTGATTTCCATAAGATTAGAGGTCTAAAAACCTCCTAAACATTCTGTTTTAACAAGGTTCCATGCAACCTACAAGTGTTGAGACCATTCAAGCCCACCATCTTCAATATGGTTAGACTTGTGTTTTGGTAAAAGTGTGACCATGGAAGCTTTGGCTTTCCAACCTTGTTTCCACAACTTCACTTGTTGATTTGTTAATCAATACTCTAACTTACTAAGTAAACTTACTAGAAACAAAGTAACCAAACTACACACAGTCTCCAAACATTTTCCATGATTGGAATGCACTAGTCTAGTTTGAGATTACTTGGTTATTTAGTGACTTAGATGTTACAATATTCAAGGTAGTTTTCTAGAACCAAAATGAACCAACCCCACCTCATCTCCAACATTTAACATGTTGGGTATGCACACGTCCGGGTTGTCCTCATTTGGCTACTTAGTAGATTATGTAATTTCATTTCTAGTCTATATTCATGACCAACCAAATCGTCAACGAAGTTGAGGATTTTGTGCTTTGGTGAATCATATAATGAGGTTTAATGGATGCTAATAATCCTACCTCCTTGCATGGCCATTTTCACGGTACCTTTACTTTATATGTTACTATAACTTATAAATGGTGCCCTAAAATCTAAATCCAATCCGACAATCGATCCACAACTCACACACCTTAGTTTCCCATCTTAGGGTAACTTCGGTGACCTAAACTCAAGACTTGTCAAACTCACGTTCATGGACTTTCTACGCAAACCGTGAGTAAACTCGATGCCATTTTCCTTTTTACACACTTTAGGTGCAACATGTACTAAAGAATACAAATCACATACTCACGATTAAACTTGTTTACATACAAATTCTATCCTTAAAAACATGATACTTGTTATATTCTTGTTATTACATGTCATCCTCATACTTATGTTCTATACGCTCGTTAACTTTGCAAGCCTACTTTAACAACTATAGCGCTAAAGGATTAATGCACCGCCTGTATTCTTGTGGTATTGTTAAGTAAACTATTTTACGACCTTGTCAGATATGCACAATTACGATATACTTTGGTATGAATTATATAGTTAACACATACCAGTATGATAATAAACAAAGTATGCAAATTACCATATTGGATATGAGACAACTTTTAGAAACGATTATACTATGTATTCAAACTTGTATACTCAATAACTTTTGTTGATTTTATTTTAATACATGTTGCTAGGAAACTAGTTGATGACGATTGAAGAACAATATTTAGTGTGGAATAGAAACACACCTAAACTTTAAATTTTGTTTTATTTCATGTTGTTATGTTATTTACAATATATCGTACTTTCTTTTCCAAACAATGTACTTTCCAATTTGAGTATAAATGTGTAAAATCTTTAATAATAAATAAAAAATTTAAAGAATATTTCGTATATAAAAGAATTTATATGTAATTAGACGTTCGTACTATAATGCGGGTTTATTAAAACTTCGAAACATTAAACACGTATTATCATTGATTTGTTTCGTATCAACAAAACAAATTGCGGAAGCTTTAACTTGACCGTATTCGGTTCTTCGTTGAGCTTGATCGCCATCCGGTACTTCAAATCAACCTGTATTTCACAAAAACATGAAATACGTTAGTTATAACAAGTGTATAACATATCTAGTTATACACGAATGCCAAAAATGACAAAAAAATCAAACAAATAAGAATTTTTGTCAATGCCTGCCGTAAGCTACGGTTTGCAAGACATAATCTCAATTGTATTGAAAACCCACATCTTTGTATAAACACATACCATTGATTTACATTTGATATATTTCAACCCATGTTTACTCTAGCATATAACAGCTCAATATTTGCATACTGCAACTCAATATTTACATATACATACTTTTTATATTCAGATTTGCATACTGCAGCTCGTTATTTGCATGTACATACTTTTATATTTAGTTTTGCATACAACAGCTCAATATTTGCATACTGCAGCTCAATATTTGCATACAGCAGCTCATCAGCCCTTTTTTTTAGTTTGCCGTTTCTGTTACGAAAACTTCCGTAACTTATTCGTTTTCATCCGTTTTACTTGAAACTTGTTTCTAAATGTCCGTAAATTGTTTACTTACATATTTAACTAGAAATCCTTAACCCGGATTCTTAATTCTTATAAAATACGTATCCATTCCCGGTTTATGCGCATATTCATTTTGACTTGTTAAGGGATTTAAGCACTTAAGCTTAATTCTCACTTCATCTATCCTTACTTCTTATTTTCACACTAAGACATCCAATTATTTTTTCGCCACGACTATATTTGTGGTGGATTTGTTATAGAAAATAACATAATTCTGAATTTTACTCTTCGTTTTGACAATTTTATGAAAAAGACCCGTTATGAGGCATTAAATCAAAATGGCTTATGCCATTTGCTTTTATACTACCAAAAGGTTATACTTACTTATAAAACTCATTTTAAACTACCCTCAAGGGTCATTTACTTTTTTTATCATTTGAGGGCGTCTTGGTCAACTTTAGCTCTTTTTTTTACGACGATCCTTACTTTTAATAGCATATTTTGACCAAATGGACACCTTTAACCCGTTTTCTATTTGGAAATTATTATGTTCTTAAAGACATAAAAGCCTCACATCTTTTAATGTTATAAACTCACTTAAATACACTTTTCGCTTGAAAACATGTTTTCGGCTCTAATGGGCCTTTTACGCCAAACATTAGACAAACCTCACTTGAGGTGATCTAGTGTCCACTCTTAACTCGACTAACTTTAGTTATACTGCAAACCCTCATTGAGAGCATGACCATTACACATACCTGGCGCGGGTCAAGGTATTGACCCGATAGCGATACTTTGCAATTATATTTACTACTCGTGGCAATGCATGCCCACAAATCATGCTTACCCGTAAGCATAAAACTTTACAAACGAAATATTAAATATTATTTTCTAATGGTGATGTCAAATAGTGATAACATCACCATTTGACCCATTTGCCCATTTAACTTGCTTCTTGGCTCGCCCTTTTTACATATCAGTATAACCATACATTGTTTATTATAAAACTACTATTTACTTAACATTTATTTCGTTTGACCCGCTATGGTCCGCACCATAGAGTTCCGTTTACAATCTTTTTATTAAATTAATAACCAACATATGGTTATTCATTATTTCGTTCCTTTGACCCGTTATGGTATACACCATGGGGTCCTATTCCTATAATTCTTTGTTTATTTCCAATTTATAAAATAACTAATTTTACCCATTTTGACTCGTTTCATGGATTTGGACATGGGTGTCTCATCTTAACATTTCCCCTTTGTCACGAACATTAGTTCATCATAACTTATCCATTTTGACCCACTTCATGGTTTACCACATGGGTCTTATTTCAATATTTTTAGCCGTTTAACCGCAAACGTACTTAATCATATAATTCCTATCACTTATTTAACGGTTCTATTCTAGGAGGTGTAAGTTTTACTTATCTTGCATCCGATCATTGTTTCCCGCGTCTCTAATCCGCTTGCCCATTCTTTCCAAGTTTCCACCTAGCTTGTCTAGAGTCAAACTATAATGCAACAACCACAAGATGGTTATATTAGTCATTGATACCATGACTTTCATTCTTATGGACCTTTTATCATTTTTCGCATTCGATTCTATTATAGGCCAGTTTGACTTTCAAAAAGTCAAACTGCAAATTGACTTATTATGCACTAACAAGTTTAATAGAATTCATTTAGACTTTTATCAAACACTTAGTGGGCATCAATTAAAGGCTATCAAATTAGCTAAGGTTTTTCTAATCAAGTCACCATGTATCATTAACACAACAAGTTCATACATTCCTTTAACATCTAGTTAACCCAAATTTCTTCATTTATCAAAGAAATATATCAATTTACTCATACAATAGTTTGAGTTTCACACCTAGGTCAAAGCCCACTTTATGACATGTATGAACATTTGCTCATATCTCTAAATTGTTCATGTATTATACACATACAAGCAAGTATGATGATCATGAACATAAATACATTATTAATTCCATCATACAATGTAAACCCACTTCATAATCTACTTGTTAATCACTTACAAGTAATCTTATATCAAATATTCCATAATCTCTTTATGTCTAACGAAATCAAGCATACATACACACTAATTTCTTCTTTGGATCATGATTCAACAACCAATTTGCAAGCATTCTACTAATCTCAAATCATGACTTTCACCAATCTAGGTTTTTGAACATACCTTACGATCCCCTAGTCTAGGTGATCGATAATTCTTGTTCATGCACGAGTTTGAGCTCCAATTTCCCTTTTCAATTTGATGATTCTTGGATGAACTAGGGTTTCCCCTTGTCTCCACCTCCTGATGATCGACCAACACACCTTCACTATGTGTGTTGTGTCTTAATTCTTGTGTTTTAATAACACTAGTTCTCTTTTTGGTAGCTTTAGTCCCTCAAGTTTAGCTTTTAATTATATAAGACTACAACTCCATATTTCATTGCTTATTTACATATCATTAACTAGGTTAGTTTGTTCATAGTTATCCATGGGTTAACTTTTACCACTAACAGTACTTTACCCGCTCTTTAATATTAGCGTGGTTTGATTATCAAACCCGTTTTTGGGGTGTTACAAAATGAAATTTGAATTACTTAATTATTGTCACAATTAGCAAGTTATGATGTCTCGAGCAATCATGTTTTCGTCTCACTCCGATGTTCCCCCCACCGGTTGGGGTGTGACAACCACCACCACCACCTGCAACCACCTCTGCCACCACCACATGTAGCCTCGCCACCGCCAACTGCACTAGCAGACCAAAAGACCGAACACCCACAACCACCACCATCATTGTCAAACATACCTACGCAAACCACCAACACATGCTCCATCTCCCTGTTCGCATTTGGATTCATGAACATAATCGTATTCTTTTCAGTTCAGAAAAGTTTTTCAAATGATAGTGATTCAGTGGGTGGCAGGTGGTGTGATGGATGGTAAGTGGTTCGATGGGTGGTGGGTGGCTGTTTGTGAATGGGTGGCGGGTGTTCTGAAACGTTTTCCGATGGTGGGTGATCAATGGTGGTGGCTGGGATGATGAGTGGTAGTGGTTTGATGGGCTTGGGTATGGTGAGATGGTCACCGAAGATGATGGTGTTTGTGACGGTGCATGTGGTGGGGTGGGGGAAGAAGAAGAGTGAGGTAAATATAAATTAAGTTTAAATAAAAACATGGGCCCCCTAGTTTTTTATATTTATTTTGATCTTTTGTCGTTTAGTAGGGGTAAAATGGACATTTCATAACTACTTAATTGATTACTTTATCAGCGTTAGCTGGTAAGTACCACCATATTACAATATTCATACCACAATGAGCATCGAGTATTTACTTTACAACCATTAGAAACAACTGTGTAATTATTAAAAGTTGGGGGACCAATTGTGCAAAATCTTCAAAGCACAAGGACTAACTAGACATTTAACTTTAAAAATCATGTGTGATAACTTACTAGGTAAAGGTTTTAAAATCATATATCTCATTTTGATACTGAAGAAATAACTCCTAAAAACTAAGATGGTAAACTTAGATGAAATTCATCAAATATGTCATATAAACCTTGATTATCATCTTGAGTGTCACATATCTAAAATGATATCTAATGATACCCGAAATTATGCTGCATAAGTTCATGTATGAATAAGGAATAACTTTAGTATGACTAAAAGACGATTACAAGTTTCAATCCTCACATGAAACCAATGCAATTAGCATATAGTAGTGTTGATCGTATAAAAATGCCTTGATAACTTTATGTTAAATATAGTAAGTGATCATCTAGCTCAACATATAGTATCAAATCATGATAACATGATAATTAACTTTAGTAATCGCAGTGAAACATATCATTGCACAATGCTTGTTTGTTCATGTTATATTGATGTAATACTTTGTGAATAACTCCTTGAAAATCTAGACAGATGGTCGGGACATGGTTAATAAAAATGAAAAAAAAACATAAACAAGATGAGAAACATTAACGGTACGTGGCATTCTTAATGGAACACATAATGGTGCAATGATAAGGAGTAATAAGTAACAACAAAAGTTTTCAGTGACAATAAGTAACTCAGTAATAAAAAATACGTGATAATAAAAGATGGGTGACATTAGAAGGTCGCGATGGCAGGGCCAACAACATAAGGGGGCAACAGGAAGCTACAACGGTAAGCCATAAGATATACGAATCACAAGCAAACGACTACGGTGGGATCCAAAGGTCGGATAGACAAGAGGTGTTACACAACACGCCGACGACGAAAGGCAACCACACGAATGACAATTCAAATATCTTTAAAAAAATCTAAAGGACAATTCAATCAATGAAAACTAAAAGTATCCATAAAATACCTCAACAACAATTCAAATAAAGACAATCACCTATCAAAAGTTATTGATTCAACCTAAATGATGATAGTGATTAAACAATACCGTCAAATGAAAGAAAAAAGAAATATAAAAGAATATAGATCCAGGTCCCAACGAGATACAATTTATTTATCATGTAAGACGATGATAATATAAACATTACAGTTTAGTATATTATTAAATCACATGAGTGAAAGATATGAATACGTAAAATGATTCCAAAAATAAAATAATTAGCATTTATTGGTTCCTGAAAATGAGGGGGTAAATATTTAGGGGTACTGAAGTTGAGAAGTGGCGCATGGAGTTCCCAACGGCTGGCCAATGGTGGTAAACATGGGGCGCAACAATCAACTTAACCAAACTCAACCAACGGCTGTGCTCCTCACATCCTGTTTTTTTGTCGTTTATTTAAGATTAGGTTTGTGTGGGGTGGGTTATAGAAAGGGTCACAAAAACCGTAGGAAAATAAAAAAGGCGGCTAACAGAAGTTGGGGGTTGGAGGGTTAGGGTTAGGTTTATTATAGCATCACATAATAACAGAAGGTGAAGTTGGCCCTTTGGTGAACCAGGAGTCAAGCCACCCTTAGCTTGAAGTTCACATTTGCCCCTTCCCTTCAATTGATCTCTCATGGTAACTTGACTTCACATGCACCCCACCACCTTCTTCTCCATACAACACTTTTGGTGTTTTGTATATTAAGTTTTTTGAATAGATATATGTAATTTTGGTTTGAAAGGAAAAGGGGGATGATATTGATCATAATATAAATGCAACATTTCCTATCATATTTTATGTCATATACATATGTCACTGTTACACATTTTTCTCGAATTGAAAGCATCACTATTACTAAAAGATTAGTGTCCCTCCTAGAGTATGGTATTGGAATCCCATCTACATAGATTGATTCGTAAAATTCATTTACCTTTAAAAAAAACTCATTTTTTTTCTCTTTATTTTCAATTAAATAATATTTTTATATCTTTATTATCATCATCATCATTATCATTATTATTATTATTATTATTATTATTATTATTTATTCTCTCTCCTCCACTCACAAACATTTTCAAAAATATTAAAAAATTTATAAGAGTGAACAATGTTATCCGTATATTTGCAAATAAACAATAACATTTTCTCTTTACTCCACTCACAAACATTCTTTATAATAAAGGTAACAAACTCACCAATTTATAGGGGAACCATTGTGAATGCTCCGATAAACCTAGTTAGAAGCAGTGGCGAAGCTTGAGATTTCCGACTGGGGGACCCTAAAAATTTCTATAAAACCGAGGGGTCGAAAATATATATACCAAAAAATTTCTATACGAAAACTACATACTCTTCACTACTGACCGAAAAGTTTGTGGGGTCAGCCGCCTCCTCCGATCCTACTTAAGTTGCGCCCATAATTAGAAGTAAGGAGCTGGCTCTTTATCTACTTAAATATAACTAGGTTTAAAGAACTTTGTCGCGTTGCGACGAACTTCTTTTGTTATTTAGTTCGTGTTTACATGTGTTTTGAAATCACTACAGGTGCGTTGCGAACGAAACTGATTACAAGAATAAAAATAAAATGAAGAAAAAAACAATAAAAGATAACCGGAAGAAAATCAACCAAAAAAGTTGTATGGTAACAATGTTGTTCGTATGAAACACGTGGTCAGAGATGAGCAAATGGTACTAGGTACCGGCACCGAATTTCACGAACCGAAAGATCTTAAGTATCAATTCGGTACCGACTTTTTGCGTTCCTGGTACCGATTCGCTACTGGTTTTTACCTTCGTATACCGGTACCACAACGGGTATTTTCCGTACCAGTAGATTCGTTATCGGTTGGCACCGAACTCATCCCTACCTTGAAACTAAAAAAAAAGAAATCATTAAAAGTTGAAGAAAATCAACAAAAAAAGTTGCATGACACCGTTGTTGTTCGTACGGTACCCGTGATCAGGGATGAGCAAATGATACTGGGTAGCAGTACCGAATTTCCCAAACTAAAAGATTTTCAATATCAATTCGGTACCGACTTTTGGCGTTTTCAGTACCAAACTGGTGCCGATTTTTACCTTCATGTACCGATACCGAACAAGACCGTACCAGTATTTTCGATACCAATACCGGTTCGATACTGGTTGACACCAAGCTTATCCCAACCCGTGATACAAAATATAAAAATGTATTTAACCTAAAAATAAAGAAAATAATTATTTTTATAATATTAAAATAATAAAAGTTTAAAAAAACTATATATATTAAAATTACTTTTCATTAGCTTATATTATTAATATATATATATATATATATATATATATATATATATATATTATAATTATTATTATTATAATATTAAAATTACTATTCATATTATTTAGAAGTAGGAGCCAATATGGTATACCTCAATTCGATTAAGGATTTTTCACTAAGTGATTCTCTCTTTAGAAGATCTTAAGTTTAATCCCTACTAAGTGTAAATTATGTAAATATAGGCAAGTCTCATTAGTAATATTCGAACTTGAGAACAGGGTTTAAGAGCTTGTTCTCGCCCTTTGGAATAAGTTAGATATCAGCAGATCTGGTTTTTTAGGGATTTATACACAACCGCATATTTTTTTTTGAAAAATCGAAGCCTTTTCTATCAAGTTTTTTTAGGGATTTATACACATGTGTATTGTCAATCTTTTAACTATACATATATGTATATACATGTTTAAAATTGAAAAATAAGTATTATACATCTATAATCGAGGTGAATGATTTAGTTTTAGCTTTAGGGTTTAATATTATTATTCAGAGTTAGTTTTAGTGTTAAGCATTAGTATTTAGGGTTTAGCTTTAACGTTTAGTTTTAGTATTTAACACTAGTATTTAGGGTTTAGGGTTTGGGTTCTAGCATAGGGCTTAGCCTTAGGGTTTAGATTTAGGGTTTGGCTTTCGGGTTTAGAGATTTTTGGTTACAGTTCAATGAGCTGGTCTCAATGTCGCTGGAATTAGCTCAATTAGCATTCGTTTGACCCGTTTTCCTACACTTCTTAGGTTAAGCATATATATTTTTCATAATATACACATGTGTATAGGTTTAAAAGTTGACTATATGCATATGTGTATAATTCAAAATTAAGAATATACATATATATTGCCAAAAAAACCTCTTAAAAAGATTAGAAGTAAAAAAGAAAAAAAAATAGCTTAGAGAAATGTGTGCTCTATAATACTTTTTAAGTTTCTTAAATAAGATGCTCTTCTCTTAGGATCCCTACCTATATATGAATGAGTTAGTATAGAAACTCACTTTGAGTAAGAAAACTTAGAAAACTCTATGTTATAAATAAAAAAAAATTAGGGCATGTGGCCTAGAAAAACCAAAACCACAAAAAAGTGTCGAGTGATTGTTATAAAAAAATAAAAACTTTTCCTACGTAACAGCATCTTACATTACAAAACAACGATTTGTTACATACGTTACAAAAAAGTTACTTTTTTCGGTAAAAAACAAAATTTTCTCGGCATTTTTTTTATTTATTTTTTCTCAAAACTCTTAAAAATACATACACTACATGTGTTAATTTAAAAAAAAATATGTAACATTGAGTTTTCAAAGTTTCCTTATTGAAAGTAGGTTTCTATCCTAGTATTCTCATCATATATATATATATATATATTATAAGATGTCAATTTTTTGATAATTATAATCAATATTATACAGATTTTTTTTGTATTTAATCACATAATTGGCATATATATGTATAAATAATTAAGGTAGGCAGAATTATATAAAATAACTTTGCTCGCTAAAACTTATAAAAAATAATGTAAAAAGACAATCTCATTCTTCTCAAATGTCCTATAATAAATCATAGATAAAAATATGATATACTAGATTAAAACCCCATGTATTATATAGATTGAATACTAAAATATTTCAAAACCATCGTAAACTTACTAACCTCACCAATAGATTCATTAGTCCTCCTACTTCATTTGATGAATGTTTCGAAGTAGATTAACATGTTTTGTTAAATCATTTTCCTGTAGGGGTGAGCATGGTTCGGTTCGGTTATTGCCTATAACCGAAACTATAACCGTACACTTCGTTATCAAAAAATCATAACCATTCTGTTCGGTTAATGCGGTTTCGGTTAATCGGTTATTTGCGGTTAATGCGGTTTCGGTTCGGTTATAGGTCGGTTATTTATCGTTTCTAAAGTTAGGCTTTAAATATGTGGATTATACAAAAATCATGTGCAAAAAATAAATATACACAGTTAAAGTTTGTAGAATTATCAATGTTTTACTTCCACGAGTTATGTGGAAGCATACATACGAACACAAAATGGCTAGAGTTTTAAATTCAATGAGGTTGGGTCATGGTTAAAAGACTTAAACACTTCACCAAAAAAATATGGATTAGGCTATGATTAAACACTTAAACATTAACTTACAAACCTATGGTCTTATGGATTCGGCCGTGTTTAAAACCTTTGGTTCGGTTCGGTTATTTGCGGTTATGAAACTAATAATAACCATAACCAAACCGCAACATGCGGTTATCAAAAATATAAATAACCGACCCTTCGGTTATCGCGGTTTTCGGTTATTTCGGTTCGGTTTTTTTCGGTTATTTTGGTTGCGGTTCGATTATTTCGGTTTTATGCTCACCCCTATTTTCCTGATTCAATTATTATATATTAGCTCTGTGACTGAATTTTGGGATATTAGATTTAAATATCCGAACTTTCACATATTGGCCGATAACACTCTAAGACAGCAGCACTCCCAACTTTCAACTTATTGGCCATTAACACTCCAAAACCAGTGCCACGTCAGCATTTGAGAGTGCTATTGGCCAATAAGTTAAAAGTTGAGAGTGCTGTTGTCCAAACTGAAAGTTCAGGGTGTTATCGGCCAATATGTGAAAGTTCGGATTATTTAAATACAATATCCTTTTTTTATATTATAACAACACACACGAAACGTTGTTGTTAACTACCTAAGGGCACACAAACATTTAGAGCAATTTGCGTGTGTAAGTTGCTTAGATGGGTGTATAAATCGAATTGATAGTCCAAAGAATTAACATTCCAACGTTTTTATTGTTGAAGGTAACAAGAAGATCAGATGAAAAAAAATATATAATTAGGTATATATGCCAGTGAGGCTTTATAAAGTATTCCCTCCAATTTTATGGTCAGAGAAGTGGGCACGTAACACTCTAATTTTTATTTATTTATTCTAGTACAGATTTAGTTACACTATGAATTTTAATATTAGTTAATCTGGAAAAATCCTAAACAAAAACTAACTATACATAGGCTTATGAGAAGCGCTAGGCTAATTAAGAAACTTGATAAGCATTCTAGATCGTACATTTTCTTGAAGATTTTCGTAATATACACATATGTATAGTTTAAAATTGACTATGTACATATGTGTCAAATTCAAGATTTGACAATATATATATATATATATATATAATATAGTTAGTTTTAAACCATGCATGTGTGTAGGGCTGCAAACAAACCGAACGGACAAGACCTTGTTCGTGTTCGTTTGTTAAGAAATATATGTGTTTGCAAACCGTTCACGAACACTTATCGAACGAGATTTTATGTTCGTGTTCATTTGGTAAGGAAATAAACTTGTTCATGTTTGTTTGTTAATTTTAGGCAACGAACAAAAACGAATGTTAACGAACACAAATTAGCACAAACTAATGTTTATGAACACAAATGGAAACAAACGAACACAAACAATTGTTTATCAACAAAATATACGATACACTGACACTTATTAGATATTTAATTTGTCTAAATTTTGAAGTATTTAAATAAATATAAAAACTAAAAACACCAATGAACTATCGAACACAAACGAACATGTTACTGAATGTTCACGAACATAAACAAACGAACACGACCTCTGTTCATGTTTGTTCATTTAACTAAACGAACAATATTTCTTGTTCGTGTTCGTTTGTTTAATAAACGAACGAACACAAACAAACTTCCCGCCGAACGGTTTACGAACTGTTCACCGAACGTTTGGTTCATTTGCAAACCCTACACGTGTGTATATTACTAAAAGTTTAGGGAAATGTGTGGTCCAGAATGCTTCTCAAGTTTCTCATATAGGGTGGACTTCTTTTAGGATCCCTATCCTATATATATTGTGAAAGTGTAAAATAAAATATTCCTTAACGTGCGATTATACGATATGATATTACGCATGTTATAAAACTCAAAACCATAATAAAGCATGAAAAAAAAACCATAACCATGCATGGTTATGTTTTTGTTCATGCGTGATTTATGGTTTTGTTCATGCGTGATTATAGTTTTGAGTTTTATAACATGCGTAATTTCATATGTACCATCACATGTTATGGAATATTGTATGTTAACCTTCCCCTATATATATAGTGTAAGTACACAGAGAAACCCCCAAGTTAGGGAGAAAACTTGGGAAACTCCAATCCAACTTTTTTTTGATTTCTTGAAAAAATTAACACATGTAATATATATGTTTTAAAAGATCCGAGACATAAAATAAAATAAAATATAAAGCGCTGAAATGATTTTTTTAAAATTTTAAAAAGTTTCTACATAACTGTGCGTAACGCGACTGTTATATATGTTATACAGAAACTTGTTTGTTTTTTAACTAAAAAGTTGGTTGGCGCTTTTTTGATTTTTTTAGCTCAAAAACCTAAAAAACATTTATATTACATGTGTTATTTTTTCAATAACAACAAGGACGATAATAATAATAATAATAAATAATAATAATAATAATAATAATAATAATAATAATAATAACAACATTAATAATAATAATAATAATAATAATAATAATAATAATAATAATAAATAAAATTGGGAGGTTAGAGTTTCTAAGGTTTTCGAGTAAACTGCCATTTTGGTCCCTAAGGTTTGGGCAGTTTTGCCACTTTAGTCCAAATCTCAAACTTTTTGCAACTGGGCCCCTATGGTTTCAATTTTGTTGTCATTTTGGTCCAAAAGCAAAGTCAGCTCAAATTTCTAAAAAAACTGGTTTTTTGTCATTTTCTGAAAGGCATTTTGGGCATTTTTGTCCCTTTTTATCTATTTATTTCTATGGGTAATGCTTAAAATGACCAAAATGCCATTCCTTTTAGAATAGGACAAAAAAAACCAGTTTTTTTTTAGAAATCTGAGCTGACTTTGCTTTTGGATCAAAATGGCAACAAAATTGAAACCACAGGGATCTGGATGTAAAAAGTTTAAGATTTGGACTAAACCTATGGTAGTTTACTCAAGGGTTTTTTCTCTAATATTTGGGTTTCCCATATATATATATATAATATATATATACATATATATAGGGACGGGTTATAATAAGAACCACCACGAGTTGCGAGAACCACGAGAACTTTTGATCCAGGCGAGTTGAACCAAAATTTTTTTTTACACAAACGTACATGCAAATATTATAAACACATCTATAAAAAAGAAAAAGTAAAAAAAATTGTTGAGGCGTTAGTTTTGACTAATGCAAGTTTTTTTTACGCCTGGCGTAAAATTAAGTATAAAATTTACGCCAGGCGTAAAAAAACCTGCATCAGTCAAAACTACTAACTCGACAATTTTTAAATTTTTTTTACAGATATGTTTATAATATTTTCATCGTGTAAAAAATTTTGGCCCAACTCGTCCCGGATCAAAAAGTTTTCGCCGTTCTCGCAACTCGTGGTGGTTCTCATTTGAACCGAATCATATGTATATGTATGTATGTATGTATATGAGAGGGTTCACGCGAAAACTCATTTTATCGCGAGAATCGAAAACACTAAAAAACCTAAAAAACACCCATATTTTTTAAAACATTTTTTGCCTGTAAATCTAGCACTTTTAAGATTTTTTTTTGTAAAAACATAAATTAGTATTAGACATGTGTAACGCTACAAAAAAATTAAAACTGTCAACCCCCACCCCCAAAACCTAAACCCTCCACACCCACTCTCCAAAAACCTAAACCCTCTCATCTCCACCCCCACCCAAAAAAAACCCCTTAACCCCACTCTCACTACCCAAAAACGTAAAAATTAAACACGAAGCCTAACCCCCAAACCTTGAAAAAGTAATTTTTTTGTATCTCGAAAAGATATGCTCGCGTATATTCGAACACAAGATAAGAAAACTGTGATCTTAATACAATTTTTAAAAAAATAAAAATAACATATGAAGAATATATCAATGTTTAAAAAGTTATATATATATACATATATATTCCAATTTTTTCTCCCTTCAATAAAAGTCTCACTCAGTTCATTAATAAAGAATTTTAAGTTCTCACTTTAGTTATGAGTTTTTAATTGAACTCTCCCCATATATATACATGTGTTTCTCATCAAATAACCTATCATATACTCTTTAAAAATGTTTTTCTTTTTCTTTTATGTATCCTCTTTATGTTACTAATATATTTGTACAACTTTAAATCCCAGTTTCTTCAAATTAAATTGTACACAATAATTCAACACGTGAATGCCAATAAACCAGTTTATTAGTTATTGACAAAAAGAAATATAAATATTTGTTTAGAAAACCTAAATGACTTAGGTTAATGAGTCCCTATAAAACACTCATTTCAATTTTATACTAAAAAAATAGTGACACATGACATTGCTTATCATTATTTATTTAGTTGTATAGATTATTCAAATTACAAAAGCTAATTGTCGCCCATTTACCACTTTCAAATGTAATGCAATGGTTGGTATTTTATTTCTCTAGTACCTATTTTTGCTATTAAATTTGTATTTCGTAAAACGATATTAGAACTATAATCTTGTAGTTGATTCTGATATTCTTTAATTTATAAGTCTTTAGATGCTATTAAAAATGAATATGCAATGATTGACAATTATTTTAAAATTTAAAGTAGCTTGTTTGGCGTTAATATATTCATGGGAAGAGGCATTTTAAAAACAAATAAATTCAAAAACAAAATAATCAATATTTGGCATGAATATGCACGATAAATTTGTAATATAATAACAAATAATCAATATATACCATCGAATTACCATAAAAATACTAATTCCTACTTGTTGTTTACCAAAAAAAGTAATTTTTTGTTTTAGTGTTTTAACCACTTAAGTCAAAAATCAAAAAGTTTAATGCCCGAGTCTCTAACCATTCATTTTATAACATTTTGAGTCGAACTTTTTAACATATGTACTTTTGATTTTGGACTCAAGTGCTTAAAACTACTAAAATACAAAGGCTCAAAACGTTATACACGATTGGGACTCAGGGTGTCAAACTTTTTTTTTATTTTAGACCAAGTGGTTAAAACCATTAAAACAAAGAACTCAAAAAGTAATTTACTAAGGTCTTAAGATAAACATAATAATATGCATAAATATGTAGCGTAATTTTATACATAACAACCCAAGTATTAAAAATATATAACATATTATGAGAAAAAAGACCAAAACAAATATTTTTAGAGATAATATTTAAAAAGAAACTGATGCCTCGAAATACTTTCTCTTCAAAATCTTAATTAGACAGGGGACACATGACACGTAAAAGTTCTTATTTATTATATCACTAGATTAATGACCTGTATAATACACAAGGTGAGTAAATGATACATTATCAAATAAAAATGATTTTAATATGATATGACAATAAAAGATTACTCTAGGTTTGTTAAAATAGTAGGTTAATAAAAACTTTGTGTTCAAACTTCAAAGTGAAAATTGTAATTGTTAAATTAACATTTTATTTCATATTTATTTTTAATTGTTATGTTATTTATTAATTACAATCTGACTTTTAAAAATATTTCAAGAATTCAATTGTATTTTGATATAACACAAAATTGAGTTTCCATTTTAAAGTATATACATATTTTTCAAAAATTGTTTATAGTATAGAAATAATTCTTAAAAAATCTTAAACAATTAAATGACTATTCTTAAAAAAATGTTTATATTAGGTTGTAACTTAAACAATTAAATGACTTTAGTATTTTTTTTTCAATTTAATTTTAATTCCGGTACGTAGTTACTAAAAATGTTAATCAAATGAAAGAACATATTGTTATCTAACTTTTAAAATATTGTAGAACTGAAATGTCGTTTTTACAAAATTGAGTTTCTATTTTAAACCTTGGCAATAATTTTCAGAGATTGTTAATATTGGTTGTAACTTAAAAAATTAAATGACTTAATAATATTTTGAATTTGATTCTAATTTCGGTGGTTACTACAAGAATAAAATTCAACAAACATATTTTTGTAAGATATTTAGATTTAAACAATCTTTAGTGGTTTAGTTGTTTGTTGATTAGAATTTGATTTTTTATAGAAATGGTAAGAATTGAGTTTTTGAATGATTTTGAATTTAATACAAAAAAAAATCATTTACAAATTAAACATGAGGTTGGTTATTGTACAATAGGGCTTAACGTACGAACTGTACGCGACTGGTTTTTCAAGGTGCGACTTTGTTTTTTAACATGCGATTTGTGCTAAAAAAACAACATTCGAAAATGCTTTATATACCAACATGCGATTTCATCATATTTACCAACATGCTTTTTTATAACATGCGATTTCAAAATCGCGTACGTTCATACGATAAGCCCTATTGTACGTTACGCTTTTTCATTAAAACATACCAATCATGAAAATTTTATTTTTCAAATTAAAATCATGTTACTAATATAGTGGTAACTTCCACCAAAACTTTATAACATCATAAATCTTTACAAAACAGTAACAAATACAATTTTAGATGTTATTGTAGTTTAGGTGAGAAAACTAATTTTTAGATTTTCTCATTAAGTGTCATTTGTCTCCAAACTTTTTTATTTATCATATAAGATATAGATAACTATACATATGCGATTCTAGCTTTGGCCGAGTGGTATAGACTTTTGTGTTTTGGGAAGAAGACCAGAGTTCAAATTCTGACATGATGTAGATTATGGTTAATTTGGTGTTATTCAATTGTAGGTTATTATACGTTCGCCGTTAAAAAAAGATAACTATACATGTGCATGACTATTTGGATCAATAAATCAATAATGAGGCACACATTCTTATAAGACGATGGTAGTTAGTCTAATTTAGTACGAATTCTTAATGTGATTACCATTGATAAAGATTCTTTCTACAACACCTTGTGATATAGTTCCAAATGTTGAATATTGTCAAATTTGTAAAGGCAATGTGTATTTTAAAGAAAAGCTCAGTCAAAATCTACATAATATTGAAGTATGCTTTTTTTCCTTTAACTCGCTAAATAATGAGAAACATATTATTATTATTATAAGCGGATTGTAGTTAGTGGTGGTCTTAATGAGATTATCAATCATAAGGATTTTTTTGTCATTAAGTTCCGTATGTAACATGTCATCAAACATGGTCAAATTTCAAGTGGCCACGATATATTTATGCTGAAGCTAAATTTATTTATAAAAATCCTATAATGCTAGTTCATGTTACATATATAATGACTATGTGGGTTAGGTTTCGGTACAAACCATATTTGTCATACAAATCGTAAAAACAAATCCTAACACTTAAAAAAAGTTAAATTAGGACATACTAAAACAATACATACATAAAAATAGCACTTTTGAATTATATTAGCTCATAAAATCAATCAAGATAACTGATTTTAGTACATATATGAATAATATCAACACTTTTCTTTATCAGCACATTGAAAACAAAAGAAAGATCCAAATAAAGAACTAATTGCTTGTTAACATAATTATAAGGAATTCAAGATAATTAATATTATTTAGGTTATCATTTTACCATTATCTATAATTGATTGGATGCTACATGACACTTTTTGAATGATTCTTACCGTTTGTATACTGTGGTCTGTATTTGATCCTACTCCATAACTATGTATAACATTTTTAAAAGTTAATATTAATTTTTAGTTCTTTTATTTTTAAAACCACAACTCATACGCCTATCCAATATACTTCTTGATGGAAGACACTATAGAATACACCAAGACACTTTGGTAAACAAAATTGTCGTAAATCAACCATTGGCTATCAACAAACTCAAATAGCTTCTAAATGTTTATTTTATTTGAATCACAAACTTATTCTTAAATAGTCCATGTGTCGATGATGGACTTGAACACTCTCAAAGTACTTGAGAGGGACTACATCTTAATAAACACCATAATACCATAATACTTTAAATGTTTATAACACAAAGTATTTGTATCCTTTCAAATCTTATAGGCTCTTAAATCTCGTGACAAAATATAACGGTGCAACAACAAGATTCGAGTACCAAAAAGTATAAGGATATTGTAGCATGCATTCTTACACGTCTCTTTTATTTTGTTTTTATTTTTAAATCGTTACCATCCACACAAACTTCATGCCAGATCACATTTCCTTCAGTGTTTCTAGTTATTATTATTATTATTATTATTTAATACATTATTCTCTGCTCCGTTTATGTTTAAGTAATTGTACTATAATGTGGTCCCAAATAATATAATATTATATGAAAATTACTAAAAACCCATGAGATTTAGTTTAAAAGTCTGTAACATGCAATAATTGTAGGTTAAATGTATGTTGTTGTCCAACAGGAGTAGAAACTAGAAAGTGGCTTTCAAACACTGTAACACGCACTATATGTTACAAATATCAGATCTTATAACTGGCTACACTATCAACGTTTTGATTAGCAAAAGATCATGCAAAGCTATGAAAACATTCTTCAAATATTGGCATAAAACAGCATCAGAACCCTATAGCTGGACTGGAACTATACCCACCCACCCCACACTACCCACTAAAACATGTTGATAAACGAAAAGATGTCCTTTAACGATAATTGACATGGACTATAACGAAGATGCTAATGCAGTAGCACAGTCAAGGCCCTAGTGGATTCTAATAAGCTTAAGCTCATATCAAAATATATCACTGATTGGTAAGATTGTTACATCCTTGAAATAGTTCATGAATAGATTATTGTTATAAAGATAACAAAAATTCAAATTATATTCCTTAACCTTTTAGTTTGTTAACTTTATAGAAATTATGATATAAATTTTTTAAAATAACATGTTTAGTTGGAGAATAGAATTGGAACAGTAATGATATTATTCTATAACAAGTAAAGATAATCTCACATCCCATGAATTCTTTTAAGGCATTGCCTTAAACATAAGGGATATTGCATTTAAATAACCCTAACTTTCACCAATTGGCCGATAACACTCCCAACTTTCAATTTGTACACCAGCACTCCAAACTTTAAACTTATTGGCCGATAACACTCGCCAACTAACTGAACCCTAACCCAGTTAGTTTTTGCTGATGTGGCCCTTTTGCTGACGTGGCAGTTGATGTGACATTTTTGATGATGTGGCAGCCCATGTGGCATTTTTCGATGACATGTCAGCTAATGTGGCTGGTGATGTGGTATTTTTTGATGATGTAGCAGCTGACATAAGCTAACTGGGTTAGGGTGAAGTTAGTTACGGAGTGTTATCGGCCAATAAGTTGAAAGTTGGGAGTGCTGGTGTACAAATCGAAAGTTGGGAGTGTTATCGCCCAATTGGTGAAAGTTTAGGTTATTTAAATCCAGTATCCCTAAATATAATTACTTAAACCATGTTTAACTACAAAACCAAGAGAATCACACTATTGAAGCTCAAGAACATACAAGCAATCAAGTAACACTGACCATCACATCACGAGTCTTATTCTAAATAATATAATGTCCTAAATACATAAGTATTTCATTCGGGGATGTTAAACTCTTATTTATTAAAGGGGAGTTTTCTTTTGGTATATGTATTCCTAAAGTTTTATTATATACCGGGTTCAACAGTTAATAAAAGACCAAAGCAAGCATTGCTAAGCCTAAGTTGTAGTGCCCTAAAATGAAATTTGAAGAACTAATGTGACAATATTTGCAATCATGTTATATGAATAAGTTAGCTTGAGTACGCCGTCAACTAACTCTTAACCATGTTTCTTGATAATTCTAGAGAGTGAGATCATTCTAGAGAGGCAAAGTGGAGATCTTGAGTTTTACCACAAACAAGGATTGCAATTAATTGAAATGTAGCTCGTATCAAATTCTTCTGTGGATATCAAAAGTGATTAACACCTCCTATTGTAAGTATATCTCATCCACTTGTTCAAATTTTGATTTTTGGTGGGTATTGTCCTAATGGTAGAAATTCGTTTTAAACCAACTTGTGAATGTATTTTAACATGCTCCATGTAAGTCCCAAATTTGTAGATCTTTCACTATGTTATCAAACCAACACAGTTAAATTAGCGGAAACAATCAACTATGTGATTCAAGAACAACACAATTACTTCAACTTGCTTACAATTACTTGTTAACAAAAACCATCTGATACAAGGAGAACAAAAAAAACCACTAACCTGGTTTAATGAGTATAACATGATTATATACTAGATAGCAAACCCACGACCCACATGGCCTAGCTCGTAACGTCCAAAAGCCCACCGCAAACTCCGATGTTGAAACCCTTGAAACCATAACCCATTGATTCGATACAAAAGCCTATTAACTATGACCTTAAAATCCCCCCCCCCCAGTCTGTTGTTATCAATCTGTAAAAGAAAAGTTCTCCCATTCTTCAAAACCAACCCACATGCATATCCTGGTAATCGTTACGAGCATTTAGTGTACATACTCTTTATCTGCAAGCTCAAACTGCTATATTTCCTGGATCTGATTTTTAGAATAAATGTCAACTTCTTTTTGCCCTAACCTCATTAGATCTTTTTGATCCCTGATTATATATGTGTGATCATCACAACAATGCAAACTTCAGCAGTACCGGGATCCATAACCCAAAACTAGAAGTTATCCAGTCATCCATCAGGGAAACAATGAGGAATAGCAATCTGTGTAGCCTTCCTTGTAGCAGGCAACATAACAGTGCCAATTTTACCATCTCTTACACAAGAAGCTTTCTTCAAATATGACTGAACAGTCTTCATGGTTGGAAATCCTTGTGCTACTTCTTTATCAATAAAGTTAATGTTAGGACCTTTAAAGGTTTAGGCAATTATGAATAAGTTGGCTTAGTATATGTAACATCTCAAAATCATTGTTATAAGATTTCGAGATGGGCATAGTGGGCTTTTGAGGTTTTCGGCTAAGTAATGGGCTTAGGTTTCGATAATGTGGAAGCCAATATAATGATCTTTTTAATTTCTTAATAGGGTTGAACATCTAGAACACAACATCGTAGAACTTGTATCAGACGAAGTTGCTAATCATATGTAAGTTTGTTTATCATTCGGTGTTCATTCTATTTCATCTTGTTTCTTATGTTGAATCAGTTTTGATTGTTTGATTCTGTCGTACAATCAAAACCTTGTTCATATCGCAGTGATCCAAATCAACGACTTAAAAGTGGTATCAGAGCCATTACAACCTACTTCTAGGCTCAATTTATTATATCAATTGATTCGATCAATTTTTCAGTGTTTTGGTGAAGATTGAAGCTGTTTTGGTGTTCTCAGCGTTTTCAGCAAGTCTGCTTAATTGGTGTTTTTGATTGTTCATCAAAACATCAATATTCAACTTTAAAGATCGGCTCGGAATATGTTTTCTGAAAATTAGGAGTTGTTGCTAATTTGGTGGAAAGATCTTAGAAAATCTGTCCTGATTTTTCGAAATCATCAAATCCCAAATTTTTCGGGATTTCAGTTTAAATCTCGTTGTTTCTTATGTTGCAGGTTTCGATAAGGGATCGCATTTTTGAATTCAGAGATTTCGAGAATCTAGTGTGAATTCAAGATTTTGACAAGACTCAGTTTTCGACAAACTGAGTTTTCGAGTTCCAGTGTTGCAGCTAGTTTTCGACAAAGTTCCTCTTTTCGAGTTTACTTGCTTTTCGAGTCCAGGCCAAGATTTTGAGAACAAACCTGTTTTTGAGTTTGCGAGAGTTTTCGAGTTATCAGGAGTTTTCAAAAACAAATATGTTTTCAAGTCTACAAGAGATTACGATTCATCAAGAAGTTCATTGTTTTCGACTACTTTGGTTTTCGAGTTGAATCAAGGTTTCGAGCTACTCTCAATTTCCATGTCGTTGACCGTATACATCGACTAAACTTGGAACTTTGGACTTGGTCTTAGACTAATTTGGACACTAAGGGGGTGTTCGTTTTTTGTGAAAAGCTCTTCAGGAGCTCTTTTATCTGCCCCACGCAGACCACGCGAAGACGTTTGAGTCTGAAGTGTGTTTGTTTTCTCGAAGAGCTTTCATTAAAAAAGGTCTGCGAGACATCTTCTTGGGGAAGATGTGGGTCTATGTCTTCTGACCTTTTCTCCACTCTTTCATTTTGCCCAGATACCACAAACAAAACACCCCCCAAAGAAAACCCTAGTTCCTTCTCCATCTCTTCCCTTCTCCCCTCTACACAGCCGCCGCTGCAACTCCTCCGCCTCTTCTCCATGCCGTCGCCATAGGTCCCCCTCCTCCCTCCACATTGATCCCACCATTCCTTTAGCCAGCTGTCGATCCCACCATTCATTTAGCCAACTGTCGATCCCACCATTCTTCAGCCAGCCGCCGTAGGTCCCCCTCCTCTTCTCCATGTTGCTACTGCCTTTCCTCCCATGCGCGCAGAAACAGGTCCTGCCCTTCTGATGGATGGGTTTAGGAATGTGATTAATAGGTGTTTAATGTCTAATCTTATGCATATTTGATCATTTATATCTGTGAAATTGGATAACTATGAGAAAATGATGTTTTGCGGGTTAAATACGAAGATTGGATGAGTTTTAGGGGATGTTAAGATTTTAGAGGATGGCATAAAAGGAATTCGCATAACCCTAATCAAAACATCACTTCCTAGGTCGAAATTTGGGATCAAGATACATAAAGATTGAAGTTTTTTCACTCAAAATCATTATCTTCCTTGCCAGATCCTCAAGATTAATCATGGTTTCGATTGTTCATCAAGCTTTTGAAGATTGTTTGATCGGATGAGCGGCTAAACCCTAGGTGGTATCCTCCGGGTGGAGGAGTCTTGTAGGTGAACTATGTTTTATGTTTGAACGATTATTAAATCCGGTAATCTAATCATTCGATGTTTGTTACCGGTTAGTTTGAATTGATGATTTGTAAACAGTTGATTTTTGCTTAAATCTAGTTTTGATTCTTTCAATTCCCGAGAGTTCTAGTAATTGGGATATATTAGATAGGGATTGGGTTTGGTTAATTTCAATTGATAATTGTGTGATAACCTCTCGTTGTTAATCAATCAGAGTACTTAGTCCTCTTTTATTACAATCAATTAATCGGATTATACAGTTATGTCTATGTAATTGTAAACAATCAAACATGAACTAAATTCGCCTTGAATCTGAAATCCGGAGGAACCATTGTTTCTCCAATTGAATACAAACTCGTTTACTTAGTAATTTTAGTTAATCCATCAAACCAACAACCAAGATTGTCCATTATTGCAATTAGTTATTAGCTCTTAATTCATGACACTTTCCACAATACTCCTTTGGTTCGATACCCGACTTACTCTAGATACTTAGTTTATTTTGGTTTTTGATCGACGCTAACGACAGTCATCAAAATGATTCCAAGCATTCAAGAACATCAAACCTGTCACACCCCGACCCGCAGCGGAAAAAGGTGATCGGGGCATGATTGGGTTATCATCAAAGCTCATGACATTTATTATGCGTTTCATATTCATTAAATACAATTTAATGGAACTTTACAATAAATATTACAACATGTTCTAACTATCAATCTAAGCTTCTTTGTTCTCTTCTAAGGATTTCCTATGTTTTCCTTGCTTCAACCTGTTCACCTGTATCATGTGTAAAAGGGTTTTTGGATCAACATAAAGTTGGCGAGTGAATCCTATGGAAAACATTTGAACAAGTTTATTTAAATTGATTATGAAATATGTGCACAACCAAACATGAGTAAAAATAGATGTAAACTTATTCAACAATCATTAGATATTAAATAAAGCACACATGAACAATAATGGAACATTTAGAGGCACGCGTTGCTCAACTCGTCTCTCACGAGGAACTGATGGGCCTAATGAATGAATTTGCATAAACATGATAATATGAATGACTCAACTACAAATAATGTAAACTCAATGATACACACATGAACAATAATGAATTTGATTTGTGGCACGCGTTGTTCAACTCGTCTCCCACGAGGAACTGATGGGCTTAATGAATGAGTTTCATATAATTTGACAAAATGAAATAAGTAATCACAACAATATAAACAATCTATGTTTAGATCATGACATGGTATGGCACAAGTTTAAATAAACAAGTTAATTATTTTGTGACACATGACACACCCCAAAACGTGTAATTAAAAGGGGGAGTTGTAAGATTCACTCACAGTGGGTGCGTTCGGTTGATGATGTTGAATGCACGCGAAGTGGTTTTAACCACGAGTGAAATTAACCTAGATAAATATCATTATGGTTCGGTAAGTAAACGGATTTTATTAATCTATTTTAGTAGGATTGTTGGGTGTATTTTTGCGAGTTTAAGGCAATTTTCTAACCTTAAAAATGTTATTTTTAAGTATTTTTAATTGATTTTTAATTAAAATAAATAAATAAAAATAATAAAAAAATTTGATTTTTTTGCTACAGTTGACTTTGACTTTGACCGTTGACCGGTTCGAATGCGAATATAAGTGCGCTGGGTGAGGCTCGAACCCGAGACCTCCCGTACGCGTGCACGCAGCTCTACCAACTAAGCTACGTGTCTAACCCGTCATATATCTGTTTTTAATTATATTTATAATTAATTAATTTTAACAGAAAATCCTTTTATTTAAAAACGATTTAATTTGAATCGGACCGGTGCGCTCCACAGGTCTCGAACCCGGGACCTGTGGGTTGCGTAACACACAGTCCACCGCTGGACTGTGTGTTTAACATGTTATATAATCCAATTTTTATTATACTTAAATACAAACTATTTGTTTTCATTTCTGACTTAATTAAAAAGGTAAAATAATTGTCCGGGTCGATGCAGAAGACCGGACTCGAACTCGTGTGCTTTAATTAAACATACACACAGTCCGCCACTGGACTGTGTGTCTAACTTGGTTATTATTCCGGTTATTAATATACTTAACATATAACAGTGTGACTCCGGTTCGGTTAACAAAAAAAATCATTTTTATTAAGGCAGCGTGTGTGGAACAGGATTCGAACTCGAGACCTTTGTGTGTTTAATGTGCACACAGTCCACCGCTGGACTGTGTGTCTAACCCGAGTAATATCTTGCTTTTAATTAAACTTAAACACTACCGAACATCGTCTTCTTCGTTGAGTTATAACCAGAAATGATGACTGACTGGTTCGAGTTTTTATTCAGGTTTCTTTAGCGTCTTATGATTAATTACAGATGAGATTAAGTAAAAAGAAAGGAAATTAGGCGTGAGGTATACCGACTAGCTTTCCTCTGTTTTCCGGCAGAACTCCGGCGACAGCAACAGGCTCCGGCGTCGGGTGTCTTGCAGCAGAGAGTCTTCAGAAAGCTTACAAAGTATGTGGGTGACTTCGGTATAAGTTCAGAGGGTTTAGTAAGGCTTAGAAGTTAAGAACTCGGTTTTCCGGCGATGAGCAGAAATATTCCGGCGAGTGAGTTTTCGCCGAGAAAGGGTGCGGTTTTGAGCGAAAATGTTTGCAGAGGTTCGAGGGGGTATTTATAGGGCAAGTCGTCGATGGATTTGGTCCGATTTCCGACTTGGTTCGTCGGTTATAAAAACTCCGGCGGTTATAACTTTGGTCGCGGACTCAGACGTCGGTTATAACCGATGTAGCGTTTATGTTTTACGTTATAACTGAAAGAAACGTTAAGTTTCGCGAGATTACCGGGATTTCCGACGACTGCAACTTTGGGCGCCGGTTTTTTGAATTCGGAAAGACACGTTATCAATTAAGTGATTCCAATATTTAACAAGGAACATCAGTGGCGCAGTGGTTTAGTGCGCGTGTGTTAAGTTTGTTGCTGGACCGTGACTGACCCGGGTTCGAAACCCGGCAGAACCAAAGTATTTTTATTTTGCGATTTTTAACAGTTTTTCAAAATCTAATTATATATTCCCGTATAATAATTGATTATGTATCGTTTAAAATTATTTTGGGCATTTAATTCGCAACGAAAATTTTAACTGACTGTTCGGTTGATAAACGGAGCGGGTTTGGTAAATCCATTTTTGACGGATGTTACAAAACCTACCAACCCTATCTCGAGTTACCACCTTCCTCCCTTGCTACTTCTCTGAAGTACCCGTAACAAAAACGTTGGTGAATTGTGGTTTTTCCGTAACCGTTTAAATTCTTCCGACCGGAGTTTTTTTGGATGTGGTGGGATTAGATATGGCGTGGAACGGTGGAAAATGACGAAAAATGGTGGTTGGAGCAGATGCATGGGTTTGTTTATTCTTTTTCAAATGGTTGGATGTGAACGGTGGTTGGAGAAGACGCATCGGTTTGGATGTAAAGTCCGATTGTTGTACGGTGCACCGAGTTGGATGTACATGTAAAGTTCGATTGTTCGTTTTTTCCATTAATGTGAATGTTTTTGTCAGTTATCGTATTGTTTTTGTTCGGAGGTCGGTTTAGGTGTCTGATTGTTTCAGTTTTCATTCATGTGAAAGGTTTTGACGGGTTTCTTTTTTAATATGGGCTGATGTTCCAGAGACTCAGAGAACGATGAAATGGTGCGTTTGGGGTTTGATATATAAAATCTGATAATATTTTATAAAGGTGCCTTGAAACGATGCCTTCTATCGAAGTGGTGCGATGATGCGATAACGCAACTTAAGTTGGTTTTTGTATAGATATATAATTTTTAAAGAATTTTGCTTATAATATACGCTTATGATTATAATATATTAATTGTTAAAGAATTCTGATTATAATATGTTAATTATGCTAATTCTGATTTTACTTATGATTATGTTAATTTCTTGTGTTTGTTATGGAATATAGATGTTCATCTTGATAAATTGTTTGATTGAAGTTTTTGTTTGTTTGATTATAATTGTTGTTCATCTTGGAAAATTGTTTGGTAAATCAGTTTATTTATATTACGGTTTATTTTAGCTGTTTGCAGAAGTTAAAAAACAAACAGTCTTCTTCTTGCAGACTACAAAGGTTTGGTCCACCTCTTCTGCTACAGATGTCTGCAGATGTGGTCCGTAGACTGCAGACGTTTTTCCTCTGAAAAAACAAACAACACCTAAATTAATCTAAATCCTATTTGGTAAATTCAATAATTAATCATGAATCCCACTGACTTGACCAATGCAACTCTTGTTACTGCCAAAACTCTTCAACTAGAACTGGATTGCATCATTGGAACCTCAACTCGAGTTCCTTGATTACTTGTAGCTGATGACTACCTAGAATGGAAGTTTGTATTTGAACAATATGCCAAGGCTATGGAACCAAAGGTCTAGAGATGTATTCTCAGGGGTCCTCGTGTGAGTACCCACACAACTCAAGATGATCCGGACACCGTTCTGAAGAAACCTGAGGAGATGTACACTGATGGTGATTTTGAAATAGTGGAAGAAGACAAAAAGGCTCTGTCTTATCTGACCATAGCCTTGTGTCATACCCCAACCGATGGCGGAATCATCGGGGCACGGCAATAGGCGAATCAGATTGTTCAAGAGAATCCATAACAACTCTTATAATGACAATATTTATAAGTTTAACTTCCCATACAATTAAACAAATATTCCATAATAGTTAAAACAAATTACATGTCTCTAAAACAATACAAGATATGACAACCTAGATTTTAATGTGTTTCTAGAAACCTTATCTGATTGCAGCATACGTAAATCCATCAACCTGTCACACACGTTAAAATAAAGTCAATACAATAATGTAAAAGTGAGTACACAGGTTTTGCATAATAATAGTAAATAAGCATTTAACGAAACCAGCATGCACTAACGTAGTCATGTGAACACATGTATGTTACCTATACCGAAATAGACTAACCAACACAACCGCGAGTGAGACAAGTAAAGTAAAGCGAGAGCGAGCTTTAACAACCCCCGAACTAACGGGTGACGGGTCAACCTATAGCAGCTATCATGTTAAGGGTGGTCAGCACTGTCAAGGCATACATTAACACATAGTTGTTCAGCGTTTCATGTATAGTCATGCGAGAGTGGGTTGCGTTTTGAATTTTTTTTAGCGTTATGTGTTGTGGTCGTTGGATAGAAAACGTATGTAACACCCAAATGTGCATTAAAGCGAATAGGGGTCAAGTATACTCACAGTGTGTGCTTAGACAAGTAAACACGATCTGGAATGGATTGAAGGGAGCGTCGGATCAGCCTGCAAGTGGGAACAGAAGTGCATCAGTCTTCCGAAGTGCTGTAATGGTCGAAACGAAGTTCGGTGGGAGAACATGTTAATTCGTATGAATTCCAGATTTCGTACGAAATGGAAATTCATACGAATTGAATTTTCGTGTGAATTGCATTTCGTACGAATATGTGATTTCTGTACGAAAAGTGTGAATCAGCCTGTTTTGTGTCCAAAATCGAGTGTCTTCGCGTCGTTTCTTCAGGAAATCGAGTGTCCATCCTTCCAACCTTAAGCTACCAAGCAAACCAAAAGCTGGGGAGGTCTTTAGAGCGAGTTAGTCGTTTGTGGAAACTCGGACAGGGCCGTACAAACACGAAGTGGTTCGTGCGAGCCAGTCCAGTTAGCACAAGTGATTGTTTTGCGTCTCTGTGCAATCAGAACTGATTTTTCATCTGAAACAGTGTAATTCGAGTCCTTTTCATGACCGCTATAGACACCGCTTCGTTCCACTATCTAGTGAATGAAACATATGTCGGTTTTGTGTAAAACTCGAGTATAAAAATAGTTTTGTTAGGATTTAACACTTGGTGAGTTGAAAACATTAAGTTTTCTAACTTGAGAAGCCAAGGCTTGTCAAACACACTCGTTATAGTGTAAATCCGAGTTAAAATCAGAAAGTTTTATGAAAAAGATGAAGATTTGTTGTAAACAGGGAAGTTTAGATGAAATTGGAGATAAACTCGTGTAAATTGGTTGTGGAAATCGTGAAATAGTTGTTCGTATTTGGGAAATTACAGAAAAGTGGGTAGGAGAGATTTCGTGCGAAAAGGCAGCAAAAATTAAGAAAGTGCACATGTGTGGTATTTATAGGAGAGGAGCATGGAGGGGCCTGGATGACATTTTGTACGAAATTGGTCATTTCGTACGAAAATGGCCATTTCGCACGAAATGGTCATTTCGCACGAATTGGTCAGTTTTGTGTGAGTTGTTCCGAGTTTGCGTGTTGGCTGCTCGTTTGGTGTTTTGGTTTGTACTAGTTAGTTATGTTAAGTGTTTTGGCGAGGTTTTAAGCGTTGCGTTAACAATATAATGCGATAGAGCAAGTTGCGTGAGCGAGCGAGCGTTTAAGCGAGAGTTTAACTATATAAAACATAAACATATATAACACACGACATTACATAACCCACAAAAATAATTGCGTTTGCGATTTAGTGTGATAAGCGAGGGCAAGGGCGTGTACCGAACAAAAAACACACTCGGCATATAAAGTAACATAATATATTGTGATTCGAGTTGCATTAACGTTGCGAGTAATAAGCGTGTAAAATGTGCAACAGTGATGCCGTGTGATGAAAATGTATTTAATATAACATAAACCACTTTTTATATCGAATCTCGGATTACAAGGCGGTTACAAGTCGAAATGACGATAAGAGGATAACAACCAAAAAGTCGGGTTGTTACAGTCACCCCTACTTTAGGAAATTTCGTCCTGAAATTTAAGTAGTAGAAATAACGAAGACATGTGGATATTTAGCTTTCATATCACTTTCGAGTTTCCAAGTGAACTCGGCGCCTCGTTTACCTTCCCACCTAATTTTCACAATGGGAATGCGATTGTGTTGGAGTTTCTTGGTCTCTCGGTCCATGATTTCTACTGGCTTTTCTATGAAATGTAGAGTCTCATTTATTTGTAAGTCTTTGAGAGGTACATGGAGATTTTCTTCAGCTAGACACTTTTTGAGGTTTGAGACGTGGAAAGTCGGATGTACGTTGCTGAGTTCCGTCGGTAATTCGAGTCGATAGGCCACTTTGCCAATTCTTTCCAGAATCTTAAAGGGACCTATGTATCGTGGCTCTAGTTTCCCTTTTTTTCCAAATCGGATCACTCCTTTCCAAGGTGAGACCTTTAAAAGAACGTGATCTCCACCTTCGAATTGTAGGGGCTTGCGTTGTTTATCGGTGTAGCTCTTTTGACGACTGCGAGCTTTCAGGAGGTTGTCTCTATTCTGAAGAATCTTGTCTGTCATTTCTTGTATTAACTCGGGACCGGTGATCTGTGCTTCTCCGATTTCGTGCCAAACAATTGGCGATCGACATTTTCTACCGTATAGTGCCTCAAATGGTGCCATTTGAATACTAGTGTGATAACTGTTATTGCATGAAAATTATATTAAAGGTAAATGCGAATCCCAATTACCACCAAAATCTATGACACACTATCGAAGCATATCTTCGAGGGTGCGAATCGTGCGCTTGGTCTGACCGTCGGTCTGAGGATGAAATGCGGTGCTGAGGTTAAGAGTAGTACCGAGAGCGGTTTGGAATGTCTCCCAGAGATGTGAGGTAAAGCGACCATCACGACCAGAGATGATGTCACTAGGCGTCCCGCGTCGACAAATAACTTCGTCGGTATAGATTGTGCTAATCGTTCAACCTTATAGTCTTCTCGTATGGTAATGAAATGAGCAGATTTCATAAGACGACCAACGATAACCCAAATGCTATCGTGACCAGAATTCGTGCGGGGGAGTTTTGTAACGAAGTCCATAGCTATACTTTCCCATTTCCACATCGGAATGTAGGGTTGTTCGAGTAAGCTAGAGGGTCGTTGATGTTCGGCTTTAACTTTCGCACAAGTCAAGCATTTCGAAACATACAGAGTGATATCCTTTTCCATGCCCGTCCACCAATACCTAGAATGAAGGTCCTAATACATCTTCTCGGCTCCGGGGTGAATGGAAGATCGAGATTTATGAGCTTCGGTCATCAATAACTCTCGAAGGTTATTACGACTGGGTATCCAAATGCGATCAAGATAATAATAAATACCGTTAGACTTGTTCGCTAGCTGTGTTTCGGCACCACATTTCATTTCATCATACAGGGTATTCTCAATGAAACATGCGTGCTGAGCTTCGCGAATCAGAGTTTCGAGTTCGTTCTGGGCTTGAACATGAATACTATACACATAGCTTCGTCGACTAAGTGCGTCGGCTACGACGTTTGCTTTGCCAGGATAGTAGCGTATCTCGCAATCATAGTCGTTGAGGAGTTCAACCCATCTGCGTTGATGCATGTTCATTTCTTTCTGGTTAAAGATATGATGTAAGCTCTTATGGTCGGTGAAGGACGTACACTTTGTACCGTAAAGGTAGTGTCGCCATATCTTTAACGCAAAAACAACTGCACCGAGTTCGAGATCGTGAGTAGTGTAGTTCTTCTCATGGACTTTGAGTTGTAGAGACGCATACACGATAACCTTGTCTCGTTGCATAAGAACACAACCGAGACCTAGGTTAGAGGCATCACAATAAACAATGAAATCTTCGTTTCCGTCGGGAAGAGCGAGGACGAGAGCTTCGCAAAGCATACGCTTGAGAGTTTGAAACGCTTCCTCCTGTTCGGAACCCTAAACAAAAGGTCTATCCTTGTGAGTTAAAGCGGTAAGAGGTACAACGATCTTAGAAAAGTCAACGATGAATCGACGGTAATAACCCGCCAATCCGAGAAAAGAACGGATTTCAGATGGGGTCTTCGGTGTATTCCAACTTTTTACAGCTTCAATCTTCGCGGGATCGACGTGAATTCAATGATTATTGACGATGTGACCGAGGAAGTGAACTTCCTTAAGCCAAAACTCAGACTTGGAAAATTTGGCATAAAAACGAATTCCTTGGAGAAGTTCGAGAACTAAACAAAGATTTCGCGCGTGTTCGGCTCTCGACTTCGAGTAGATAAGAATATCATCAATAAAAACGATAATGAAACTATCCAAGAAGGCCTTGCACACACGGTTCATCATATCCATGAAAACCGCGGGTGCGTTTATGAGACCAAAAGGCATGACCACGAATCCATAATGGCCATAGCGAGTACGAATGGCGGTTTTCGGAATGTCTTGCTCATGTACACACAAATGGTGATATCCGAAACGTAAATCAATCTTCAAAATGCAAGTAGCACCTTGGAGCTGGTCAAGTAAATCATCGATTCGAGGAATAGGGGTAGCGGTTCTTAATTGTAAGCTTGTTAAGTTCCCTGTAATCCATGCACATTCGGAACGACCCATCCTTCTTTTTCACAAGAAGAACAGGTGCGCCTCATGGTGACGTACTCGGGCATGAAGCCTTTATCAAGCAACTCTTGAAGTTGGCTAGATAGCTCGCGCATTTCGGATGGTGCAAGGCGATATGGAGCTTTAGCGACAGGTGTAGGACCGGGAACTAGGTCGATACGGAAATCAATATGGGGTAAACCAGGTAATTTGTCAGGAAAGACTTTAGGAAAATCACAAACAACGGGTACATCTTTCATGTTTTTCTTCTCGTTCTTTGTCTCCCCAATATGGGCTAGGAAAGCGTTGTACTCCTTGCGCAGGTACTTGTTCGCTTGAATCCATGACATAAGCTTCAATTCTTTTGAGGGTACATCGCCATAAACATGTAGCTGATCACCGTTTGGAAGTGGAAAGCGAATCATTTTATCGTAACAAACGACTTCGGTACAACTCTTACGAAGAAAATCCATGCCTACTATGACATCAAAGCTACCTAATTGCATAGGTATGAGATCGATCGAGAATATGTGATTGTTGAGATCGAGAGTACAATCACGTAAAATGAAGTTAACGATAATGGTTCTTCCGGTGGCGATTTCGACATCAAAGGTCCTTGGGAGGTTAGCGCATTTACATTATAAAATCTTTTTGAATTTAAATGATACAAAATAGTTATCAGCTCCAATATCAAATAAGCGAGAAGTATAAATACCATTTCCGAGGAACATACCATTGACAACGTTGTTGTTATTCTGAGCCTGGCGATGGTTGATGTTGAAAGCACTTCCACGCACAGCCTTTGGTTGCTGTTGCTGTGGCTGTGATGGTTGTTGTTAAGGTTGTTGCTGCTGCGGTTCTTGTTCACAACTTGATGCGGGCAGACGTTACTAAAATGGCTAGGATCACCACAAGTGTAGCAAGCACGTGCATTAGCAACAGGTGCTTGTGGTGCTGGGTTGACCTTAGGAGCGTGAGGTGGAGCTGGCAGTGCAGCGATAGGCTGAGGAGCTTGCTGACGAACGTCTGAGCGGCAACTGACGGTGTAGTAACCATAGAGGTTGCAGCTGACACAGAAACGGTAGTTGCCTCCAATTGTGTGATTATAAGTGCACTTAGGGCACAGAGGATTAGGACCAGCATACGCACGCTTAGCAGGAGGTGAGTTGGGAGTAGTAAGCTGATGAGACTGGTGGTTCGGCTGTGCAACTACTGCGCTATTCTTGCTGGTGTTCCTTCGCTTGCGGCTCTAACGGTTTGACTTGGCGGTTTGAGACGGTGTAGCATCGGCTCTTGGTTCAACTGTGGCTTGGCTAAGATTCTTGGTTGTGACCTTGAAAGCTCCAGCCAAGACTCGTTTGTCGTTGATCTCGGCCGCAGTTGATAAGTTTCTTCGATGGTAGTCGGTCTCGCTGCTTGAACAAAGTCGGCGACACAGTCGAGGAGAGCACGAAGATACTTCTTGATGGCTTTCTCGGTGGTATCCACTTGACCTGGGCAGATAATACTCAACTGTTTGAATCGGTCGGTGAGACCTGGGTTATCACCTCTAACCTGCTTGATGTCCCAGAACTCGTTCTCCAGCTTCTGAACTTCGTGGGGATGACAGAATTCCTTAATCATTCGCTCCTTCGGTTCCTCCAATGTGAGCCCATAAGCTGAGTCGTTTCCGCGCCTATTACGCTCGGTGGTCTACCATTCAAGTGCCCTTGACTGAAAAACACCAGTAGCATTGACGATGCGGAGGTTCTCTGGACATTCGCTCTGGCGGAAAGTGACCTCAACAGCGTCGAACCATTGAAACATTTTGTTGTGACCATCTTTGCTTGTAAAAGTCATAGGACCACATGCTTTGAATTGCTTGAAGCTGAACGGAGCCTTTGGTGTGTTGACCTTGGAGTCTACAGATGAGTTGTTTCCAGCAACGTGGATTTCACTGACTATTTGTGGGATCACCTTGGCCACAAGGGAGGCGATGCGCTTGTCAGCGTTGTTCCTCTATGCGGTTCTACGAGTGTGAGATCCCATAGATTCCATTTGCGAGTGTGAGGCTCTCTGTAGATGGCATATAAGGATCTAGACGAGATTCGACTATAACGGGTTTTGTTTAAAAGTTTTGCGTTTTACACCATGTATCTTTTTATTATTATTCACGTAAGGCACAAAGTTACGTAATCACATAAGCACAGAGTCACATAAGCACATAATCACATAAGTCACGCAAGCACATATTTTGCACGTATTCATCTTCATTAACACATGAGTAGCGCGCGAGATAAGTGTAATATAGAGAATAATACTGCGTATTAGGTCATGCGCGGAGAGTTGTGCGTTTTAGTTCGTTCGCGATTTAATTAGAGTTTTAGATTGCGAGAGCTATGCGAATTGTGCGTACGTTTAGGGAGTGAAAGGCGGTAAATCGAGAAATCGATAAAGCGTAAAAGTTAAAATTCAAAATTTAAAACACATAAACATAATAAAATTCGATGATGCGTAAAATTCGGCGATTGCATGCTTAAAAGAAATGGAGTGTCCTGGGTTTTGAGATGACGACTACCCAAAGTGATTCCACTATTCCCTTGAGTCTGGGCACACGCTTTGGCCTAATAGGTAAATGCTCTCACTGCCTCGCAATTGACGGCATTACCCTTCTGGTTACTACGCGTCCTAAATCATTGAAATAATCGAGACTTTGATGAGATTGAAAATCGAAGAGTGGAACTAGTCATTAAGATGCGGGTTTCACCCCTAACTTAACGACCTCATACCATAGCTGTGGTACAAACAACCACGAGATAGAAATGGAGATTTTCGACATGATTTGGATATCACTCCTAGCTCAGCGAAATTATCTCGTGCAGAGAGTAATACAGGGGATGAGCGATCTTATCGAGAGTTCTTGGTTTTCACACCTAATCTCGACACAATCACTCGTTTGTGTTATACGAGTACCTTCAAGTGTGTATTGTGGTAGCTTTTGGAAAAGCATATATAGTTTAGTTAACATGGTTAGATCAGAACCATAATAGGTAAAATTCGGTTGTTTCGTTCGACAAACTATCCTCTTCGTACGAGTTTGCCTACTTCGTGCGAGTTATACAATTCGTAAGAGGTGACCATCCTCGTGCGAGGAGACTCATTTCGTACGGAAAGGTCTGTTCTGGGATCTTAGACTATAGACTAGGCCGAATCATGTAATTCTACCTAATTCCCTTTAGTTATGGCTCTGATACCAATCTGTCATATCCCAACCGATGGAGGAATCATCGGGACGCGACACTAGGCAAATCAGATATTTCAAGAGAATCCATAACAACCATTATAATGACAATATTTATAAGTTCAACTTCCCATACAATTAAACAAATATTCCATAATATTTAAAATAGATTACATGTTTCTTAAACAATACAAGATCCGCCAACCTAGATTTTACTGTGTTTCTAGAAACCCTATCAGATTGCAGCATACGTAAGTCCATCAACCCAGGTTCGATCCCCGGAAACGACGCCAAAAACTTGATGTGCTAAAAGTAGTTTAATTAAAACAACTAATGTCACACCCCAACCGATGGCTGAATCATCGTGGCGCGGCACTAAGCGAACTAGATTGTCTCATGAGAAGTTCCATAACAATTATTTAACAATCTTACATAACGTCTAACATCCCATACTATTAAACATAATATTTCAAATAACCATTACAAAACAGCGTTTTCTCATAACACAAATTCTAGTTTGAAAATCTCTAGATTTATTACAAAACCTTTCTAAAGCAAAAACCCTAAACTATGCAAACTACGTCCGAAGAATCCAAGCTAACATCCTCAACCTGTTACATATGTTAAAATACAAGTCAATACATTTAAGTAAAGGTGAGCATACAGGTTTAATTAATACTAGCATAGTAGAGAAACCGTTCGCGAAATAGTCTAATTACATATCATGATACACCAAAACATATCAAACAAAACTAGGCATATTTCTCATGATTAACTTCCGTGAGAAGGCTTGCACGTCCATCCTAACTAGATCCCGTCGGGTGTAAGCCACACTATAGTACCATACTAGCTAAGAAGGCTAGTTAACGAAAATAAGTTCCTAGTCACATGTTTCTAGTATCATGTATTGAGCATATATAATCAGATTATTCGCGTGTGATAAACGGTTTGATTTTGTGAAGTGATTTTGATAGAGGAACATATGTAACACCCAAAAAATGCATTAAAGCATAAACGGGTCAAGTATACTCACTGTGGGTGCGTTTTAGGATAGATGAGGGATCTGAGAAGTGTTGCGGAGAGCGCCGGATCAGCCTGTAAGCGAACGGAAGTGCATCAGTCTTCCGAAATGCTGAAACGGTTAAGTTTGGGTTGAGCATTAGACAAGTTCAAGCGAACTTGTTAAAGTCTTGGTGAAGTTGGGTCAAGTTCGGGCGAACTTGCAAGTTTCTCAAGGAAACTTGGCAAGTTCGAGCGAACTTGTGGGTAACCTTAATAGGTGAGACAAGTTCGGCCGAACTTGTGAAGTTTCCTGAGAAACTTGACAAGTTCGAGCGAACTTAGGAGGCTTCTGAAGAAAATTTGAACATTCCCACTCAAGTTCGGCCGAACTTGACCCTTGGAGGGCAAGTTCGAGCGAACTTGACTATTGTGCTGTCAAAAATCAGTGCAATCTCGAGCAAACTTGATGTTTTCGGGTCCAAAATCTTGCGTTTTCGCGTCGTTTGCTGAGGAAATCGAGTGCCCATCCCTCCAACCTTAAGCCACTGAGTAAAACTTAGGCTAGAAAGGTCTTTTGGAGCAAACTTAGCCATTTTACAGAAACTCGGGCTAATCCGGGCGAACTTGATGGTTCGTACGGGTTAGTCCAGCTTGTGTAAAGTGATGATTTCGTTTTTGTGCTTCCGGATCTGAGATCTAGCTTCGACAACGCCTCATTCCACTAAAAAGTGAACGAAACATACGTCATTAGTCCGAAAATGGTGTAAAAATCAAGGATTTAAAAGGTTTTGCTCAGATCTAGTATAGATCTGAGTGAAAACAGAAGTTTTTTTATGGAAAAAGATGAAGATTTTCGTAAACAGAAGAGATTTGATGAAAATGAAGGCAAAGCCTTGTGCAAAATCGTTGTAAAACATTGTTGATCAATATTGTAGTTGAAATCGGGTTGATTCTTACTTAGAAAACAAAGGGGTTTCGGGTTTGAGAGCTCTGGGCGAACTTACAGCAAGTTCAAATGAGAGAATGGAGCTGGGTATTTATAGGTGAAAGCAAAACGTTGGCTGGTGGGTGTCAAGTTCGGCCGAACTTGCACGAAATCGTGCAAGTTCGCGCGAACTTGAGAGGTCTTGAAGGAGATTGAGTTAAGTTCGGCCGAACTTGCTGAGTCCTTAAAGGCTCATGCAAGTTCGAGCGAACTTAGAGGAGAAAAAGGGAAGTCTGAGTTTGGACAGTCAAGTTCGAGCGAACTTGACCCAATTTGTTGGGTTTTCTTTGTTTTTCACTCGTTTATCGATTGTTCAGCGATGTATTCGAGTTATAAGGTAACGTTAAGCGATTAAGCGATATATTAGGCGTTCTATTTGATATATTAGTGCGATTTAGTGATTTGAGTGTGCGAGAGCGATGCGATAGCGAGCCTAATCATAACCACAAACATACACAACACATAAATAACATAAAACCATATAATTAACTTGCGATGCGATGAGATTAGCGATGCGATTTAATAGGCGATTTTGGATGCGATATAACATACTTAATTGTAATTAATTAACATAAACTTTTCTCATAAACGAATCTCGAGATTTACCAAGGATAGATACGATCGATAATAAAAGAAAAGATAACAACGAAATTCTGAGTTGTTACAACCAAAATTAACCTAAATCTAGACTCAAGGTAATACTCTAGACTCTAAACTAGCCTAACCTACTAACCGGCAAGTTAACCGATCGACTCTAGTAAACCTAAGTAAGTCCGGATTCGAACCCACGAGACTCTATTAATTACGTTAATGACTCTATCTAGACTACGACTAACACAGACATAGTAATTGTTTGTTTGATGGGGGGGGGGGGTTCTAAAAATTCCTAATAAAGCAATTAAAATTAAACTATATTAACTAAGTTAACTTAAGACTACGAATTAATCTGGACTTTACTCAGACGGTGGAAGCACTACCTGGACTCGAATCCTGATTGTTTTTAGTAATGATTTTACTCAGATTTTGATTAATATGGAACCGGGATCATAGAATATCACCTCTCAAAAAATCTAATAGGACCTCTAACCCTTCTCGAAAGTACGCTATCGCACCCTCGAGGTTGTTGCAATTACCGGTTATTAGACTCTTTGTCAAGACACCTAATGGGTTTATGAAAGTACCCTACAAGGCTCACTCCCTGTCGAGATCTAAACCAAGGGTAGACTTGTTTTCTCAATTAGACTTGCTAGACAATAGCCAATAGGGTTATTCCTAATGAAGCTCCTACCTTTCAGTTTAATGACTTAGACCTAGCAATAACCTCGCACCTTTCAGCTATTGACGATTAGTAGAACACTTGATTTTATAAAATTACAAATTATCACTTTTAAGGTCTATTACGTATTTAACCCTAAAGATTCAAGATTTATTACGTGATATAGACAGTCACCAAAACCTAGACCTAACATGACTCTATTCCATGATATAGACCGTCACCAAGATTCATGCAAAGCAATAAACAGTAATCAAACACTATCAAGTACACAAACGTATCTAATCAGCTGAACAAGTCTTTTAAAATTCGTAAACAATCCACATAAATCCATTATCCATAATAAAAATCAAAACTTTAACAATCATTCATCTGGTCTAGGTAGTTAAAAAAGTCTAGCCGATCAAAGTCATGAAATTTATCTCAAGCAAAGTATTTTCAAGAACTAGAAACATGGCAAAGAGAAAGAAGCAAAATTGGAGATACCCGAATGACACAAACATGAATTGAATGCTTCCTCGACTTCAACCCTTCAACCGACATCTCCGAGTGCTTGAAAATCTTCAATACGATGCTCCAAAATTGCTCAGATGCTTGCTAACTCGTAACATTGGATTTTTGAATGATTAAATATGTTTATATATGTTTCAGCACAAAATATGTAGCAAACCAAACACTAGGCTGCGAAACACTACCCTACGCGTAGCGTAGGGTCTTCTCCATGACCGCCGCGTAGCGCGGCGCTATAATCTTCAACAAGTATTATTTAATAGCTACACGTAGCGCGTAGCTCAACTCCTAGGGCCTACGCGCAACGTCTAGGCCTGATTTCGCCAGATTTCATCGTTTTGCATTCCTGATCCATCCAACTCGTTCCGAACTCAACCGTTAACTCTTTTCCAGCTCATTTCATCCATTTTAAGCTCTTTTCTGCAACCAGGAACTGTACGAACAAAAACGATCAAAATAAACTATTCTAACTACGAAACGAAACAAAACGATACGAAAATTAAACAAACTCTACATGATAAATGGATGTATTTTACAAAACATCAGTACGTTAAAATAAAGTCAATACAATAATGTAAAGGTGAGTACATACGTTTTGCATAATAATAGTAAATAAGCGTTTAATGAAACCAGCATGCACTAACGTAGTCATGTGAACACATATATGGTACCTATACCGAAATAGACTAACCAACACAACCGCGAGTGAGACAAGTAAAGTAAAGCGAGAGCGAGCCTTAACAACCCCTAAACTAACGGGTGGCGGGTCAACCTATAGCAGCTATCAGGTAACAACCCGCTTCCTCGCAAGCTCGTCACTCTCATTACGCCTAGCACCAGAGATTTGGATCATGATGTAACCTAAATCGCTTATTACGCTATATCGCATATTTTCGTATCACCTCGATCATAACAACGCCTACGTATGTATCGCACTCACTAAACACTACAAATTTTGCGTGAAGTTTCCAAGGCTATCTGCTCACTTAAACTGCAACACGACTTTCGCAAGACTTGGGAACAAAGCCGCATGCTACCTCGCTTACCTCATCGAATCTTAACTTAATTTAATCGATTAATACGCTTTGCTAATACGCTTACTATATTTATAATACGAACCGAATCATCAAACGAACTCTTAACGCGAAATAAACAAACAAAACTTAGCCTTTTGGCCAAGTTCGGCCAAACTTGTGCATCACAAGTTCGCCCGAACTTGACCAGGCCAACAGAACTCCTCAATTTCACCCAAGTCCGCTCGGACTTGGCTTGGAACCTCATCAACTCAGCAAGTTCGACCGAACTTGACTGAGAATCCTCAGAAATCTAACAAGTTCGCCCGAACTTGTATAGGAATATAAAAGTTCGACCGGACTGACTCCATCAGCTCCAATCTTTGCCTTCAACTATAAATACTCAGCTCCATTCTCCCATTTGAACTTGTTGCAAGTTCGCTCGGAACTCCCCAAACCCGAAACCCTTCGTTTTCTAAGTAAGGTTCAACCCGATTTCAGCTACTATGATGTTCAACAACGTTTTACAATGGTTTACAACGATTTTGGCACAAGGCTTTGCCTTCGTTTTCATCAAACCTCCTCTATTTTTTAAAATCTTCATTTTTCTCTACAAAAATTCTATTTTTAACCTAGATCTACACTAAACGAGCTCGTTTGGGCTTAGCTTTGGCTTCCCGAACATGAAATCTTGATGATTTCGGCTCACCCAGTGTTAGATCCATGGAAAACCTTTTAAAGACTTGATTTTTACACAAAATACGGACTTATGGACGTTCGTTTCATTCACTTTGCAGTGGAACGGAGCGTTTTTCACTCTAAATCCTAGATCTGGAAGCACGAGGACATTTATGTTGGTTTACACAACCCATACTAACCCGAACAAACCACGAGTTCGCTCGGATTAGCCCACGCTTTCGTAAAACGGCTAAATCCAGTCTTAAAGACCTCTCCGACCTAAGTTTTGCTCAGTAGCACAAGGTTGGAGGATGGACACTTGATTTACTCAGCAAACGACGCGAAAACGCAAGATTTTGGACCCGAAAACACCCAGTTCTCTTGAAATTTAACTGATTTTGTGCAGCTCAAGAGCCAGGTTCGCTCGAACTTGCACCATTTTGGTCAAGTTCGGCCGAACTTGAGCCAAATCTTCATCAGAACTCAATAAGTTCGCTCGAACTTGTCATTTTCAATTAACAGACACGCAAGTTCGCCAGAACTTGTCAAGTTTTTTTTAGAAACTTAACAAGTTTGCCCGAACTTGCCTCATAACTCAACAGGTTTTCACAAGTTCGCCCGAACTTGTATGGAAACATACAAGTTCACCCGAACTTGTCCTCTGCCCAATCCAAACTTAACCGTTTCAGCAATTCGGAAGACTGATGCACTTCTGATCGCTTATAGGCTGATCCGGCGCTTTCCCCGACTCATCTCAGATCTCATCTCTCCTTTAATCGCACCAACTGTAAGTATACTTGACCCATTTTCACTTTAATGCACTTTTTGGGTGTAACATACGTTCTTATCAAAAATACACAACACACGCTAAACTAATTCATCACATGCGAATATCTGTTATACATATTTATACGTGATTGCTAGAACATATATGCTAGGGCACTTTTCATTATCTCCACCTTGGCTAGTATGGTACTGCAGAGGGGCTCTCACCCGACGGGGTTTAGCTAAGATGTACGCGCGAGCTCTCTGAGAGTATAGCGTGAGAAATTGTGTTGTGAGTTTATGTGTTGTATGAATCATGTTTATGTATGAAGAAATTCGCTATACTTTATCTATTATGCAATTATATCAAAACATGTATGCTCGCCAATACATTTTTGTATTGACAAAATATTTTAACGTATGTTTTAGGTTATTGAGATCTACTTGCTGCAAACTGGATTTAGGATTTATCATTAGAAACGCATTGTAATAGAAAATCTAGGGAAGATCGAATTGGATATGTTTTATGAGATGCTATGTTTTGTAATAAATGATTATGGAATATTGGTTGATTGTATGGGAAATCGGACTATTTAAATATTGTCATTATTAGTTGTTATGGAATTTCTCGTGAAACAATATGTTTCGCCTAGTGCCGCGCCCTGATGATTCCGCCATCGGTTGAGGTGTGACATATCATTTTAAGGGTGGTAAGGAATCTCAAGGCATACAATTAACACATAGGTGTTCAGCGTTTCACGTATAGTCATGCGTGAGTGTGTTGCGTTTTGAAAGCATTTTAGCATTGTATGTTGTGATCGTTGGATAGAGAACGTATGTAACACCCAAAAGTGCATTAAAGCGAAAAGGGGTCAAGTATACTCATAGCGTGTGCTTAGACAAGCAAACACATTTGGAATGGATTGAAGGGAGCGTCGGATCAGCCTGCAAATGGGAACAGAAGTGCATCAGTCTTCCGAAGTGCTGAAACAGTCGAAACGAAGTTCGGTGGGAGAACATGTTAATTCGTACGAATTCTAGATTTCATATGAATTGAATTTTCGTGCGAATTGCATTTCATACGAATATGGGATTTTCGTACGAAAAGTGTGGATCAGCCTGTTTCGTGTACAAAATTGAGTGTTTAAGCGTCGTTCCTTCAGGAAATCGAGTGTCCATCCTTCCAGCCTTAAGCTACTGAGCAAACCAAAAGCTGGGGAGGTCTATAGAGCGAGTTAGTCGTTTATGGAAACTCGGACTGGGCTGTACGAACACGAAGTGGTTCGTGCGAGCCAGTCCAGATAGCACAAGTGACTGTCTTGCGTCTCTATGCAATCGGAACTGAGTTTTCATCTGAAACGGATGTAACTCGAGTCCTTTTCATGACGGTTATAGACACCACTTCGTTCCACTATCTAGTGAATGAAAAATATGCCGGTTTTGTCCGTTTTGTGTAAAAATTGAGCACAAAAAACAGTTTTGTTAGGATTTAACAATTGGTGAGTTGGAAACATTAAGTTTTCTAACTTGAGAAGCCAAGGCTTGCTCAAACATACTCATTATAGTGTAAATCCGGGTTAAAATCAGAAAGTTTTATGAAAAAGATGATGATTTTTTTTGTAAACAGGGAAGTTTAGATGAAATCGAAGATAAACTCGTGAGGAAATTCGTTGTGGAAATTGTTGTGGCTTGCGTGAAATTAGTTGTTCTTACTTGGAAAATTAGAGAAAAGTGGGTAGGAGAGATTTCGTGCGAAAAGGCAGTAAAAAGTAAGAAAGTGCACAAGTGTGGCATTTATAGGAGAGGAGCATGGAGGGGTCTGGATGACATTTCTCACGAAATGGTCAGTTCGCACGAAATGGTCATTTCGTATGAATTGGTCAGTTTTGTGCGAGTTGTTCCCAGTTTGCGTGTTGGCTGCTCGTTTGGTGTTTTCGTTTGTACTAGTTAGTTATGTTAAGTGTTTTGGCGAGTTGTTAAGCATTGCGTTAACAATATAATGCAATAAAGCGAGTTGCGTGAGCGAGCGCTTAAGCGAGAGTTTAACTATATAAAACATAAACATATATAACACACGACATTGCATAACCCACATAAATAACTGCGTTTGCGATTTAGTGTGATAAGCGAGGGCGAGGGCGTTTACCGAACAAACAAACATACTCGGCATATAATGTAACATAATCTAGTATGACTCGAGTTGCGTTAGCGTTGCGAGTAAGAAGCCTGTAAAATGTGCAGCAGTGATGCTGTGTGATGAAAATGTATTTAGTATAACATAAACCACTTTTTATATCGAATCTCGGATTACAAGGCGGTTACAAGTCAAAATGATGATAAACGGATAACAACCAAAAAGTCGGGTTGTTACACCTTGGGACCTGATATCTCTGTTGGATTTAGGGACGTAACCTTAGTAAAACAGCTATAGTCTGGATTGAAGGAAATGACTGAGGGAAATAAGGACATGCAAGAAAGTAGAAGGAACATGCTAAATCAAAGTTTCAGCTCATTTAACTATATATAGGGAAACTATTGATAATCAGATTAAGAGGATGGTGAAATTAGTAACTCAAACGAAGACTGCTAATATCCGATTGACAAACAGTCCCATCAACAGACAACTTTTAAACGCGTTACCAAAAAGCTGGGATGCAAATGTGGCCATGATCAAGAAGATAAAGATATGAATCATGTAGCTCTCACTGAAATGATTTCAATAATAAAGTCATTTGAGCTAGATGATTAATAGAAAACAAATCATAGAAATAGTATGTTGGCAGCTGGGATGAAAATTTTCAAATTCAGCTCTCATGTCACAAAACAACACTTTTCATGATCAAAACACCATGATTTATTCCCTTACCGATTACCCACAAGATTATAATGAATCTTTCCAACGTTAATCACATAAGCCTCATGAGGGTCTTCTGGATCTTTAAACCAATTGTAATGTTAATATTGAGTGTTAGCAAGCATAATGTCTGTCTCGGCCCTGTAGATGACTTTCTATAGTTTAAGTGTTGAACCAGTAAAAGGTCTAAACCATTAAGTGCTGAACCAGAGACGTGAGGTAAAACGACTTTCACGATCAGAGATGATGTCACGAGGCGTCCCGCGTCGACAAATAACTTTGTCGGTATAGATTTGTGCTAATCGTTCAACATTATAGTCTTCTCGTATGGTAATGAAATGAGTAGATTTCATAAGACGATCAGCGATAACCCAAATGCTATCGTGACCAGAATTCATGCGAGGGAGTTTTGTAATGAAGTCCATAGCTATACTTTCCCATTTCCACATCGGAATGTAGGGTTGTTCGAGTAAACTAGAGGGTCATTGATGTTCGGCTTTAACTTTCGCACAAGGTAAGCATTTCGAAACATACAGAGTGATATCATTTTTCATGCCCGGCCACCAATACCTATACGAAGGTCCCGGTACATCTTCTCGGCTCCGGGGTGAATGGAAGATCGAGATTTATGAGCTTCGATCATCAATAACTCTCGAAGGTTATTACGATTGGGAATACAAATGCGATCAAGATAATAATAAATACCCTTAGACTTGTTCGCTAGTTGTGTTTCGGCACCACATTTCATTTCATCATACAGGGTATTTTCAATGAAACATGCGTGCTGAGCTTCGCGAATCAGAGTTTCGAGTTTGTTCTGGGCTTGAACATGAATACTATACACATAGCTTCGTCGACTATATGCGTCGGCTACGACGTTTGCTTTGCCGGGATAGTAGCGTATCTCGCAATCATAGTCGTTGAGGAGTTCAACCCATCTGCGTTGATGCATGTTCATTTCTTTCTGGTTAAAGATATGATGTAAGCTCTTATGGTCGGTGAAGGACATACACTTTGTACCGTAAAGGTAGTGTCGCCATATCTTTAACGCAAAAACAATTGCACCGAGTTCGAGATCGTGAGTAGTGTAGTTCTTCTCATGGACTTTGAGTTGTCGAGACGCATACACGATAACCTTGTCTCGTTGCATAAGAACACAACCGAGACCTAGGTTAGAGGCATCACAATAAACAATGAAATCTTCGTTTCCGTCGGGAAGAGCGAGGACGAGAGCATCGCAAAGCATACGCTTGAGAGTTTGAAACGCTTCCTCCTGTTCGGAACCCCAAACAAAAGGTCTATCCTTGTGAGTTAAAGCGGTAAGAGGTACAACGATCTTAGAAAAGTCAACGATGAATCGACGGTAATAACCCGCCAATCCGAGAAAAGAACGGATTTCAGATGGGGTCTTTGGTGTATTCCAACTTTTTACAGCTTTAATCTTCGCGAGATCGACGTGAATTCCATGATTGTTGACGATGTGACCGAGGAAGTGAACTTCCTTAAGCCAAAACTCACACTTGGAAAATTTGGCGTAAAGACGAATTCCTTGGAGAAGTTTGAGAACTAAACGAAGATTTCACGCGTGTTCGGCTCTCGACTTCGAGTAGATAAGAATATCATCATTAAAAACGATAACGAAAGGATCCAAGAAGGCCTTGCACACACGGTTCATCAAATCGATGAAAACCGCGGGTGCGTTTATGAGACCAAAAGGATGACCACGAATCCATAATGGCCATAGCGAGTACGAAAGGCGGTTTTCGGAACGTCTTGCTCATGTACGCACAGCTGCTGATATCCAGAACGTAAATCAATCTTCGAAAAACAAGTAGCACCTTGGAGCTGGTCAAATAAATCATCGATTCGAGGAAGAGGGTAGCGGTTCTTAATTGTAAGCTTGTTAAGTTCCCTGTAATCGATGCACATTCGGAACGATCCATCCTTCTTTTTCACAAGAAGAACAGGTGCGCCCCATGGTGACGTACTCGGACATGAAGCCTTTATCAAGCAACTCTTGAAGTTGGCTGATAGCTAGCACATTTCGGATGCTGCAAGGCGATAGGGAGCTTTAGCGACAGGTGTAGGACCGGGAACTAGGTCGATACGGAAATCAATATGGGGTAAACCAGGTAATTTGTCGGGAAAGACTTTAGGAAAATCACAAACAACGGGTACATCTTTCAAGGTTTTCTTCTCGTTCTTTGTCTCCCCAATATGGGCTAGGAAAGCGTTGTACTCCTTGCGCAGGTACTGTTCGCTTGAATACACAACATAAGCTTCAATTCTTTTGAGGGTACATCGCCATAAACATGTAGCTGATCACCGTTTGGAAGTGGAAAGCGAATCATTTTATCGTAACAAACGACTTTGGGATAACTCTTTCGAAGAAAATCCATGCCTACTATGACATCAAAGCTAACTAATTGCATAGGTATGAGATCGATCGAGAAGATGTGGTTGTTGAGATCGAGAGTACAATCACGTAAAACGAAGTTAACGGTAATTGTTCTTCCGGTGGCGATTTCGACATCACAGGTCCTTGGGATGTTAGCGCGTTTACATTATAAAAGCTTTTCGAATTTAAATGATACAAAATAGTTATCGGCTCCAATATCAAATAAGCGAGAAGCATAAATACCATTTCCGAGGAACATACCATTGACAACTTTGTTGTTATTCTGAGCCTGGCGGTGGTTGATGTTGAAAGCACTTCCACGCACAACCTTTGGTTTGCTGTTGCTGTGGCTGTGATGGTTGTTGTTAAGGCTGCTGCTGCTGCTGTGGTTCTTGTTTCACAACTCGATGCGTGCAGACGTTGCTAAAATGGCTAGGATCACTACAAGTGTAGCAAGCACATGCATTAGCAATAGGTGCTTGTGGTGCTGGGTTGTGATGCGTGGGTGTAAACCGGTGTTTGTTATGGTTTAAGTTAACGTTTTTACGTGACTTTTAATTCCGAATAACTTACTTTGAATAAGGTTTGTGTTTTACAGGTCTTACGGAGTTTAAAGCTCCCATTCGGAGCCAAACGGAGCACCGGGACGCGAGCGGGATCAATCGGAATCAAGAAACGAAAAATTCAGAAATTGGAGTTTAGGGGTGCCGTCGGCGACGGCCTGATGGCCCGTCAGCGACGCCCCGTCTAACCTCTGTCGTCGCGTGAGTTGTGTCGTAGACAGCAGGATAGGCCGTCGGCCAAAAGAGAAGAAAGCATGTGCCGTCGCCGACGCCCCTCCTGGCCGTCGGCGACGGGCTTCCGATTTCTGATCCGCGGATTTTGAGTTTGTTGAGTTGGGAGACGGGTTAAAACATAATTTTTGACCTATTTTGGAGGATCACGAGTTTTGTAAGTTTGGAACACCTTCTTGGAGCCAAGAATCATCCAACCTTCATCACTTATCATCACCAATCCATCGAATCGATCATCATCATCCGAATCCATCATCCTAACCCTAGCCTATAATCATCCCTTCCTCCATTCATCTGTACACATCATCCACCTCAACCCTAATCATCATTTTCATCACCTTCAAGGCTTCAAGATGTCAAAGTTCGAGCTTTCATCATCCATTGATCGTATTCCGTTCACTATGAGCGGCTAATTCCCGGAGGTTTCACCCCGGTGTAGACTTTTGTAAGGTTCTAGGGTTTACTTTTGTCAAACATTTGGTTTGTGACTAATTGAATTGCATTTGATCATTAGATAATTGTCCTACGTTTGTATTGTATTTGCAAACTGACGAATGAGTTATGAAATTTGTCTTTGTGAAATGAATATGTGTATTTATGCTTTATCTTTCGATAGATTTCACTTGTCCAAGGTAACAAAGTGCATTGTGGTCCGTTGTCTATGACGTTGATAGCAATTGGCACCTAAGCCTTGGATTCTAAATCGCTAATGAACTAATTTGATTAAACCAAACTAAACACTTAGTAACCCTAAGCTTTGCAATTGTTGAACCGGGTATGAACCTTGTTTTCTTACTATTGTTTGGCAATCTTATTTACTTTTGTTGAAATCATTCTCAGTTTTTAGTCGTTACTTAATTCAATCAAAACTTGTCGGTCCATTCCGACATCACTTTCAAACAAACAAAATTAATCATTCCTTTAGCAAGCTTCATAAAGTGACAATTTTATTAAAAATCAATCACATCCGATCGCAAACCACAAACTCTTCGTGGTTCGACCCCGTACTACCACTAGCTCATAGTTAAGGTAAATCAGGTTATAAATATTATCTTTGACCGAGGCGCGACACCTCGATCAAATTTTGGCGCCGTTGCCGAGGAGTTCGTGCCCTTTGCGTTTGGATTTATTGGCTTTTGTGATTAACTGTTTAAGCGCTTGTTTTCGTATTAGCATATCTACTATTGTGTTACGCGGGTGTGTTACTTGTGCAGGTTACAGGTAGTGCATGCATACACGGAACTTCGGAAGAACTTCACCGGTTAGTATTCGAACCGGAGATTGAGCGGGTTGTTAGACGAAATCTAGCCAACCGATTAGAGGCAACCATTGTCTCTAATCCACTAAAGCCCAATACACCAAGCACCTCATCCATTGGAACCATTCCAATGGATAACCAAAATGCTAACCAACATCAATACCAATACCCAAATCACCCACCTCAAAACCCTAACAACCAACCGGGTGGTAACAACTCTAGACCACCTACACCACCATTTCCAAATTGTGATCCTAACCAAAACCTCAACCAACGAGCCCATACACCTCCACCTCAAAACCAAAACCGACAAAACCCATTACCACCAAATGTCAACAACCGCAGCATTAACGCCAACCGTGGTGTTAATATGAATCGTGGCAATCCCGGAATGAAGATCAATTCGTCAATCTTGATGAATTGAGGAATAATATACCGGATGACGCACCATATATTATACCGGGTTATCAATCACCGGAACGTGTGAGTGTTCACACAGAATACTCGGACGATGGGGGATATTATGATGATCGAGTTGAAGATGATGGATGGGGAAATGACAATGAAGGGTCTTTCCACGACGGTGGGAATTTTGGTTATAACGAAGGGGGGTATCAATATGCAAATGTTGTGGAGATCATGATGGATATGGTTATGACCAAGGTAGAGATGACGGTTATGGGAACAACCGTCAACCACGTAACAACAATAGGAACCGAAACGATGGTAACAACAATTACAACAACCAAAATGTCAATCGTAATTGGATGCCACAATACGTGGGTGGCGGGAACCAAGGGGGTTATCAAGATGGTGATAGAAGAGGGGATCGAAGAAGGGGGACCAAGAGGTGAACGGTCCACCAAGGGATAATCGATACAATCGCAACAACAATAAACGCCCACCACCGCAAGGAGTTTACGGTAGGTTCCGACCAATGATACCGGAAAATGATTCTCCAATTGTACCACCGCCAAGAGGAAGAGTTGCGTTCGATTGCAAACCCAACTACATCAATATACTTCCCCATTTTAACGGACGGTCGAACACGCATTTGCAAGAGTTCTCGGCCATATGTAGCACTATTGGGGGTGGTCATTTCACTCAAGACGAGTTTCGCTTACGCCTTTTCCAATTCTCACTAAAGGACAAGGCTAAGCAATGGTTTTTAACATTGCCCACCAATAGCATTCACACTTGGGCGGAGATGCAACAAGCCTTCCTTGATGAATATTACTCGATGGCAAAGACCGATGATGCGCATGATGAGATTCGAGCATTTAAGCAACTCTCGAGTGAACCGTTACATGAGGCTTTCATGAGGTATAAAGAATTGATCCGAAAATGTCCTCATCATCAAATCGAAAAGTGGGAATTGGTGAAGTGCTTTGTGAGAGGCTTAGACGGAGAGACATGGAATCCATTTGGAGTCGACGAGTAACGGAACATTGTTGAGTAATCATGAAGATTATGATTGGGAGTTTCTCGAGAGAATGGCCAAAAGATCAAAAGCTAAAGAGTCGGCCGACCGAGCTAAGAAGCACACTATATCCCGGTCACTACCCGACCTTGACTCTAGTTCAAGGGACCGCATTTCTACATTGGAACGGGAATTGGCCCGTATGAAGAAAAAGGAAGTCAACGCGGTGCAATTTGCGGGTTGCGATGGTGTGGGGGACTTGATCATAGAACCGTGGAATGTCAAATGGGAAAAGCTGAAGACACCGAGGAAGTGAATCAAGTGTTTGGTGATCGGAAACATAATGATATGAACTCGAACACTTACCATCCGGATTGAGGAATCACCCTAATTTCCGTTATGGGAACACCGACAATCAAATGAACCCGAACTTTAATGCGGGTAACCAAGGAGGATCGTCATACCAAAACCGCCAAGGCGGTAATCACAGGGGCTATCAAAGAAACTACAATCAAGGTAGTAATCAATCGTATCAAAACCGTGAAGGAAACTATCAAAGGGGTTACAACCAAGGTTTTAACGCGGGAGGTAATTCGAACTCTCAAGGTGGTGGTGACGATTTGAATGCCAAGATTGATGCACTCTTGAATGTTGTGAAAGAATCGAGCAGTGTCATCAAGGAAATGAAAAAGCGAATGAGATGAGGGATAAATCTCATGAGGTGTTGGCAAAGCAAGTGGGGCAACTTGCTGAAGAGGTAGCTCAGATGCGAGGAAGTGGAGGAAGACTTCCAAGTGATACCACTGTAAACCCTAAGCATCAAGGGTCCAACTCGAAGAACACACGTGAGGTACCAATTAATAAAATTTCTTTACGTAGTGGTCGAGTCATAGATAGTGGTGTCGAAGCACCACCACGTCAGTTTGTTGAAGGGGTGGTGGAAGATGTCAGTGATGAGGAGAGTGCTAACGGTCAAACGGGTGCAAATAAAATTGTTTCTGAAAAAAGTAAAAATACCCCCGTTGTGACCATCCCAGTCCCAAAGGCTAAGGAAAAAAGTGTGGAGGTTAATACCGCCCCTTATCCCAAAGCTTTATTGGGACCATCTAAGAAGGTGGTTACAAAACGTGGCCCACAACAAGAGGAGATGTGGGAAATTTTTAAACAAGTAAAAATCAACCTACCTCTCTTAGATGCGCTCAAACAAGTGCCCTCTTATGCGAAGTACTTAAAGGAATTGTGCACCCAGAAACGAACTAACAAGTTTCCCAAGAAACTTGATTTGACTGAAAATGTTAGTTCTATTCTCTCGGGTGCACTTCCACCAAAGCTACAAGATCCGAGGGCGCCCATTATTTCTATTCAAGTTGGTGAATTTAAAATGACACGGGCACTTTTGGATCTTGGGGCGAGTGTGAGTATCCTACCGGGTAGTTTGTATGACCAATATGACTTTGGTCCACTTCAGTCATCTAACACCACTGTGGTGTTGGCGGATTTGACTCCTAAACTACCCCATGGGATAGTCATCTATGTGATAGTAAAGGTCGATGATTTTTACTATCCGGTGGACTTTCTTGTACTTGATTATGTTTCCTTGGACCGAACCAAACAACCAACGGATATACTCGGTCGACCATTTTTGGCAACATAAATGCCCAAATCAATTGTAAAATGGGTACGGTCGACATGACTTTTGGTAACCGTCGGTTGCGGTTGAATGTTTTTTCAGGATTAACGAATCCTCTAGTTGGTGACAAATGCTATATGGCGGACGTCATTGACGAGTGTATACCTCTATGTGACATTAGTGTCGAAGAGGAAAACACAATAGAGGAATGTTTCATGTTTGACAGGTTGCAAGTGGAAACAAATCGAAACATGGATGAGGAAGTGAAAAAATGGAGGTGATGGCGGCAGAGGAAGGAAGACCCACTTGGACACAATAAATGAAAGTCTTCCAGAAAAGATTTATACGAAATTGAAGCCGTCACTAGTGGAGCCTCCGGTGGTTGAATTGAAGGTGTTGCCCAAGCATTTGAAATATGCTTATGTGGGTGAGGGCAACACGCTTCCGGTGATCATTGCGGCTAATTTAACCTGAGAGCAAGACGAAAAGCTTATGGAGGTCTTGGTCACCCATATAGCCGCTATTGGGTGGACCATTGCCGATCTGAAGGGAATCAGTCCCTCAGTGGTGATGCACAAAATCATCACCGAAGATGGTATTACTCCTTCTCGTGACGCACAAAGGCGATTAAACCCAAACATGCAAGAGGTCGTCAAGAAGGAGGTGTTGAAGTGGCTAGATGTGGGTATTATTTACCCCGTCTCTGATAGCCAGTGGGTGAGCCCAACGCAAACGGTCCCGAAAAAGGCAAGCATCCAAGTCGTCACGAGTGACGCAGGTGAAGAGGTTGCCACCCGGACGGTAACCGGGTGGCGAATTTGTATTGATTATAGGAAGTTAAATTCTGCAACTTCCAAAGACCATTTCCCTTTACCATTTATTGACTAAATTGTTGAGAAGTTAGCGGGTCAAAAATTTTATTGCTTTCTAGATGGGTATTTGGGTTACAACCAAATAGCCATCCATCCGGAGGATCAAGCTAAGACAACATTTACTTGCCCCTACGGTACTTTTGCATTTAGGCGAATGCCGTTTGGGCTATGTAATGCCCCCGCCACCTTTCAAAGGTGTATGATGAGTATATTCACGGACATGATGGGGAAGTCCATAGAGATCTTTATGGATGACTTCTCAATTTTTGGGTCATCGTTTGAGGCATGCCTTGACCAACTCGAAAAGTTTTGAAAAGATGTGTTGAGAAAAATTTAGTTTTGAGTTGGGAGAAGAGCCATTTTATGGTTCAGGAAGGGATCGTGTTGGGCATGTAGTGTCGAGTCGTGGGATAGAGGTCGACCGTGCAACGGTGCAAGTCATCTCTACTTTACCGTATCCCACGAGTGTAAAAGGGGTTAGATCATTTTTAGGTCATGCGGGGTTTTATAGAAGGTTTATTAAGGGGTTTAGTGACATTACGAAACCTTTATGTAAATTGTTGCTTAAGGACCATCCGTTTGATTTTAACAAAGAATGTCAAACCGCTTTTAACATTTTGAAGGAGAAATTGGTGAAGGCCCCAATATTGCAATCGCCGAATTGGTCTTTACCATTCGAAATCATGTGTGATGCAAGCGATTATGCGGTTGGGGCCGTGTTGGGTCAAAGGGTAGAAAAGAAACCCGTTGCTATTTACTATGCAAGTAAGACTCTTTCGGATGCACAATTGAATTATACAACTACCGAAAAAGAGCTACTTGCAGTGGTATTTGCGTTAGAAATATTTCGGTTGTGCAACTGCTGCGCTATTCTTGCTGGTGTTCCTTCGCTTGCGGCTCCAACAGTTTGACTTGGCGGTTTGAGACGGTGTAGCATCGGTGCTTGGTTCAACTGTGGCTTGGCTAAGATTCTTGGTTGAGACCTTGAAAGCTCCAGTCAAGACTCGTTTGTCGTTGATCTCGGCCGTGAGTTGATAAGTTTCTTCGATGGTAGTCGGTCTCGCTGCTTGAACAAAGTCGGCGACACAGTCGGGGAGAGCACGGAGATACTTCTTGATGGCTTTCTCGGTGGTATCCACTTGACCTGGGCAAATAATACTCAACTGTTGGAATCGGGCGGAGAGACCTGCGTTATCACCTCCAACCTGCTTGATGTCCCAGAACTCGTTCTCCAGCTTCTGAACTTCGTGGGGAGGACATCATCCTTAATCATTTGCTCATTCAGTTCCTCCAATGTGAGCCCATAGGCTGAGTCATTTCCGCGCCTATTGCGCTTGGCGATCTACCATTCAAATGCCCTTGACTGAAAAACACCAGTAGCATTGACGGTGCGAGGTTCTCTGGACATCCGCTCTGGCAGAAAGTGGCCTCAACCGCGTCGAACCATTGAAACATTTTGTTGTAGCCATCTTCGCCTGTAAAAGTCATAGGACACATGCTTTGAATTGCTTGAAGCTGAACGGAGCCTTTGGTGTGTCGACCTTTGAGTCTACAGAGGAGTTGTTTCCAGCAGCGTGGATTTCACCGACTATTTGTGGGATCACCTTGGCCACAAGGGAGGCGATGCGCTTGTCAGCGTTGTTCCTCTGAGCGGTTCTATGAGTGTGAGATCCCATAGATGCCATTTGCGAGTGTGAGGCTCTCTATAGATGGCATATAAGGATTTAGACGAGATTCGACTATAACGGGTTTTGTTTAAAAGTTTTGCGTTTCACACCATGTATCTTTTTATTATTATTCACGTAAGGCACAAAGTTACGTAATCACATAAGCACATAAGCATAGAGTCACATAAGCACATAATCACATAAGTCATGCAAACACATATTTTGCACGTATTCATCTTCATTAACTCATGAGTACGAGATAAGTGTAATATAGCGAATAATACTGCGTATGAGGTCATGCGCGTAATAGAGTTGTGCGTTTTAGTTCGTTCGCGATTTAATTAGAGATTTAGATTGCGAGAGCTGTGCGAATTGTGCGTACGTTTAGGGAGCGAAATGCGATAAATCGAGAAATCGATAAAGCGTAAAAGTTAAAATTCAAAATTCAAAATTTAAAACACATAAACATAATAAAATCCGATGATGCCTAAAATTCGGCGATTGCATGCTTAAGGGAAAAAGTAAATGGAGTGTCTTGGGTTTTGAGACAGTGACTACCCAAAGTGATTCCACTATTCCCTTGAGTTTGGGCACACGCTTTGGCCTTATAGGTAAATGCTCTCACCGCTTCGCAGTTAACGGCATTACCCTTCCGGTTACTACGCGTCCTAAATCATTGAAACAATCGAGACTTTGGAGAGATTGAAAATCGAAGAGTGGAACTAGTCATTAAGATGCGGGTTTCACCCCTAACTTAACGACCTCATACCATAGCTGTGGTACAAACAACCAAGAGATAGAAATGGAGATTTCCATCATGATTTCGATATCACTCCTAGCTCAAGGAGATTATCTCGTGCAGAGAGTAATACACAGGATGAGCGATCTTATCGAGAGTTCTTAGTTTTCACACCTAATCTCGACACAATCACTCGTTTGTGTTATACGAGTACCTTCAAGTGTGTATTTTGGTAGCTTTTGGAAAAGCATATATAGTTTTGTTAACAGGTCTAGATCAGAAACATAATAGGTAAAGTTCGGTTGTTTCGTTCGACAAACTATCCTCTTCGTACGAGTTCGCCCACTTCATGTTAGTCATACAATTCGTACGAGGTGACCATCCTCGTGCGAGGAGACTCACTTCGTACGAGTTGAGACAGTTCGTACGGAAAGGTCTGTTCTGGGTGCTTAGACTATAGACTAGGCCGAATCATGCAATTCTACCTAATTCCCTTTAGTTATGGCTCTGATACCAATCTATCACACCCCAACCGATGGCGGAATCATCGGGGCGTCGCACTAGGCGAATCAGATATTTCAAGAGAATCCATAACAACTATTATAATGACAATATTTATAAGTTCAACTTCCCATACAATTAAACAAATATTCCATAATAGTTAAAACAGATTACATGTTTCTTAAACAATACAAGATCCGACAACCTAGATTTTACTGTGTTTCTAGAAACCCTATCCGATTGCAGCATACGTAAGTCCATCAACCTGGGTTCGATCCCCGAAAACGATGCCAAAAACTTGATGTGCTAAAAGTAGTTTAATGAAAAAAACTAAAATTAACCTAAATCTAGACTCAAGGTAATACTTTAAACTCTCTAAACTCGGCTAAACTACTAACCGGCAAGTGAACCGATCGACTCTAGTAAAGCTAAGTAAGTCCGGATATCGAACCCACGAGACTCTATTAATTACGTTAATGACTCTATCTAGACTACGACTGACACGGACATAGTAATTGTTTGTTTGATAGGGGGGTTTCTAAAAATTCCTAATAAAGCAATTAAAATTAAACTAGATTAACTAAGTTAACTAAAGACTACGAATTAATCTGGACTTTACTTAGACGGTGGAAGCACTACCTAGACTCGAATCCTGATTGTTTTTAGTAATGATTTTACTCGGATATTGATTAATATGGAACCGGGATCATAGAATTCTCACCTCTCAGGAAATCTAATAGGACCTCTAACCCTTCTCTAAAGGGCACGTTATAGCACCCTCGAGGTTGTTGCAATTACCGGTTATTAGACTCTTTGTCAAGACACCTAATGGGTTTATGAAAGTCCCCTACAAGGCTCACTCCCTGTCGAGATCTAAACCAAGGGTAGACTTGTTTTCTCAATTAGACTTGCTAGACAATAGCCAATAGGGTTACTCCTAATGAAGCTCCTACTTTTCGGTTTAATGACTTAGACCTAGCAATAACTTCGCACCTTTCAGCTATTGACGATTAGTAGAACACTTGATTTTATAAAATTACAAATTATCACTTTTAAGGTCTATTACGTATTCAACCCTAAAGACTCAAGATTTATTACATGATATATACAGTCACCAAAACCTAGAACCTAACATGACTCTTTCCATGATATAGACCGTCACCAAGATTCATGCAAAGAAATAAACAGTAATCAAACACTATCAAGTACACAAACGTATCTAATCAATTGAACAAGTCTTTTAAAATTCGTAAACAATCCACATAAATCAACTATCCATAATAAAAATCAAAACTTTAACAATCATTCATCTGGTCTAGGTAGTTAAAAAGATCTAGCCGATCAAAGTTATGAAATTTATCGCAAGCAAAGTATATTCAAGAACTAGAAACATGGTAAAGAGAAAGAAGCGAAATTGGAGACACCCGAATGACACAAACGTGAATTGAATGCTTCCTCGACTTCAACCCTTCAACCGACAGCTCCGAGTGCTTGAAAATCTTCAATCCGATGCTCCAAAATCGCCCAGATGCTTGCTAATTCGTAACTTAGGGTTTTTGAATGATTAAAAATGTTTATATATGTTTCAGCACAAAATTTGTAGCAAACCAAACACTAGGTTGCGAAACACTACCCTACGCGTAGCGCGTAGGTTTTTCTCCATGACCGTCGCGTAGCGCGGCGCTATAATCTTCAACAAGTATTATTTAATAACTACGCGTAGCGCGTAGCTCAACTCCTAGGGCCTACGCGCAGCGTCTAGGCCTGATTTCGCCAGATTTCATCGTTTTGCATTCTCGATCCATTCCAACTCGTCCCGAACTCAATCGTTAACTCTTTTCCAGCTGATTTCATCCATTTTAAGCTCTTTTCTGCAACCAGGAACTGTATGAACAAAAACTATCAAAATAAATATTCTAACTATGAAACGAAACAAAACGATACGAAAACTAAACAAACTCTACACGATAAATGGATGTATTTTACAAAACATCAATACGTTAAAATAAAGTCAATACAATAATGTAAAGGTGAGTAAATAGGTTTTGCATAATAATAGTAAATAAGCGTTTAATGAAACCAACATGCACTAACGTAGTCATGTGAACACATATATGTCACCTATACCGAAATAGACTAACCAATACAACTGCGAATGAGACAAGTAAAGTAAAGCGAGAGTGAGCCTTAACAACCCCTGAACTAACGGGTGGCGGGTCAAACTATAGCAGCTATCATGTTAAGAGTGGTCAGCAATCTCAAGGCATACAATTAACACACAGGTGTTCAGCGTTTCACGTATAGTCATGCGTGAGTGGGTTGCGTTTTGAAAGCGTTTTAGCGTTGTGTGTTGTAATCGTTGGATAGAGAACGTATGTAACACCCAAAAGTGCATTAAAGCGAAAAGGGGTCAAGTATACTCACAGTGCGTGGTTAGACAAGTAAAGACGATCTGGAATGGATTGAAGGGAGCGTCAGATCAGCCTGCAAATGGGAACAGAAGTGCGTCAGTCTTCCGAATTGCTGAAACGGTCGAAATGAAGTTCGGTGGGAGAACATGTTAATTCGTACGAATTCTAGATTTCGTAAGAATTGAATTTTCGTGTGAATTGCATTTCATACGAATATGTGATTTTCGTACGAAAAGTGTGGATCAGTCTGTTTCGTGTCCAAAATCGAGTGTTATAGCGTCGTTTCTTTAGGAAATCGAGTGTTCATCCTTCCGACCTTAAGCTACTGAGCAAACCAAAAGCTGGAGAGGTCTTTAGAGCGAGTTAGTCATTTGTGGAAACTGGACTGGGCCGTACGAACACGAAGTGGTTCGAGCGAGCCAGTCCAGATAGCAAAAGTGACTGTTTTGCGTCTCTGTGCAATCGGAACTGAGTTTTCATTTGAAACGGATGTAACTCGAGTCCTTTTCATGACGGTTATAGACAGCTTCGTTCCACTATCTAGTGAACGAAACATATGTCGGTTTTGTCCGTTTTGTGTAAAAATTGAGTACAAAAAACAGTTTTGTTAGGATTTAACACTTGGTAAGTTGGAAACATTAAGTTTTCAAACTTGAGAAGCCAAGGCTTGCTCAAACATACTCGTTATAGTGTAAATCCGAGTTAAAATCAGAAAGTTTTATGAAAAAGATGAAGATTTTTTGTAAACAGGGAAGTTTAAATGAAATCAAAGATAAACTCGTTTAAATTCGTTGTGGGAATCGTGTGGCTTGCGTGAAATTAGTTGTTCTTACTTGGAAATTTAGAGAAAAGTGGGTAGGAGAGATTTCGTGTAACAAGGAAACAAAAAGTAAGGAAGTGCAAAAGTGTGGTATTTATAGGAGAGGAGCATGGAGGGGTCTGGATGACATTTCGCACGAAATGGTCAGTTCGCACGAAATGGTCATTTCATACGAATTGGTCAGTTTTGTGCGAGTTGTTCCCAGTTTGCATGTTGGCTTCTCTTTTGATGTTTTCGTTTGTACTAGTTAGTTATGTTAAGTGTTTTGGTGAGGTGTTAAGCGTTGCGTTTACAATATAATGCAATAGAGCGAGTTGCGTGGGCGAGCGAGCGTTTAAGCGAGAGTTTAACTATATAAAACATAAATATATATAACACACGGCATTACTTAACCCACATAAATAATTGCGTTTGCGATTTAGTGTGATAAGCGAGGGTGAGGGCGTGTACCGAACAAACAAACACATTCGGCATGTAATGTAACATAATCTACTATGATTCGAGTTGCGTTAGCGTTGCGAGTAATAAGCGTGTAAAATGTGCAGCAGTGATGCTGTGTGATGAAAATGTATTTGGTATAACCTAAACCACTTTTTACATCGAATCTCGGATTACAAGGCGGTTACAAGTCGAAATGACGATAAGCGGATAACAACCAAAAAGTCGGGTTGTTAAACCTTGGGACCTGATATCTCTGTTGGATTTAGGGACGTAACCTTAGTAAAACAGCTATAGGCTGGATTGAAGGAAATGACTGAGGGAAATAAGGACATGCAAGAAAGCAGAAGGAACTTGCTAAATCAAAGTTTCAGCTCATTTAACTATATATATAGGGAAACTATTGATAATCAGATAAGAGGATGGTGAAATCAGTAACTCAAACGAAGGCTGCTAATATCCGATTGACAAACAGTCCCATCAACAGACAACTTTTAAACGCATTACCAAAAAGTTGGGATGCAAATGTGGCCATGATCAAGAAGATAAAGGATATGAATCATGTAGCTCTCACTGAAATGATTTCAATAATAAAGTCATGTGAGCTAGATGATTAACTGGAAACAAATCATAGAAATAGTATGTTGGCAGCTGGGATGACAATTTTCAAATTCAGCTCTCATGTCACAAAACAACACTTTTCATGATCAAAACACCATGATTTATTCCCTTACCGATTACCCACAAGATCATAATGAATCTTTCCAACGTTAATCACATAAGCTATGAGGGTCTTCTGGATCTTTAAACCAATTGTAATGTTAACATTGAGTGTTAGCAAGCATAATGCCTGTCTCGGCTCTGTAGATGCCTTTCTGTAGTTTAAGTGCTGAACCAGTAAAAGGTCTGAACCATTAAGTGCTGAACCAATAAGAAGTCTGAACCATTAAGAGCCGGTATAACGCTTAATCATTCAGAGGCGAATGTCTGACCAATTCAGTTTAGAGGTCTTAACCACTCAGACTCAGTATAATGCTTAACCATTCAGAGGCAAATGTTTGAACTATTCAGACATTTGCTCGCGAAACAAACAGTCTGAGCCATTAAGTGTTGAACCAGTAAGAGGTCTGAACTATTAAGAGCACCATTAATAGATAAACAAACGTAAGACTATTTAGGGTAGTTTCTTTACTTGTAATAATAATAGTAGTGTGGGTTGCTATAGTGGACATATGTTTGAATTAATAGATAGATTGTTTGACAATTAAGACGGTCATTGGTTTTCAAAATTATGATTGTTTAAAACATGTAATGAAAATATTCTATTTGCAGCTGTTATGCTGTCAATTTTTTTACTACCACCCTCACCCCTCCCTTTTCAATCTATATATATGGATTCTTATTTTCACTGAGGAAAGGTTCTACAAAAGTTGTCTCCGGATAAAGATGACAAATCTTTATTCGTAACCCGCATGATTAGAAACTAAAAAATGACCACCAGTTATTATGTCCATTATGCATCTCAACATTTATTACACCAATATAATATATTAATATGATATGATCCATATGAAAGTTTGGATTTAAATATCCGGTAAGATTAATAGTGTTTGATTCAGTTTCTTTCAGTAAAGAGTGGATTGGATGTTTGATATATGGGAATTGATTTTGTTACTGTGATTTATTGGTTTTTTCCCGATAATCTGTCCATATTATGAACTTTGTTTTGGAAGTTTATACATTTATTGAATTTCATTTAAAAGTAATGAAAACACATCGATGATGAAGATTGTAAAATCAAAGAGTACCTCTAACGTAAAGTTTAAATTCAGATACTATTTATAAAACTATCAATTTAAACGCTAAGAAAGAAACCTTTTTCTGAATAGAATACGTAACGTTTAAACTATCGATTTAAACGCTTAAAACTATTAACTCTTAAACTCTTTAGAAGTGAATAGAATACGTAACGTTTGCTCTAAATTACTTAAACTCTCTAGAAGTATTGTATTTTTACCTAATTTGTCTTAGAATAGCATCTCTCTATTTTACACATGTTATAAAAGAAAAAAATAACCAACTTTACTTGTCAAATTCATTTTATTCAATTATGCGTGCTTTATAGACCAAGAAAAAAAGTTATATTTGTTGGTGATTAGTTTTGTTGTCTCTTTCTATTATATTATCCAATGACCAGTCATACTTTTGAACCCATAGACTAATAGCACCCAAAATTATGAGTTAAATACTTGGCTGGTCCCTGTGGTTTGCAAAAATTACAGATTTGGTCCTAGTGGTTTACTAATTACACGCGTGGTATCAAAACTTGTCAAAATTGAACTCGCTTGATCTCCAGCCCTAACATCAGTTAAATATCTCTGTTAAAACACCCCATGTGCTTGGCACGTGAGGGTAATTTGGTCATTTTAGTCCAGCCCATTATAAAAAGAATTAAATACTTGGTTGGTCCCACCCCACACCTTCTTCTTCCCCAAACCACCACCACCATCTCATCTCCTCCACCGAATACCCACTACCATTGAACTCCCACTCACCACCGCATATTCGTACCGAACTGGATGAGGCTAACCAAACTCATAGCAATGGTGTCAATGATATTGAAAAGCCTGATGACAACAATGCAAAAGTGAGAACCTAGACGACGATAACAAGGCTGAGAAGTTGGATATTTATGAGAGCTTAGAGAAAGATAAAGTGACTGAGAAGTTAGATATCAACCAGAGCTCAGAGAAAGATAAGATGGCTGAGAAGTTGGATGTTAATGAGAGCCTAGAGAAAGATAACACAACAGAGAATTTGGATGATGAAAACAATGATAAGGTCGATGGTTTGCAGTCATTGGACATAAAACTGGATCATGGCACTATTTCCACAAGCACGGAGGGAGTTCAGGTAGTTGAGAAGGTTTCCGTGGAAGCTTCTGTTACCGTCAAAGCAGAACTTGATGTTAAGTCTGTTGATGATTCAATGGAGGATGATGCATCAGAGAGTAAACAAATTGAGCCTGTTAAAGTTATGGTTGAGGATACACCTGTTGCCAAGATTACTGAATGTACTATAGAGAACAGTGATCCTGCTGTGATGTGGCCGTGTGGTGGTGGTTGGAGGAGATGAGATGGTGGTGGTGGTTTGGGGAAGAAAAAGGGTGTAGGGTGGGACCAACCAAGTATTTAATTCTTTTTATAATGGGCTGGACTAAAATGACCAAATTACCCTCACGTGCCAAGCACATAGGGTGTTTTAGCAGAGATATTTAACTGATATTAGGGCTGGGGACCAAGCGAGTTCATTTTTGACAAGTTTTGGTACCACGCGTGTAATTAGTAAACCACTAGGACCAAGTTTACAATTTTTACAAACCACAGGGACCAACCAAGCATTTAACTCCAAAATTATTAATCAAAAAGTAACATATTGTAATATGATTTGACTATAATAGTATCCATGCTTGCAAAAAGTTATAGTTTTGGCTCCGTTTGTTAAATGTATTTATACCTTTTGGATTATATACTAACTACGACTAGTGTGAGCATACATATTGTACAAGTTACAGTTAAATTAATTTGAAGATAATAATTGAATAATACATTCTCATAATTATAACAAAATAGTACAATAATTTTTGTCTTTTGATATATAAAAGTATTTTAAATCATAATTATAACAAAATAGTACAATAATTTTTGTCTTTTGATATATAAAAGTATTTTAAAATATCAATATTAGTATATATAAAGATATAAAACTAAGGAAAAAGGGTCGCGAGAAAAGTGGATGTTTAAAATCTAAAAAGGTAAAGTGTACACTTTTAAATCTTATAGCAATGCCATACTCCATAAAAAGCCCTTTAAAAAGGTGTAACAATTTTTTTTAAAGGTGTAACCAAATTTGCAGTCAAACACTAGTCTCTTCGGTTGCAAATTTTATATTTAAAGCAAACAAAATAATATAAATACCTTCTTCACACAATATAATAGTGGGATTTTTTATGTGTGTTACAGTCAGAAAACGGTCGGTATCAATTCAGTCCATTATGATATTGATAATGTAATATCACTTGGTATGGCAATTAAAAAAGATAATAACGAATACCAGTATTAATATCAATATTATCACTTGGTATGGCAATTAAAAAAGATAATAACGAATACCAATATTAATATCGATATTGTTCGGACGATATAGGTTTTGTCCATCACAACACCGATAGTGCCATCATCCGTTGTATATGATTCTAGAAAGATATTACTTTGTGAATGCAGTTACGTTTTCAATGAAAGTTATGCCGAAAACCATAAAAACAAATACTGGTACCGGTACTGAAAGTTGTTCAAATGATATTAGTTCAATTCCTTAGGGTAAAGATCATAAAATCAGTTATATTAGACCCATTCGATTTTGAAAAAAAAACTTTTATTAAAATATAGAAAAAGCATGTCGCAATGGTATATTCAAGATTTTGTAAATAATTACACTCTATTACTATAGTAACAAAAATGTGAAGTAGCTTTTATAACTTGTACGTTTGTTTTTTATTACTTATGCAGTATACTCACAAGTCGATTTAAAAATAAATATATTGAGACATTGCTAAAAAATATTTTTATGTTAGTACTCATACTCGGTTTTGAAAAAAAAGTTATATCAAGACGCATATATACTTGGAATTTTAAAGAAAAAACATTATATCTTAAAAGTTATACGAGAAGAAAAAAATATGTTCAATAATAATAAGTTAAAAATTATATAAAAAACGAAACACCAAGTGTGGTTTTTAATAAATTATTATGTAATAACCCGTATATTGTTTTCTTTTGTACCATAAAGACCCTCTATCGATATACACACCTTTCAAAAGGCTTATACACATGTTTATCCTGACGATGTTTAATGTGGTCATAGTGGGTATAAAAATTGTTGATTTTAAACACAATACTAGCTCTAAATTTATTAATACAATCTAATATGCCTACTCACTATCACACACAAAAGGTAAATGCATCCATCACATACGTAATGTTGCTTCTGTAAAATACCAGATATCATCTAATGATACAAACGCTCTTAATATTGCAAATCAGTCCTTGACAGGTCAAATTCAAAAAGACAAGTTTGAAGTAATTTTTAAGAATACTATTAAACAACAAAAACAAGGAAATGTAAAGAATCCCTTAGGTTCGATTCCCCCCCCCCCCCCCCCAATAATACAGTCGAATTCAAATTATAGATCCTCAAACGATCACTATCCAAATATAGAAATGACTCCTTTTAAGGTTACCAAATCATACGCCTCTTCGGGAAGTTGCCACGACCATATCACGTAACAACCACCTAAAATCATTTTATGAAGCAAGTAATAACGTGTATGTTAGTGCTATAAAATGAGACGGCCCCAGTTAGGGGTATCAATCCCCGTAAAAAATATTGGAAAATTTGTCACGATAATGTCACATAGCAACCACCGCAACGTTGAAATTAAAATATCAAGTGACGACTTTAGACAAGGGATTTAACATACCCTATGGTTTGATGTTATCTCCTTAAAGGCAGTACAATGCAAAAAAAAAAAAAACTAAGCCTTTACAATTCAAGAATGCCACCTTCTTAGTGCATATTCTGTGACAACAGCTTAATAGGTTAGGTCTTTGAACATCTTGTCTCTGTTAAACAAACATCTGGAGATCTTAAAGACTTAGATGATGACTTGGATTCTGAGAAAGATAGTTATTGACGGTTTCAAGTTTGCTAGAAAGCTTATTCCGAGTTTACATGTAGTTCCGAGTTTGTGAAGATGGTCCGAGTTTAATATGTTCTCCTATGGTCCGAGTTTATCAGCATTATAAGTTCCGAGTTTATGTATGTGTTGAAAGTTCCGGATCGGGCGGGTTTAGACGGAAGTTTGGACGGGAGAGAGCTAGTTCGGTAGAATATTCTTAAGAACGGAGTAGAAGCAGAATGATTCCATTCATACCGAAAGAGCATACATCATCTACAAGCTGGAGAAAGAAAATTTCTCCAGCATTTCCCCTCTGGGATCTCCAAAACTTATCAAACTTTGAACACACGACACTATATATAGACATGTTGTTTGGTGAGGATGTAACAGGTTCATACGAATGTAACTTACATTCGTGCGAATGTGTTAGTTCGTACGGATATATCTTCATCCTCTCCAATCATGTCATGTGTTTTTTCTCCTATCAACTATACAATATTCAACACACGCTCTATCTAGCCTATTCGCACAGTGGTGGACATACAATATATGCACTAACAAATTCCCCTTTGGGCGTCGCTATCGAATCTTGATCTTTAAATGTGAGAGCCGTGTTTGAATATTTCTGCAACTTCAATTAAGAATTTGATAATACGATAGTCCCCCCTTGATTGATGATTCAGGTTTACATTTGTAGTCACATATTCCCCTTGAAATGAATCTTTAGGTCTTTGTTTGCATGGTTCTCCGACCTCCTTTGATTTGCTTAACTGCAATCTTCACGAATAGTCACCAACTTGAAACTTGTCAATGCAGCTTCTCCGTTTCAACATTAATCACATCTGCGTTCGGTTTTTTGCTTTACCACTTTAGCTCAATCTCTGAATCTTAAAAAAAAACCAAACCGGCAATTGATAGAAACTTTGAACACAACACGGGTAATCTTCAGGTCTATGAATACCCACGAAAATCTGAACCCCGTTTTCTGTAGTCACCTTTAAGCATACTCCTGAATAATTGATCAGTGTAACCGGTAATCTCCACAATCAGCAAATCTTCATCGGATAACAAATCATCTGGACTATGATCTAAGAATCATTTTTTCATAATCAAATTCATGTTCTTCCTCTTCAATCACTATAACAGATATATATTCTTCTCCGTTAGTTCCGGTAGCAACTTAATTTACAAACATCATAATTCCCTGGCGGTTAGTCTAGAGAACAACTGATTTGCTCAAAGATTAACCATTCTGACACTTTAGACTATCACACAGCTGTGATATCTTTTAAGTATCGACAATACTAATGGATCTCTTGACGAGCATCGTTCTATCCGGCTTGACGAAGAGTCGGGACTCAAACCCTAAGACATCAATCTGATCATGCACTGAAAATTCAGAACTTCCTATGATCACGAATTAACGAATCCAGATACTATGCATCCCTGGACAATCTGAAGTCAGAACCACCGAAATACTGTTACATTGTCGGAATTTCCAAAAATGTCTATTATTTGAAAAATTTATTCTCCCTCATTTTTTGGCAAATTCTGACATCTCTAAACTCTTCATTGAATTTCCCCTTCAAACTAAGCAAATCCAGTCCTCTCTAATCACTGAAAACTCAACTATGTGGAAAATATGTCACTTTGGTCCACAAAAGTCAATTTTTCATCAATTGCGGATTTTACGATTTGGCCATTAATAGTCACTATACCGAATGATAAACATCTTGCATAGGTATCAATGACTACCCCACTATCTTCAAAACTATGTGATCTCATCATCTCAATCATTCTCCGAATCCTCCTACGGTGTCCCGTATTTAACGTTAAAAACTCGAAAAAAGTTTCTATCACCAATTTTTTTCTTGACACTCGTCTCGTCACCACGATCAAAAACTGCCTTTTTTAGGCATTTTGACTCATTTGCGCGGATGAAAGGTTCATTCTTGCAGATGAAATAATTTTAGAACGAATGAATCTTGGTTCGTGCAGACATAGTCTGGTTCGTACGGCTGAATGTCTTCCGTGCAGATGAAGATTAGTTCGTGCGGATGAAGGACTGGTTCATGCAGATGAACACGATTTGTCAAATAGATAAGGTCTACTTCCGTGCGGACGTAGTACCTTCGTACGGATGTGACACTCATGCGCACGAAACTCTTTCGTCCGTTCGAAACGACGTTGTTCACATTTTTCGATCTAAAATCTTTATTTCTTCGAACTTTAAAATGATTCTTTTATAGACTAGTTAAAAATTTATTATTGATCAATCCTATGGTTTCAATTTTTCTTTTTGTCCATGAATTGTCCGTTATTTGATGATTTACGTCTGAAATCCCAAAAAAGTCCATAACTCATGAGCGTACGTATTTCAGTCAACTGTTAGATTGATTGAATCGGTACCGTAGCTCTGATAACATTTGAAAGTTCCAGATTGGGTGGGTTTAGATGGGATAGAGTTAATTCGGTAGAATATTATTAATAACGGAGTAGAAGTAGAATGATTCCATCCATACCGAAAAAGCATACATCGTTTATAAGCTGGAGAAAGAAAGTATTTCCCCTCTGGGATCTCCAAAACTTATCAAACTATGAACAGACGACACTATATATAGACATGCTATTTGGTGAGGATGTAACAGGTTCGTACGAATGTAACTTACATTCGTGCGAACGTGTTAGTCCGTACGAATGTATCTTCATCCTCTCCAATCATGACATGTGTTCATTTTTCCTATCAACTATACAATATTCAACACGCGCTTTATCTAGTCTATTCGCACCGTGGGGGACATACATAATATGCAATAACATGTGTGTCCGGGGTTGTCTTGTTATATATTTGGGCTTAGCTCAATCTGATTACACAAAGAGTGGCTGTGAGATTGAGTGAGAGAATTACACAAAGATAGGCTGTGAGAGTTCTTATGTCTTGAATTGATTGTAAATATTTGTTGGATAATCAATAGAAGATGGATTAAAGTGATTGTTCTTGTTACTCATCTGATAAACTTGTTTCTGTATTCGTTAGATCTACTAAGGGGATTTTGCACCCTTGGTTAATTGTCAATCTCGTGATTGATCCATGTGTTGGAACTCTCAAAGTCCTAGTGGAAATTATCGGGCTCAACAATCAATGAACAATACATCAAACACACCTAAAAGGTGTGATGGATATTAGACAAAATTAACTTATGTTGATGTTTCTAGTCAACCCAGAACCGGTAAGGTTTGGGTTCTCAAGTCTAACTAAGTTGTTTAGTGTGTGTAGGATGACCAAGAAAGACTGTTAATGTGTTCAAAATGGTTATTCCTATAAAGCATTAGAGGTGGATAGAAGCTTAAAATTGGTAACAAATTATTTACATGAATGATTGTTATGATTATTATAAACTCAAAATTGAATAACTTAATGTTAGGTTGAAGTGAGAGTCTATTTGCATTTAATTTTTAAATTTTAGTTATTTTTACAACTTATTCCATAATAACAAAAATTTAGGGGCACAAATTCCCCTAAGCCAAAAAGAGTTTAGATAGTGCGTGTGTTGAGGGGGAGTAATTTAAAAATTCCAAAAAATACAAAAAAATAGTTAAAAATCACAAATTCATATTCGATTACTAAAACCGAATGTATCGGTCTTGAAAAATGGGAATAATTGGACAACAAGGGTGCCGAAAATAATCAAAACGGTATCGTACAAACGTTACGGGTTCTGAAGAGGAACATTTACCTATTATATAATATATATATTAAATTACATCATACTCAGCTACAACTAGGTTTTATCCTTTTTATTTTAATCATCAAAAGTTTTTCTTTTTCCACTTTTACCACATATAGCTATAGTGAGGTTATTTCCTTATTATTTTGTTCATCAAAAGTTTTTCTTTTTCCACTTTAACCATATGAAACCTTGGCATATTTTATTTTATGTTTATAAACTAAATAGGAAATTTAACTAATTCATAATTTTATACTTAAATATTTTCTATGTATTAAATATGATAAACAATTGGTATGTTATATTTTCTACATTCTTTTTTCTATATTCTTTATTAAGTTTATTTATTAATTGTAATAAATTTAGATATGTCACGTTTTTACTCGAGTTTATCCTAAATTACATACTAAATTAAACTCGATTCCCCGGTTTATCTTTTTTTATCTATTGCTGGCCACAACTGCGAGTGGTTGCAGTAGTGGTTGTTGTAGGTTGGTAATCTCCAGCGTGTCGGATCGCAACACCACGTCACCATTTTTTTTCTTTCTATTTGTAAAATTTTGTTTTGTTTTTGGTTCTTTTACATGACATTTATCTTTTGTTGCTTTGCACTGATCTTTCACATTTAGTTCATACACGAATTCTCCGCCGCAACGCGCGTCAGGGAAATCCTAGTTTATATAACATATCGTATGGTAAGACACATATTAGGAGAATTTGCACCCACTTTAAATTTCTGAGGACATGCAAAAGCCGATGGTAGATCTCATCATTAAAAACTGCTTTTGTATAATATGAAGGAATAATCTTGATATGGGAAGGAGTTAATTTGATGAAGTTGGTCGGGTAAATTGGTCACCAAGTAACTTTTAAATAGGAAGAGATGATTATTAGTTTGAATTAACAAATTTATCTAGTTATTTTATTTATTAGTTAATTAAGTACTAGAGTTGTTATTGGTTTAGGATAACGAGTTTTCCAAGTAATTAGTTAAGTATAAATAGATAGGTTAGGTTATGTAATTTTTTCGGATCTTTTGCTTTGTTCTTTATTATGTTGCTACATTTTTTATCCTGTTGTGTAACAACTCTCCAAAACACTCCAAACCGAGCAGAAACGAAAAACCAGACACGTGAATCGAGGCACGGCATGCAAAACGAGACAAGCTCACATGGTAGCCCAGGCGCCACGCGACGTGCGGGAGAGGCCAGGTGACACATGTCTCCGTTTGCGACAAGTGGCAAGCCTATACTCGTTACGAGGCTAACCTAGCCCTAGCTAGGTGTCTCAGGCGCCACGCAAGGGATCCCCATGATCCTGGCGCGACGCGCAGGAGAGGCCAAGCTGGGCTATAAAAGGAGCGGCCTGGGACTGAAATCGTCGCTCACTTTCGATCCTCTCAATCGATCGTATACTCTCTGAATCTCTGTTTTCTTAAACAACACCCCCTAAACCCCTAAACCTGCGAAACGCTGCCCGCTGTAAGTATCTTAACCCTCAATCACTAATTCGTTACCCTACCCGATTGATTTAGGACCCACCAACGCATGTCAAAGCTCTGCCCGACTAAGCTCGTCGGGGTTCTGTCTCGTGTTGTATGGCTAAAGTGATTTGGGTTATTTTACTAATATGCGTGCATTGTATGTTTTAATAGACACCCAGGAAAGTAATCAAGAATTTTCACCAGGAAATCTGTAGCAATACCTAAGTTTTCAAAGTGAGTACATTCTCTTTTTGTAAATCTCTTTGTGAGTCAAACTATTTTACCCAAACCTCAAATGTTTTAATTATGCTTAACAGTGATTGAGTATATGTATTCTACAATTACTGCCAGTATGTTGGGGTTCTGTATACATTATTTGAATCCGTTACTATTGGATGAAGAGTTTGCCAATGAGTAACATGACCCACAAGTCAGGTGTTGACAGTACTGAATGAGTAATTGCATAATAAAACATTGTAATCGTTGATGCTCTCAATCCTGTAAAGTTATAAAAACTTGTTTTGATTAAACTGGGATGTACTCGCCAGTATTTCTTGCTGATAAAAGGTTTTTAAACGCGTTTCAGATAACTTAATGTGAAGCTAATAGAAACCTGCTGGAGAGCACTGGAGGCTTAGAAAAGTGGCTATAAAAGTTACCTAAATAAAAAAAGAGTTTATGTTTTCCATAAATTAGGGTTTATCCCTACAAATGTATTGTGCTTGAAACATGGGCTTTATTCCATTTGTTATTTATAAAAGTTTGGTGTTTTGAAACTCTGATCATATTTCCTAAATATGGTCCTGATGTTTTAATTTCCGCTGCCAAATTAATAAACACCGATACCACCGGCTCTTTGTCTCGCGTCTCTCGCTCCCAGGGTAGGGGTCGGGGTTGCGACAGAAGGTGGTATCAGAGCTATGCCACTAGTTTAGGTTGTTTAGGTGTTCTCTTAAAATACCTAAATTTTAACCAAATTGTGTTAGGAAATATCCGCGAGTTTTACGCTATTCTATGTAAATATGAATAATATTATTTTGGGTTATTTTGATAATTTCTTTAGTTTACAGTATGAGTGATCAGAGTACTTCTGACGCTTATCGTCATCTACCTCATTCTCTCATGGATGAAGGAACATCTCAGCCAACCCCGAATACACTACCGATTCCGAAAACATCTTTGTTTTCAAAGCCAAATCCGTAGAACATTTTCCCCTAAAAAGAGAGGTTGATTTAGTAGAGCCAAAGGAGAAAGGAGGAAAAGAATGAGACAAGCACAATAGCAAGCCCTAGTAATTAGAACTGAGAGAAATACCCAGAACCGAGAAGTTAGACCCTTATGGGAAGAAGAGTTGGGTAGACAGTTAGCTAATTTTCACATGTTTGGAAATATAGGAGGAGACCCTAATTTCAACCAAGTAGCAAATCAAGAACCACGTTACTTCCTTTATTTCCTGACCAACCCATAAACCTAGAACAGAATCAGGAAAACCAATTTCCGATCCCAGACTTTGAACCCAATTAGATACCTAGGATTCCAGCACCAAACCCTTTAGATCAGAGGTGGGCTAACAATTGGGCTATTCAGAACCTACTAGAAAACACGTTTCCCTACGAAGAACCAGTTCCACCTTACCCTAAACTAGTACCAGCCCCAGTGCTACCAAGAGATCATGTGGAGGAACTCCGCCAGTACGGAGAAGAGTTGGTTGAGGAAGGAAACTGAATCCGCCAAATCGGGGAGAAGCTCATCTGGAAATATGACGAGCGGGAGATGTAGTTTTAAACAGTCACTTAATATAATATATATATATATATATATATATATATATATATATATATATAATATATATAAAACTAAAATAGATATAAAGTAATATATCACCTATATATATATATATATTGATGCATAGTTACTAATGTTTGAATCCCAGCAATGTGTGTAATAGATGCATATATATATATGGAAAGAGTAAACGTCGCAATGCTTGACGATTTTGGTTCACTGTGTTTGAATGATTATTATTTAATTGATTCTGTGATATTAAATACCTGATAAATGTTTACAATTCAGATGTAAGACGAGGTAAATCAGGAAATTCAGAATATGATAATAACGAGAATCAAATGAATAAAAGTGCTATTGAACACATAGTGGCCCAAGGAATCATAGATGCTATGCCCTATATTATCGATACTATTAAAAAGGCAGAAAATGGTGATTCCGGGAATAAATGTGTACCCTTGAATCAAATCGTAGCGTGAATGGAAATCACGAATTATTAATCCAAGCACCAATTCCAAAAAGAAGAAGAACCGTCTCATATGGTTGTTCTTATAAAGAATTCTTATCATGCAAACCGATAGAATTCTCAGGTAATGAAGGAGCTATTTCAGCCTTGCGGTGGATAGAAAAGACAGAAGCAGTCTTAAAGATAAGTAAATGTGCAAATGAAGATAAAGTCATGTATGATTCTAATCTTTTTAAAGATGCAACTTTAGAGTGGTGGAATACCATTCTTCAGTCCAAGGGGAGTGATAAGGTGTACCGTATGGAATGGAACAACTTTAAGGAAATAGTTAAAAGAAAATTTTGTCCTCCTAATGAAAAGGAGCAGATTGCTAATAAATTCCTAAATCATAGAATGATCAGGGTAGATTGCAGAGAATATACTACCACATTCTTTGAATATGCAAGGATTGCACCAACCCTGGCTTCACCAGAACCAGTATTAATGTTGATACATATGTCTATTGCCTACGTCATCATATGATATCGAGGCTGTATTTAGGAGCGAATGTCGAAGTTTATATATGTCTAGAGCCAAGTTCACCCGAACTTGTCCATGACACAGTTCAAGTGAACTTGTGATACTATATATAGATGTCTTGTCATTCATTTGTAATATTCAGAGATTTTGTAACTTGGACGGTGAAGCTCTGTCCAAGTGTTTCCAGGAGCTGTAACATCTACTAATCAATGAAACAGTAACAAACTTGTTTACAATGTCGCCTATGCAAACGGATTCCGCACGTTTAACTTAGGTTTGCCAAATTAGGACCTGAACGATCCGTACAATGGACTTACAAGTGGTATCAGAGCAGGATAGGCCTGATTTGAAGACATTGGACTTAGAACATCACATCTTCTACTCATTTCTTTCATTTTTTAACTTTTCTTGGACATTACACAGTTAAAATGGACCGATTTTCAAGTATAATACGTAAAATCCATCATACAAAAACCCTTGAAAAGATCAGAGCAAAAAACGGTCAAAATCATGTCAAAATTGACAAAAAATCAAGTTTTGGAAACTCATTTTGTCCGAACTTATTGAACAAGTTCGCTCGAAGTTGTACAAATTTGTACAAGATCGCCCGAACTTGTCCAAAGTGGACAAGTTCGCCCGAACTTGTCCACTAGTGAACAACTTCACACGAAGTTGTCCATTACAAGGTCGGCCGAAGTTGTCTAAGAATTTCTAAAAAAAGGCATGGAAATCCCGAAAAACGTCTCGAACATTATATATCGTTAGATTCGTATCGACGAGACGAGTTTAAAGCTATAATCGGATAAAAACGGTTTTTGGAAAAATTTTAGACGTTTTTAGCGAACCGATACGCTAACAGTGTCGATTAAAACATCGGATTTTGCATAAAACTTTTGAAAACTAAATTTTTTGTCGGAAATGAAAGGTATTAATTTTGAAAAAATGAATGATTGGGAAGAGTTGTCTTCTGATTTGAATCATGATGAACGTATGATCATTTGGAAAGAAAGATTTGAAATGTTTAAATGCAAAAAGAATGAATCTATACTTGAGCTAGTAAAACGGTTTTCTGTCATGAATAAGCATTTAACACGTTCTAATGGGTGTTATATTTGTCCTGAAGATAAGTTTTTGAAATTGGAAGAGGCTTTACCATCAGAATGGGATGTTTTTTTGATAGAATTAAGAAAGAAACCTAGATTTGATGTCAATCATCTTTATGAATTTATGAGCGACATTTGCGATCACATTCCTGTAATTGAGAATATAAAAGTTTTAAAACTAAAGAAGGATAATAATTCTGAAGTTGATCAATCTTTTGCAGGTCTAGTCAGTGATCAAGGAAATGATCTGGAAGCACAAAGTTTAAATGATCGGATTAAGAGAGAAGAAGTATAATGGAGAAGAACTGTGAAGAACAACCTTCAAGTATAGCTACAAATGAGTCTTCAAGTTCTAAATCAGATTCCCCAGTTTATGATAAAGATTTGAATGATTATCTGACAGATAATGCCAAACTCTTGAACAATCTGGAGAGTTTGACATTAGAAAATAAAAAGTTAAAAGAAAATGAAAAGATTTTTGAAAATAAAATAAAAATTTTAGAAAATGAAAAATCTGTTTTAAATAAAAGTGATTTTGAAAAACAAAATATAATAAACTCGCATCTTGAAAAAATCAGAAAACTTGAACAGGATGCTGAGAATGCTAAAAATAAAACTGTTGATTTAGAAAAGAAATTGAAAGGTTTTGTGACCTCGTCATTAATTCTAGATCACATATGTCCAAAACCGTTCAATGTGAATAAAAAAGAATTTCCAATAAGTGACAGTGTCACAAATTATGACGATGTCAAAATTGAGGATTGTGATGATGATACCAATGATGAAAGTGTTAAAAGGATAAAAATGAAATATTTTTAAAACTAAAAGGAAAATTTCAAGAAACTGTTCTACAATCTACTGAAAAATGTGAATGCTCAACGCAAAAACCTTCTAAGCAGAATGGAGAACGAAAACAAAAGGAAAAAAACAAAGCTTTAAAAATTCTAAACATTTTCAAAAGAAAAATAAAAGTTCATCGGTACGATCATTCAATTATTATAAAAACTCACAAAAATTTGAAAATCAAAACTCACGAAAATTTGAAAATAAGTGGTGCATGTCAAACTACAGTGCTTCAAAGTCAAATCAAATTTTCAGAAGAAACAGGAAAGATGGTTACCACACTTCAAATCACTGTTATGATTTGAGTGTATGGTTTGATAAAAAGGATTGGCATGATAACAGGGTGTGTCAAAACTATGGGGTAAATGGACACATTGCAAGAAACTGTTTACAAATTACCTAAACCTGTTCATATTGATAACAAAAAATTCTGGAGTGCCAACTCAGGTTTTGAAACAATTAAGAAACTACAAACAAGGTGAAACCAGTTATTACTAAATTTTCAAAATTTGAAACTGGTGAATCCTCGAATAGTAATGAACAAAAAGTTTCTACATTGTATTTCAAGAAAGCTTTTCAGAAAAATCAAACATGGTTGGTAAAAGAAAAAGAAGTTACACAATCAGTGAAGATTGAAAGTTTAGAGGACTTTCTGAAACTCGAGAAAGTCCTAAATAAACCTGATTGTGTAAAGAAAATCAAAATTAAGATTGAAGAAACAACGCCTAAGACTGAAGAGACTTGGGTGTCATTATTCAACTAATTGTTTGAATTTTTGTGCAGGAACTTCTAAAATGAAAGCAAATTACTGAGAATGGAGTTCCGTGGCACACACTGAAGACGGGCCGGGTTATCAAGTTCTATATAAAGGCCATTTTTATAAATTTTGACATTCAAATAACGTTTACTTTACAATTTTTGAAAATTTTTGGAGAAACTTTTTCGAAAACACATTCCAATAACGTTTACTTGAAAATTTTAAAAATTTTGAAGAATTTCACAGAATCCTCACTGTTGAATAGACAAAACCCAGGGATATAAATGTTTTATAAACACAAAAGTGTCAAGTTTTTTGTCATCATGAGGGGGAGAGGTTTCAAAGAAAAATTTGTGAAGCAGTAATGGATGGCGAATTGAAGTGATTCTCATCGGTTGGTCAATGTTTTTCTATAAATCAAAAATTCCTAAAATATGTTTTTGAATTTTAGAGGGAGAATTTTTTTTTCAGAAAATCTAAAAACATATTAAAGAAAAAAAGTAAAAAAATATTGAAAAAGGTCAAAGAATTTTTGTGTCAAAAAGGAAATGATAGTACATCAGTGGATTATCACAGTATGCTAAGATTTGTAAAGTTAAAACAAGTCTTACTGTGGATGTGTCGATAGGCTTTACACGTTCAGTAGATTGTTTCCGGGATATTAACAAAATTTTGCAACTGCTTAATGTGTCGATTAACATCTCTCGGATATATGGACTTAGTACTCCGAAATTTCGTTTGAGAGATTGCATGATTCTGAGATACGAGGTCTATATAGATGATTGATATATGGGGTATTATACAAGTTCTTCTGATTTTGCGTAAGCAATGGCCTAGAACTTCTATAATGCTTTTGCAAAAAATCCCTTAAACTGCAGAAAAATTGAAAGAATCGAAAGATCTAATTAATTGCAGTCAAAAGATTCCATAATTGGAACAACACCTTAAAGTCGAGTCTTCATCTCTTTGTCGATATGGTGGTATTAACATGAGCTCTCAAGGCTTCGCATAACCCAGATACAGATATCAGTTACACTATACTCACCTGTAAGATGAAATCTAGGGAATCTTGATACGAGAGTATATTCTGAGATGGGAACCATATTTAAGTCAAGTTTCATAATTCTATCTAACATATCTTAGAACAACTGAGAAATGTGTCGAAGTTTAAGTGGACAAACATATCGACAATCTAGGTAAATTTGTTTAAAACTTAAAGTCTTAAAAAGGTCAACGGTACTAGTGATATGTCTCAAACAATTGATATGATCCTTAGACACAAACTCAACAAAAATATGTTTGTAAATATGTTTGTACATAGTTAGTGTTTGATATTCATTGCATAAAAAACCAAAAGATTTTATTATCTTCGACCACGGATAATGAAAAGCTGTTTTTCAAAGTCTAGAGTTGCTGAACAAAATCTAGAAAAAATGATTGAATTTAATCTAAAAAGTTTAAAAGTTCATTAATTTGAAACTTACATTTGTATAAATGCATCAGTTTTTGTGTCAAATGTGTACTCAAGATCATTAAGTTGAACTTGATACATAACTTAGATATTCAAGGTCATTAATTTGGACTTGAATAACTGAGCTGATGAGAAGATTAAAATTTGAGATGTTTGTGTTTAGAAGTTTCAAAGTTTGAGTTTGAAATGGGTTGTTAGAATGTTTTAAGAACTTTGAAACAGGAAGTTGATTTTAAGGAGGAACATGATAAAAACGTTAATTAAAGATAATAGAAAGCTCAAAGTGCGGGGGAGCATGGTGATTAACGTTTTATCAAGACAAGCTCAAGAAAAGAGAAAAGGATTGTAGAAGCTATGAAGATCATGGATGTTAACGTTATTAAAGAAATAAAGATCAAGAAAATATTAAAGACTCAGGATTTCATTTGAAGAATGATGACTACGGCAACATCCAAGGGGGAGTCTGTTGATGCATATGTATGTTGCCAACGTCATCATATGATATCGACTCTGTATTTAGGAGCGAAATGTCGAAGTTTATATATGTTTAGAGCCAAGTTCGCCCGAACTTGTATTGGATAAGACAAGTTCGCCCGAACTTGTCATGGCTATGATAAGTTCGCCCGAACTTATCCATGACGTAGTTCAAGCGAACTTGTGATACTATATATAGATGTCTTGTCATTTCATTTGTAATATTCAGAGATTTTGTAACTGGGATGGCGAAGCTCTGTCCAAGTGTTTCCAGGAGCTGTAACGTCTACTAATCAATGAAACAGTGATTAAACAGTAACAAACCTGTCTACAATGTCACCTATGCAAACGGATTTCGCACGTTTACCTTAGGTTTGCCAAATTAGGACCTGAACGATCCGTACAACGAACCTACAATTAATCTCCTGTTACATCTGGGAATTAATCAGTGAGATCAGACATGTAGTCAAGGCAGCCAGACCACAAACCATAGAAGAAGCAGTAGAGCTAGCAAACACCTTGACAGATGAGTTGGTACATACGCAAGAAGAAAACCAGAAAAAGAACCTAGCTCAAAAGATCACCTAGGAACTACGTTATGGTAATTCCTATCGCGGAAAAGGGGCAAGTTCTTCTTTACCCCCATGTAAGTACTGCAAAAGGAAACATTCAGGAAAATGCTCTACATCCTGCAACTTCTACAAAATGCCACGGCATAAGGAAGAAGACTACAGAAAGAAAGCTAGCAATAGGCTATGCTTCAATTGTGGAGAAAAACCTAACTGTCTGAAACTAGCTCTAGCGGTAAACAACAAAGCAAAGACAACTGAAGGACCCAAGAATAATGCCAGAGCATTCGTGTTGACCGTTGAAAAAGCCAAGATGATTCCGGATGTGATAGCCGGTACGTTTTTAGTTAATGATCTTTATGCTAAAGTTTTATTTAACTCTGGTGCAAACCAAAGTTTCATAAATACTTCTTTCTGTAAACTTCTCAACCAACCATTAACTAAATTTCACCAAGACTGTCTGGTGGAAACGGAAAATGGATCTTCTATCAAAATAAGCGAAATCCTGCAAGGAGTAAAGATAGAAATTTTAAGTCATAATTTTACTGCTAACCTTTTTCCAATGGATCTAGCCGGAGTCGATATCTGCTAGGAATGGATTGGTTGGTAGCCAATCATGGAAGAATATTATGTGATCAAAAGTCTGTAGAAGTAAAAGAACCAACCGATGAAAAGATCACAATTAAAGGAGACAAGTCAACAAACAAACAAAGTTCCTCTCGGTAATGAAAGCTGCAAGCTATATACGAAAAAGAGGAATGGTGTATATGATTTCCATAATCATCAACACTAAAGGAAAGGAACTAAGAGATATTCCCATAATATCTGAATTCTCCGATGTTTTCCCAAAGAATTGCATGGATTACCGCCAGATCGAGAGGTTGAATTCAGAATTCACCTAATACCAGGAACGGCACCAATTGCCAAAGCACCCTATCACGCACCAACGGGGATGCAGGAATTGAAGAAAAAACTAGACGAATTACTAGAGAAAGGTTTCATACAACCTAGCTCGTCGCCATGGGGAGCACCGGTGTTATTTGTCAAGAAGAAAGACGGATCAATGCGTATGTGCATTGATTATCGAGAATTAAATAAAGTGACAATCAAAAATCGATACCCGTTACCGAGAATTGATGATTTGTTCGATCAACTCCAAGGAGCCCGATTCTTTTCTAAAATCGACTTACGGTCAGGATATCATCAGTTGAAAGTACAGGAAGAGGACATTCCTAAAACTGCTTTCAGAACGAGGTACGGTCATTATGAATTTACAGTCATGCCATTTGGTTTAACCAATGCCCCAGCTGCATTTATGGACATGATGAACAGGATATGTAATGGATAAATTCATAATTGTCTTTATAGATGATATTCTAATTTACTCTAAGAGTAAGGAAGATCATGCAGAACATTTGCGTATAGTCCTGACGTTACTGAGAAAGGAAAAGCTTTATGCGAAATTCTCAAAATGTGAATTCTGGTTAGAAGAAGTACAATTCCTTGGACATCTGGTAAACCATGAAGGAATTCATGTGGATCCCACAAAGATCAAAGCAATTACCAACTAGAAGGTCCTATAATCACCAACGGAAATAAGAAGTTTTCTTGCATTGGCAGAATATTATAGACGTTTTATTCAAGATTTTTATAGGATAGCCATCCCGTTAACCAAGCTAACTTGCAAATCAGTTAAGTTTGAATAGGGACCAAAGCAAGAAGAAGCATTCAGGATTTTGAAGCAAAAGTTAACCAACGCACCAATACTCGCTTCGCCAGAAGGAACAGAAGACTTCGTAGTTTATTGTGATGCGTCTAAGTTAGGATATGGATGTGTGTTGATGCAATGTCAAAAGTAATTGCTTATGCCTCTAGACAACTTAAGAAACACGAAGAAATCTATACCACCCATGATCTAGAGTTAGGAGCAATAATTTTTCCCTTAAAATTTGGAGACATTATCTTTATGGTAGTAAGTTCGGTGTATTCACTGACATTAAGAGTTTAAGATATGTCTTCGGACAAAAGGAATTAAACATGAGACAGAGACGATGGATGGAAATCCTTAGTGATTGTGATATCCAGTATCATGCAGGAAAGGCGAACGTGGTAGCTGATGCTTTAAGTCGAAAGTATCATGAGAAGCCGAAAAGAGTACGCTTTCGTAGACTAAACCTGCAGATAGATTTGAATGAGCAAATTAAGCAGATACAGGAAACAACAATCAAGGATAATGCTGAAAGATTAAAAGTAATGATTAAGGAATTAGAAAAAGGAACAGATGGAATTGGAGATTCCATAAAGAAAGAATTTGGATTCCTATCCAAGGAGACCTACGAAATCGAATTCTAGAGGAAGCCCATAAGACTAAGTATACAATGCACCCTGGAAGTGATAAAATGTATAAAGACTTAAGAAATAATTTTCGGTGGATAGAAATGAAAAAGGATTTAGCAAATTACGTGGCCAAATGTCTAACCTGTTCACAGGTTAAAGCTGATCAGAAACCTTCAGGATTATTACAAAATTGGAAATGCCAATTTGGAAATGGGAATAAATAACCATGGATTTTGTTACCAAACTACCCAAGACACGAAAGGGTAATGATAAAATCTGGGTGATTGTAGACTGATTAACCAAATCTGCTCATTTCTTACCAATGAAGGAAACTTTCAGTATGGAACAGTTAGCCAAGTTATATGTAAATGAAATAGTTTCATTACATGGAATTCTTTTATCTATTGTGTCTGATAGAGACAGCCGTTTTACTTCTCATTTTTGGACAAGTTTCCAAAAAGCAATGGGAACCAGACTGAATCTAAGTACAGCATATCATCCTCAGACAGACGGTCAAAGTGAAAGGACAATCCAAACAATGGAAGATAGGCTCAAAGCCTGCATAATTGATTTTGGAGGAAATTGGGATGAACATTTACCTTTGATAGAGTTTTCCTACAACAACAGTTATCATACCAACATCAATGCTGCACCCTTTGAAGCACTCTACGAACAAAAATGTCGAACCCCGGTATGTTGGGCAGAGATTGGAGAAAAGCAACTATCAGGTCCCGAAATTGTGCAAGAAACAACTGACAAAATCATTCAAGTCAAGGAAAGACTGAAAGTAGCACGAGATCGTCAAAAGAGCTATGCCGATTACAGATGTAAACCCTTGGAATTTCAAGTTGGAGATAAAGTGCTATTAAAAGTCTCACCATGGAAAGGAGTTGTCAGATTTGGTAAGAAAGGAAAACTAAGCCCAAGGTATGTTGGACCTTTTAAAATTATCAAAAGAATAGGGCCAGTAGCTTATCAGCTACAATTGCCGGGGGAAATGGCGGGAATACAAGATGTATTTCACGTATGTAATCTCAAGAAATGTTTAGCAGATGAATTCTTGGTGATACCTCTTCAAGATATAGAGGTGAATGAGAAACTTAAGTTTGTATAGAAACCCATTCAGATTGAAGATAGAAAGATCAAGAATCTAAAACGCAAGAGATTAGTTCTCGTCAAAGTAAAATGGGATTCAAAGAGAAGACCAGATTACACCTGGGAACTAGAGTCATAAATGCAAAGGAAGTATCCACACCTATCCAGTAAATCTGAGGACGAGATTTAAAACAAGATGGGGAGAATGTAACAACTCTCCAAAACAACCCAAACGAGCCGAAACGAAAAACCAGACACGCGAATCGAGGCACGGCATGCAAAACGAGACAAGCTCACCTGGGTAGCCCAGGCGCCACGCGCCAGAGAGCCTTGTCTCTGTCGCGACGCGCGGGAGGGCCAGGTGACACATGTCTCTGTTCGCGACAAGTGGCAAGCCTATACTCATTACGAGGCTAACCTATCCCTAGCTAGATGTCTCAGTCGCGCCACGCGAGGGATCCCCAGGATCCTGGTGCGACTCGTGGGAGAGGCCAAGCTGGGCTATAAAAGGAGCAGTCTGGGACTGAAATCGTCGCTCACTTTCGATCCTCTGAATCGATTGTATACTCTCCTAATCTCCGTTCTCTTAAACAACACCCCCCCTAAACCCCTAAACCTGCGAAACGCTGCCCGCTGTAAGTATCTTAACCCCCATCACTAATTCGTTACCCTACCCGATTGATTTAGGACCACCAACGCATGTCAAGGCTCTGCCCGACTAAGCTCGTTGGGGTTCTGTCTCGTGTTGTATGGCTAAAGTGATTTGGGTTATTTTACTAACACACGTGCATTGTATGTTTTAATAGACACCCAGGAAAGTAATCAAGAATTGTCACCAGGAAATCCGTAGCAATACCTAAGTTTTCAAAGTGAGTACATTCTCTTTTTGTAAATATTTTTGTGAGTCAAACTGTTTTACCCAAACCTCAAATGTTTTAATTATGCTTAACAGTGATTGAGTATATGTATTCTACAATTACTGCCGGTATGTTGGGGTTTTGTATACAATTATTTGAATCCGTTACTACTGGACGAAGAGTTTGCCAATGAGTAGTATGACCCACAAGTCAGGTGTTGACAGTACTGAATGAGTAATTGCATAGATATAAACATTGTAATCGTTGATGCTCTCAATCCTGTAAAGTTATAAAAACTTGTTTTGATTAAACTGGGATGTACTCGCCAGTATTTCTTGCTGATAAAATGTTTTTAACGCGTTTCAGGTAACTTAATGTGAAGCTAATAGAAGTCAGCTGGAGAGTACTGAAGGCTTAGAAAAATGGCTATAAAAGTTACCTAAATAAAAAAAGAGTTTATGATTTCCGTAAATTAAGTTTATCCTACAAATGTATTGTGCTTGAAACTTGGGTTTTATCCCCTTTGTTTATTTATAAAAGTTGGTGTTTTGAACTCTGATAATATTTCCTAACTACGGTCCTGATGATTTAATTCCGCTGCCAAATTAATAAACACCGATACCGCCGACTCTGTGTCTCGCGGCTCCTGCTCCCAGGGTAGGGGTCGGGGGTTGTGACATGTTGATTCTAACAATTGCTATCAAATCATGTAACGGTCCAAGGGAGAGAAAAGAAGCGAAGCAAATCAGACCAAAGTAGTCGAAACCTTTGTGGATCGACAAGGAGAAAGAAGACTAAGAACCTGAGTGGATCGAGCAGGGAAGTCGGAACCTAAGTGGATCGAAAAGAAGAAGAATGAAGACTCAAAATCTGAGTGGATTGATAGAGAGTGGTGAAGACAGGTTGTAATCTTACTAAAGTAACCAAAGACAACGTTATTTTATGTGGCTATTACGATTAAAAAAAAGGCATGGATTTTTTCACGGTGATTCTCAGAGATAGTAATAGGTTCTAAAAAAAGTGAGTTATGGTTAAGTTTGGTTGGTTCGCAATTTGTATTTTGATTAATATATTCAAAAAACAAAAGCATCAAGATTGATTACAACAATTATTGGTCAAGTGTAAGGTGTTTTTTAGTCAACCAAAGCAAAAAAAAAAGCCATTAAAGTAATTTTGGAATGTGAAACATTTGAAGAAGTTCATCATCAAAGTTTTTTTAGTTTATTCCTTCGTTTTAATCGTTATTCTGGAAAGAAAGCTACCATGTGATTTCAGGTGTTTTTCGTGGTTGATCTAAGTAAATACATGTGACAAAGATCACAAAAGAACTACCGGTTAATACGAGGTTGTTCAGGTATGGGAAAATAACACTACTTCATTTCGAATTCTCTTATTGGCATCAATGAATTACAGCACTTGGACTATTTTAATGGGGTCGGTATTGGATGCTCAAGGACTTTGGGTGGGTGGGGGGGGGGGGTTGATTGATCAGGTAACAGTAACAGGTGATGTGGACAAGAAGAAAAAAGAAGTTGGGAGGCCGGTTCTTTTCCAGGCGCTACCGGAGGAGATACTCCTTCATGTTGCTAGAAACTAAAATGTGAAAATATATGGAAGGCTTTACAGGTAAGATTTCTTGGTGTTAACAAGGTTTAAAAGGCTCGATTGGCTACATTAAAGAGAGAAATTCAAGTAGCTTCGAATGAAGGAGATAGACTTTGTAAAAGACTTGTTGGAAAGGTAAGAGGATTTGTTTCAAGATTTAACAGCCTTGGGTCAAATCTTGATGATGAAGTGGTAGTTTGAAAGCAGTTAGATTTTGTACCAAAGAAGTATCTTCAGATTATTGCTTGCTTTTATTGCGCAGTTTTCAAATTTCAAGAGCATGCCATTCAAAGAAGTAAAAGGCAGGTTGGAGACCAATGAGGAGCGGATCAGAGACTATGACAAGATGTGTGATAATGGTTAAAGAAATTTATTGTTATCTAGAACGGATGGTCAAAGTTCTAAAACCGGTGGACAAGACTCTAAAACCATTGGTAAAGAGAATGTTGAAAAGCACGGTTGTAAGTGTTGCGGACGAGGGTGGTCAAGCCAAAGTTATCGTGGACGAGGCCGTTGTCGAGGAGGACAATTCCAAAGGGATAAAAGGTTTTTCATATGTCATAATTGTCATTAAAATGGTCACTATTCAAGTGAATATCGCATGAAGGAGCCAAGAAAAATGTAGTAGACTTAGCTGAAAAGCATGAGCCAACATTATTTTAAAGAGTGACCAGTCCATATCAAGATTAAGATGGTGAATGAAGAATTAATCTTAATATAGTAAGGAGTTAATCGGTTGAAGTTTGTTAGGTAAATTAGTCACCCGGTAATTTTTAAACCGGAAGAGATAATTGTTAGTTTGAACCATAGATTTATCTAGTTATTTTATTTATTAGTTTAATCAACTATTAGAGGTGGTATTGACTTAGGATAGCTTGTTTTCCAAGTAATTAGCTTAGTATAATTAGTTTATCAAATATGTTTTTTTGGATGTTTTGCTTTATTCTTTATTAATATATAAAAGATTTCTGAGAGGTTCTCACAAAATCGTTGTGTTGCTAGTGTTTTTTGATCCAATTGATTTTAACATAATAAATAAATATATATATATATATATATATAATTAAGCACTGATTAGTAGGAGGCGATATTTATGTTAAACTAGTGGGGTAACCCGCGTGATGCGGCAGGATTTCGGTTGGTACCGGCATTCGCTATAACAATCGAAAGAGAGAAGCCCAGAAAATAAAGTCCTGATATGCCAAAAGATGCGACATATTGTTTTACATTATTAGAATTTAAAAATGAACAATGGTATACCTCTAATAATAGTGATACTGATAGTAACGTTGTTCGATCAAAATCGGATCTGTTCGTCACAGTATCTGTACATTACAACACTCGTATAGCTTACAATACCATAAAAAATATTTCCAACAAAACGCCGTTTTAAACAAAATTTATACCGGATTGTGGAAAAAAATAAATTTAATACCACTATATACTTAGTTATTTTCTAGGTAACGAACGCAAGTTAACAGAGAAAAATCAAATTACTTGAATCTTAAATAGATTAAATGTATCTATTATCTTCTAATATAAAAGTAAAATTAAATATTAAATATTAGTTTTGAAGGACTATTAATAGTAATTTTATTATATTCCATTCTTTATAACTTGTAAATTAATGTATCTACGAGATGTTCTTTAGTATATAATATAATAATTAAAATTTTCATTTACTATATTATTCTAAGGATGGTGTTTGGAATTGAATTTAGAAATAACTTATTGAGTTGTTACTTTTTTGAAAAAGTTAATAAGTCGATAAGTTTTTTCAAAAGCCAAGATTTAAGGCTTTTTCCAAATGACTTATTGGCTTCAGTAAGTTAACAAGTCGTTTCTAAACTCAATCACAGACACCCTTTAAGTATTTAATTTACATTTCAACACATTCCTAATTCCCACAATCATTTCTTCATTACCTTATATTTAACTTATTATATTGAAGGAGATGTAGGGATGAAACAAAAATATGAAGAATAGCAAAATTAGCTTACACTTTTTCATATTACATCTTAAGAACTATGTAAATATAAATCGGTATCCATCTAACATGCTTTATAATGTATTATACATAAAAGAACAACAGAAATATACGTTTAGGTCGGGTGTAGTTTGGATATAGCCATTATAATCATTCACAAGTTGTTCATGCGTCAAACATGGACAACATGTGTTAGAGACAAGATTGTGGTGGGTAATTTAGTACATACTAATAAATATAAAAGAGTAAAGTGCAATTTGCGTCCCTATGGTATGGGGTTAAAATCAACTTGAGTTCCAGTTTGCGAAAATGGAAAGATGTGTCCCTGTTGTTTCCATTTTGAATTAGTTTAAGTCCTTCTATCAAGTCCCTTTTAGTTTGATTGTTAGGTCAAAGGGTGCTTTGGTAATCTCGCAACTTTAACACATTGAACCTTTTTATTAAAACCTCTAACACTTTGCGTTCTTCTGCACCACTACCACTACCACCACAAACATCACCATCAGCATCACCACCACCCTCCTAACTGAATCTCCATCATTTCTTTCACCAGAATCACCACCACATAACACTAAAACTCTCAATAATCAATCCACAAACACATCCAAACAAAACTTAACACTTTGATCCCAAAACAAAATAGATAAAACTTCAGAACCTAAGCAACAATGCTAGTAGGAATGTGCTTAATCCGAACAACCTCTCATGCTTGTTACGGTGTTGATCACCGGGACTTGGGGATTTTTACGTATCCATCTCACACTGACTCAACAGTTTCTCGTCAGACATCACCACCGGTTCTCTTCCTTCGTCATTACCGGAACTAGAAACCAGAGGAACATGATTGTCTTTAGTGGGTGTTGGGACGACGTCGTTCAATTGGGTGAAAACACTGTCATGTTGTTATTTTTGAGGATGTTAAAGTGAAATTGAAATCGTTAGAGTTGTATCGGAGTGGTTGGAATTAGGCTTGTGGCTTTTGAGCATAATTTCACACTATGAGTAAAACAAACAACTCTTAAAGCAAAATCATGACACATGATTAACAGATCTACTATCAAAGCATCAATGAATATGTAAACCTGTGGATCATTCAAGAACATTAATGAAACAAGTCACATGTTAATTGAGGTAATTCCAAACAGAACCGCTCTGGAAACCCTACCTACTTCTGGCGAAGAAGGAGAGGCGTGGGTGGCTATCAATTTGTCGTTAACGAAAAAAGAGAGGGGTGGGGGTTGTTGAGTTGGATTAATAATAAAAAAAAATAATAATAATAATAATAATAATAATTAGGGGTAAAACAGACCTTTTACAAGAAGGGTTTAGGGTAAAATAGAGTTCCCAACCATTTTCAAGCAGTAAAATTGACGCTAACATAACTCAATGAATTCATAGTGTAACGTTTTTTAAACCTAAGGACACAACTTTTCATTTTTTGCAAAACAAGAACTCAAATTGAAGGCAAATTGCACTTTGTTTCAAATAAAATTACCAAAAATAAAAGTTATTGTATCTTTCTTTGAAGTTTCTTATTGTCCTCAAATGTGGTAAAGTGCATTCATTGTTGACAAAAGTATCACATAACACCTATCCCAAATCAGCCTAATGTATCACTTGGACTTAACTGTTTCATGCATCCACCCGACCACCACGGTTGCCCAAAAAGATGTTAATTTTTTATTATTATAATTATCATTATCATTAGTATAACATAAAAAAAATAGTTTGAATTAAATTTCATTATAGTATTACACATAAAACATTTAGTTTGAACTACATTTCATTAGAATAGTATTTGATACCTGTTTCATGTTTACCTAGATGAATTAGCCGCTTATTTAATTCTCAATCCTATTATCGTACTCTTCTCTTATAGACCAAACTTTATTTGATTGGAATACAATTATAAACTAATTAATAATCTCCTTCCCTTTTAGCATATTGGTCCTGACAGAATATCCAAAGAAGGCACGAACATTTTGGGCACGTGAAATTAGGGGTGTGCATGGGTTGATTTGGGTCGGTTTTGGCCTAAAACCAAAACCATAACCACGATGTCGGTTAATGGATAACCATAACCAATCGGTTATTGCGATTATGGTTAATCGTTTTTTATGGTTATAGCGGGTCGGTTATGGGTGGTTAACCATGTATTTAGCCTAGCTAAAAATAGCTTAAGCTTAATTTTTTTTAACATGGAATAAATTTTATTGCATATTCGTATGTATTAGTATATTACAAAGTATCAAAAAATGCATATAATCTATAATATTAATACCGATTATTACCGAATATTCAAATAAAGTGATATGATATATTCCATAAATTCAAATAAACATTCAACCAAAACCACAAAACGATATGAAATAACCTATAAATACTAAAAAGTATTAATAAAAAAACATCAACTATTAAAAAAATGGTGAAAAGTCCTAAATCCTACAAAGATTTATTACATGTTGGTTCGGTTCGTTCGTTATGGTGGGTATGGAAACATTGATAACCATAACCGACCGCTACTTTCGGTTTTCAAAAAAAACCATTAACCGACCCACCGGCTTTTTGATTTGGTTCGGTTTTTTCAGTTCGGTTTTGTCGCTTAATTCGGTTATGGTTTGGTTAATTCAGTTTTTTGCACACCCCTACGTGAAATCATTTGGTTAGTTTCGTCTTTCATCACGAATTTCACAAAGAGGTTCTCAAATAACGAAATAACTTATAAGTACCATAAACCGATGACTTTGGTTGACATATAGTGGTGATATCATTTGTTTGGTGCCATTCTTAGCTGTCTAAATTTACGATGAGGTGTCAAAAATACGTTTTCACCTGTAAGTCCTTAAAGAGCGTGACTTTCGATTTCTAACACATTTCAACTTAATAATGAATTAAACAAACAAATTATTTATTTAAAGCATATAAAATGGGGCTTTACATGATCTTCACATAATATGTATATTGTATACAACTAAAAAGGCACATAATATGTATAGTTTATCCAACTAAAAAGGCAAAGTATTCAAAGTGCCGCAAAGGTTGGAATACAAATCTAGTACTGTTTAATATGCGGTATTCGTAAATCTTTGGCCCCCCATTTCTTTTTATTATTTTTTTTTTTATTTTTTGTGGATTTCACAATTTTCCCCACACGCCTCATTCGGCCTTCTTTTCTCCCAAGAGCTGCTTAAACTCTCAACATCCACACGTTTCTACTCTTTTTTTTCTAATTTTTTTTTTTTTTTTTTTTATTTTTTTGTGGATGAATAAAAAAACAACTCTTTATTGCGTCACTATATCTTTTTTATAAACAATTGCCAGCCAGATCTTTACAAGTCTATGGATTTCTTTTTTCTTTTCTATTATTTAAATTTATTTTTTATTTGCGTATGTATATATATAAGTATGTGTGTTGTTCAAGCCAAACTTGTGTCTCACTTTCTAAGCACATCGGATATAAACCAATAACAAGGCTGAAACACTAAATCCAAGGTATTTTTCTTCAAACCACATGGCGGCCTCAGTAGAAAACCGCCGGTTCGGCCATGAACCCGGGCTAACCGCTACTGCGGTTGCCCGATCATTCAGTCCGAACCACCCGCGTTCCGATTCACCAATCCGTAGCTACAATTACCCGGGCGCTACGCGTAGTAAGGTGGCCGCTACCGATATGTACGAGTCGAGTGATGATTCGGAAGACGAGGTTGACTACAGTGACGCCATTAAGAAGTCGAATTCGGAATTGGAAGGCTCGGTTTTTGACCAGCGAGATGTAGGAACCGCGGACCAATGGATCGAGCGGAACCCGAGTATGGTTAGGCTTACGGGAAAGCACCCGTTTAACTCCGAGCCTCCTTTGAATAAACTCATGCAGCATGGGTTTATTACCCCTGCCCCACTTCATTATGTCCGTAACCATGGTCCAGTCCCTAATGCTATATGGGAGGACTGGACCGTGGAAATATGTGGGTTGGTGAAACGACCTGCTCGTTTCACCATGACCCAACTTGTAAAAGAATTCCCCACCCGAGAATTCCCAGTGTCCCTGGTTTGCGCTGGTAACCGGCGCAAAGAACAGAACCTGACAAAACAAACCATCGGGTTCAACTGGGGGGCTGCGGGGATATCAACCTCGGTTTGGAAAGGGGTGCCATTGGCCCAGATCTTGAAAAGATGCGGGATCTTTAGCCGAAAGAAAGGTGCGCTTAATGTGTGCTTTGAAGGGGCCGAAGATCTCCCGGGTGGCGGGGGTTCGAAATACGGGACGAGCATAAGCATTGAGATGGCAATGGATCCGGCTAGAGACATCATATTGGCGTACATGCAAAACGGCAAAAAGTTGTTGCCGGATCATGGTTTTCCGGTGAGGATGATAATTCCGGGGTTCATTGGCGGTAGGATGGTTAAGTGGTTGAAGCGTATTATCGTAACAACTGTGGCGTCGGAGAATTATTACCACTACAAAGACAACCGTGTGTTACCGTCGTACGTGGATGCGGAGCTAGCCAACTCGGAAGGTAAATCGCACTCTTTAGTTATATATTCAATACATGATGTTGTAGGTTCATTCTATTCCTACGTCTCTAAAATATAAAATATATTCATAGTTGATTTTGAGGGGTATGTATTGTTTTCCGTAATAAATAGATATTCATTTAGGATTCAAATCAATATATTTAAATTTAAGATTCAAATCAATATTTAAATCAATATATTGATGAAAATTATGGTGTAGGTTGGTGGTACAAGCCAGAGTACATAATCAACGAGCTCAACACAAACTCCGTGATTACGACACCTTGTCATGAGGAGATATTGCCCATCAATGCATGGACTACTCAGAGGCCGTACACCTTGAGGGGCTATGCTTATTCCGGTACTATTTGCTCCCTAATCTTCCTTTCTATTAATTTGTAGTAAAATCTGAAATGTTTGTGACGGGTATTAGGGATGATATTAGTTGTACAAAATATTGCAGGTGGAGGCGGGTATGAAATAAGATGAGATTGTCAATCTGGTTTTTAAAACGAATCCTAGACTGATCTACTTGTATCAGCACCGAAAATATTGATTCATAATATAAACTTAAAAAAATTAGAAATAAAATTTGGATTTATTAGAAACTTGAAATTACTAACAATATAAAAAATGTTGTAGAAATAAGATTTATATGTAAGTACGTTTAATATCGACCATAGAAGAGGCCGAGAGAAAATAGCATACGGTCCAACTTGCAAAATGAAAAAAAACTACTTTTCGAGTGAAAAGGAATATTTTGACATAATAATTATTAACAAGTGGATCTTTGAGAAAGAAGACAAAGTAATTTAATAAAATTAGATCTGTGAAATTTAAAAGGGTAAAAGGGAAATTAAAATATATAGCAAGGGTGGTTAAGATTCGATAGTAACATCGTTTTCGACATTTTTCTCTAAGTTTTTTTATTTAGAAAAAAGAAAAAAAAAACCATGTCGGTTTGAATTGTTTTCGTTATAACGAATCAATTAAACAAGAAACAGCTAACTAGAAAAGACAAGACATGTTAGAAAGGTTAAAACTTAAAAGCAGTACATGTACTATATACCCTTAAAATTTTTATTAAAAATGTTAAAGTAATTATTTTAATAATAATATAATATACTCTGTTAATTATTTTTATACTCTGTTATTATACAACTTGTTTATTAGTTGATAGCCTCCCGAGGTTGAGGGTCAATGCTAGAATTCAAGTTGAGTTATTGAAATAACAAGTGGTGTGATTATTATTATTATTATTATTATTATTATTATTATTATTATTATTATTATTATTATTATTATTATTTAATTAAATAAGAATTAATATTAAAATAATGGTGCAGGGGGTGGGAAGAAAGTGACCCGTGTGGAGGTAACAATGGATGGAGGAGAGACGTGGCTCGTATGTAGCCTGGACCATAAGGAGAAACCGAACAAGTATGGGAAGTATTGGTGCTGGTGCTTCTGGTCACTAGAGGTTGAGGTTCTGGACCTTCTTAGCGCTAAAGAGATTGCGGTTCGAGCCTGGGATGAGACCCTCAACACCCAACCCGAGAAGCTCATTTGGAATCTCATGGTAACTAAACAACCGACAATCTCTGTCTTCTTTAATAATAAAAATTAATAAATATTTTTGAAAATATATATTATTATAATACAATTATATAATAATAATATATTAAATTTCATAAGTTAAGGAACCTATAAATTTGGACAACTAGATTGATGCATGCAATTTGAAAAATGTGTAAGCAGCTTTGAAATATCAAGATAACATTAAAGTCATTTATTTTGTTTTAAATAAAAAGTTTTAATTGAAAATGTCTATACTTTTTTTTTTTCAAATTTAATGATTGAAATGGTGACATTTGCTTGTTGACATCATGCATGACACTTAATTTTTATTCTCCAACAGGATAAACTTTTCATTTTCCACCCAACAAACGATTTGTGGTCTAAAGATTTCCTTTTGACATTCTTTTCGTATATAAAGTTAAATTTGTGGTTTAAAGACTTATTTTTCTAGATTAATGGTAAAAGTATTTAGAATATATAAAAGTTAGTTTAATTGTTTTTATACAAATAGACATACGTATTTCTATGTATAAATAAAAAATCAAACAAAAAATATGAAATTTATGTTAGTATTTTGATTTTATTCTAAAATAATTTAGTATTCTGTAATGAATTTCAGATGCAAAATAAAAACTTATAGCTGATGACATATACTATGATATGTACAGGGTATGATGAACAATTGTTGGTTCCGAGTGAAAACCAACATGTGCAAACCACACAAGGGTGAGATCGGGATTGTGTTCGAGCACCCAACTCAACCTGGAAACCAATCCGGTGGATGGATGGCTCGTGAGAAGCACCTCGAAATTTCAGCCGAAAAAGCAAACCCAACCCTAAAGAAGAGTGTTTCATCCCCTTTCATGAACACGACTTCTTTAACCTTTACATTGTCGGAAGTCAAGAAACATAACTCCGCCGATTCGGCTTGGATCGTGGTCCACGGTCACATCTACGACTGCACCGCCTTCCTCAAAGACCACCCGGGTGGTAGTGACAGCATTCTCATCAATGCCGGAACAGATTGCACCGAAGAGTTCGATGCAATCCATTCCGACAAGGCAAAGAAACTATGGAAGAGTACCGAATTGGTGAACTCCTAACCATGGGTTATAGTTCCGACTCGGCTGCATCATCACCAAACAACTCGGTCCATGGTGCCACCAATTACCTAAGCTCACACTTAGCCACCATCAAAGAGATTGTGCCTACAAGAAATGTAGCCCTAGTCCCTCGTGAAAAAATCCCATGCAAACTCATCTCAAAAACAAACGTTTCTCATGATGTGAGGCTATTCCGTTTCGCGCTCCCATCACATGATCAAGTTCTCGGATTACCAGTAGGTAAACACATATTTGTATGTGCCACAGTTGATGACAAGCTTTGCATGAGAGCATACACACCAACCAGCACAATTGATGAAGTTGGATACTTTGAGTTGCTAGTCAAAATCTACTTCAAAGGCGTCGAACCGAGGTTCCCAAATGGTGGGATGATGTCACAATATCTTGAGTCATTGGAGCTAGGTTCCTCACTTGAAATCAAAGGTCCATTAGGTCACATTGAGTACATGGGTAGGGGGACATTTTCGGTGCATGGCAAACAAAAGTTCGCCTCCAAGTTAGCCATGTTCGCGGGTGGGACGGGTATCACACCGATATACCAAGTGATGCAGGCTATCTTGAAGGATCCAGAAGATGATACAAAGATGTATGTCGTGTATGCGAACCGTACGGAAGATGATATATTGTTGAGGGATGAGCTTGATGCATGGGCAGAGAAGTATCAAGATAGGGTGAAGGTTTGGTATGTTGTTCAAAAGTCGATAAAAGAAGGGTGGAAATACAGTGAAGGGTTCATCACTGAGGAGATCATGAGAGAACATATACCAGAGGTTTCTGAAGATACATTGGCATTGGCTTGTGGACCACCACCCATGATTCAGTTTGCTATAAACCCTAATTTGGAAAAGATGGGTTATGATATCAAGAATTCTTTGTTGGTGTTTTAGGATATTGTATTTTATGCAGGTGGTTTAAATTTATATTTTGGTAATAAAGTCATTTATGTACATACTACTATTGTAATCCTATATCTACATCAAGTTTTCAATCGAAAATCACAAAAAGTATTTTATTTAGGTCTTAACCGAGCCAACATACAAAGTTTTATAAGTTCTTCGAATACCCTTGCAACAACATTAAATAGATGGAAGAATATATATATATATATATATATATATATATATATATATATATATATAATTGCCTAACTGTAAAATTCGATTGGTTGCGCTACGAAATTGTAATTTGTCGTGCTTCATTCAGTCACGCAGTATAGAAACGTTCACCTAAACGAGAATTTTTTTATTACATTATAGTTTGTCTTAAAAACTACAAAGAACGTTTATTCATAGGTAATTATAGTAACTGAAAAATTCTTTTTGACAAAGTAACCACTAAAATTCCACAAAATACCAACAAATAAATGAAAAGTGAGGCCGGTTGACTAGTGGCCAGTGGACCAAGAACTGGGGCAAACCAAATTAAGTAAGGTATGGGGATGGGGTGGCGTCTTCCACAGTTAGGCTAGCGAGGCTGATTTGGGCCTGGTCCATGTTGGCATGGGGTCGGACTGCCCGGTTTGAGCCAATCGTCTAGAATTACAAGGTAAGTGTGTTGTGACCTAAGATTAGGATTGTGACTATCGCGAGCAGTAGACAAATCCGACCAGGGTTAGACAGGGGTGGGGGGTCAAGTGAGACGGCAACAATCACCAATGGAGTAAATAACAAAATCCTAGCATTTTGGCGCTATATTTCCAACCATAGCATGCTACAAACATTTTCCCAGACAAGTACTTTTGTTTATGATCGTTGCAACCATGTCATATTCGGTTGGCATCCCATGCCATGAACGAGTTGTAAAATTAGTCATTGATTTGTAACAAGGATATCCACATCTTTTAGTTAACCATCAAAATCTATAAAGCAATTGCAATATGCCTCGAGATACACGAAGATACCCGTTACACATTTCAAAATATGAAAACCAACAAAGATAGCGAAGATCAAAGTTTATTTGTGCCAGATCACACCAAATACACTTACCATGCTGGCTATTGTCACGATGCCTCAATGATTCTCCCTCAGCATCCACATTATGAACAATATCACTATCTTTTTTTTATGGATTATGTGATGAAGAGAGTGGGAGATCAGTGGAGATTTAGTTCCATCTTTTTTTATGGATAAATTTCAATATTTACATTGTTAACCATCAATCACGTATGTGAATATTTTGGTCCGGCCATTGTGAGTTTCAAATCAGTTTATATAAACACAATCAAACGAGAATTCAAATTTATATTATAAAATAAGTTATACTAAAGGATACAGGATACTTAATAAAAATTTAGGATTTTAAAAAACTTATGTTTAGTTGATGATGTTTGCATGGGTAATAAAAAACCAATTTGACCAAGTTGCACTTTCCAAGAACCCAAGTTGTGGATGGTCCATGAGTAGTAAAGCAATTTGACCAAGTTGCACTTTCCAAGTTGTGGATAGATGAGGCCATGAGGGGATCCATTTGGCTGTTGCTCTTTTCTTAACCTCCAAATGGGCTTATGGTTTTCTCAGGTGTTGAACGATTGTGCTTGAGTTGGTGGTTCATATGATGGTATTTTTATTATGTTATTGGGCTTAGAATGGTTGTTGGTGATAGTTGCATAGGATAAAGTTGTTTTGAAAGTGAACTTCCCACATAGGTTGCCCATTCATTACTATAATTTCCCTTCCACTTGACAATATGGTGGCATCAGTTGGTGGTACCAACTTGTCAAATAAGACCATTTGGGTGGATGTTGGTTTATAATAATAATAATAATAATAATAACATCATCATCATACTCAGTAAATCCCACTAATAGCAAAGCTAAGGTAAGGTAAGATGTAGAACCTCTACCCCGTAGGAATAGAGAGGCTGCTTCCAATGAGACCCCCGCTCGATAGTAGTTTTGCATCAAGCCTTGGACATAACGCACATAACACTCGGCAATTAAGACAAAGGCCAATTAGTGCATGTACTCCCTTGTCTTTCGGCTATCAACGCCACCACATGATGCATGATTAATCATCCCCCTCTTTTAACATTATTTTCACAAAATTAGTAAAATAACGTTAAAATTCGTGCACTATCACTTTTGCCCCCCGAGTGCCCACACATATATACATTATATGCGCATACCGCAAACGGGACGTTAATAATAATAATAATAATAATAATAATAATAATAATAATAATAATAATAATAATAATAATAATAATAATAATAATAATAATAATAAATAAATAATAATATATAAAAGGTTAAAACAAAACTTATGCTTTAACTTAACGAGAATTGACCTCAGTGTGTTGCAGCGTCCGGGTCAAAACCTAGAAAAAACGTAAAGACTCCACAAATTTTAATGACTCACATAACGTAAAACGTAGAATTTGAACTTATACCAACACGCATTAGAAAGTCGAGAGGGTCAAAGAGATTGTGGAAGACTGGGCAAAAGTAATAAATTTAAAAACCTGAAGATACCCTTTTAATAAAAGATAAAAAAAAAAGCTAAAACTAAAGGGACTAATGTTGATCACCATTCAAAGTTTGATGGCCAAAGTCAAAACCCAAAAAAAGAAAACTATGGTGGTTAGAACTAATTACTTAGTACCTTTGTGACCAAAACATAATATTAGAAAATTAATTGTAGACAATGACTTCTTCTTTTATATATATAATAATTTGACACTTGATGACTTTACGGTCTAATGGTATTGATAAATGGTGATTGACCTTCACAAATGTAGTGTGGGTTCAAATTCATACAAGCAAAGGTTAATTAGTTAGTATCTAAGAGTAAAAAGTTACAGTTAAGAAAAAACTAAATTTGACGTCAAAGTTTTTATCTGTATAGAAGAGTAAAAGTTATGGTTAAGAAAAAAAACTAAATTTAACAGTCAAAGTGTTTACCTATATAGAAAAGATACTATTTTAATAAAATTAAAACAATAAGTATCTAAAAAGTTAAGTTAAATAAAAAATGAAAGGTTAAGCGTTGGTTTTAATGCATGATTAGTCTCAGCCATCCATTATTATTACATACATATAAGTAGGAAATAGCCTTATTAAAATCACATTAATAATTGTATAAGTCATATATATTTTTCAAGAATACATTGGCATGATGAAATTACAAGTTATGGATGGTCTTCATATCAGCAGCTTCATGTAGACTTCCCTTTTCAACATGATCCCACCACTTGAACAAGAAATTATCTACAACTATCCTGAACCATGGAGACAGCTTCAGACCCTCCTCACCCGCGTCTGCTTTCCTCACCAGCTCTCTTAACTGCTCGCGGTTCACATACTTAACGTCGGCAACCTCATCTGGGTTGGGGTTCATGCTACACATCCCGTACAAGGAACAACAGATAATCAACTGCAAAACTAACAAACTTTCAGTCTCACCATTGAAACTCATGTACCAAATATTATACACAAAATTATTAATTTGAATACACAAAAGTCAATGGTCATAGATTTGCTTAATTTTATGAGTTATAGTGTTATACACTAGTGATTTATACTTATGAACTAGTCAAAATGAAGAGGGCAAACGATCACATTGTTAATATTGTTGAAAATATATAACAAAGCTTAAAGATAAATAAGTAAAACCGTTTGAAATTAAGTTGCATAAATTCATACGAACAGATTATCTTACGTTCATGTTCTCCCCACTTTCCATCAGAGGGTGCTTTGTAGAGAATCCGACCTAAGGGCAGTGGCGGATGCACATTATATATAGGGTGGGCACATGCCCACCGTACATTCTTAGTATTTTTATTTTCTACACCATCAGCCGAGCTGGCCCATTAATCCACCAAAGCAAATGTGAAGGTGTTGACGTGCCATACACTAATCAACCAATTATTGATTGATATTTGATATACATTTTGTGCTTTTGAAATATTCATAACAGTTACTAGAGATAATTTTTTGAAACCTAGGATAGGTTTTTGCCAACCGATATTTGGGTTATACTATTAATTTAATTTAATGATTTATATACCTTTTATAGATTTATATACTCTTTCTCTGTGAAAACCACAACCGAAAAGTCTACAACGATCTTCTAACTTGGTGATGTTTACACCTAAAGTTAATACGATGTCAGTCTTATTTGTATACGCTACTTTATGGATTAAGTTATTCTACAAAGACTCCTAAATTAAGAAATGTATCATAATGGACCACACAAGATGACACAATGTCGAACAAAATTTAACACAATGCCAAAAAATATAACAAAATGTCCAAAAAAAAGACACAATAAGTCGTAAAAAAACAAAATGTCAAAAAATATAACAAAATGTCCAGAAAAAAGACACAATAAGTCGTAAAAAAAGACACAATAGTGCAAATATAGAAAAGATACCATGATAAATAAAAGACACGATAATAATAAAAAAATTCTAAAATCTACAACATATAAATCCAAAAGTGAAAACCTAAAATCTCAAATCGTAGAGTTCGATGAGACGGTTCCAACCACTTGAATAAGGTCACTCGGAGTCTGTTTAATACCCTTTGTACGACTTCTTATTTTTAGTTGACTTTGTATTTGATTCTAACCCGTTACTTTATATTTGTTTTGCATCTAGGAACTCTTAAAAAGTTCTTAAAAATAAAAGAATCACTGAAATTCCATATACTAATAGTACGAGACCTATCACAACACATTTTTAGTTGATTCGTATTGTGCCCATCCTACAAAAAAATCTGGATTCGCCACTGCCTAAGGGGATAAACTCGTCAACTGGAAGTTCTTCTGAAGGGATACCGAGTTCGTCTAGAAGCTTTCTCTGTGCAGCATTTCTGACACCTATAACAATATATAGAAAATTAAATTTCCTAAAAAAACTTCTTATAATTTAAAAAAATGACAAACCAAGGTAGTTCTTCTCAATAAGCTCAGATTCCCGGTATAGTGGATGGCTGCAACAAGTGTTTGTCCATACCAAAGGGAATGTAACTTTTGTTGTGGATCTTTGCTGCAATTAGTGAAACTAATATTTATTACCTTATAAAACTGGTTCCATATACATCAAAGATATATGTTATTTTGTAGGATAAAAAGTAACACAAGAGTTCACATACTTGAAGGAGTAACTCATATTTCGAGTTAAACAAGAACACACTAAAAGCACGGTGCAACAAATTCTCGGATTCAATCTTCTCCATCAAGTGGCCTGAAAATATTTATGGATTATGGGGAAACAAATTATGTTCAAAGTACAAAAATTGACAAATCTTTCACATAAGCACATTGACATAACAAGCTCTTTCCCGGGTAATTGGTAAACTTATAACATAGTCCGATACCATAAAACGGACAATTCAGGCCGGCTCAATCTTTGTGGGGGCTAAAGAAAATACGAAAATGGGGGACCTTTTGCAGAACAAAAAAAAAGAGCATAAAATCGTGAAGAGAACAGTAGTTGCAGGATTAAAACTACGATGCATGATAAATACAATAAATAAGACTTACAACCATGGAGATATTTAACTAAAGGCCCGTCTTGTGAGAAATTGTATCAAGCAGTGACCATAAATTGTAAAAACATTTCTAAATCCCTAAATCAAAATCTAGATGTAAATTAGAAATTGTATCAGCAAACCTTGATTACAAAAAAGTACCATATATATATATATATTTTTGCTTTGGGTCCAGTGGGCCCAAAAGCCTTAGATTCAAAATACTTCCCGTTGAGACGACCCTAACGGTCATAAATATTGTCTCTATGTTATTTTTGTTGTGCTAGGATAATTCTTAATGTACTCTTATGGATTCTAACTCATATCAATTTAAAGCGAACCTTCCGTTCTATATTGTCCGCCTTCATATTACTTCCATCCTCAACAATTTGTGCTTTACTTTCATCCTTAACGTCATACTAGCACATGTGCGCACGAATATATACCAATATAAATATTTTCATGAAGATGCAAGAAGCATATGTGAAAGATCACAAGAACCCATTTACGACTATTTTAATAGTCAAACAAACTATCCCGTTTAAGGGGAAAAAATGTGTTACATAATCTAACGTCAGTGACGGCTATGAGATTGTTATGATAAATTAAATATTCCATACATTTGAAATTATTTTATACATATGCAATAACGTTAGTGACGGCTATGAGATTGTTAAGATAAATTAAATATTCCATATGTTTGAAATTATTCAATACATATGCAATCGTTTTTGTCCTTCATTGGTTTTTAATATTATAAGTTTCGTGTTATATATGTGTGTGTACGGACGCCAACGTGTGAGATAATGAATTAACTAGAATAATAGAATAATTGAATTATATAAGAAGGTCTGATGTCACCTAATTAACCATTTAGTTTATAATTAAGGTCACCAATTACTAAACTAATTTACAAATATGACAAAAACTGGTTGAATGAAAAAATATATTCAAATTTCTAACTATTCAACAACTTATTAATTTATAAATTAGAAGAATTAAGCAATAGTATGATATTTAGCGAATATAACTTGAAAAATAATCAAACGCTATTCAAGGGAGACCTATAATAGTATGATATTTAGTGAATATAACTTGAAAAAAAAAATCCCCTCCCCCAACCCCCCTCCCCAAAAAAAAATAATAATAATAATAATAAATAAATAAATCTTGAATCCGTCAATGCCTATATTGTAACAACCTAACAGCACCAGGTTTGAATTTTCAAATGAGTCGAATAACCTAATAAAGCCCGGCTAATTTATAACGGAAAATTTGAACTTACAATTGTATTTTGTATCATGACCAATAACACAATCGTTAGCATCAATCAGAATGCACCTGCACAGGTCCAAGATCAACAAACTGTCTATATCATCTATTATCAAAACACACAAACAAACAATTCAACTTAAGTATAAATATTGAAATGTCAAGCTTAAAAAAAAAATAAGTATATGAGGAACTGACTCGTCTTCAAACATAAGACGCCGCTGGACAGCGTCCATGGTGGAATCTGTATCAGCGCTGAGTGGCGGGGACGTTATCAGTGAAGACGAAGATGACAAGACGCGTGTGGTGAAGGACAAGAGTGGTAAGCGGGATTTGAAAGAAATGAACTGCGGTGGAGATGAATATGAAGATGATGAAAGGGGATAAGAAAGCTTAGGGGTTTGAATATGTCCAACTGAACATGTTGAGATCAAACTTTCCGCCATTGTTGCAAGTAAAACTAATGAATACAAGAATGGTGACCAGAATACAAAAGTAAGCAATGTTGTAGTTTTTATATCACATTACAGTTTAACAACGTGACAAAAGTATCATGTGACCAGCTAACGATTGATATAAAACAATTAAAACGTGTTATGTTAAATGCACGATATTAAGTTAGTTACCATTTTTATCCTTTAATTTGACGAAAATATAGCTTCATTTCCAATACTTTTTTTTATGTCTATGATATCCACGATATCATGTGGTCTACTGGTCTCACTGCTTTGCCAATTTAGTTTCTTTGTCAATTTAATTTCTAAAACTAACTACTTTATTTCTTTATCAGATGAAATTTATGAGAGCTACATGAGCTTACCAATTTGATTTGATGAAGTACTACTTGTTAAGACTCTACCTCATTTAGAATACAAACTATGGCTCGTTAGACTCTCACCTTATTTAGAATACAAACAAATAGAGGACAACACATCTGAAATCTACTTCGAAACAGATTCAACGATATGCTAGATTTTTTCTAAAAATTAACAGTGAAATAGACGTTGGTGTCCCTGAATATGATCATACTGAATAAACTTATGATGTTGGCAAACGATACCTCTATAAGTATCCGTCGGCATCCTCGTTATGTTGATTAATGATATCATCTTCATACCATTACATATAAGACAAAGGAGTTGGTAGTAAAGATGGTAAACGATAGAAAGAGATAAAATAACAAATAATAGAGAACAAATATTTAATATAATATAGAGACGGGAAATAAGATGTAGAATGATTTTTTAATGAACTAAGAAAAATTATTATAAGTTAGTTAAATTACATTAAGAAAGATAGAAACTAGATTATAAGTTAGTTAAATTACATTAAGAAAGATAGAAACTAGATGAGAATTCTCTGAAAGTCCTCAATGATATGATTGCATTAGACTTTGAACCAAGGGTAGACCGGGGGTGTGTGTGTGTGGGGCGGGGTATATTTAGTGTAGAAGCTGGACAAAAGTCCCGGTCATACTCTTGAAAATGCGTTTAAATCCCACGTCTAGAAAAAAATCTTGAGCCCGTCGTTGATTCAATATTTACTCTTTGGAACATAAATGGCATTTGCAATATTTTGGTCGAACCGCTATGAGTTTCAAGTTGAACTTATATCAACACAGTTCAAATGAGATTTTTTATTTGTTTTACAACATCAATTATACTAGAAATAAAAAAATATATAAGTTTAGGATGTTAAAAAAAATCCAAAAGTTTAACTATGGATACTCTTTCCCTTGTGGATGGTCAATCCATTAGTAGTAAAGCAGTTTGACCAATTGCACTTTTCAAATTGTGGTAGATGGCGGGTAGTCAAAGTGGTTACATTTATATAATTTTAGTGAATTAAAACCTTTTTTCTAACGATAAACTATCTTACTTTTAAGTACTCTTATACCTGCAACTTGTAGAATTTGAACTCTTCGTTTTTTTAATTTTTAATTGAGGGAATGCAACTAAGCACCACATCTTTATGAACAATTAAAATGTTGGGCCGAATGGTTAATCCCCCAACCCCATCCAATGGGTTTAGGGGCGATGTTGGTTTAGGTCTATGTAGAGATGGGCATAATCGGGTTTTATTATTACCTGGAACCGGTTCCAACCCGGAACCGGTTCTGCTTGGATGTCATTGGAACCGGGTATGGTGTGGAACCGGGTCCGGTTCCTACCCGGGTTCACACCCAAGAATATGGAACCGTGTAGAACCGGGTACGGGTATTATGAAACCGGGTATGGTGTGGAACCGGGTATGGTGCGGAACCGATTCCTGATAGTGTTCAGAACCGGTTCCTGACAGTAAAAACCTGACTTTTACTGTTCAGAACCGGTTCCTACAGTAAAAACCTGACTTTTACTGTTCAAACCGGTTCCAACGGTAACATTTTAACGGTTATAACCGGTTCCAACGGTAATATTTAACGGCTATAACCGGTTCCAACGGTAACATTATAACGGTCAGGAACCGGTTCCACGGTAGGAACCGGGTACGGGTAGGAACCGGTTACTACCCGATTCAAATGGTAAAATTGTGGAACCGGGTTGGAACCAACGAGTATTTTGAACCCGGAACCGGGTTCTACTTAATGTCGGGTAGGAACTGGAACCGGTTCCAGTTCGGTTCTACCGGTTCGGGTTCGGAACCGGTTTTTTATGCCCATCTCTAGGTCTATGTTATTTTCTAACTTTAATAGGAGAGCAACTTCCAAATTGTTTTTTTTAATTCAAAGCTAAATCTCCCTCTGAACACGAGAAAGCTCAAAGCAGTCTAGCGAAGCCAAGTAAAGCTATGCCAGATATGGACCAGGGCTTGATAAAACACTTAGTATATAAATATAAATGATTAAGATAAATAAATTATGAAAATTTAAAGGGCTATATTTATATATATTTTTTGAAATATTACATAACATTAATGCATAACCTCAGCCATCCAATATTGCATACATATAAGTGGGAAAAAGCAATACTAAAATCACACTAATAATTTTATAAATCAAACATCTTTTCAAAGAATGATGAAATTACAAGTTATGGATGGTCTTCATATCAGCAGCTTCATGTAGACTTCCCTTTTCAACATGATCCCACCACTTGAACAAGAAATTATCTACAACTATCCTGAACCATGGAGACAGCTTCAGACCCTCCTCACCCGCGTCTGCTTTCCTCACCAGCTCTCTTAACTGCTCGCGGTTCACATACTTAACGTCGGCAACCTCATCTGGGTTGGGGTTCATGCTCACATCCCGTACAAGGAACAGCAGATAATCAACTGCAAAATCAACACATTTTCAGTCACAATTGGAAATCATGCACTAAAATATTCAATCCAATGCAAATGTGCTACGTGTCCAACTTTGGCCCACAAGGCGATGCATGCATTTGCACCTCTTGGCGGGAGATGCATTGTCAACTAGGGGTGTGCAATAACCGAACCGTTAACCGAACCGAAAACCGACAAAACCGAACCGAAATGAACCGAAACCGAACTAACCGAAAGTCGGTTAACGGATAATTCTTTTACCATCGGTTAACCGAAATTAACCGAACCGAACCATTTTTATTCTTTTTATTTCTAGATTTTATACCTCCATTTCATATATTTCATGTTTTATACTTTCATTTCATGTAATAATACCTCCATTTCATGTATTTATACCTTCATTCCATTTATTTTATACTTCCATTTCATGTACTTAAACAGTGGCGAAGCTTGCCATCGAAAACCAGGGGGCGAAAACGTATATACCCAAAAAATTCTATGGAACCGGGGGGGGGGGGACGTTTATACCTAAAAATTTCTATACGAAAAACACATACGTAACACTACTGACCGAAAAGTTCGGGGGGGGGCGCCCTCCCCGCCCCTCACATGCTGCGCCCCTGTACTTAAACATCTATTTCATGCATTTATACCTCAATTTCATTTATTTATACATCCATTTCATGTATTTATACATCTATTTCAAGTATTTATACCTTCGTTACATGTATTTCTAAGCAAAAAATTTAGCCCTTGTTTGAATTGGTTATTAACCGAACCGAACCGAAAACCGACAAATTAACGAATTAACCGAACCGATAAACCGATGACTTCGGATACGGTTACGGTTAATGCTAATAACTGAACCGAACCGTGCACACCCCTATTGTCAAAGCAGGAGGAGTTGACAATCTAAAAAACTTCTTATGCACAAAAGGCGTAATAATATGCGCCATCGGCGCATAAGGACCGAAAAGTTCGGGGGGGCGGGCGCCCCTCCCCGCCCCTCACATGCTGCGCCCCTGTACTTAAACATCTATTTCATGCATTTATACCTCAATTTCATTTATTTATACATCCATTTCATGTATTTATACATCTATTTCAAGTATTTATACCTTCGTTACATGTATTTCTAAGCAAAAAATTTAGCCCTTGTTTGAATTGGTTATTAACCGAACCGAACCGAAAACCGACAAATTAACCGAATTAACCGAACCGATAAACCGATGACTTCGGATACGGTTACGGTTAATGCTAATAACTGAACCGAACCGTGCACACCCCTATTGTCAACGCAGGAGGAGTTGACAATCTAAAAAACTTCTTATGCACAAAAGGCGTAATAATATGCGCCATCGGCGCATAAGGACGCCACGTGTCATTGTACCATCGGTCTAAATAAGATTTTTTTCTTTAAAAATGTTGAAACTTATTACTTGAAAACACAAAAGTCAATGTTATTTGTCTTAAATTTATGAATCAAACCTGGCTGGTTTAGTGGTTTTTAGACAAAAGAACAGGTAAACAGTCACTTCAAAAAAAACATGTGGAAATTTTATAAAAATGCTAAAGGATGAACAAGTCAAATGGGTCTGAAAGTTGCCAAAATTCTATTTTATACGAATAAATTATCTTACGTTCATGTTCGCCCCACTTTCCATCAGATGGTGCTTTGTAGAGAATGCGACTTAGGGGAATAAACTCATCAACTGGAAGTTCTTCTGAAGGAATACCGAGTTCGTCTAGAAGCTTTCTCTGTGCAGCATTTCTGACGCCTGTAAGAATATATAGAATATCAAGATTTAGATAAACTGCATATGTAGATGATGTTGGTAAAATAAGTGGGAAATAATATATGTAAATGTAAAACCAATCTTTATATAGAAAAAAGTTTATTCAACTTGATGCATTATAAGTAGTAAGTCTAGCAAATTCAGCTAGATAAGTAAACCGTGTCCTGTGATTTTCACATTTTCTTTTAAGGGTTTTGATTATTACGAAACAAAAAAAAAACTTTATTTTGACACAATTCATGTTTCAATAAAGTTCATATCAAAATGTCAACAAAAAAAATTGAACAACACTTCATATTTATAATTTAATTATTTACCATAGTTGTTAATGGCGAATACCTATATGCTACATAGTGAATAGTGATAAATAGCAGGTGGCTATTTTATAAATAGCGATACACTAGAGAAAAAATTAAAATTTTATACGTACATTATATCAAAATACCCAGGTATATATATATATATATATATATATATATATATATATATATATATGCTATTTTACATGTATACTTAGCAAAAACCTATTTTATAGCTATATTAAAAAAATTGTCGCTATTATCGCTACAACCCTAATAGCGAGCCTAGACCTATACGCTATGTAGCGCGCTATAGCGATCGCTACGCTCGCTATTGACAACTATGTTAAATACTACGAGCTATACGCTTAATGAAAATTGAAATTTAAATAAAGAAAAAGAAACAAATATAATTCATCAGTATTTTAAAAAAATATGAATTGATGGTTCAATTCTTATGCATATATCCACATATTGATATTTGGGTCCCATCTAGTTCTTGAATTATAGTTCCCCCTTTAGAAAATTAATTTCCCAAAAAAAAAATTAAAACTTAACAAATCAAAAACATAATATGTTAATAAATCTGAATACATACCAAGGCAATTCTCTTCAATAAGCTCAGATTCTCGGTATAGTGGATGGCTGCAACATGTGTTTGTCCAGACCAAAGGGAATGTCACCTTTGTTGAGGATCTTTGCTGCAATTTATGAAACCAATGTTATTAGTTTTCAGTGCATAAAACCGGTTTCCATGTACAAGAGTTCACATACTTGAAGGAGTAACTCATATTTTGAGTTAAACAAGAATACACTGAAAGCACGGTGCAACAAGTTCTCGGATTCAATCTTCTCCATCAAGTGACCTACAAATATCAATACATTTTGGAGAAACGTTATGCTCAAAGTACAAAAAGAATACAAGCTTTTCAACGAATCTTTCACATAGGCACATTGATATACCAAGCTCTTTCAAGGGTAAACAACTTATCAAAATTTAGAAAGAGCAAAACGCACATGCATACAAACATATATTATTTATATATATGTACATAATATACTAGGGACACAAAAAATCTTTTTTTTTCTTCATAAATTTAGCCTAAATCGGGGGGCGGTTTATATTAACCAAGGGGCACTTTTCTGTTGAACTAGGGACACATTTTTGTTGAACTGCTGACCCGCAAGACTTAAAGGTACCAGAGAAAACAAAGAAACTATCAAATCTGACTTATGGTTAGATTTTTAAATTAGAAAATTTGGATTTTCTTCCCCTCTGGACTAGCTGGATGGATGCTGCTGCAGCCCTATGAGATTGTTATGGTAAATTATTTATTCCATATGTTTAACCTTTACTTATACAAATGTGATCCTTTTTGTCATTTATTAGTTTAAAGTATCAAAATTTTTGTGTTATGGATATATTTATGTGTTTGTGCACTCACATGTGAAGTACTCTTTTTTTAAAAGTAGGATTTTTTTTAAACTTTTAGGTCGAATAAAGAACTACATATAAGGTCACTCAACTATTCAGTCTCATGACTAACATCACCCTATTATTAAAAATAATTTACAAGCCACCCAAATACATATCTTTACTCATTTATATAATATGACCAAGATCACATTGAATGAAAAAAAAAAACAAAAAAAACAATTTTTTAACTATTCGATAACTTTTACTTTAAAATATAGAAGAATTAACCCATAGCTTGTTTTTTTTCAAAAACTTATGGTTATAATCGTCACCCGACTTGTTTTTTCAGATTCGGTATAAACGAAACCAAATCCATATTTAAGTGTATATAAGACAGTTTCACTAGTGAAAAAATGTTGAATAGTTGGGTCATGGATGACCATGTAAATTATCACTAAAATAATTTATGAAATTAAGTTATCGTGTATATATAAATTAACTTACTGTTCAAATGTTTTTTCTTGTTATATTCTAAGAAAAGGTCACCAAATAAAATCTAAAACAATCCAGCGATGTTCCTTAAACTGTCTATAAACCAAAAGAGGACCGGATAACATAGCTAGCTAGATATACGTACTATTTAGCGAGTATAACCTTAAAGAACAATCAAACTCTATTCCATTGAGATCTATTTGACAAGTAATAGAGCCCGATAACATAGCTAGATACGTACTATTTAGCGGATATAACCCGGAAAAACAATCAAACTCTCATCCTATTTGAAAATCAACGGAGCCCAATAACATAGCTATATATACGTTATTTAGTGAATATATCCCAGAAAAACAATCAAACTCTATTCCAGGGAAATCTATTTGGCAACTAATAGAACCAGATGGCATAGCTAGTACATGCTACTTAGCGAACATAACCCTGGAAAAACAATCAAACTCTATTCCTGGAACACCTATTTGACAACCCAAGGCTGGACGGTGTGGTTTCACGCCCCCCTGCCACCTCACCTATTTTGGCGCCCCTACACCACCCCGCCTCCGCCAAGGGGGGCGCTACCCTTGGCCTCCGCCAAAGCCATGGTAGGCGTGAAGAGGAAGAAGGGATGGGGCCCGCTGCTTGAACCAATCAGATTTGAGTTTATTTATCTTTTTTTTCTTTTCTTTGTTTTAATATAGTTAAAAGGGGCTTTATAGGGGGCGTTATTCCACACCGTGCAAGTTAAAGATAAAGCCCCCCCCCCCCCTTATGTGTCGCCTACGTGGCGTGATGAAGCCCCTAGAGGTGTGAGACCACACCACCCAGCCTAATAGAGCCTGATTTGAATCATCAAACAGGTTGAAAAACTAACAAAACCCGACTAATTGATAAAGCAAAATCCAACTTACAATTGTATTTTGTATCATGACCGACAACACCATCGTTCGCATCAACCAGAATGCATCTGCACAAATCCAAGATCAAGAAATTGTCACTATCATCTATCTATTAAACCAGACACATATTTATCAAAACAATCCACCAACAAGAAGACAAAATCCAAGTTGCAAATGTCAATTTATAACAATAATACTCATCCATAAAGATTGAAAATATCTCAACTGGATTGCAATTTTAGTAAAATGATAACCATAAAGATTCAAAATATCCAAATTTAAGTACAAAAATAAGTATAAAGATTGAAAATTTCCCAACTGCAGTCCAATTTTTTAACAATATTAACTACAAAGATTGAAAAACTCCCAACTGTAATGCAATTTTATAACAATAATTATAACAATAAAGATTGAAACTTTCCTAACTGTAATCCAATTTTATAGCATTAATAACTATAAAAACTGAAAATTTCCCAAAACTGTAATCCAATTTTATAAAATTACCCAAAACTGTAATCCAATTTTATAACAATAATAACCATAAAGATTGAAACTTTCCTAACTTAAATGCAAATTTAGAACAATAATAATAGAAAATAACAAGTGGGTGAAGAAAAAACTAACTCGTCTTCAAACATAAGCCGCCGTTGGACAGCATCCATGGTGGAATCCGCATCAGCACCCAGCGGCGGAGACGTCACCGGAGAAGACGAAGACGAGACGCCGGTGGTGAAAGAGAAAACAGGTAAGCGGGGTTTGAAAGAGAGGAAGTGAGGTGGGGTTGAGATTGAAGAGAATGAAAGGGGATAAGAAAGCTTAGGGCTTTGAGAATGGCGAATTGAACATTTTGAGATCAAAGATTGTGCCATTGTTGCAAGTGGACGTGATGAGTTGAATGCAAGAATGGTGGGTATGGTCAGATATGCAGAAGGGTTTATAAAAGCCACCATTGATAGTCAAATATGGACTGCAAACCTTTGACACGGGTGTGTTAAGTAATTACAATGTGGTCAACTAAATACAACATTTTTGACACAATCTTCCAGGTGAAATGAATTTAAAGGTTTAAACCTATGTTTTCAATTCAATAACGGATGTTAAGTTGACAAAGTTTACTCATTTTAGGCTGGAGAGAGTGCCAGCGGTGACTCTTCGGGGAGTATGTTTGCGATCGGGATTGTGATGCCAAAATGGTTTCGGTGAGTGGTGAAGGTGGCAAACGTGACTACTCACCGAATGGTGAAAAAGAGAGAAGCGAGAGAGGGGGATTAATGGTGAGTTTCATAGTCATTCAATCAATCACAAATTTATTTATTTTTTTTAATTTGTTTATCACTTTCTATGTGTTTGAAGCACACCTAGTGTTTGAGTTTAAAATAGGAAGTGGAGTGGGAAGTTGACATGCCATGAAATTATTGGCTACAAAATTTTTAGGGTATACGGAGTGGGCGGTAAAGGGGCTCGGCAAAGGCAGTTTGCCGAGCGGGAACACCGCCGCCGGCCCCTTTACCGATCGGCAAAGTTTAAACATCGGTGACTGCATACCGATCGACAAAGAGACAATTGGAACGTTGGGGGCGATGACCAACGGCTATATAACCGTTTAAATAAAAAAATATTTTCTTTTTAAAATTAAACTATAAATACCCAACGTTATTCATACCCAAATACATTCAAATTTATACCCCAACCAAACAAAAAAATACCAAACATTTACCCAATAATTCCAAAAAATAGCGGATGAACTCCGGTCGAGCCCGCTCTAGACGATACGGTGTTGGTCGAACTAATGCATGAAAATATGCATTGGAGACTAAAACAGGATCTCATAAATCATCTCCCAGGTCAAGATTTACCCCACTTTTGGTCGATTCCGATGAAGGCTAGTTTAATTTATTTCAATTTAATGCAATTTTAATGTTTTTAATTTAATGTAATGTTATTCTTAATTCATTCTACATTTATTATCTTAAAATACGTGTTTAAATATTAAATATAATAGTTTAAAAATAAACAATAAAAAATAGTTTACCTATTCCAAAGTACTGCCAACAATTTTGAGCAATAGGTAAACATATTTGGCAAAGTGATATGGCACTCTTTGATTAGTCGATTTGAAAGTTTACCTATTGAAAGTGTTTAACCACTCCTTATACTCTTACCACTCCCCATTTGGGGAGCACTCATTCCACCCTTAGAAAAGTAAAATGCTACAGCTACTGCGTTAAGAAGAAGGAATATTTTTGTTGATGACATCTCGTGTCCGTTATGTGGATGCGGGGAAGAAACGGTTATATGGAATCATGTTAGTCAATGGTGTAAGGTGTCGGATATCATAGCTTTTTCCTTTAGAGACTTTACATGGGATCTTGGTAATTGGATGTTGGGGAATCTAGAAAGCGAGAAACGAGTTGAGGTTTTCGCAAGTCAAGGTCGAGAAGATTAAGCAGAAGTTAAGTCGTTGGGGTTTTGTGGTTTAGTAAAAGATCTAAATATAATGTCTCATCGTGAGAGGAGTGGTGTAAATTTGTAATTATGTAAGTTTGTGTGTTGTTTAGCCTCCGGTTTTCGGGTGTGGCCGGTTTTTAATGAAGTTCACTGTTCAAAAAAAAGTAAAATGCTAAAATGTGATTTGGGGAAAGATTTGTTTGTTACATTTAAAATAATAATTTTTTGCATTTGGACAATTGATGTTTTGATTTTGTTGCGTTTTACGTCTAAATCAAAAACCCAGTTAAAAGCTATCGTTAAATCAAGGGCTTTTGGATGTAATGTCAAACTGTTTCTTTCTTTCGTAATATTGTGACTATTTTGTTAATTTGAATGTGTGATGTCAAGCTGTTATTGTAATTTGCTTTTGTGTGATTTAGTATGTAATCAGGTTTGACAATGATTGGCATGTTATGGTATGTTTTGGTTTGGTTTGGGTCATCATATGGTTTGTTATGCAGTTTCAATTGGTTTGTCATCATATGGATTGTTATGCTGCATGCTTGTTATGCAGTTTCAACTGTTTTTGTGTCATTATATGGATTGAAATGTACCATATGGTTTGAAATGGTTTGTGTCAATGTACTATGCTTGTTATTGTAGTTTGTGTACCATGGTATGAAATTGTATGCATGTTTTATGGTTTAAAATGGTACGCAGTTTGTGTCAAAGTGTATACAACAACCATCATAGTCCAAACAAAATACATTTCATCAACATACTTCTCAATCTTGGTTACATTAAAATACATTTCATTAACGTACTAACTTAAGTATCAACTAGTTTTAACATAACAACTAAAGTATCAAAATACATATCTTAATTGTTCTGTTTGGTCAATGAGAAAGATAGTACAACATGAACAACAACCAACTAAAGCACAAAACTAGTTTTAGCATCTTGTTCTTGATTACCAATTTTCTTGCAAGTTCTTCAACTGTCATGTTCCTGCTTGCCATTCGTCTTGCATTTTCTTCATGTCTGTTAGTTGTGTCTAATAGACCAGTATCATAATATCAATGCTTTAACACATTTGTGGCTTAGCCTAAGGAACCCGCATCTTTGTCCTTGTCATGAATTAGGTCAATTTAGCAGATAATTAGATGAACAAATCCCAACCGATACATTTAACAGAGAATTAGGCCAAAAAATCCCAATCAATTTCGATTCACATATTGGTTTAGGTTTATTACAACAATGAATCATTGACCTAGGTTTAATGATATCCATGATGTGCGAATTAGGATTAGGGACCATATAAGCAAATCACCAATGTCGATTTAGGGTTGAAGAAGATTGGAGGAACGTTGATGATGATGATGATGATGGTGCAATTTCAAGTTTAGTGTGTTTTAAACGGGATGTGTTATATTCTAGACTTTTTAATTAAAATGAAAAAAAGTATACAAAATGTCCAAATGCCCCTAACTTAAGTATGTAAAAAGTCCGAAAAGCCCTTGATTTAACCACAACTTTAACTAGGTTTGTAATTTGGGTGGAAATGACAACAAAAACAAGATGTCAGGTGTCCAGGTGCAAAATTAATTATTTTGGATGTAACAAACAAATCTACACAAACCTCAGCGACGATTTTGACATTTTACTCTTTTAGAAATTAATATCTATACTATAATATAATGCATTGGCAAGAACAATTTAAGATTAAAAAAATTAGTTTAATAAGCAATCGTAAAAAGATGATAAGTTAAACATTCAAACATTAATTATATTTTATTCTCCTCATCTTCGTTACACTTTAATCACTCACCATTCACCAAATTTTGGTTTATTAATTAGTAGTTACACCTTATCTTCTTATAAAAAATAAAAATAAAACTAACTACCACTATGATTTTTAAATGGCCTTATATCTTTTTTTGTATGTTAGTATATATACTTTTTAAATTACACCAAAAAAATGAGTATTTTATTCTTTTTAGTTTGAGTATAGTATTGCTACAGTTTTTATTAAAAAAATTGATATATTACGTGATTAACAATGTCTAGGGTTGAGCAATAACTGAATTGTAAACCGAAACCGAATCGAAAACAAATGAAAGCGAACCCAAATCAACCAAAAACTAAATTAACTGATAACAGCTTAATCGAAAACCAAATTAACCAAAACGGGTTATTAGTTTTTGTACTCTTGTTTAACCAAAATTAACTTAACTGAACCGAACTATGTGTATTTTGATATATTTCTGGCTTTTATACCTACAATTCACGTATTTCATATTTTACACCTCCATTTCATGTATTTATACATCCATTTCATGTGTTTATGCCTCAATTTCATGTATTTCTAAGTACAAGTTTTAGCCTGATTTTGATTTTGGTTATTAACTAAAATTAAACGAATTGAACCGAAAATTATCAATCTAACCACATAAATTGTACCAATAAATAAAAAACCTACTGGTTAATAAAATAGTCTATCGATGACTTCAATTTCGAAGTCGAATGACGATAATAGCCGAAATGACCGAACCACGCACACCTTGGCAGTGTATGTGTTTCCCGTTGTATCGCGCGGGCACACTTCTAGTATTTTTATGAGTGAGGTTATATTTTATCTTTTGGGAAATTGGATTTTAATTATATAAACTATGAGTTATTAGGCTGTAATAATTTATACTGTAATTTGATTAATAACACTCATAACTTTCACTTTAGTTGTTAAAGATAATCAAATCTAACAAAAGAGTAACTTTGAAGTTTACTTTAAAAAAAAAAGTAACTTTATATACCCTGATGAACATGTGACTATTTTTTATCCTGGTCATGATGTTGAGTAGTCATGATGTTGAATTGTTTGTGAAAGGAGATATATGAAAGTTAAGGATGCTGGATTTGCTTTTAGCAATGAAAGTGGAAATTACGAGTGATATTGGTAATTTGTAGTATATTAATACATTATCATGTATTTGGGAATGACATTTTAAAATATTCATGATTTAAACTTTTTTAGTTTAATGCAGAAGGTATATTTTATCCTTGATCTATAACTATATTCTAGTTAATTAATTAATAGTTACATTTTATCCTCACATAAGTTTAAAAGTTTTTAGTTTAATGTATAATGTGCACTTTATCCCTCATCTTTAACCATATCCTAGTTAATTAATTAGTAATTACACTTTACCCCCTATAAAAACTAACTACCCTCATGAGTTTTAAACGATGATATTTTTTTCGTACGTTAATAATTTTTTTTTAAATTGCAAAACAAAAACAAGCATTTTATTCTCTTTAATTTGAGTATAGTTTTGCTATAGTTTTTTTAATTAAGAATATTGATATGTTACGTGATTAACAATGTTTAAGGGTGAACAATAACTAAATCGTTAACCGAAACCAAAACGAGAACAAACGAAACATAACTGAGAACAAACAAAACAGATCAAAATCAACCAAAAACTAAATTAACTGAAACCTATTAACCGAATACCTAATTAACCAAAAACCATGTTTCAATTTTTTTATTGTACTCTTGTTTAACCAGAATCAACCAAATCGAACCATTCATAATTTTATATATATATATATATATATAGTTTTTATGTCTTCCATTCATGTATTTCATATTTTATATCTACATTTCATGTATGTATACTTTCATTTCATGTATGTATACCTCAATTTCATTATTTCTAAGCAAAAGTTTAGCTCAAATTTGGTTTTGGCTATTAACCGAAATTAAATGAACCAACCAATAACCGTCAATTTAACCAAATAAACCATGAACTGATTAACCAAAAAGTGATTGGTTAATAAAATAGACTAACCAATGAATTCGGTTTTGGCTTCGGTCAAGGATAATAAACCGAAGCGACTGAACCATCTACACACTTGCATTGTCTGTGTTTCTAGTCGCATCACGTGGGCACTCTTCTAGTATTATTAATACAGGTTATTATTAGCACACGTTATTTATATATTTCTAATTTGTATATTTCTAATTTGCAACATCTTTATGCAATATATTGTGTTAGTTTGATGTTTTGTTCATGTAGTTGGTTTACTTTAGAAGTATAATTTTAGTGATGTAATTTTGCATTTAATTTGAGTTATATACGTGTACACATTAGATGGTTGTAACACCACAATTTCTCCACGTTACCCTATACATGGGTGTACATCCAATCTATAAATCGTGTTTTTTTATAGGAAATGGTCCGGAAATTTGTTTCTCTTGCCCTTTAATCAAAACAAAAGAGTAACAATTATTATTAAATTTAATAATTAATAATAAACCGAACACGTGTTTATATACAAATGTTAGTGAAATTAGATTATTTAATTGTTGAAAAGACAAAAGCCTCCCCGTTGGGCTTCTGGTTATGTGGATTGTGGAAAGAAGCAAGTAATAAACCATACTATATCTAGAATACCTTTGAATACTATAGCAGTCAAGTTATATATATATAATATAATATAATATAATATAATATAATAATATAAATAATAATATAATATAATATAATATAATATAATATAATATAATATAATATAATATAATATAATATAATATATATAAAATAAAATAAATAATAATTATAAATATAATAAAATATAAATAATATAATATAATATAATATATATAATATAATATAATATAATATTAATATATATAGTTTTATTTTTTATTATATATTTATGGCATTACTTATTTATGTTTGTATAAAATTATATAAGGGACAAAAATTATATAAGGGACAATTGTGTCACCACTGATGCACTGGTTACCGTGAGGGTTTTTGGAATTTGAGAGTGGAGACGAATTGATGAAATATGATTTATGATATTATCATACATCGTCAAATAATCGGTTTGGTAAAGAAAATGTTTGTTTAATGTTAAAGAAGGAGGTTGTCTCTCGGTACAAAAGGATTACATGTACGAAGTGCTGAGACAATCTTAGCAGTTTATTTCCAAGATCAATGACAATTTTGTAAATTACAGGGTTTTACAATTTAAAAAAAACAAATATAAAAGGGATATTATGGTCTTTTCTCTCTTGAACTACTTCTCATTTTATTTTCAGACGGCTATAACATTTTAATACAATAATATATATTTAGTATTTCATTCTCTTTAATTTGAGTATGTTATTGCTATAGTTTGCTTAATTTAAAAAAATATATTTTTAAGCAATAAAGTTACGTGATTTTGTAACCTTATGTGATTATGTTCCAATACGTAATTATGTACTGGATTGTAATCAAAGAATACCTAAATCACGTACCATATGTGCAAGCAATAACCAATTCTCAATGTAAACACTACCTTTATAATCACGTACTAAAATGATCACTGAATACCTAAGTCACGTACCATACATTCAAATGTGTACCTAAATCTAGAATCATGTACTATGTGTGCAAAAACTTTAACAAATACTTAATGTAAAATCACGTATCATGTGTGCAAAACAGTAACAAATGCTTAATGTAACACTACATCTATAAGTATGTAACGACTTACATTACATATCTAATCACATAATAGCATAAACAACTAAGTTCTAATTATACTGAATGTATAATCAGGTAATAAGAATAACTTTAGTAAAGAAACATTATACAATCAAAATAACTATAATAACGTAATTACGTATTGATACATAATCACGTGACATTACACTTGTTACATGTGGTACGTGATTATAGATGTATGGTGACATTTAGCATCTGTTACTCCTTGCACATATGATATGTAATTACCTACTAGAATATAGTCACATAATGTTACACAATCGAGTTACTTTCTTGCTTGTAAAATATTTCTTTGTTAAATTAAGCAAACTATAGCAATAGCCTACTCAAATTAAATAGAATGAAATGCTCGGTAATACAGTGTAATTTTAAAAAAAATATTATCATATGAAAAAAGTTATAGGGTTTGAAAATCAAAGGGTGAAATATTTTAAAGGAGAAAAGACCAGAATACATTGTCTTCTTAAATTGAAAAAGAAATTCGTCAGACCCACATTGTTGCTTACACTTCGTATAGAAATTTGGTCTTGTATATAATCCATTACCTAAAAATGTATTTAGCCTCAAACAACTGTTAGAGCGAATAAAGAGTTTGTTAAAGGAATAATTAACATCTATAATAATATGTTGGTTTTATCTTTTTGAGATATTATTGTGGGTAAAGTTATCCTATAAAGTCTTCTAAAATTAAGAAGTATATAAAGACAAAATTGATCGCAAAATATAACATAATGTCGTGTAATATATAACACAATAACGGAAAATATAACACAATGTCGAGGAAAAAAGACACAATGACGCTAATATAGCAAAAACATAATGATAGATAAAATGACACAATAATCTAAACAAAATATTTAAAATCTACAAGCTAAACATCCAAAATCAAAAACCTAGTATCTCATATCTTAGAGTTTGATGAGACGATTCCAATGCCGCTTGAATGTGGTCAATTTAAGTCTGTTTGATACTCTTCCTACGACTTCTTATTTCTATTAACTTTGTATTTGATCTAATCCATTATTATTTAAAATTAGTAAATTGTGGGATAGTTTATCTCAATTGCAACAACTACTTTATCTCAATTGCAAATACTACGACCGATAATAATATAAAGAAATGTGTCACAGCTAGAGAAATTACAAATGTAAGGCACCAAAAATGACTCTTGTCAAACGTATTTTAATGCCGCCTTTTTTGTTTTTACCTTTTCACATATGTCACCGTCATATTGTTTCTTAGTTTTTTAAGTGAGAGACACTAAGGATTCGGAGAACGGATATGTGCAAACATCTCGACATTAGTTTCTTTCATGGTTTTACGTCGCTACCGCAACTTGATGGTCTTAGTTAAAATCTAATTTGTCTTTTCTTCTTTTCTATTTAACACTTTAACCTTTTCTATTAACATTTTAACGTGACAACAAGATTACAAGATCAATAAAATGAAGAAATGATATAATTAAAAAAAAGGAAACGTGTTATGTTGTTTTTTAGAGGATGAATTGAAAGTATAAATATTATGTTATGTTGTTTCTTTTTAGAGGATGAGGATGAATTGGAAGTATAAAGATCGTGTTATGTTGTTTCTTTTTAGATGATGAATTAGAAGTAATTAATATTTTTATTTCAAAACTATGTGTACTCATTATATTATTGAAGAGTTTTCTTGTGATTAGTCATAAACATAATAAATAAAATGTGTTATGTTGTTCCTTTTTAAAGGATGAATTAGAAGTAATTAATATTTTTATTTCTAAATTGTGTGCGGTGATCATGAGATCACGGGGTGTGGGGTAGGGGTTGCCAAGCAATGTTGGCTAAATTACGTCGGGTCGGCGTTGGCCATGATATTGCCTCGCTGGCGCGAGGAGAGGGGGGAGGTGAGATGGTTGGCTTTCATTGGCTGATGCGATAGGACCGTTGGGCTAGCCGTTGGCCAACGACTATTTAAAAAAAATATTTTCTATATAAACCAAACAATTCTTACTCAGTTTTACTATCCAAAAATTCAAAAACCACTGCCAATCTCCAAAAAAATAATATATAAAATGGGTTCTTCAAGTTCAAGCGATTTGTATGATAAATTTGTTTGGCCATGGTAGTGAAAGCTACCGTTGAAGATTCAGATGAAGGGACTTCCCAACCCCAACCTAAACGGAGGAAGTATATTGTTCGTGAACGTGAAACCGCAAATGGTTTGCTGGTAAGTGATTCTTTCTCACCCGAACAAACGTATGATGAAAGAATGTTTAGGCATTGTTTTCGTATGAGTAAAGTTTATTTTTAAGAACATCAAAGGATTTAGATATTATGTTTTTTCGACAAATACCCGATGTGCATGGTAATTTAGGATTTACCACGTGACAAAAGGTTACGGTGTAACGCCTCGCTTTTCTTTCCGTTTTTAGAAAGTTCATCTTGTAATTCTATTTTCGGAAACTCGTTTCCTTTGTAATTGTACTTCGTCAAGCCATTGTAAATCCGAGACTTCGATCGTAATGAAATTAATCTTTCGTGTGAATTATTCATTGTTTATACATGTTTATACATTAATACGTGCATTCGGTTGATACATGATTCATAATTCTCTTAAACCTAAGTTAACTCGTAAACATTGATCGTTATTCGTAATTCTCAAATCTCCATACATTCAAATACTTGGTTATTCGATTGTAAGATTAAGTTATATGTTTTCACTTGATTATACCTAATTGTAAATCAAGCATACATGTTACTTTTGATATGTCACCTACATGTATTCTTATCACACATTTTGGCACTTTAAAACATGTTTAATACGCACTTTAGACCTTGATAACATGTGAGTTATACACCAAACATCATGTAACATCTTATTTATATAAAGTGCATCTTACACCTTTTATTACATTTAAACAACAACAAAAAAAGAATATAAAGGCTGAAAACAGCCTTGCAATCAGCCCCTTTTTGGGTGTGTTATTGGGCTTGTTTCAAGTCTAATGACCCCCTAACCCTATTCAAAACCCAGCCCACTTAACCCTAATCCCCCCTATAAATACACCTTATAATTCAGCCTCCTTCCCACTTTTACAACCTTCAAACCTCACCAAAACACACCTAAACTCAGCTGAGTTTTTCAGCTTTACTCAGAAAGTTCCAGCCACAAAAGTGAGTTTTAACTCACTTCCACTTCGATTTTCTTCTTGTTTCTTCTTCTAAGACACTTTGATAACCTTTAGGAAGGTTTTCACAAGTTTGCTTGGGCAAAGTAAGGTGAATCCTCATCCAAAACAAGGTCCAAAGTGTACCTCAAATTCTGCTCATTTTCATCATTTTGATTCTTCATGTTTGGAAGAAAACTCATGTTTTCTTCATACTTTCTTATGTCCTTATGCCACTAAACTTTCGATTTTAAAAACAAGGGTGTAACATACAAATTCAGAGGTTTTAATGTTCTAAACTTTCGGTTTTTAAAAGGGTTTTAACCCACAAGTGTTGAACAAGGCTTGAACTTGTGTATGTGAGATTACTTGGAAAGCTTGGGCTAACCTACTTACAATCCACTCCGATGTTTCCGCCATCGGTTAGCGTGTGACAGATTGGTATCAGACCCATAACTATAGAGAATTAGGTAGAATTGCCATGTTCGACCTAGTCTATAGTAGGTACCATACTTGAGCAATCTTACTTCATGTTTAAAATGTTATTGTTCCTATTTTGTTTCTTTCTATTCTTTGTCTTAATTATACATTACGTCTTTCCTAAGACTTTTACACAATATACACTTGAAGAACGTGAAGACACTCATACTTTACCAACGAGACGATTTGCACCAAGATAGGCTCAATGGCCCACAATTTTTGGTGAAATCCCTCATTCCGCGTATTCGATTTTGCACGAAATTACACCATCAAGTTAGGAGTGAAATCCACATCTTGATGGTAAATTTCCAATTCAAATTCTAGTGGACCCTCGTCAAAGTGTCAAAATTAATTTTGACCCGACGAGTGCCAACCACACTTAGGGTCCGAAATCTTCAAGTTAGGGGTGAAACCCGCACCTTGTCGATTAAGTCCATTCCTCGATTTTCAATCTCGCCAAAGTTTCGATTTTCCAATCGATTAAGGACATGTAGTAACTGGAAGGGTAAAATACCGTTAATCGTTTCTCGACGAGAGTATTTTTCCTATTAGGCTAAAGCATGCCTCCCTAATTCGAAAGGATCTTCGATTCACTTTGGAATGGTGACATTTCTCTACCCAAAACATTCCAATGTTTTATGAAGCCTCTCTTTTATGTTATCTCAATTTTTATGTGTTTTAATACTTGCTACCTCGTTCATTTCAAAATCGATACACAAATCACACATCCTTCGCAATCAAAAAACAATAATAATCCTCATGAACAAATTAAATTTATACTCTTTTTACGCATTCATATGTGATTATACTTGTTGAATACTTGTCGAATACGTGCAATTTATGTGAATCATATCTACTACATGATATTTACGCGCTTATACATGCAAAAACTTTATTTCGAATTATGATCAAGTCTCATCCTTTCCTTCTCTTTCGATTCTCTAGATATCTTCCCTAAGCTCGTCCAAGGAATCCAAGAAGTCGCGATCTGGTTCAAAAAGGGGTTCCAACAACAACGAGGACACAATATAAAGAAGGATCTTGTATGTCTAATTGCTGAACAAATGGCGAGCAAATGGCCAAGGTTATACCTGATATCATGAGCCGAATTCAAACCGTTAATGAAACCCCCAACACCTCCGTCGATTCCAAGGTGGAAACACCTAAGAGACGTATCTCTTCAAGCAGTTCATTGCCTGCAAGCCGCTTGAATTCACTGGCATGGATGGTCCCACCGCCATGATGAATTGGTTCAATACTATCGAACTCACCTTCTCCAAAGCCCCTGTTCTGACAACCTGCGAACCCTGAACGCTACAAGGGTTTTCCGTTCGAGGGCACTCAAATGGGGACCTCCGAGCGTAGATGTCGCAGCCCACGCCTTACCCTGGGCAGAATTGAAACAACTGATGAAGGACGAGTTATGTCCTCCCCACGAACTTCAAAAACTCAAGAACGAGTTCTGGGATTTGAAGCAAGTTGGGAGCGACACCGCTGGTCTGATAGCATGCTTCAAACAACTCAGTCATCCTCTGCCCTGGTCAGGTTGACACCGTCCCTAAATCCATTGCCAAATTTATCCGTTGCCTCCCATCCGTTTTAATGAACCATGTAGTGTCTGCCTGCCCTAAAACCCTCGATGATGCGTCCATATATCCGTCGAACTTAACCACAACTGTATTCTCATGGAACCTACGACAAGGTTTCAACGAAGAATGCCACCAAGCCACCACAGACACCACCATTGTTCAACTTTCACTTTCCCAACCTCCCAAGAAAAACAAGAACAAGAAGCGGAAGGCTTCTGGTCAAAAATGTGCGATTGTTACTCCGCAAAACCCTATACCCTTAGAGTCAGTATCGCTACCCCGAACCTGGAACCACCAAGAGGAATTACACTAGGACAATGGCCCAAGTGTAACCAATGCACTTACCACCATCTCGCCAACACCCCGTGTCGCAAATGCGCCAACTGTAACAGGTTGGGGCATTTCGCCGATCGTTGTCGCTCAAACCAAGGCCTACCCAAGACTAAGCTATGGTTGCAAACCCTACCCCTAACCAAACTCAACCCCAAGCGCCACTATTCGAGCATGCTTCAAGTGTGGCGATCTTAATCACCTCGCCAATGTCTGCCCTCAACGCAACAATAACAACAACCAGCAGCAACAACAATAACATCAGCCTCAAAAAGCTCGAGGCAGAGCCTTCGTCATCACCGCCGCTCAGGGCAAAATGCTAACGACGTCATAACGGGTACGTTTCTTGTCAACCATGTCTATGCTTCTTGTCTTTTTGATACTGGTGCAGATAAAAGTTTTGTATCTATTGAATTCGAACCTTTGCTTAAGTGCGTACGTTCTAAGTTGCCCAAGCCATTCGCAGTCGAAGTCGCTAACGGAAAGTCCGTCGCTGTTGATTCCGTCCTTTCTAAGTGTTCTGTGAATCTTAACGATCATACGTTTTCCATTGACCTCATACCCAGGCGAATGGGTAGCTTCGATATAATAGTAGGCATGGATTGGCTTAGGCGAGTTCGTGCTGAAGTCGTTTGTTCTGAAAAGTTCATCCGCCTTCCCCTTCCTAATGGTGATTCCTTACACGTATATGGCGAGAAACCTTCTAAAGGTCTTAAGATTATGTCGTGTATCCGAGCGAACAAGTACTTACGTAAGGAATACTTCGCCTTTCTCACCCATATTGTGGAAAAGAAAGACAAGGGCCCAAGCGTAAGTGATGTTCTTGTCGTTTGTGAATTTCCCGATGTCTTCCCAGAGGATCTTCCTGGTCCTCCTCCTTCTCGTTCTGTTGATTCTTGTACTCGATCTCATTTCTGGCGCAACTCCTGTTGCGAAAGCTCCATATCGTCTAGCACCCACGGAAATGCAAGAGCTATCTAGCCAACTTCAAGAATTACTTGTAAAGGCTTCATATGCCTTAGTACTTCTCCATGGAGTGCTCCCGTTTTATTCGTCAAAAAGAAAGATGGCTCTATTCGGATGTCCATCGACTATCGTGAGCTCAATAAGCTTACAGTAAAAAACCGATATCCACTTCCACGTATTGACGATCTCTTCGATCAACTTCAAGGTGCGACCTTTTCTCAAAAATCGATCTTCGTTCTGGTTATCATCAACTTCGAGTTCTCGAAAAAGATATACCCAAAACCGCGTTTCGTACACGTTATGGCACTACGAGTTCGTGGTCATGCCTTTTGGTTTAGCCAACGCACCTGCGGTGTTCATGGATTTGATGAATCGTGTATGCAAACCTTATCTCGACCGCTTCGTCATCATCTTCATCGACGATATCCTTATCTACTCCAAGACAAAAGAAGAGCACGAGCGACACTTGCGTCTTATCCTCCAACTTTTGCATACTGAACATCTTTACGCCAAATTCTCCAAGTGTGAATTTTGGCTAAAAGAGGTTCAATTCCTTGGTCATGTTGTCAACGAGCTCGGTATTCACGTTGATCCTGTGAAAATCGAAGCTATAAAGAACTGGATTGCTCCTAAATCTCCGTCTGAAATTCGTTCATTCCTTGGTTTAGCTGGTTACTATCGTCACTTCATCTCGAACTTTTCCAAAATTTGCCATTCCTCTCACTTCCTTGAATAAAAAAGATAAACCTTTTGTTTGGGGTCCTGAACAAGAGGAATTTTTCCAAACCCTCAAGGACATGCTTTGTAATGCTCTTATCCTCACACTTCCCGATGGAAACGACGATTTCGTCATGTATTGCGATGCTTCAAACCAAGGTCTTGGTTGCATTCTTATGCAACGGGACAAGGTTATCGCTTACGCATCGAGGCAACTCAAAATCCATGAGAAGAACTATACTACGCTGACCTTGAACTTGGTGCAGTTGTTTTTGCATTGAAGAATTGGCGACACTACCTTTATGGTACTAAGTATACGGTCTTCACCAACCATAAGAGCCTTCAATACATCTTCGATCAAAAGGAACTCAACATGCGTCAACGTCTTTGGGTAAAATTGTTAAACAACTACGACTGTGATATTCGCTACCACCCTGGCAAAGCGAATGTTGTAGCCGATGCACTTAGTCGTAAAACTCACGTAAAGAGTATTCATTGCTACTAAGACTTGGGAAAACTTCATGAACTGATTCGCGATGCGCAATTCTCAACCATTAATGAGGAAATCTCGATAATGAGTTAAAGTGTGGAATCGAAAACCCACTCGAGTCTAAGTCTGATGGCATTCTTTACTACCTTCATCGTATCTGGATTCCTGATCGTAGCGACCTTCAAAACACTTTGATGAATGAAGCCCACAAGTCTCGATATTCTGTTCATCCTGGCGCTGATAAGATGTACCACGACCTCCGTACATCATATTGGTGGCCTGGGATGAAGAGAGATATCGCTCTTTACATTGCAAAGTGTCTTACATGTTCTAAAGTCACATCGAACACCAACGTCCCTTGGCCTACTCGAAAAACCATAGATTCCTGTTTGGAAATGGGAGAGCATTGCCATGGACTTTATTACTAAACTTCCTCGCACTCCTTGGGTCATGACAGTATCTGGATTATCATTGACCGTTTGACCAAATCCGCTCACTTCCTTCCTATTCGTGAAGATTACAAAGTCGAGAAATTGGCTCGTGTCTACATGAAGGAAATCATTAGTCGTCTTTGGGTACCCCCATTGACATCACCTCTGACCGTGATGCTCTTTTACCTCCCGCCTTTTGGCAAACATTTCAAACCGCTCTTGGTACTCGTCTCAATCTTAGTACCGCCTTCCACCTTCATTTCGGACGGACAAACCGAGCGTACTATCCAAACTGTAGAGGATAATGCTTCGTTCATGCGTAATCAATTTTGGTGGCAACTGAGATTCACACTTACCCTTGATAAAATTCTCATACAACAACAGTTATCACGTGTCACACCCCAACCGATGGCGGAATCACCGGGCGCAGCACTAGGCGAATCAGATTGCTCGAGAGAATCCATAACAATTATTTACACGACAATATTTGAACATTCGTTATCCCATACTAACAAACATATAATCCATAAACAATTATTACAAATATCCAAACATCTCTCAAACAAACATAATTCGTCTTCCCTGGATTCTATTACATGCGTTTCTAAAGATAAATCCTACGTCCAGTTTGCAGCAAGTAGAACTCAATAACCTGCAACATACGTTAAAATAATTGTCAATACGAAAATGTATTGGCGAGCATACAGGTTTTGATATAATAGCATAATAGATAAAACGTGTCGCGAATTTCCACATACATAAACATGATACACATAACATATAAACTCACAAGACAAATTTCACATGTTAAGCTCTCGACAAGGCTGCGATGCGCGATGTGGACTTCTAACTAGACCCCGTCGGGTGTTAGCCAAACTATAGTACCATACTAGCTAGGGTGGAGTCAACGAAAATGTGTCCTAGTTTACATGTTCCTAATATCACGTATAAATATGTAAAACAGATATTCACGTGTGATAAATCAGTTTAGCATGTTTCGTGTGTTTTGATATAAACGTATGTTATACCCAAAAAGTGCATAAAGCGAAAAGGGGTCAAGTATACTCACATTTGGTGGACTAAATGGGGAGATGAGATCTGAGGTGAGTTGAGGAGAGCGCCGGATCAGCCTGTAAGCGAACAGAAGTGCATCAGTCTTCCGAATTGCTGAAATGGTTAACGGTTGATGGAACAGCAGACAAGTTCGCCCGAACTTGTACACAAGTTCGGGCGAACTTGTACCTTAGGGTACAAGTTCGGGCGAACTTAGCTGTCTAGGTGTATTGGAGGCACAAGTTCGGGCGAACTTGCCCTTTTGGCTGAGGTAAGATACAAGTTCGGGCGAACTTGTCTAATTCCTTTGAGAATTGGACAAGTTCGGGCGAACTTGCCTGAAATGCTAGGGTTTTTAGACAAGTTCGGGCGAACTTGGTCACCATGCTGGTGACAAGTTCGAGCGAACTGTGGTTTGCCGAGCGAACTTGACTGTTTTGGTATCCAAATCGTGCGTTTTTGCGTCGTTTGCTGAGGAAATCGATTGTCCATCCCTCCAACCTTAGGCTACTGAGCAAAACCAAGGCTGAAGAGGTCTTTTGGAGCGAGTTTAGCCATTTTACAGAAACTCGGACTAATCCGGGCGAACTTTAAGGTTCGAACGGGTTAGTCCAGTTTGTGCAAAGTGACGATGTCGTCCTTGTGCTTCCGGGTCTGAGATTTTGCTTGACAACGCCTCGTTCCACTTCAAAGTGAACGAAACATACGTCATTTAGTCCGAATCTGTGTGAAAATCGATGTTTAAAAGGTTTTACTTAGATCTAAGCATAGATCTAAGTGAAAAATAGAAGTTTTGCATAAAAGATGAAGATTTTCGTAAACAAAAGAGTTTTGATGAAATCGAAGGTAGAAAACTTGTGCAAAATCGTTTGTAAACGTTGTTGTAGCTTGAAACGGGTTGAATCTTACTTAGAAAACAAAGGGTTTCGGTTTTGGGGAGCTCAGGCGAACTTGCAGCAAGTGCAAATGAAGAATGCAGCTGAGTATTTATAGATGAGAGAAAAGATGGGCTGGACACATCAAGTTCGGGCGAACTTATTTGTTTCTTGAGTTTTGAAGACAACTCGGGCGGACTTGATGCTTTGGGGAGTTCTGGAGGCTTAGACAAGTTCGGGCGAACTTGTGAGGCACAAGTTCGGCCGAACTTGACCTATTGGCCAAGTTTTGTTTGTTATTTTCCGCGTTAAGCGTTCGTTTGGCGATTCGGTTCATAATTATATATAATATATATTAAGCGTTTTAGCAAGCATTAAGCGTATTAATCGATTAAATTAAGTTAAGATTCGATAAGATAAGCGAGGTAGCATGCGGCTTTGTTCCCAAGTCTTGCGAGAGTCGCGTTGCATTTTAAGCGAGCAGATAGCCTTGGAACTTCACGCAATGTTCGTAGTGTTTAGTCGAGTGCGATATGAGTGTAAGCGTTGTGATGTGTGATGTGATGCGAAAATATGCGATATAGCGTAGTAAGCGATGGAGGTTACATTATGATCCGAACAGCTGGTGCTAGGCGTAACGAGAGTGACGAGCTTGCGAGGAAGCGGGTTGTTACATCACCTAGTATTCAAATGGCACCATTTGAGGCATTGTATGATCGTAAGTGCGTTCGCCTATTTGTTGGCATTCGATCGGAGAAGCTCAAATCACCGGTCCTGAACTAGTACAAGAGACAATGGACAAGATCTTGCAAATTCGTGATAATCTCCTCAAAGCCAGAAGCCGAAAAACGGTTATGCTGACAAAAGACGCAAGCCTCTGGAATTCAACGTAGGTGATTGTGTACTTCTCAAGGTACCCCTTGGAAAGGTGTGGTTCGATTTGGTAAGAAAGGCAAACTCGCTCCACGCTTTGTAGGTCCTTTCAAGATTCTCGAAAGGATTGGCAAGGTAGCATACCGACTGGATCTACCTCAACGAACTCAACAACGTTCACCTAACATTTCATGTTTCGAATCTCAAGAAATGCCTAGCTGAAGAAGAACTCCAAGTCCCAATTGAAGATCTTCAAATCAACGAAACTTTGCACTTCGTGGAGAAACCTGTAAAATCATGGACCGAGTAGTCAAGAAATTAAGGTGCAGTCGAATCCCTATCGTTAAGGTTCGATGGGAAGGAAAATGTGGCGCTGAGTTTACTTGGGAACTCGAAAATGATATGAAGGCTAAGTATCTGCATCTGTTCGTTGCATCTTCCTAAATTCCGGGTTGAAATTTCCTAAAGGAGGGGAGACTGTGATGCCTCGCTTTTCACAACTTTACCGATTTTTAGAAAGTTCATCTTGTAATTCTATTTTTGGAAATTCGTTTCCTTTGTAATCGTACTTCATTTCAAGCCATTGTAAATGCGAGACTTCGATCGTATAGAAATTAGTCTTTCATGTGAATTATTCATTGTTTATACATGTTTATACATTAATACGTGCATTCGGTTGATACATGATTCATAATTCGCTTAAACGTAAGTTAACTCGTAAACATTTATCGTGTATTCGTAATTCTCAAATCTCCATACATTCAAATACTTGGTTATTCGATTGTAAGATTAACTTATATGTTTTCACTTAATTATACCTAATCTTAAATCAAACATACTGGTTACTTTTGATATGTCACCTACATGTATTCTTATCACACATTTTGGCACTTTAAAACATGTTTAATACGCACTTTAGACCTTGATAACATGTGAGTTATACACCAAACATCATGTAACATCTTATTTATATAAAGTGCATCTTACACCTTTTATTACATTTAAACAACAACAAAAAATGAATATAAAGGCTGAAAATAGCCTTGCAATCAGCCCTTTTTGGGTGTGTTATTGGGCTTGTTTCAAGTCTAATGACCCCCTAACCCTATTCAAAACCCACCCACTTAACCTGATCCTCCCCTATAAATACACCTTATAATTCAGCCTCCTTCCCACTTTTACAACCTTCAAACCTCACCAAAACACACCTAAACTCAGCTGAGTTTTTCAGCTTTACATCAGAAAGTTCCAGCCACAAAAGTGAGTTTTAACTCACTTCCACTTCGATTTTCTTCTTGTTTCTTCTTCTAAGACACTTGGATAACCTTTAGGAAGGTTTTCACAAGTTTGCTTGGGCAAAATAAGGTGAATCCTCATCCAAAACAAGGTCCAAAGTGTACCTCAAAATCTGCTCATTTTCATCATTTTGATTCTTCATGTTTTGGAAGAAAACTCATGTTTTATTCATACATTCTTATGTCCTTATGCCACTAAACTTTCGGTTTTAAAAACAAGGGTGTAACATACAAATTCAGAGGTTTTAATCCTCTAAACTTTCGGTTTTTAAAAAGGGTTTTAACCCACAAGTGTTGAACAAGGCTTGAACTTGTGTATGTGAGATTACTTGGAAAGCTTGGGCTAACCTACTTACAATCCACACTTCACTTGATGATTCCTCTTAGTTAATATGTATATTTCATTTCCTTATTATTCATTCATGACCATCCTTGTTGTCTTGACAACTTGTGCATTGGTGAAAATACAAAAGAGGTCTTAAATGGAAGGTTGATCCTCCTACCTCATGTATGACTTCTATGATAATCTTGCTATACTTGATAGACTAAACTTATAATATACATATAATACATGTATGAAACCGAACCCTTGATGATAACCAAATGGTTATTTGTCAAGTTACTAAGTTACATCACCTAAGTGCTTAGTTCCCCGTTACGATTCTAATAGGTATTAAACCTATGAAATCATACTAACCCCTATGGGTTTTCATAGTGTCAAAAATGAGTGCTAAGTCTAAGTGATTATTTTCTTGTATATTTACTTTGTTATACCTTTCATTCCAAATTCCTAAATCCTCCGTTATCGTCCAAATACTCATATGCCTATGTTTCCTTGTGTAGGATAACTCGGCGATCCTATCACTAATCAACCAAACTCTTCACGAGATTAATAAAGGAAGCTATGCAAAACCGTGAGTACACTTGACCCATTTTCATTTTTACACAATTTGGGTTGTAACATGTTAACTTACAAAATACACAAATACACAAACATACATTATTCACTCAATCCGTTATACATGCTTATTGTTATGCTTAGGTTCATGCTAGATACATACATGCTTCTTGTCATTAACTTAGCTAGCCCAACTTAACATATATAGCGCTATAGGAGTAGCACTGCCGCCCGTTTGGGTTATGTTAAGCTTATTCTCATTCTTATTTAGTCTTGTTACTTTTGTGATGAGGGACAATATTATTCTTGTGGACACTCGGGTTTAACATTAGTATTGCATGCTAGTTTACCTTATATACAATTGCCAGGTGGATTCGAGTAAATACTTTTTATACTTATGCTATGTAATCCAAAACTTGTGTACTCGCCTTTGCTTTTGCATTGAACTTTATTTTAAACATGTTACAGGTTGAGAATTGATGCCATGATGAATCTAGCAGGGATGACTAGGAACCCGCTCAAGATACTAGATTTAAATTTTGATTTGTTATGTTATAGTTGTTATGTTTAGTTATTTCCGTGTTGTACTTGGACCTTCTTTGTTGTATTGACAATCTATGTTTATTAATGAAATTCGGTTTTGAATTAATTATTTCATAAATAGTGTTATGATGTCTCGAGCAATCAATTTTTGTCTCACTCTAATGTTTTCGCCATCGGTTGGGGTGTGACATACAGCCCCCCTAAGACAATTGGCTTACGATAATAGTTCCTACATAATGGACGACTATTTAAAAATGTCGGCACGAGTGACTAGGAAAAGTCTTCACAACTTTTGTGCATATATCATGAACTATATATAAAATGATACTTGGGAAAACCGATGTTTGGTGATATGCAACAAATTTTGGAACATCACACTGATTATCATGGTCTCCCGGGGATGATCAGTAGTTTAGATTGTATGAAATGGGAGTGAAAATATGTCCAACTGCATGGCAAGGCTCTCACACAAGCGGATATCATGGAATGCCGGACTATGATGCTTGAAGCGGTCGAATCAACAAGATCTTTGGATATGGAATGTATTCTTTGGTATGTCTGGTTCACATAACGATATAAACTTATACACCACTCGCCCCTTTCAGTGATCTAATAAATGGTATTGGACCGAAAGGAACATTTTATTGTAAATGAGGTTGAATACAAGTATGGGTACTATCTTGTTGATGGAATTTACCCTGGGTGGGTTGTTTTTCTGAAATCATTTTCAAGAGATGGAAACTCTAGATCCTAAAAGAATAAAGTTTAACAAAGTTCAGATGGCGGCACGCAAAGACATCAAGCGAGCATTTGGTGTTTTGCAGAAAATGTGGCGCATTGGCATGCCTTGTCGATTGTATGAAAAAGATCAGATAAGAAACGTGATGTATGTGTGCATCATTTTACAAACATGATTTTAGAGGATGAAGGACGTGCAATTGTTGAATAGTATGGCGAGGAGCCCGAATCAAATAACGAAGACATTAGTGACGAAGAGAGAACGCAAAGCCAAAATCTAATCGAGTCAAGACAAATAAATTCAAACCTTCGAGCTGATTTGGTAGAACATGTTTCGACACTTCATAGATTCGACTCCAATGAAGATGAAGATGGTTGTTTCTTTTATTTATTTTTTTGTGATGTAATGTATTTTTTATATAGTTATTTAATATAATAAAATTTGTTTCTAAATTAGTTTCCTAAATTCTATGATTAATATAAAATAAAATTAGGTGCCACATGGCGCCCCAACACCGCCTAGCCAATCCCCTTCCAAACCCCATTTTTTGGGTGTAAACCGGTAAAACCCATAACTGCCACGTGTCGAGTAATACCCTAAACTCAAACTTCTCAACATTCCATATTCTTATATTGAGGAGTTTTCTTGTGATTAGCCATTCGTCTCCCACCTATAAGAATTGTAATATAGTTATATTAGTGATTTCTTTTGTTTTTTATTTACGACAATTTGATGTGTAACCTTTTCCTTAGGTTTACTTTTTTTTTTTAATTTCCTTATGCTTGTAACGTTTTTTTTTTTAATATAATGGCCAATATAGCTAATTAACTAAAGGATTTATCTAAAGAAGAGGTTAGACTACCTCGAATTTGGTTGATTTTTGTTTAACTGATGTTTAAACTCACTCAAGCCAGTGATAAATATGACAATATAGATGAGATATAACAAATTATTGGTTTATAGTGATGAATTAGTCATGTTAGATGCGATTTGGTCACAAGACCTCACATTGGTTAATTAAGTTGCAATTTAGAACATCAATATCCAGCTCTATTTACTGGACCATAAGGATGAAATCGAACGCATTATACTGGGTTTTGGGTTCTCATAGTAAAGCATAAGCTTCTTCGGCTTAAAGAGGTATGTAGAAGTGTATGTTGATCGACCAACATCCGCTAAGAGACGATATTGCAGCCAAGTAAATAGGAAGATCGGCATCACGGCAAACATGCTGATCATGATCGGCATCCATATCAAACCGTTCTTGTAAAGCAAGTAAAAGCTGACACTAAACGCAATTGTCATGGTTGTCATAGAAAGAAAAAGCGTTGCCAGGCCCAACATTAACTTTTTGGGTAACGATTGCAGGAAATCACGTTCAGCGTAACGAGACGTGAGGATAGATAAAAACAAAAGAATTGAGGTTGTAGATGCGAACAAAGAAATGGCATCTGCCACCAAAAATACCATGAAAGTTGCTTGGGAATGGAAGATAGGGATACCATCCGATTGATTCTGACGGCCTTGACGGTATCCGCCTGGTACCATAAAAGCAACTGCAAATACTATGGTGGCGATAAGGGCGGCAACCACCATACAGTGGCTAGCCGTTCCTTTCATCCCCTTTTCACCTTGAACAACTAGATCTTTGTGTTCTCTAGTGAATAACTCGTGCGGTGTCAGACCGTCTTTGTTCTTTCGTTCTCTATAAGAAGGCGGGATCATAGCCTCCACCTCCTACAAAAACAATATATAATACAAGCTAAAAGAAAATATAAAACGAGAAAAAAACAATATATAAAAGAAAAAAAGAAAGATCACTTGAAGTGTCTCGTGCTTTTTTAAACCAAAACTTGAACATGTACCTTGAACCATAATAGTTCTCGTTGCATCTGAAAAGTAACTCCAGATACATCTTCAAGCCGGTTTCTATTGGCCCTGGTCCCGACTAAATGCAGCATATTGTTGTCATTTTCATCTCTCAAAGGCGTAATCAAATCCTTCATTGAGCCTATCTCGTACATTAAGTTGTAAATCCCCTCATGGCGATGTTTAACAGCAATGTGAAATATGCTTTGGTTATTATCATTGACCTTCCATATTAGATCAGGATATAGTCGGATAAGCTCAACTATAAATACTGTATTGCCCATTTCTGCAGCAACAAATAGTATACGCGAAGAGTATGTTTTTCGCGCATTTCCCATCGTTGGTGCTCTTGTCATTTTCGCAGAAGTTCCGGCAGTTAACTTCTGGATTTCAACCGGCATTTTGGCAATGTTTTCAGAAATGAGTTTTAGTAGGTGCAGCGTTTGATCTTCCTTGTCATACGGCAGCCTATCATCTTTCTTAACTGCATCAGGCGGCCCTCGGATTATGTCATCAATTTCTTTCTTAGGCTTGCTTGCAATATTTTTCCAAATTATTCTTAGTAATTGCACTGCTTCATTAGCCTTTTTCGACGGTCCCGAGTTTGAACCCCGTGCAAAATCTGCAAAAGCAAAAGATAATAGAAAAAAAAAACGAAACTAGTGAAAAAGATATACTTTATACGCTTATATATAAAGGAATACTATTATGACTAGTAAAGTTCTGGTATATAACATAGATATAACATATGGATAAGACTCTACATGATGAATTTATTTTGAATATATTTGATGCTTACCCCAACTGATAAATTTTTTGAATATATTTGATGTTGTTCCGTAAAACACATCCGGTTTTTTAGCCAAAACGCCAAGGAGACTGCCATTACTAGCAAGTTCAGGGCGGTCTTCCACTATTTTTAGAGCAATATCTGAAAATATATATATATATTATATATATATATATATATATATAAAATTACATTTTTGGGGACAAATGCTTTTGCAAAATAATAAAGGAAAGATAAAATACAAGAATAATTTTTAGGAAATTGAATTTTAATAATCACAACTTTGACATAATGGCTAGCAACAGTCCCAACTAAGGAAATGTTTTGTTTATTTTCCCTTAGCGATATCATACCAACTAAAAGTTAATCCAGTTAGTTTTTGCTGACGTCGACGACGCGTATGTGACAAAAAGTCAAGGTTTACTGATATGGACTGCTTATGTGGCAAATAAGTCAAGTTTTGATGACGTGGACTGCTTATGTGGCAAAGTTTTGATGACATAGACTGCCACAGCAAAAACTAAATGGGTTAACTTTTAGTTAAGATGGGATCGCTGAGGGAAAATAGGTTAAGAGTTGGGACTGTCACAAGACATTCCCTTAGTTGGGACCGTTGCTGGCCAATATGTCAAAGTTGCGACTAATAATATCCACTTTTCCTACATGATAGAATGCTTACCGAACAGTTCGGCTTCAACGCATTTCTAAAGTAGCCAACCACGGTTCTGTGGATTCCATCCATCATCACGCAATCCCTTGGATTCGCTATAAAGATATTCCACCATGGCTTGGTCTCCAAATAAAGCAGCCATATAGAGGACATCATTTGTTGACTACCAGGAATTGTGAGCAACACGCGGTTCTTTTCCACCAAAATTTTAACCATTTCAACGTTTCCAGCCGCAGCTGCTAAACACAGGGCAGTGTTGGAACTGTTATTTTGTAGTTCCAAGTCTTCTTTTGTCATCAACCCCACCAAATTTTTCACAAAGTCTTGCATCCGTTTAATTTTCTTAGCGGATGCGGCAATATGAAGTGCTGTTTCGCTGTTTTCAGTGATGCTATACCGTACCAAGTCTGGTTTATAATCGATAATGGCTTTAGCAGCTTTCCAGTCGCCTTTAATTGATGCTTCATAAAGGGGGACACCAAGTTTGATGTACTCCTCTCTACTACCTTTAAAGTAATTCCATCAACAAGTTAGTATGAATATTTGCTCAAGATAATTCAGTTAAATTGGTCTCTTCTAAACATCAAAACTAATAAATTTAGGCAAATTGGATTTAAATAATCCGAACTGGCTTTTCTATGGCCGATAATAATCCCAACTCAATTATTTACTCACAACAGTCCGAACTTTTTCATTTTTGGCCGACCCCGTTAAAAATAGCTTAACGTAGTTAAGTTTTTTTCAAATTACAAACCGATGTTTTAGGGCTACCTCGAAATACTGCCCCAAAATTCACATTCAATACTAGTTTTGCTAGTTATATATTTACGAATTAAAGTAGAGTTGATGATGCTGATTTTTATCCCAAAATTGAGTGTTCAATGTGAGCCAAAAACTCAGAAAATAGTGTTTTGTGAATCATCAATCTGTTCATCATAACCTTTATTTTGTAAAATTCTCCTAATTTTCCCAATTCAAAAAGGTATAGAACAATCTAAATTATAAACTAATTTTACAATCAACTATAAAATAGGATAGGATTTTTGAAAACAGATAATTTAACAGTAAAAGGGGTAAAAATGAAGAAAGAATTAAGCACCGTTAAGTAGATCTTGAACGGGTAGATTGGGTTGATTTGGTCTTGGAAGAGCAAGTGAAGTAGCCGGAACAATGGTTTCATCTTGTTGAGGCTTGCTTACAGGCTTCTGCTCATCGATGGAGGCTAGCTGCACACCTGGTTGCTTCATCTTCACGGTGGGGGTTGGTGGAATTGCGTGGAAGCTCCAAGGTAATGAAAACCCTTTAAATATTAAAGTGTTAACGTCTTTATTGTTGCAGAAATCGCAAGGAACCTTACATATTAGTAGTATTATTATCTCCATGAATTTTAAATTTAACACAGTGAAAGGGATGTATTTGTATGGATACATCTTTAAGGTTCGAATTCATATAAGATGCTTTTTTTTTTCTTTTTTTCAATTAGGTCCAAAAACATTTTCCTATCTTCTATAATTTATTATTTGTATATGGTACAAAAATTAGTTTTAACATTGGGTGTGGTAGGAGCCAGTGAGAACAATTAATGGATAATATCTAGAGTGGGAACGAACTAATGAATATTATTAGAGTGAGAATGAATTAAGGGATAATATTTAGAGTGAGAACAAGTTAATGGATAATTAGGGTCTTAGTTAGTCCGCGTTTCGCGGCGAGCAATGATTTTTTCCCCATGCGATAATAATGCGGTTGGTATTGTTTCAGTTCGTTAGGTGCAGGAAATTTGATCGATATCGTTTTGGTTTGTTATGGTATCATCATAGCGTCGACAATCAGTACAACACTAGTAGCATTAAGAAAGGTAACAAATTAAGGTAAATAACAAAAAATAGGTTCGAATTCCGCATCCACCAATATTATTGTTTTGTCCAAAAAATAGTATTGTTTCGTTCGTTAAAAAACAAACGTAAAAAATGACCAACTTTAATAATTTAAATAAAAAATATTAAATCAAAAAATATATCTTTTAATCATAAATCATTTTTAATTATAGCCTCAAATACCCTTAAAAGTTTATAGAAAGAGAATTTGAATATAAAAAGGTTAAGATTATTGTACTGTTCTTTTTAAAGAAACAGAATTTTAAAAAACACACTCTTACCACTCAAGTAAGTTAATTTTTTGTTTGTTGATTGAAAAGAAATTAATTTATTATCAACAAATATCCGGTGATCGCCAATTGGCAGTTTAGTTTTTAATTGAGCCACCAACATCCACCACTAGAAAGTAGCTACAGTTTTTTTTAAAGCCAACCAAACTTCATTCAAAAATCCAAATACACCAATGATACAAACAGACTACTTAGCAAGTAACTAAGAAGCCAAAACAAAATACCCAGATACATCCGAAAAAGATCCACTTCCTTTAGAATTGTTATGCAAAAACATACACTAACCAAAGTCTAAGCCATAAAATGAGGAGCAGTTTAAGACATTAACACTCGGAACTTTCGCTCTTTTGATCACCTATCATAAAGTTGTCTCCTTATGTCTTGTACTATTACCCTTTGGACACCTTTGAATATCTTATCATTTCTTCTTAACCACAACCTCCAAACAATCATGAGGAAGACCACATAAATCACCTTTTTTTCTTTTTCGCTCGCATATCCAAGCTAAGGCTGAACTACAGCAACTGATCCAGAGATTCAAAATGGGAAGGGATATAACCAAACACATACCTGCCACCATATTGATTTAGCGTAAACACATGAAGCAAATAAATGGTCCACTGTCTCCAATAAATGCCATAAGGCGAGCATGTCCCATCCCCAGTTACAATACCTCTTGCTGTTAGTGCATCCACCGTTGGAATCCGGTTGTAAATCGCCCGCTAGACAAACCAATTGACTTTAGGAACATCTATCGAGGTCCATTTAAATTTCTGATCTCTTGTGCCTGAGCAAATTCCCCTTGCCATATCCCTTCTAACTTGTTTGATCGAAGCTTCTTTATCTCTCCCCCACCCCCCATCTTCACAGCCACTGGTCATTCCTTTTGGATATCAATTGTATACGAAGCAACTCTGAAAGTTATTTGGCCTTTGTTATTTCTTCGTTAAGACTCCGGCATCCTTGTCTATCCCCAGTCCCAAACTACCGTATCTCCCGCTCTCTTATAATGATTTGCCACCAATGTGTTTTTTATGTTTTGAAATAACATAGACAAAAGGGAATTATCTATCCTTTACTTTTCCGCCCGAGACCCACATTTCATGCCAAAAGTTTATCGAGTTACCATCCCCACCGAGCATACCAAGTTTTCTCCTATATTGTGCAAGATCTTTCCCCACCGATGCAATAACTTTCCAAACACCAGGATAGTTTTGTTTACAAGGAATGAACCTATAATTTCGATTGCCCCCATGAATCACACCCACCACCTTTTCCCAGAGTTGATCAATTGATATTTGTATCTCCACTATGACTTTGCAATCAAAGCCATGTTTAAGTCCCGGATACTTCCAACTCCCACTCCTCCAATCTTTTTTGGTTTGAGATTTTTTTCCCATGCGATCCATCTAATCTTGTTTGATGAAGAAGACCCACTCCAAAGGAACTAGGGGTGGCAAAAGTGATGGGTTGGGTAAGTTTGGGTCATGGGTATAGGTTAGGATGGGTTTGGGTAAAGATAGAAAGTTTAATTAGGTTTTAAGAATATAGAATTAAAAATTGTAAAAAATTCAAAAAAATTTAAAAAAAAAATTCTTAAATAAAAAAATCAAAAATAAAATTTAAAAAAATAAAAATCAAAAAAATTATAAAAATTAAAAAAATCCGAAAAAATTCAAAAAATTCTAAAAATCAAAAAAATTCAAAAATCAAAAAAATAAAAAATTCAAAAAATAAAAATAAAAAAAAATTCAAAAAAGTTAAAAAAATTCTAAATAAAAAATCTAAAAATAAAAAAAAAAATCAAAAAAATTCAAAAAATACAAAAAATCAAAAAATTCTAAAAATAATGTAAAAATCAAAAAATTCTAAAAAAAATATATAAAAAATAAAAAATTGTAAAAATAAAAAAATTTCAAAAAAATTATAAATAAATTTTTAATTTGAAATTTTTATAATTTTTTAATTTGGATTTTTTGTATTTTTGAACTTTTTAGATTTTTTTTGAATTTTCGATTTTTTAATTTTTATTTTATATTTTTTTGAATTTTTTGTTTTTTTTTTATTTTTTATGATTTTTTTAAATTTTTGTTGATTTTTTAAATAAATTTTAGTTTTTAAATTTTTTGAATTTTTTTATTTTTGATTTTTTTGAAATTTTAGGTTTTTTAGTATTTTTTGAATTTTTTTTATTTTTTGAATTTTTGGGATTTTTTGGTATTTTTTTGGAATTTTTTTGATTTTTTAATTAATTTTTTTGGATTTCTCTAATTTTTGATTTTTCTATTATTTTTTTGATTTTAATTTTCTAATTTTTTTGACTTTTTTTTTTTTGATTTTTTTTTTTTAAGATTTTTTTATTTTTTTAAAAATTTTTCGGATTTTTTTTCGTAATTTTTTAGATTTTTTATTTTTTGTTTACATCTACGAGCACTTGAATAAGATTAAGAATTTGACGATTCTCTTTTTAGAGTTATCGATTTACCCAACTTAATACCCATCCTAACCCACAAATTATTTTTAATAGATATCTTACAACCCATCCTGACTCATCCTTGACTCATCCTCATTTTTAAAATACACAAAATACCCAAATGGGTTTTTATTGCCAGGTCAAAAAGGAACCATCTATGAATCCCTTCTAGCGTTTAATAACCCCAATGGGGGGATTATAGAGCAATAATTAGGAATCGATACCAAAATTGTCGTTATAAAAATAATTCTACCCACAAATGATAAATTCCTTGCTTTCCATGATGTCAACTTAGAGTTGCGCTTAACAATATTCGTATATTGTATATTATGTGTATATTCTGTAGTTATTATCTTTCCATACTTTTGAGGCATATTAGTTGGCAATCTCCAAATATAGGGAATGCAATATATTATATACGAATGTTATAAAGCTCAACTCCAAATCTACATCTTAGCCCCAAACCTGTTGAAGTCCTTAAACCGACATCTTATTCCAAAGAGTGATAAATATGCCGCCAAAGACACAACCACACCACCACCCGATCACTCGTGGGATCGTTTAGATGCAATCGTACTTCAATGGATATACAACACGATCTCTAACGACCTACTGCACACCTATCTCAAACCCAATTCGACTGCATACAAAGCTTGGACGGCAATCGAAATATCTTCCAAGACAAAAAAGCTCTCGGGCCCTTCATCTCCGTCACAAATTTACTAACACACGTCATCACGGTTTCTCCAATATCTCCACTTATTGCCAGCAACTTAAGGTCCTCGCCGACCAACTCACCAATGTCGATGCTCCGGTTGACAACACTCAACTAGTTCTTCACTGATCTCCGGATCAACGATTAGTATGAAGGAATTGCTACAATAATACAACAACAGGATCCTTTACCGACATTTTACGAGGCGAGGTCCAAGCTAATCTTTGTCGAATCGCGGAAGGCGGAGCAGGCGCTCAAAGCCGCTAAAGCCGCCTGAACGACGCTTCATGCTGGAACCGGAAAATCAGCGGCCACCCAACAGAACTCTGGTGAGTTTCGATTCGACAACAACTATGACATGGGAAATCCGAATCAGAGTCGAGGAAGAGGAAGGTCTCGTGGCAGGGGAAGAGGTCGTGGATATGCAGGTCCTGGTAGGGGCAGTTCATTTCCAGGAAATCAATCACAAAACCCTTGGGCCCCATGGTCTAATCCTTCATACAACCAGTGGCCTCTTAATGGAAATTGGGCTAGCCCATATACTAATAATAGTTATTAGTGGCAAGCTTGGGCCTCTCCCCATGCCCATACCCAACTGTTACACAACGACCCATTGACAACAACGGAAACGGGTTGCTCGGCCCTTGACCATCTCAGGCCCATTAAACTGCTTACATGCCCCATGATATCGATCAAGCCCTATACACCATATCACTTAATCAACCGGATCCGACACTTTTCATGGATACGAGAGCCACTGGGAACATGACCAATAACTCAGGCAATTTTCAATCCTTTTTTAATAACAACATGCCACAAAATATTAGTGGTGATGGCTCCACCATCCCGGTTATTAGACATGGTAATCAAACCTTACCCACCCTATTCCCACCACTTCGCTTTAACAATGTCCTTTATGCCCTTAAACTCATCAAAAACCTAATCTCTATCCATCGATTTACTATCGATAATTTTGTATTCGTTGAATTTGATCCTTTGGTTTTCTTGTGAAGGATTACAAGACCCGAATCCCTATCCTCCAGTGTAATAACAACGATGACCTATATCCTCTTACAGTCGTACCTGTACCTGGGAACACCACTTCACCATCCACCTTTGTTACTATCTCCTCCAAACTATTGCACGAACGTCTCGGTCATCCGGGACAACCTTTACTGCATTCTTTAAAACAATCTTGTTCTATTTCATTTGGAAAATTGAATAAAGATATTTGTCAATCATGTGTGTTTGGAAAAAATACTAAATTACCATTTACCAGTTCTAATACTCAAATTTTCAAACTGTTAGATATTATACATAGTGATTTATGGACCTCACTCATTGTTAGTTCCGGAGGACATCGGTACTACATCTTACTTTTAAATGATTACACTAATTTTCTATGGACCTTTCCAATAGCCAAAAAGTCTCATGTTTATTCGATATTTGGTAACTTTCACAAATTAATTAACACCCAATTTGAATGCAAAAAAAACCTTTCAATCTGACAAGGCTGTCATTTCGCCTTTCTTGCCCCATACATCCCCACAAAATGGTAAGGTCAAGTGAAAGATACGCACAATCAATAACATGGCCCGCACATTACTTATCCATGCCTCCTTACCTAACGCATTTTGGCACCATGCCCTTGACATTGCCACATACCACTTAAATATTCTACCCTAAAACACAAAAATCACAAAACACCCACCGGAATCCTATACCAACGCACGCCTTCCTATGATGATTTAAAAGTTTTCGAAGGCCTTTGTTATCCACTTACCCCCTTTACTTCCATCCACAAACTAGAAAACTGGTCCTACTCATGTGTGTTTCTCGGATACCCTCCCACACACCGAGGCTATAAATGTTTCAATCTTCACACGAAACAAATTCACATTTCACGACACGTGGTGTTCGACGAAACTACCTTTCCATTGCTAATACCATCACCCCCACCATCTTATGAATTCCTAGAAACACACTTCCCACACCACCTTTGGTCCAATGTCATAGACCATCACCACCTCCATCACAATCCCAGTTGCGAACTTCTGTCCCATCAAGCCCGGCTCACACCCCACTAGCGCATATCCCCTCCACGGCACACCAACAAACCCTCACCTATTCAGTTTCCGTCCAATAGTCATCAGGTGTAACGCCTCGTATTTTTGCACATCCATACTTTTAGAAAATACGTACCGTTTCACTAAATTTATTTATTTATCCATTTTTGTTATCATCATTATATTACTTATTTATTTGTTTTCTTATTTATATAACAATAAGAAAATAATAATAATAATAATAATAATAATAATAATAATAATAATAATAATAAATGAAATAATACGTCACTTTTTTTATGAAACTCGGGTTCGAACACGGATCTCGTAAACATTTTTGGGTCGCTCAAAAACCCTAGAAACAAGCTAACGGGCTTTGAGCCCAACACCCAAACCCTAAAAATCCTAATGTTATAACTAACCACTCACACACACACCCACTGAATACACACACACGCACAGACCCACTCCCCTGCCCCACCTTCCTTGAACCTCCTGCCACCGGATTAGTGTTCCGGCGACCCTCTGGCGCCGATTTTCCGGTGAGCCGCTCCTGATCGGATCAAGTCGACTACCCACAACCCCTTCAACCTCTCCTCTTTCTCATGGAACCCGACACCCTGCCCTCCTCTCCGTTTCCGAGGACCTGGACATCTTCGGCGTTGGTTTAACCTCCCGCCGGCCGTCTCCTTGCTTCCCGCATTCATCACTCAACCCATCCCCTACCTCAGCTCTGTCGAAAGGCTAACCACCTCTGTGGTAGTGGCGGCACACAACTGAACAACGACGAGAGAGAGGGAAAGACGCTGCGCGCTCGTCAAGATCGACCGATGGCGGCGGTGTTGGCGGTGTTTATCGGTAGCTCAGCTTTGGTACAGGATGTTTTCGACTCAGTCAAATCGCGATTCAAGTTCGGTTGCGGGTCAGGTCTCGTTCGGTTCAGATGTCATCTCGGTCCAGTTCTGGTTCGGGTTCGCGGGAAACGTAGCCAGAATTGGTGCGGGTACGTGTTCAGTCAAGCCAAGTCAATAGTAGCTTCGGCCAGTTTTGCAGTTCGGTTCGTTAACACCGGGTCAGCTTCGGTCAAACCAGTCAACTGGTCAATACGGGTCGGGCGCGAGTTACGGTAAAATCTCTTAACAACGCAAACTTTATTATTTGTATATTTTATGTTCAACACAAACCAAGATTGACCCGATACGACTAGTAAACGATAAATATCTTTCGGGTAAAATATAAATGTTACGTGGTCATATGTAAAGAAATTCGTATATAAACCGTTGTATTTTAGTAAGATGAAACTGAATCAACACACGTTACGTTATAGGTATGTAAATATATTGGTTAAATTACGATGTTTTGATGTTACCAATAGTATACATTTAGATTTGTTTTGTTGACTATTCAGTTTTGAAAATTATATCGACAACTTGTATGTCGGGATCGTCCAAAAACAGAGGAGACTCTGCCTGATTTTCGTCAAAATCTACATATTTATCTATTACATACCTCGTCGAAATATATATGTTTATCTATTATACTTTTTGTCAAAATATACATATATTTATTACGTTCGTCAAAGTATATGTATACACACACACATCTATTATATTTTACGACGAAAATGTATACATATTATTATTCTTTTCGACAAAATATATATATGTATAGTACACTTTTCGACAAATATACTCGCTACGCTAATGAAAACGCACCAAGGCTCAAATGAAGGTTATAGATAAATAATAAAGTACATTTATTTCGACAATACTCCCTTAACTTCTAAACACTTTAAAACCTTAAAGTTGCGATATACGACTCGGATTCTTCAAGGACCAAAAGGAGACCTCGGTGTCCCATCCTCCAACACATCGACTCCTCTCGGGATTTCCAAGGAAAACTTTCAAAAGTGAGCATACTCAACCCCTTTTTACACTTTAACACGCTTTGGGGTACAACATGTTTAAATAACCGAATCCACTTATCACGATGGTGTATAATAAATCATTCGATCCATTAAATGCATTGCTTGGTCATTTGTGCGTATTCGTTCAATTCGTAAACAACGTTATTGTTACATCTAGTTTTGTTTATGTGTATTGGTTTTAGCTTGTACATCCATGTAATTTATTAAGCTTAGATTGTTTACGCATGCTAGCTTTGACTTGTATATTCGTATTGTATGTTATGCTTAGTTTGTTCTTGTATGCTAGATCTCACGTTTTTTATAAATTGCCATGTTGAACTGAAATAAACTTTTAATACATATACCTACATTCAAACTTGTATGCTCGCCAGTGCTTTCGTACTGATCCATGCTTTTATTACATGTTGTAGGTTTGCGATCGACGAATCTAGTAGGATTTGCCTAGAAACGCACTTAAATTTTAATATTCGTTGTGTTGTAATATATTCTATCATGTTGTATTTCATTTCAATACTTTGTATTAAACTGTTATCAAGGAAATGAAATTATATTTATTTTATACGTGTTGTGATTTCAGTTTGTATTATTTGATTTAAACAATGTAAAACGTAATTATTAAACACTCGACACAAATAGCGTTATGAAGCCTCTAGAATCTCGTTTTCGTTTCATCCCGATGTTTCCGCCATCGGTTGGGATGTGACAGATTGGTATCAGAGCCATAACTATAGGGAATTAGGTAGAATTGCCATGATTCGACCTAGTCTATAGTTTAAGTACCAAACTTGACCATACTTGCTTCTTGTCAAAATAATAATTTCTCCAAATTTCTCTCACCTCTTCTTTCGTCTAAATATACAAAGTGCATTACTAAAACATCTACATAATACACCCATGATGATACTCTTATTCCACAATCGAAATAACTTATCAACATAGGGGTGATTCCCGCCTTTGGTGACAAATTTCAATCCATCTTACATGTATTTTACACGAATTAAGTCAAGAGTGATATCCATATCTTGATTAGAGTTTCCATTTCATAATCCAGTGGATTCTTATTGACGATTCGAGATTTTATATTGTTTCGTTCAATAAACCACAATTTGGGGGATCGAAATTGTCAAGCCAGGATTGACATCCACACCTTGATGACTGGTCCCGCTCTACGACTTTCAATCTCGCCAAAGTTTCTCATCTTTGATCAAATTAGGGACATGTACTAACTAGAAGGGTAAAGTACCTTTAATCGCCTGGCGACGAGAGTATTATACCTATTAGGCCAAAGCATGTCTTCCTAATTCGAAAGGACTTGCATTCACTTTGGAATAGTCGAAGTTTCTAAACCCGAAGCACTCCAATACTCATCAAGCCTCTCTTGTATATTAATTCAACTTTTACGCGATTTAATACTTGTTACCTCGTTATTTCAAAATTATCGTTATACACAATAAATTAATACACGCATACTGATACGTTATACTTGATTCGGATTACTGGACATTCTTTATGTGATAAACTGGTCATTAGCTTCGGATGAAGCCACACCTTGACATATGTAGTGCTTGTGAAGCACTATAGGAGTAGCGCATCGCACATGGATTTGTGGAATGTCAAGTTATTCATTTATACATTACGGATCTTTTCATAGCAACGAAATGATGACATGTGCTATGATTAGATGATGCTTATACATTACGGATCTATTCATAGCACGAAATGACGACATGTGCTATGATTAGATGACGCTCGCGTTGAACGTTGGGTTGACATTTTGTCATTAACTTTGATCAAGCCGCAGCTTAACATATATAGCGCTTGTGTAGCGCTATAGGAGTAACGCCCGCCGCATGGACTTGCGGTCATGTTAAGCCAAACAAACATACTTGCGGACACGATGGTTTGACCAGTGATATCACATGCCAGTAATGCGTTAATCTAGTTAACTAAATACCTCATTTTAATCATACTCATGCTTATAACCTCTCTCATACTTAAATACAATCATGCTTACATATCACGTTACTAAGCTCTGGTTTTGACATGGAACGTAACATGGCACCGATTAGCGAAGCGGAAGTAATATAGTATAAACATGGTGGATACGCCGCTGGTACTTCCTATATATAAGTGTAAATACCATGTTGCTAACGTTTCGTGAAAACATGCCATGAGAAATTCGGTGTATCACTTCTATATTGGAATACAAACTTTAATCACACACCACCTATTTCTCGATTATACCCATACATAATACGAAATGCCCTATTATTCTAAAATCTTCCTCTTGAATAAATTTCGGGACGAAATTTCCTAAGGTAGGGGAGACTGTAACGCCTCGTATTTCCGCACATCCATACTTTTAGGAAATACGTACCGTTTTACTAAATTTATTTATTTATCCATTTTTGTTATCATCATTATTATTACTTATTTATTTGTTTTCTTATTTATATAACAATAAGAAAATAATAATAATAATAATAATAATAATAATAATAATAATAATAATAATAATAATAATAATAATAATCCTAATCATAATAATAAATGAAATAATACGTCATTTTTTTATGAAACTCGGGTTCGAACACGGATCTCGTAAACATTTTTGGGCGCTCAAAAACCCTAGAAACAAGCTAACGGGCTTTGAGCCCAACACCTAAACCCTAAAAATTCTAATGTTATAGCTAACCACTCACACACACTCAACACACACACACCCACTTAATACACACACACACACGCACAGACCCTCTCCCATGCCCCACCTTCCTTGAACCTACGGCCACCGGATTAGGGTTCCGGCGACCCTCCGGCGCTGCTTTTCCTGTGAGCCGCTCCTGATCGGATCAAGTCGACTACCCACAACCCCTTAAACCCTATCCTCTCTCTCATGGAACCCGACACCCGGCCCTCCTCTCCGTTTCCGACGACCTGGACATCTCCGGCGTCGGTTTAACCTCCCGCCGACTGTCTCCTTGCTTCCCGCATTCATCACTCAACCCATCCCCTACCTCAGCTCTGTCGAAAGGCTAACCACCTCTGTGGTAGTGGCGGCGCACAACTGAACAACGACGAGAGAGAGGGAAAGACGATGCCGGCGTCGTCAAGATCGACCAATGGCGGCGGTGTTGGCGGTGTTTATCTGGTAGCTCAGCTTTGGTACAGGATGTTTTCGACTCAGTTAAATCGCGATTCAAGTTCGGTTGCGGGTCAGGTCTCGTTCGGTTCAGATGTCATCTCGGTCCAGTTCTGGTTCGGGTTCGCGGGAAACGTAGGCCAGAATTGGTGCGGATACGTGTTCAGTCAAACCAAGTTAATAGTAGCTTCGATCAGTTTTGCAGTTCGCGTTCGCTTAACACCGGGTCAGCTTCGGTCAAACCAGTCAACTGGTCAACACGGGTCGGGCGCGAGTTACGGTAAAATCTCTTAACAACGCGAACTTTATTATTTGTATATTTTATGTTCAACACAAACCGAGATTGACCCGATACGACTAGTAAACGATAAATATCTTTCGGGTAAAATATAAATGTTACGTGGTCATATGTAAAGAAATTCCTATATAAACCGTTGTATTTTAGTAAGATGAAACTGAATCAACACAGCGTTACGTTATAGGTATGTAAATATATTGGTTAAATTACGACGTTTTGATGTTACAATAGTATACATTTAGATTTGTTTGTTGACTATTCAGTTTTGAAAATTATATCGACAACTTGTATGTCGGGATCGTCCAAAAACAGAGGAGACTCTGCCTGATTTTCGTCAAAATCTACATATTTATCTATTACATACCTCGTCGAAATATATATGTTTATCTATTATATTTTTGTCAAAATTACATATATTTATTACGTTCGTCAAAGTATATTACGGATCTATTCATAGCAACGAAATGACGACATGTGCTATGATTAGATGATGCTTGCGTTGAACGTTGGGTTGACATTTTGTCATTAACTTTGATCAAGCCGCAACTTAACATATATAGCGCTTGTGTAGCGCTATAGGAGTAACGCCCGCCGCATGGACTTGCGGTCATGTTAAGCCAAACAAACATACTTGTGGACATGATGGTTTGACCAGTGATATCACATGCCAGTAATGCGTTAATCTAGTTAACTAAATACCTCATTTTAATCATACTCATGCTTATAACCTCTCTCATACTTAAATACAATCATGCTTACATATCACGTTACTAAGCTCTGGTTTTGACATGGAACGTAACATGGCACCGATTAGCGAAGCGGAAGTAATATAGTATAAACATGGTGGATACGCCGCTGGTACTTCCTATATATAAGTGTAAATACCATGTTGCTAACGTTTCGTGAAAACATGCAATGAGAAATTCGGTGTTTCACTACTATATTGGAATACAAACTTTAATCACACACCACCTATTTCTCGATTATACCCATACATAATACGAAATGCCCTATTATTCTAAAATCTTCCTTTTGAATAAATTTCGGGACGAAATTTTCTAAGGTAGGGGAGACGGTAACGCCTCGTATTTCCGCACATCCATACTTTTAGGAAATACGTACCGTTTACTAAATTTATTTATTTATCCATTTTTGTTATCATCATTATTATTACTTATTTATTTGTTTTCTTATTTATATAACAATAAGAAAATAATAATAATAATAATAATAATAATAATAATAATAATAATCATAATAATAATAATCATAATCATAATAATAATAATAAATGAAATAATACGTCATTTTTTTATGAAACTCGGGTTCAAACACAGATCTCATAAACATTTTTGGGCCGCTCAAAAACCCTAGAAACAAGCTAACGGGCTTTGAGCCCAACACCCAAACCCTAAAAATCCTAATGTTATAACTAACCACTCACACACACTCAACACACACACCCACTGAATACACACACACACGCACAGACCCTCTCCCATGCCCCACCTTCCTTGAACCTCCGGCCACCGGATTAGGGTTCCGGCGAACCTCCGGCGCCGCTTTTCCGGTGAGCCGCTCCTGATCGGATCAAGTCGACTACCCACAACCCCTTAAACCCTATCCTCTCTCCCATGGAACCCGATACCTGGCCCTCCTCTCTGTTTCCGACGACCTGGACATCTTCGGCGTTGGTTTAACCTCCCGCCGGCCGTCTCCTTGCTTCCCGCATTCATCACTCAACCAATCCCCTACCTCAGCTCTGTCGAAAGGCTAACCACCTCTGTGGTAGTGGCGGCGCACAACTGAACAACGACGAGAGAGAGGGAAAGACGCTGCCGGCGTTGTCTAGATCGACCGATTGTGGCGGTGTTTATCTGGTAGCTCAGCTTTGGTACGGGATGTTTTCGACTCAGTCAAATCACGATTCAAGTTCGGTTGCGGGTCAGGTCTCGTTCAGTTCAGATGTCATCTCGGTCCAGTTCTGGTTCGGGTTCGCGGGAAACGTAGCCAGAATTGGTGTGGGTACGTGTTCAGTCAAACCAAGTCAATAGTAGCTTCGGTCAGTTTTGCAGTTCGGGTTCGGTTAACACCGGGTCAGCTTCGGTCAAACCAGTCAACTGGTCAATACGGGTCGAGCGCGAGTTACGGTAAAATCTCTTAACAACGCGAACTTTATTATTTGTATATTTTATGTTCAACACAGACCGAGATTGACCCGATACGACTAGTAAACGATAAATATCTTTCAGGTAAAATATAAATGTTACGTGGTCATATGTAAAGAAATTCGTATATAAACCGTTGTATTTTAGTAAGACGAAACTGAATCAACACACCGTTACGTTATATGTATGTAAGTATATTGGTTAAATTACGACGTTTTGATGTTACAATAGTATATATTTAGATGTTGCTTTGTTGACTATTCAGTTTTGAAAATTATATCGACAACTTGTATGTCGGGATCGTCCAAAAACAGAGGAGACTCTGCTGGATTTTCGTCAAAATCTACATATTTATCTAATACATACCTCGTCGAAATATATATGTTTATCGATTACACTTTTGTCAAAATATACATATATTTATTACGTTCGTCAAAGTATATGTATATATACACACACAACTATTATATTTTACGACGAAAATGTATACATATTATTATTCTTTTCGACAAAATATATATATGTATAGTACACTTTTCGACAAATATACTCGCTACGCTAATGAAAACGCACCAAGGCTCAATTGAAGGTTATAGATAAATAATAAAGTACATTAATTTCGACAATACTCCCTTAACTTCTAAACACTTTAAAACCTTAAAGTTGCGATATACGACTCGGATTCTTCAAGGACCAAAAGGAGACCTCGGTGTCCCGTACTCTAACACATCGACTCCTCTTGGGATTTCCAAGGGAAACTTGCAAAAGTGAGCATACTCAACCCCTTTTTACATTTTAACATGCTTTGGGGTGCAACATGTTTAAATAACCGAATCCACTTATCACGATCGAGTATAATAAATCATTCAATCCATTAAATGCATTGCTTGGTCATTTGTGCGTATTCGTTCAATTCGTAAACATACGTTATTGTTACATCTAGTTTTGTTTATGTGTATTGGTTTTAGCTTGTACATCCATGTAATTTATTAAGCTTAGATTGTTTACGCATGCTAGCTTTGACTTGTATATTCGTATTGTATGTTATGCTTAGTTTGTTCTTGTATGCTAGATCTCACGTTTTTTTATAAATTGCCATGTTGAACTGAAATAAACTTTTATACATATACCTACATTCAAACTTGTATGCTCGCCAGTGCTTTCGTACTGATCCATGCTTTTATTACATGTTGTAGGTTTGCGATCGACGAATCTAGTAGGATTTGCCTAGAAACGCACTTAAATTTTAATATTCGTTGTGTTGTAATATATTCTATCATGTTGTATTTCGTTTCAATACTTTGTACTAAAATGTTATCAATGAAATGAAATTATATTTATTTTATACGTGTTGTGATTTCAGTTTGTATTATTTGATTTAAACAATGTAAAACGTAATTATTAAACACTCGACACAAATAGCGTTATGAAGCCTCTAACAATCTTGTTTTCGTCTCATCCCGATGTTTCCGCCATCGGTTGGGGTGTGACAGATTGGTATCAGAGCCATAACTATAGGGAATTAGGTAGACTTTCCATGATTCGACTTAGTCTATAGTTTAAGTACCAAACTTGACCATACTTGCTTCTTGTTAAAATAATAATTTCTCCAAATTGCTCTCACCTCTTCTTTCGTCTAAATATACAAAGTGCATTACTAAAACATCTACATAATACACCCACTTGATGATACTCTTATTCCACAATCGAAATAACTCATCAAAATAGGGTGATTCCCGCCTTTGGTGACAAATTTCAATCCATCTTACATGTATTTTACGCGAATTAAGTCAGGAGTGATATCCATATCTTGATTAGAGTTTCCATTTCATAATCCAGTGGATTCTTATTGACGATTCGATATTATATATTGTTTCGTTCAATAAACCACAATTTGGGGGACAAAATTGTCAAGCCAGGATTGACATCCACACCTTGATGACTGGTCCCGCTCTACGACTTTCAATCTCGCCAAAGTTTCTCATCTTCGATCAAATTAGGGACATGTACTAACTGGAAGGGTAAAATACCGTTAATTGCCTGGCGACGAGAGTATTATACCTATTAGGCCAAAGCATGTCTTCCTAATTTGAAAGGACTTGCAATTCACTTTGGAATAGTCGAAGTTTCTAAACCCGAAGCACTCCAATACTCATCAAGCTTCTCTTGTATATAACTTTTACGCGATTTAATACTTGTTACCTCGTTATTTCAAAATCATCGTTTTACACAATAAATTAATACACGCATACTGATACGTTATACTTGATTCGGGATTACTGGACATTCTTTATGTGATAAACTGGTCATTAGCTTCGGATGAAGCCACACCTTGACATATGTAGTGCTTGTGAAGCACTATAGGAGTAGCTCACCGTCACATGGATTTGTGGTAATGTCAAGTCATTCATTTATACATTACGGATCTTTTCATAGCAACGAAATGATGACATGTGCTATGATTAGATGACGCTTATACATTACGGATCTATTCATAGCAACAAAATGACGACATGTGCTATGATTAGACGACGCTTGTATTGAACGTTGGGTTGACATTTTGTCATTAACTTTGATCAAGCCGCAGCTTAACATATATAGCGCTTGTGTAGCGCTATAGGAGTAACGCCCGCCGCGATGCCATGACTAACGAATACCATGCTCTTATTAAAAATGAGACATGGGAATTGGTACCTCGTTAACCACATATGCATATTATCCGGAGCATGTGGCTTCTTAAACATAAATCAATTCAGATGGCAGTTTAGAAAGGTACAAAGCTCGCTTGGTATGTGATGGTCGATTGCAACAGGTCGGTACTGACCGTGGGGAGACCTTCAGGCCGGTAGTCAATCCGGCCACCATTCAAATTGTCTTATCCATTGCCCTCCCCCAATCATGGACAATACATCAATTAGATGTCACCAATGCATTTTACATGGCACTCTTCAAGAAACAGTCTATATGTATCAACAGATGGGGTTTTGACATAGAATGTTTCCAGATCATGTTTGTCGCCTAAAGAGATCTCAATACGGTTTGAAATAAGCTCCTCGTGCGTGGTACCAACGGTTCAGCGACTATTCTCTCACGTTGGGTTTCAACCAAAGTAAACGTGATGCCTCCTTCTTCACTTATCACCGCGGTAACGATGTTGCCTATCTTCTTCTTTATGTCGACGACATCCTCCTGGTCACATCCGCTGATAAACTACCCCATCAACTAATGGCCCATCTTTCCACTGAATTCACAATGAAAGATCTCTGGCCACTTAGTTTTTTTCTCGGTATCTTGTTTAAAAACTTCAACTGTCTTAGAGGTTTTCGATTAAACTTGATAGACTTTGTAAACCAATCTTCTTGTTTATTCTTTATATCCTACTCAGATGGTTTAGGAACTAAACTTTGCTTTTCTTCAACTATTCTATTTATTAGTTCTTCAACTTCTTTCTCATATAATTCTATGAAAGTTGGAAAGTCTTTACCTTTTTTGTTTGTGTAACATACTTCTTCATTATCATATGCATCTTCCACTTCCACTCTATCATAGTTATCTGCTTTAAAAACATATTCATCTTTATTGTTATCTTTTCCAGGAATTGGTTTTTCGTCAATCACGACCTTTTCTGGTTCTATCCCAAACATAGTAGCTACATTTTCTCCTGACATACTATATATAAACTCACCTTCTTCAATCTCGTAACCATCTTCTAAGAAATAAGCTGCAACTAGAATAACATCATCAATAATTTCAGTGAACACCTACATTTGCTTATCAGACTCCCCCTCAACTTGAGATGAACTACCAACTTTAGTAGACTTAGATTGATCACCACCACCACCTGTACACGGGTTGTGGGTTGCCATGTGCCTGTCTTCTGGAGAAAATTGAAAATACAGGTACTTATAAGCTTATTTTACAATTTAATATAGCCTTTTAATATGTGAGCTACATTTTAATCGTTTTCTATTTTTGCAGGTAGTATTATTCCGCTCGATTCGGTAGACATATTATGGGGAAAACTTGGCCTTGCTCCATAAAAAATTGATAATGAAGACATTAATCTAGAAAAAGAATTCAATAATGTGAAAAAATGCGTTCAGGACCCCGTAAGTGATGAAAAGCATGAAGTCGAAGATCAAAGCGATGTTCAACCCATTGGTGTCCAACATTGAAGTTCCAACAACAAAGAAGAGAAGAAGTGTCACACCCCGACCCGCAGCGAAAAAGGTGATCGGGGCATGATTGGGTTAACATCAAAGCTCATGACATTTATTATAACGTTTCATATTCATTAATACAATTTAATGGGAAATTTACAATCATAATTACATCATGTCCTAAACAACATTCTAGACTTCATTGTTTTCTTCTAAGGCATTTCCTATGTTTTCCTTGCTTCATCCTGTTCACCTGTATCATGTGTAAAAATGGTTTTTGGATCAACAAAAAGTTGGCGAGTGAATCCTATGAAAAACATTTGAACAAGTTTATTTAATTGATTATAAAATAAAGTGCACAACCACACATGAGTAAAAATAGATGTAAACTTATTCACCAATTATTTAATATTAAATAATGCACACATGAACAATAATGGATCGTTTTGAGGCACGCGTTGCTCAACTCGTCTCCCACGAGGAACGATGGGCCTAATGAATGATTTGCATAAACTTGACAATATGAAATACATAACTACAAACAATATAAACTAAATAATACACACACGAACAATAATGGATTTGTTTTGAGGCACGCGTTGCTCAACTCGTCTCCCACGAGGAACTGATGGGCCTAATGAATGAATTGCATATAAATTGACAATATGAAATACATAACTACAAACAATGTATACAATCTAAGTTTAGATCACAATATGGTATGGCACAAGTTTAAATAAACGAGTTAATTTTGGTGACACATGACACACCCCAAAACGTGTAATTAAAAGGGGGGGGGGGTTGTAAGATTCACTCACATTGGGTGCGTTTGGTTGATGATGTTGAATGCACGCGAAGTTGGTTTTAACCACGAGTGAAACTAACCTAGATAATAACATAAGGGTTTGGTAAATAAAGGGATTTTATTAATCAATTTTAGTAGGATTGTTGGATGTATTTTTTTGTGAGTTTAAGGCTATTTTCTAACCTTAAAAATGTTATTTTTAAGTATTTTTAATTGATTTTTAAATAAAATAAATAAATAAAAATAATAAAAAAATGTTGACTTTTTGCGACCGTTGACCGTTGACTTGTTGACTTGTTGACCGGTCAGGCTGTGTATTTGTGTGCGCCGGGTGAGGCTCGAACCCGAGACCTCCCGTTCGCGTGCACGCAGCTCTACCAACTGAGCTACGTGTCTAACCCGAAATATTTCTGTTTTTAATTATATTTATATACTACTTGATTTAAACAGAAAATCATTCTTTTTTAAAAACGATTTTAATGCATCGAACCGGTGTTCTCCACAGGTCTCGAACCCGGGACCTGTGGTTTGGGTTAACACACAGTCCACCGCTGGACTGTGTGTCTAACTTGTTAAATAATCTGATTTTTATTATACTTATATACAAACTAAATAATTTCCTTTCTGTCTTATATAAAAAGTTTGATAATTGTCCGGACCGGTGCGGTAGTCCGGACTCGAATTCGTGACCTGTGTTTTAAACGCGCACACAGTCCACTACTGGACTGTGTGTCTATCTTGGTTATTATTCCGGTTTTTATTAAACTTAACATCTATGTGAAATGAATCCGGTTTAGTAAAAAAAGAACATTTTTATGAAGGCGAGTATGCGTGGGACATGTATCGAACTCGGGACGTGAGCGTGTTTATGTGCACACAGTCCACCGCTGGACTGTGTGTCTAACCCGAGTTATATCTTGATTTAAATTGAACTTATAGACAACAGAAACTTCGTCTTCTTCGTTGGACTCAACCAGAAACGGAGTCCGACTGGTTCGATGATTTTATCAAGTTTCTTTAGTGTGTTAAGATTAATTACAGGTGTGATAAATAAAAAGAATGAAAGATTAAGCGTAAGGTATACCGAACTGGACTCCTCTGTTTCTCCGGCGAAACTCCGGTGACAGCAGATTATTCCGGCGACGTGTGTCCTGCGGCAGAGAGTCTTCAGGGAGCTTGAGATGAGTGTGGGTGGCTTCGGTATGAGCTCTGGGGGTTCAGTAAGGCTCAGAGGTGAAAGGCTCGGTTTTCCAGCGAGTTGCAGCAGTTCTCCGGCGAGTGAAATTAAGTCGGGAAAGAGTGTGATTGTGAGCAAAAAAGCTAACAGAGGTTAGAGGGGGTATTTATAGGGCAGATCATCGACGTATTTAGTCCGATTTCCGTCTTGATTCGTCGGTTAGAAATTTTCCGGCGGTTATGACTTGCGTCGCGGGTTCAGGCGTCGGTTATAACCGATGTAGTAGTTAATGTTTACGTTAAAACTGAAGAAACCGTCCAATCTTGGCGAGATAGTCGGGATTTCCAACGACTGCAATTAGGCGCGTCGGTTTTGAAATTGAGATTTATGTTATGAATTAATTGATTCCATTAATGAACAAGAAACACTAGTGGCGCAGTGGTTGGATGGTTAAGTGTTAAGGCTGTTGAATCCGGTTGACTGACCCGGGTTCGAAACCCGGCAGCAACCTTTTATTTTTAAACCACTATTTTTAATACTTTTTCAAATATAAATTATATATTCCAATATACTTATTAATTATGTATCGTTTAAAATTAATTTGGGCATTAAATACGCAAAGAAATTTTTAACTGATTGTTCGGTTAATAAACGGAGCGGGTTTGGTAAATCCGATTTTTTGACGGATGTGACAGTATCCCCTGCTTTTTAGAAATTTCGTCCCGAAATTTAAGTAGTGATATATTTGTCTAAAAAATGATGGTGTTTAGTTTGACAGTTACATGCTTTAGAAAAAGAGTAAGAGTTTAAGTTTTTTTTTTGTTTGAGGCGGTAACGTCCCTTGTAAGGGTTAAGTACCCTGCTACAGGAATCGCTTTTTGTTGCCTACGGTAAAATATTGATAAGCAGAGTTGATTCACTAAATATGATATCATGCGTAAGAGTTTTGATATGTTTGGAAGGATAGGGTTATATCCTAAAACAAAATTTCTAATACTACAACCTACATGGAACTTCTCATAACCGTCTAATAATGCCTCTGATCCTTTGACAAGAATACTTATATATAGGAAGTACCAGCGGCGTATCCACCATATTCTTGTCAAATTTTCATTGGTTTATCAGTAAGTTATGATTGGTTCTATGATGTGACTCTAAACATAAATAAACGCCACAACCAATGTACCAAGAAATTACTAAATCCTACATAGAACTTCTCATAACCGCCTGACAATGCCTCTGATCCTTTGACAAGAATACTTATATATAGGAAGTACCAGCGGCGTATCCACCATATTCTTGTCAAATTTTCATTGGTTTTGTCAGTAAGTTATGATTGGTTCTATGATGTAACTCTAGAACATAAATAAACACAACGACCAATATCTGAGTCCAAATTCTGATAGCATACATGTTTGAATGGTGACAGTTCCTCTCTCGTTTGTTATGATGGAGAGGTTAGTCTATGTAGAAAATGGAACACAATCCAATTTCTTTAAATAATGAGATGATATGAATGTAACACAAATTTCAACCAAGACAATACTAAATCTTACATGGAACTTCTCATAACCGCCTGATAATGCCTCTGATCCTTTGGCAAGAATACTTATATATAGGAAGTACCAGCGGCGTATCCACCATATTCTCGTCAAATTTTCATTGACTTTATCCACAAGTTATGATTAGTTCTATGTGACTCTACAACAAACACAACAACCAAAAGATCATATTGCATGTACTGAAAATGAAAAATGTCTGTGCGATCAAGGCTCAATCAAACGGAGCCGATCGTATTGCATGTACTGAAAATGAAAAATGTCTGTGCGATCAAGGCTCAATCAAACGGAGCTGATCCTATTGCATGTACTGAAAATAATAAATTTAATCTAAACAATAATCACACAAACAGTTTATACATGGAACCTCTCATAACCGCCTGATAATGCCTCCGATCCTTTGACAAGAATACTTATATATAGGAAGTACCAGCGGCGTATCCACCATATTCTTGTCAAATTCTCATTGGCTTTATCCTTAAGTTATGATTGGTTTTATGTGATTCTAAAACATAAAGAAAAACATAAAACTAAACGATTGGAGTTGAATCTTGATTTTCGGTGAAGAGGACTAGTTGGGTGGTTTCGTTTGGGCCGTCATTATCTTCGACAGGATTGGCGTTGATGTTGAAAACTCTTCCTCTTGCTGGTGGCCTAGTGATTGGGTTTTCTTGATTTACTTGGTTAACTGGGTTTGCTTGAGCTTGGGCGTTTATGATGTTAACCAATCGAGGGCACGTGTTTCTAAAGTGGGTAGGGTCGCCACAATTGAAACAGGCTCGGACATATGGGAACATGGGGTATTGGGGTTCCGAACAAAGCAGGTGTGACCCCTCCCCGACATAACTCTTACATGCCATCACAAGAGTCTCTAATACCAAGTACTGTTGCAAAGTCTCAAAAGTCAGTAATGGGACACAATCGTTTAACGGTATCCCGAAAAAAGAGCCACACGAGGACCATAGGTTTCCGTTAATACAGAGGATGAATTGGTTGAAGATGTTCTCCGTTATGAAGATCAAATTCCAAAACTGTTCTCCTTCATTTCAAGAATAAAAATGTCAAGCCGAATGATCATTGTGGGTTTCGGGCGGCAATTGAGGGTTTACGGACAAGTCAACACAAGTTTGGTTTTGTTCGGTGTGAACTGGTAATTGAGACGACGGGCGACAACAAAGAAATGCGGCAGTACATCTTTTAATGGGGATTTACCCGGGACTACGGCGCGCAGCTAAAGAGAATGAATTTTAACAGAGTTGGATTTGCACCCAATGATCATTGTAAGGAGATGCCTCAAGCGAAACTCCTGCTTGCCAATAGGTTTGATGTGATTGTTCACTTATTAAGCTTGGGATGCAGTTCAACTTTCTTCCCTTTCTATCATCCCGACCAGGGCCGTGTCCCCAATCAAGTGGTATTTGTTGACAAGGGTCATTTCATCAATGTCAAACTAGAAGGGGGATATCTAATGTCACGACCGAGCTATCTTTGGGAGAGACACCAAGGCGAACAAGCAACACTATGGTTGCAAAATTACACGGAACGCATAGACTAGTATAAGTCGATAATGAATCCAAAAGCAAAGCAGAATGTGTACTGTCTAGATTAATTTGTAATGTTAAATGTACTTCAAGTGTTTTTTGTTTGTATAATGATACAATACATCACGTAACTGACAATATACACCAAAATACGACATCGTCCAGATATAATACGCAATAATACGACAAGTACAGACAAAATACGCCATAGTACCCCATAATACGCAATAGTACGACAAATCTACACCTTAATACGAGACATACAGACAATAAAACGTCACAATACTGAACGTCACTGATACGACATGTATGGATAATAAACGCCATAATACGTCACGTGTAGACAATATACGTCATAATATGACATGTAACGACAAAATACATCAAGTAATGATAAGGTACGACGCGTATAGATACAATACAACATATATGAGTACAAGTGAATTCAAACAAATGACACGTAATCACATAATACAATGCCACAAGTAACTGAATGTCACCGGTACAATACGTATAAAGCATATACTTCATAAAACGACATGTAATGACAAAATACGTCAAAATACGACACATATACGCATCGAAAAGCCAAAACCTAAAACTTTCATTGTTTGATTATACCCCTATACGCTTCGTATAGTCAAAACTGGGTCGTATAATACATTTATACGACCCGTATTAGCCTATACGTATCGTATAGGGGTATCGTATTATTAAAAAGGTAGAATATTATCGTTACACGATACCCTTTATACGACTCGTATAGGTCTATAAAATTTGTACAAGGGTGTATATAACTTTAATACAACACCCATTATCCTCATACGACACCACACCAAAAAAACCCACAAACACTCACAGATGGTGCGATTATCTTGGAATCCAACCGACGCGTTTCATATATTTTTCGCAGCAAAGGTATGTGATTTCATACCGCAATCAATATTATGTTATTTGTTTTTTATTTGAACCGTAGAATAGGTTAGATTTGGTTGATTTTGATTTGGATCAGACTGGTTTTTGGGGTTTTTTCAATGAACGAAGAAGCAATACGATGCGTATGGGTCTATACGCATCATATTGCTTCAAAAAAAAAATTCAAAATCTTCCCCCTTTTGGTATACGACCATTTTTTTCTAAATGTTTTTTTTTGAAAATTCAAAAACTTGCCCCTCCGGTCGACCGAGAGCTCTCGCCACCGTAGCCGTAGGGGGTGCTCCCAACACGTCATGTACAATCAATTGCCTCCAGGTTTCGCAGAGGCGTTAGAGCGGATGGAGGAGCAATTACAAGCCCGGATTGACGCCCATAACGCCCGTACTAGAGGCACTTTTGATGCGGGTGATCCAGGAGGATATCGAAGTGATATTGGATCCCGTACCAGCATATGATGCCGCCAACCCCCGGTTGAGATCAGCAGGCGTTAGGCATTGGTCAGGATCTGCAGCCGTCATGCACCCGTGAGGATCCGAATGTTTAGGATAGTTTGTTGCCCTTTTTTGTATTTTCAATTTTTGATGTATTTATTTGGATTATGTTGTGTATGAACAAACTTATTATCTAGTTAAATTTGCAGTTTTAGTTTATTTCTATCTGTGATAGTGTTTGGATTGGTTGGTTGGTTATGTAAAATATATAATAAGACACGACACAATTGAAGGGTTTCCACGGTGATGAATTAAAAATTTTATTTATCAAAACCCGGTTCAATGAATAATAGTAAATTAATTAAACAAGTTAATTAATAAAACGCAGCGGAAATAAACAAGTAATCAACAATAAAGGAAACCCGGCAGGATCCGGTTACATGCAAATACGAGTATGGTGATAATAACACCTAACTACCGATGAGAAAGATATACCTCGGTTAGTGACTAACTGGTCGAGACACCGAGGTTCAACAAACAAGTGCTAGTGAAACGAACAAATAAAACACGGGTATAGGCCATGTAGCGGCAGCGGTGATCGGCGGTACTAGCAGCGTCGTGGTGGCGGCGGCGTCCGGCGGCGACGGCGGCCCTTGGTTGTGGCGATAGAATTTTGGGTGTTTTGAGAGTTTTGTGCAATTTCTTCAACCTCTCAAATCTTGACCATACACTCCATTATATAGAATATGGAGATCAATGCAAGTGCGACACATGGCGGACATGCACATGAAAGTTGGACAAGTGTCGAGAAAGTCATGCATGTTCGACAAGTGGCGAGGATTCTTTGCATGGATGACAAGTGGCGAAGAGGCTATGCATGCGCGACAAGTGGCGATGCAAGTGTGCATGCGCGACAAGTGGCGTAGAGTGGGTGCATGTGCGACAAGTGGCGAGATGAGTATACCCGTCTCACCCGGTACATGTACCCGTCTCTCAGTTAATACCCGCAACAATAATATAATCCCGCTCATGATCATAAATATAATTATGATCCGTTTCGGATATTGTTCGTAATTACCAGTTAAACTAGTTAAGTGGATTTAAGTTCGTTGCCCACGGTGTAACTCTTACGGGTCAAGACCCGGTCGGTAGCATTGAGTTATCGAACCGGACATAAATATCCAACAGCTCCCACTTGGATGGTTTCTGATAAGATCTCAATGCAGACAGCCAGCGGTGCTAATAGAGCAACACATAGCTGCCACCAACAGGTCATGACACTTTAAGTCACTAACCAAGGTATCTTCCCTTCAGCAACATCTTGCTACTTGAAGACAATAGACTTATGGTAATCATCGTCATCTATCCTTTCTGTATAAGACATCAATTGAACAATGAGACATGGATCAGATTCAATCTCACATGGCGTTCAATCATTATCGTTCTCGTTCATGAATCAAAGTGGTCCAATCACACACAGTAAGTTTGGGTAAGGCCTTACACTTCACCAGTTTGAATCAACGAGGGTGCCCGAATGTCTAACTATTACATATCATGTAAGAGTACAGTATCCCATCTTGACTACATACAACTCCCACTGAACTTCAGAACTACTCCCAACCAATGCCTTTATGACTGGCAGTTACGCGACAGCGGTTGACACTGATCAAAGAATAGTCTTTAGTAAACGAATGTTCTAGTATGTATCTTAGGTCAGAGGATACTAAATGAGTATACCAAAATCAAATACATCTTATGATTAAGATCTATGAAGATGATTTGATGCGAGTTACATCCAACGTCATTCATAATGAGATCTGTGAGTTTGGAAGTCAACTCCTTGAGTCCAAAGTCAGAGTAGTCTTAATTCAGAGTCGTTCCCACGAGTCTGACCGACTACGAATAATTTAGAATACCAGATTCATGGATTAAACGTATTAAAATCGAACACAGTTGTAAGATTCAACTTTGCATTTAGCTAGTGAGTCAACGGTGAATTCAAAAGGTACAACTGTTTGAATGTTCGTACATCCAAATACTAAATCGAAACAAATGGCTAGCTTATCTAAGACCGATAGCATTCCTATGTTGATCATGCTTGTCCTGAGTCATCGGTTTAGTGAACGGGTCTGCTAGGTTTTGATCTGTGTCTACTTTGCTTATTAAAATGTCTCCTCGTTCCAGTATTTCCCGTATATAGTGGAACTTTCTTAGAATGTGCTTGGTCCTGTGATTAGATCTGGGCTCCTTGGTTTGAGCAATGGCTCCTGTGTTATCATAGAACACCTCAATTGGTTTCTGAAAACTTGAAACCACATTGAGGTTGGTGATGAACTACTTCATCCAAGCAACTTCTTTTGCAGCAACAATATATTTGGATTCAGTGGTTGAATCTGCCACTACACTCTGTTTGGAACTTTTCAAACAAACTACTCATCCATTGAGAGTGAATACGAATCCTAATTGTGAGCGAGAATCATTTCGGTCACTTTGGAAGCTAGCATCAGTGTAACACCTTACAGTGAGCTCTTCTTCCACTCCTCCAATCACCAAGGACATATCTTTGGTTCTTCTCAAGTACCTCAGAATGTTCGACGTCAGGTCTAGTACATAACATAGCATACATGATAGAACCAATTGCTGAAGCATATGGAACTGCTTCCATTTTCTTAATTTCAATGTCCGTTGAAGGAGTTGCGATTTGTTCAACACGGTTCCTTTAGTCATAGGAACACCTCCTTTCTTGGAGTTTTCCATTTTGAAGCGTGTCATCATTTTGTATCTTTACGTACTTTAACTTAGCCCAAGAAGCCGCTTAGATCTATCCGTATAAATCTTGATTCCCAGAATGTAAGCGGCTTCTCCAAGATCTTTCATTGCGAAGCAAGATCCCAAATAGTGTTTAACCTCATTAAGCATAGGGATGTTGTTGCCAATGATTAGTATATCATCTGCATACAGGATGCGGAATGATATGGTGCTCCACTAGCCTTTTGTAAACACAAGGCTCATCTTCATTCTTGACAAAACCAAACTCTTTGATCTTCAGGTCAAAACGAAGATTCCAGCCACGAGATGCTTGCTTGAGTCCATAAATGGACTTATTTAGTTTGCACACCTTAGTTTGGATATTTGGGATCGACAAAACCTTCAGGCTAAACCATGTAGACATCTTTAGAGAGATGTCCATTAAGAAAACCGGTTTTGACATCCACTTGCCATATTTCGTAATCATAGTACGTAGCAATGGCAAGCAATATCCTAATTCATTTAATCATAGTAACGGGCGAGAAGGTCTCATCAAAGTCAATACCTTGAGTTCGAGTGAAACCCTTCGCAACTAGCCATGCTTTATAGGTGTGGATATTTCCATGCATATTGGTTTTTCTCTTGAAAATCCATTTGCTCCATACTGCCCGACAATCGGGGGTAGCTCAACCAAGTCCCATACTTGATTGTCACGCATAGATTGCATCTCGACGTTCATGGCTTCTTGCCATTTTTCAGATTTTGGATCTAAGATAACAGATTTGTAGTTAGCATGTTCGTCATTAGACTCGCCTACTAATAAGACTTCGGGACCATTTAGATACCATAGGTATCTATCGGGTTCTTTACGAATTCTACTACTTCTGCGAACGTCTGTGTTTATGTCTGATTAAATGGCAACAACTACTTGTTTATCAGACGATCCAACCTCATCAGCGTTTGTTTGTGGTTCTCGAATTTCTTCAAGATCAACCACATACTGAATTGAAAATGCGAGCATCGATCATAAGAGCATGACCTCAAAATAAGTGAGGCAAGTTAGTTCTACACATCATCGATCGAACCGTATTAAGTATGGTTCAATTTCTCCTTTCACTCACGCCATTATGTTGGGGCGTGCCAGGTGGAGTGGGTTGTGAAACTATTCTACGTTCCTTTAGATGATCGAGAAATTCTAAGCTGAGGTATTCACCACCTCGATCTGATCGAAGTACTTTTTATCTTTCTAGCAAGCTGGTTTACTACTTTGTTTTGAAACTCTTTGAAATTTTCAAAAGATTCATGCTTATGCTTCATAAGATAAACATAAGCATATCGACTATAATCGTCAATAAAAGTAACGAAGTATCATTCATGGTTTCTAGTCGTGGTTCTGAAATGGCCACATACATCAGTGTGAGTGAGTACTAGAAGACCATTGGCCCGTTCACCAACACTGGTGAAGAGGTGCTTTGTGAGTTTGCCAGCTAAGCAAGATTCGCAATCATCAAAGGACTCCTGTCCAACGGATTCAAGAATCCCTTCAGACTGGACCTATTTTATGCGTGTCTTACTTATGTGGCCAAGTCTACAATGCCCAAATTATGTTTCATTTATACCAGCTTTGTTACGCTTAGAAGATGATATATGTTATTATTTATTTGAACATCAATACCATTTCGAGGTTTAGCCTCAAAATAAAAGACATTATTCAAGTAGGTAGAAATGGAAATTCCATTAGAACGTACTTGAATCCTTGTTCAAATAGTGAAGAAACTAGAATAATGTTTCTGGTCAAACCAGGTGCAAACAAACAGTTATTTAAAGTAACTACAAGGCCAGAAAGACATGAAAAATAAAATGTTCCAGTTGCCAGACCTAGAACTCTCTTTCCATCACCAACTATGAGTTCCATGTCGCCTTGTTTCAGTTTCTTCCACTTTTCAGGTTCTTGCAAGACATGAACGATGTGATAACCACATTCAGTATCAAATACCTAGTGTTGCTAGAAACAGTGAAAAGCTCAATAACATAAATGAGAATACTAGAAGAAGTGCCAATGTTATTGGCCTTGTTCATCTTCAGCTTGGCTAGATACTGTGGGCATTTTCTTTTCTAGTGCCCTATTTGGTTGCATACAAGGCACTAACGCTCCTCAGGAGGGTGTGGTTTTGCAACATGCTTGTTGTTGGTGGCATCTCTAGCAACAACAACAACCTTTCTCTTGCCTTTGCTCTTATGATCCTTTTCTTGTTTTTGGGCTTCTTAACACCACCAGACTTGACCATCAGAACATGGTTGGTTTTATGTGGTATGTTCATCTTGGCCATTTTAAGCATACAATGTAGCTCAGGCACAATCTTCACCCACGCATTCATATTGTAGTTCATAATGAACTGGTCATATGAGCTAGGGAGAGAGTTCAAGATTAAATCCGCTGCAATTTCTCTTGCAGGGGATAACCAAGTTTGTTCATTTGGTCAATGTATCATTTCATCTTAAGCACATGATCCTTCCAGCACTTTACAGCTTATGAGCTGTTTCATGGTGTCATACTGCTCCTGTCGGGCTTGTTTCTGAAACATGCCTTTCAGTTGCTAGATCATGTCATAAGTATCTTTATCTTCCATGTTCTTCTGAAGTTCAGGAGACATGGTGGCTTGCATAAGGCAGGCTACCTCAACGGCATCCTCATTATGTTTTTCCAGTGCCTTACGAGCAGCAGTAGTGTTACTTTCAGGCTCGGTAGGGGACTGGGCCATCTAAGATGCATAGCCTTTTTGCCATCTTGAGAACTATTCTCAGATTGCGGTGTTATTCATGAAAGTTGGTGTTATTTAATTTTCTTTTTCAAGTATAGACTTGAGAATGAAGGAGTTGTTTTCTTAAGACATCTATTATGTAAGCAAGGATTTTAATTAGTATTTTCTATGTATATTTCCTTATTTAATTAATTACCCATTACAATAATTAGAACAAGGAATGAGAATCCGGTTAGAAGCTCTTTCTAAAGGCAGCTGTAGCACGCAACATTAGCAAGGGGTTCAAGCGGACTGACAACGATTGTCAGTTGTGAGAAGAGCACAACTCTCGGGTATGAGGCCGCTAAGACAACTCTTATCTATGCATTGATACGTTTAGCCTCATCTATGCCACTTTTGTTCTCGAGATAGCTGTAGCACGTAACACGAGAAGAAAAATAATAGTCGTCCTAAAACGGTCACATGTGGAGGGTTCGGATGTGTCGACGAAGCCCTTGCACCTTGGAAGGATAAACTAGACACCAAGTGTCGTGTTGTGGCTCCAACACTGATGTTTTGCATTATGCCCCAAGTGTTACTAGTAGTCGGATGGCATAGACCATTGATTTTAATTATGGGTTAATTTTAATTTTTACTAAATAGGGTCGTGAGAGCCAATTTTAGTATATATTTTAGTCGTGACATCTTGATGAACCCTTTCATCTCTCAGGACACTTGGTCTTAAATATCCTATTAAAACTAAATTTGTCGCGGCTTGATATAACCAATTTTAAGGTAATAGAAAACTATTAATAGTTTTGGAAAATTGAATTTTGCAAAACTTAATTGGTTATTTGTTTGTTTTTCAAAAACAACCTTTGTTTTATAACAAAATTTAAACAAGTTGTAAAACAATTTAGAACTTGTTTTAATGTGATTGTTTTTAATATCTTAAAACTCCTTTTAAAATCATGTTGGTATTTAAATTGGTTATGTTATAACAACTTATAAGATAAAAAGCAACCACAATAGCAAGATAAATATGTAAATCTATATGGCAAAAATTGTTCGATCTTGCTAGAGCCTAATAGCAAGATCAAACGGGTCACGGGGTCACAACACACAAACAATCACAAGGATGGACTTGAGTGCATCCAGTCGTCTCGAGCAACTCCCACTGACTTCATGACTCCTGTTTGGCGTCCTCGGTTTTGTCTTCGGGTCTTCGTTTATTAAAATATTTTAAAACTACAATAAAGGAAGAAACCCTATCTATTACAACTTTGAACCATCTAAATGGCCACAAAATATAATTACAAAACCGAATAAAATATGCAACCACAAAACAAGGTCGGGCCAGATTTACATATTTCATAACAATCACAAAATAAACTAGGCAATGTTTTGGTCAAGCAAACAAAATAAAATATTGACCAAAAATAAAGTTGCCCTTAAAATTATTTAGACCATAAACTTTAAAATAATTAAAGTTTGTGTTCTAGTTCCGGTTAAAAGACCGGTACCAACTCGTATGTTGTAACCAAGGCTCTGATACCACTGAAGGGTTTCCACGGTGATGAATTAAAAATTTTATTTATCAAAACTCGGTTCAATGAATAATAGTAAATTAATTAAGCGAGTTAATTAATAAAACACAGCGGAAATAAACAAGTGATCAACAATAAACGAAACCCGGCAGGATCCGGTTACATGCAAATACGAGTACAGTGATAATAACATCTAACTACCGATGAGAAAGATATACCTCGGTTAATGACTAACCGGTCGAGACACCGAGGTTCAACGAACAAGTGCTAGTGAAACGAACAAACAGAACGCGGGTATAGGCCGGGTAGCGGCGACGGTGACCGGTGGTACTGGCAGCGGCGAGGGGGCGGCGGCGGCGTCCGGCGGCCCGTGGTGGTGGCGGTAGAATTTTGGGTGTTTTGAGAGTTTTGTGCAATTTCTTCAACCTCTCAAATCTTGTCCATACACTCCATTATATAGAATATGAAGATCAATGCAAGTGCGACACATGGCGGACATGCACATGGAAGTTGGACAAGTGTCGAGAAAGTCATGCATGTTCGACAAGTGGCGAGGATTCTTTGCATGGATGACAAGTGGCGAAGAGGCTATGCATGCGGACAAGTGGCGATGCAAGTGTGCATGCGCGACAAGTGGCGTAGCGTGGGTGCATCTGCGACAAGTGGCGAGATAAGTATACCCGTCTCACCCGGTACATGTACCCGTCTCTCACCGGCAACAATAATATAATCCCGCTCATGATCATAAATATAATTATGATCTGTTTTGCATATTGTTCATAATTACCAGTTAAACTATTTAAGTGGATTTAAGTTCGTTTCCCACGGTGTAACTATTACGGGTCAAGACCGGTCGGTAGCATTGACTTATCGAACCGGACATAAATATCCAACAACAGTATGATACAATACGATCTAATACGACATGATACTATGCGTCATGACACGTCAAGATACGATACAATACGATACGACACATCAAGATACGTTACAATTCGGTACGACAAGTCACAATACAATACGATATGAGACGTCACAATACGATACGATACATTACAATACGATACGAGAAGTCACTATAAAATAGAACACAATATACAAAACAAAACATATAAACTAATATCTAAAAAAAACAACGATAACACCAACAATCACACCCAAAACACCAATCTTTAAACTCCAAAAACTATTTGGTCAATATACGACTCGTGTAGATGTATATGGTTTGGTCAGTCTGTGTTGTTTAAAGTTAATCATATACGACTCATATAGAAAAGATTGGGTGTCAAAATAGATTCCTAGTATCCAAATAGATTGAGCGTTAACAAATTAGAAAAAGGAAAGCGAGTGTATCAAATCATCAACAAACGTGAATCTCGTGCAAAGGAATTGAAAGAAATAGTATGATAACCTTTTTCATTTTTTTTTTTGTCTTCTAATATTATACTGATTAGGATTTCTATGGTAGCAGCAAAGTAGATGAATGATTAAGTTATATTTAACATCAAAATGCGTACTAATTCAAATCTGAAATCAATTACCTTCAACTACAAAATCAATTGTAATGCATTATACAGATACCAGTTTTACGTATTTCGGATACAAATCCCAATCTATCTGAAAATTGATGATGACAATCTTGAGAACAAACGCATTATTATGTTGGGCTCCGGGTCTTCATAGTAAAGCATTCGTTTCTTGCGTTTAAAGAGGTATCTTGAACCATATGTTGATCGATAACATCTCTAGAGAGGATATTGCAGCCACGCAAATAAAAAGATGGGCATCACCGCAAACAAGCTGATAACAATCGGCATCCATCTCAAACCGTTCTTGTAAAGTACGAAAAAGCTGACGCTAAAAGCGATGGTCATGGTTGTTATAGAGAGGAAAAGAGTTGATAGACCTAACATTAACTTTTTGGGCAACGATTGCAAGAAATCACGTTCAGCATAACGAGATGTGAGGATGGATAAAAATATAAGAGTTGAAGCTGCGGATGCAAATAGAGAAATGGCATCAGCGACCACGAAAACCATAAAGGTTGGTTCAGAATGAAAAACAGGGATACCCTCGGTTTGGTTCCTCCCACCTTGGCTCCCACCTTGACTGTATCCACCTGGTACTGTAAAAGCGGCTGCAAATACTACGGTGGCAATAAGTGCAGCAACCACCATACATTGACTAGCTGTTTCTTTCATCCACTTCTCACCTTGTGCAACTAGATCTTTGTGTTCTTTAGTGAATAACTCGTGTGGTGTTAGACCATCTTTGTTCTTCCTTTCTCTATAAGAAGATGGGATCATAGCCTCCACTTCCTATACAACAAAATAGGATTTTAGTTATCACCAACGGTTTTGGTTATTATTCCTACATTATGAAAGAAAAAAAAATATTATTAGCGGAAAAATAATGATCATTAGGGAATGTACCAGGAACCATAATAGTTCTCGTTGCATTTGTAAAGCAACTCCAGATACATCTTGAAGGCGCTTTTGTTTTGCGCTCTTCCCAACCAAATGTAGCATATTGTTTTCATGTTCATCTTTTAAAGGAGTAATCAAATCCTTCATTGAGCCAAGCTCGTACAATAAGTTATAGATACCCTCATGACGATGTTTGACAGCAATGTGAAATATACTTTGCTTATTCTCATTGACCTTCCAAATTAAATCAGGATACATGCGGATGAGCTCAACTATAAATTTAGTATTACCCACTTCTGCAGCAACAAATAATACACGTGAAGAGTATGTTGGTTTTGCCTCTGCCATTAATGGCACTTTTGTAACATTCGAAGAAGAGGCTGGTGTTGACTTTCGGATTTCAACTGAAATTTTGTCAAGTTTTTCGGAAATGAGTTTTAGCAGATGCAACTTTTGATCTTCCTTATTATAAGGTAGCATGTCATCTTTTTTAATTGGATCGGGTTGCCCTCTTTATATGTCATCAATTTCCTTCTTCGATAATTTTACAACATTTTTCCAAATGGTCCTTAGTAATTGCAATGCTTCACCGTTCTTTTTAGGTGGAACTGGTTTTGAAGGGCGAGCAAAGACTGCGAGAAACAATATAAAATGAGCCAAACTAATGAAAGACAATGCTTATGAGTAATAAATGATATATGGGGTTGGGATCAAAATTGACCCTTTAATATGGCATTCTTACCCCAATTGAATGATTTCTTGAATACATTTGATGTTGTTCTAGAAAATGCCTCAGGCTTTTTAGCCAAAACTATAAGTACATTCCCACTACTAGCAACTTTTGGCCAATCTTGCACAATCTGTAGTGCGATATCTGAAAAAAAACACGAAAATTTAATTTTGTGTGTGGAAATACTTAGCCAAGCTACAAAAGCGAAAAAAAGAAAATATAAGGATCCTTTTCTACTACAGCATGTGAGAATGTTTACCGAACAAATTGGCTTCAACACACTTCTGAAGCAGCCAAGCACGATTCTCATCAGTCCAGCCATCATCACCCAATTTATTAGATTGACTATAAAGATATTCCACCGTGGCATGGTCTCCAAATAAGGTAGCCATATAGAGTGGCATCATATTTGAGCTACCAGGAATTATGAGCAAAGCACGATTCTTTTTTACCAAAATTTTAACCATTTCAACATTTCCGGCTGCAGCCTAAACACAGGGCGGTGTTGGAACTCTGATTTTGGAGTTCCAAGTCTTTTGTTTCCATCATCCCCACCAGATTTTTCACAAATTCTTGCATCCTCTTTGACTTATCAGCGGATGCAGCAATGTGAAGTGGGGTCTCCCAGTTTTCAGTGATGCTACACCCAGCAACGGCAACTCTGGTTTTTTTATCAATAATGGCTTTTGCAGCTTTCCAGTCGCCTTTTATTGATGCTTCTTAGAGGGGGATAGCAACATTGATGTAATCTTCTCTACTGCCTTAAAAGTAGCTCCAAGCCAAAGTCAGTATTATTTTCATTTCATCCATGCATATTTGCACACAATAATTTGGTTGTAACTTGTATTGTTCTCTTAAAATAAAAACTAGCAAACATTTGTAGCACTTTCCAAACAATAGAATACAGTATGAAGTTTTATAAAAAAGAAAAAAACACCTGCATTCCCATAGAGATGAATAATTTCCATATCCTATGAGCCACAAACGAGCCATGTCGTCCAAGAAACTCATAAAATAGGAGTACCCATGGGACAGAGCGGGATATACGTGGTGTGTACCATGTCATCTAACAATTGATGAATGGGGACATTGTTTATGTGAGTAAAGTTGTGTGTGTCTTTTAATCCTAAAATGTATATATAAATATAATATGGTAGTCGTTTGAGAGGGATCACTGTTCATGATCAGTAGCAAAAGTAGAAGTGTGAATTCAGTATCGGTACTAAAAAGATCTAAACATATATCGACCGAAACCAGATTTTGGTCGCGTGCGGAAGACCCCACTAGTTTAGAGCATTCACATCCCTTCCCCATTTCCTTTCTATAATTACACTAAAAATGACTACAATATTTCTCTTTTTTTAATTAAATAATATTTATTTTTCCTTTATCATTACATTTTCTCTCTCCTCCACTCACAACCTTTGCAAAAACTATAAAAAAGGCTCAAACTATTGGGCACGCCCAAGTTGCCTATTTGCACACTATAGGGTTTATGTATGCCTCGTACAAGCCTATACGGTGCGTATATGGTTACATCAAACTCAGTGGCTGACTGGTGCCAGTTTTGGTATGGCTGCTTCTATAGCGTATAGGCCTTATATGGAGCGTATAGGACCCCTCGTATAGGTCTCGTATAGAGTCTGACTGCTCCTATAGCGTATAGGCCTATACGGAGCATATAGAACTTTGCTAAAACGATAAATATTATATAAAAATACTAAGAAAAATCTTTATATACGCCCCGTACAGGCCTATACGAGGCATATATGAGAGAAAAACATTTTAACCATGGTTTGGGCTATGTATAGCCCTCAAACTAGGGTAAAATGGTCTTTTTTTACTATACGCCGCGTATAGCCTATACGAAGTGTATAGGACATGATATGATTCTCTTAGAAATTGAAAAAGGCTATACGCCTCTTCTTATAGGCCTGTTCGGGCATATATATGAGTCCCAATAGGTGTGCAAATAGGCAAATGAGTGTGTGAATACGTACACCCTTAAAAAAGTAACAAGGGACGTGAATAGTGTCCTCCAAATGTATAGATGAACATCAACATTTTCTTTCGTTCCTCATAACCACTTTTTAAAATATACAGAACCCGCGCACATAAAAATGCATAATAGGATGTAAACGCTCTTATAAAGATTAAATTGAAGTGATCAAACACAAAACTATTTTCAACGTCATACACTAATAATAGCAGGTATGGTTGAAAGGAGCAAATAGGTAAAATAACTAACCGTCAAGTAGATCTCGAGGAGGATGTTGGGGAGTAAGTGAACCAAAAGGAATGATGACATCGCCCTTATCCTCATTGATTGAGACTAATGGCGCAGCTGGTACTTGTTTCATCTGCAACACCCAGACCATTAATGAATATTAATCAAAGTTTCTAGTAACAGAGAGGGTTTGATGGGTCTGAAAATACCTCAGCCATTAGTTAGTTATATGAACGAAAATAACCTTCAAGTTTGATTATCTGCAGTCACACCACTAATGAATGAAAATAACCTTCAAGTTTAATGGGTGCATATTGACGATATAAATAAGAGTAAGAGTAAGAGAGAGAGAGTGAGGACTCACCAATTAATGAAGAGGGAAAAAGACTTCAGATTTGATTGTCTGAACATGGATCCATGGTTATTGGTTAATAAAGGAACTCTTTGTTTAGGTCAACGTCAACCCTTTACTTTACTTATTTTTTGAACGTGACTTTCAATATGTACATGACATTGGTCAGGAATCTTTGTTTGGTCACGGCAACCTTTACTTTACTTATTTTTTGAAACGTGACTTTCAATATGTACATGGACCATTGGTCAACGGGTTCCCATCAAGGATGGTTACCCGTCAGCCCAGCATTCGCAAACGCGATGTTCTATCGGGCCCGACTGCCGCTCTGACTGACCTTCGCCCGGAAACCATACTGCCTCGACACGAGAGTCTCGCTGGGTAACAGCTGGGTAAAACCGGTTTAGAGTGTATTCACACACTCATCATATTTTCTTATTATTTTTAACATATAATCTTGGATCATATATATTATATTATTATTATTATTATATTATTATTATTTTATTATATTATTATATTATATGTTACTATTATTATTATTGTTGTTCCAAGTAGTTAAGAGTGTATTCACACACTCATTATATTTTCTTATTATCTTTTAACATATAATCTTGGATCATACACTATTATTATTATTTGTTAATTTCAATTGATTCTATATGAATTGGTTTTGGAAACGGGTCGGAAATATGTATATTTGAATTGTAAATGTTTTAAGAGGCAATGAGGTCAACTAATTAGGTGTATGAGCTTGATTAAAACAAGTATATAACTTCTATAAAATATATTAAAACAAAACATTTTGGTGGCGCTTGTCCTTGTATTACATCATTAACTACCACATGGCAACCTTAAACCACACACGCAGTTTGTTTGAACGGGATTTGGTTTTCTCATTCACATTCACACGGTGTCTCTTCTCAATTTCTTTTTTACTCCTGTTTGTAGGTCCACTTGAGGATCAAGATAACCTACTTCCTTGTTTGTTAAACACACACAAGTGCGGAATCCAAGTGTGTATGCAAACCGTAGCAAAACAATGTATAAGCAAACACAAGCTAACCAAAAGATTCACTATCTTTGATTAACAGGAAGAGAATCAGTACTACACACAGTGTAAACTCTCTAGGGACTCTCTTAATGAAACTATGAGATAAGGTTCTGTTTATATAGGCAAGGTAAACCAGCAGCCCTACGAAGAAGGCTGCTGGCCCAAAAAACAAGTGGATATCCCACGAAGAATGATTCTTCGTGGGTCTTCACCACGAACCATCAATACTACGAAGGATGACTCTTCGTAGCCTTCCTGATCAACGAACAATCCATTGTTCGTTAGCATGTTGTCCTACGAAGAATGTGGATTCTTCGTAGGATGCCCTTGTCCAACAGAAGCACAGTTCACTAAGAAAACAAAATACAAACAACTAACAGACTGCAACATGCAGCTGTTTTACAACACCAGTAAACCAAACGTCGTGCTAAGTCAAGATAGGAGGATATCTTGACTTGACCAACTCGACAAAAACTTTACAAACACCAAACAAAGACCGTACAGACTACGTTAGCTAAGAACAAGCTACAGACACAAAACTGTACCAACAAACTCCCCTTTGTCTATAGCTTGGTCTTCGGTCTTCATTCTTTGTGCGCCTCGGTCCATGAACTTCTGGCATGAATGCCTCGGTAGAAACAGAAACAAGCGACGCGTTGAAATAGCATGCTTGGTACGCTCTTGTCTTCATAGAAGATATCATGTTGAAGGAGGGTCTTGATGTCGCGTGATGACATGTTCACGATCCACATCGGATCAAGCATACGGAAGTTGTCTTCATTGTTCTTGAACACAATAACCGCTTCTTGAGTGTCGGAGTCGTAGCACCACAGCTTCATGTTTCCAAGAAAATCTTGAGGCATGGGCATGAGAGGAATCTTCTCCAAAGCTTTCACCGGCTGGTACACAAGCTTGTAATGAGCTGTGTTAGTATCCGGATCCAATGTATACTTGCTCATGCATCGGAAACTGAGGCTTGTACATTTCATCCTTCCAACCTCATCTTCTCTCAATTCTGATCTTCTTTGCAAACAACGTTGCTCCTTCGTAGTTGGATCTGTTGATCAGCTTTAACTTAGATAGCGCTGCAACATCATAAAGGGCAAAGTTAAAATGCTCAGCGAAGAATTAAAGTACTGGATTCTGTGTTCTCTTTTCACCGCCATGCAGTGAATGTCCTTCGCAAACATCCAACTCAGGATCCTTCCATAAGGCTGATCCTTCTGGTACTTAAAGTAATCAACTTGAGCAGGAGGAGGAGATGGCCTTTTCGCCTTTGCAAGAAGCTACTTCCACCATTCTTCAAAAGAATCAGCTGGAATGTCAGATGTATCTCTACTTTTCAACTTTTCATCGATATCATCTACATTCTCACGAAGCCAGTCGCTGTCAAATGGCTCAAACACAGACCCATCATCACGAACATACTTCAACTTTCCAACGTCTCCCTCAAACACAATTTCTTCCAACCCTTCGACATTTTCTACCTCGGGTTCACTTGGAATTTCATCAATGGTAGCTTCATCTACCTCTTTCAGTTCTTTGAGTTTCAAAATCTGTTCATGCGAGAGTTCAGAAACAAACTCCCCTTCCTCTAACTCCTCACAGGTAACAGGATGTAAAGACTGTAGCGGTGGCACATCAAAACCAACAGAAGCAGAAATAACTTGATCAGACTTTGAAACTTCAGCAACAACCACATCATCTTGATCTTCCACAAGAACCATCTGCAAATCTGTGTTGTCCAAGGCTTCTTGAACACTTCCAGAGCCAGCAACAACTTGAACAGAACTTGAAGCACCAGCTGGGGTAGACGCAGAACCTCTGGTTGAGCAGACGAAGCAGACACATCAGGATTTCCTGGATCTTCACTATCATGATCCTGCTTTTGTAGAACCTCCTGTGTCTTACATCTATCTGCCCACAATGTGTTGACCCGTTTTCTTGTCATTTCATAGCTAGCAGTCATTTGTCTTACATGCTCAGCTATGGTCTTGTTTCTCGTGTCATACCAGTTGGTTATCTCTGTGTACTTCCAGAGAGCCTCTCGCTAGAACGTAGTAACTCAGTGCTCCGTTCTTTCATCCTGTTCATCTCTATACCCCGAGTGTTGTCAGCTGCGCGCATTTGCTATAACTGAGTAGACCTTTCTGCATCAGCAGCTCGCAATTGAGCATTTTCAGCTCTCAACTGATTGATCTCTACTTGTTGATTCTTAACAGTCTCAGTCAGGGTGTTGATCTCCAATCGTTGCTTAATGGAGTCATTCCTTGTAGCAGACATAAAGTCCATGTGTCTGTCTATCTGAGTCTGTGCTGCTTGAAGTTGTAAGAATAGTAAATCTAGATCGCTCGCTTTCAGACATTCTTGTAAACCTTTCATCAAGAGATTCTGAACTTTGCTTGCGAGTTCTTTCACGAGTACCTTGAGTAGCAGCAGGAGCTGTAAACTGGGGAGGAGGTTGCTATGGACTAACTGTAGCAGTTGCAGTTCCCGATGACCTACCAGGAGAAGCTACCAAGGCTTCAGTCTCCTCAGCAGTGAAAACTCTCTTCGGGTATTGGCCCTGTGGAGGTATCAGGTTGTGGAACAGATTCTGATTGAAGTGATGAAGAACCAACTGTTTTCCGACTCTTTTTCTTCCGACGGATAGCAACTTGTTTCTTTCGAGCCTTCTCAGACTCAGTATCAGAAGGCACATAATCCGGGCCAGTTTCAGTTCTTTTAGTGCTAATCCTTCTAACCCGTCGAACACCACGATCGTCAAGGTAATATTCATAACCAGGTTCTGGAGGATTATCTTCCTCTTCTACATCTGTGGCACTTTCTGGTTGCTTTCTAAATCAACTACGGTTGGCGCAGCACCACTATCACCGCCATCACCACCATCTCCACCATTACCACTGCCATTACCATCATCACTATCATCATCATCACTCTTCTTCCTAAACCTATCTTCAAGCATCTTTCTTAAAGTAGGCTCTTCGTTGTCAGAGTCGCTATCATCGTGTCGCCACTTGTCATTCTCCGGTGCTACGTATGAGTCTTTTTCCAGAAATCCAAACAACCTTCGAGGAGGATCGCTTTCCTTGTAACTTTTTGCAGCGTATCCTTTAAACACCCTCAATGAACATTCTGTCATTGGTTCCATTTTCAGAACTTCATTATCCTCTCTAGGTATATCGGGATGTTAAGCATTTAACACCATCTGTAGAAATCTGGGATACATCCAGAATTTGCTTCCGTTGTAACGGCTCCTTTTCTGGATAAGTTTTCTTTCATGTTGGAGAAAATATACTTAGATATGCTAAACGGTTTGTTCAGCACCAAAGCCACCATCAACCCAACTAAGTCTGGATTCGCCATATCATAACTGCTTCGTCGATTGCTCAAGCATTGTATCAGCACATGTAACAGAAACTTGTAACGAAGAGGTAAGCCCGACTTGTTAAACTGACTGCCAAATATATCTCCAGTACACTTCATACGTAGCAAACAACCTCTTTGATACATTATCATAACTGAGTGTGGCGCATCAGGGTCATCACGAAGCTGTAATACCGTGTTGAGAATCTCAGGTGAAACAATAACATCTTGATTGCTCACACGTCCTCTTATAACTTCCTTTCCATCAACCTGTTCAACTTTTGCTGAATCCCAAAATGCTTTGATCAGGGACTTGTATATAACAGTTTGATGAGTAATGGCGTGATTGATCCTTGATTCCCTTAGCCAATTCATGATTCCAGCATAATCAGCGAGTTTGTTTTCCGGATCCAAGTATGCGACCATATTATGTCGAGATTCCGACATAATTTGAACCTCACTTTTATCTTCCTTCTTCATAGCGGGCTTTCTCTTTTGACCTTTAGGAGCCATTCTATACAAAACATACCCACAATGTGAAGAAAGATACATAAAATGATGAAAACAGCCTCATAACATGTTAACTGTGTGAAGATATGAATTTACTGTGAACTCAAAGTGTTCCAACGAACATTTCTTTGTTCACTGTGAATATTTTTCTTTCCACGAAGAATCACCTACGAACAAGAGTTTGGACGAACAATTATGTATAGCCAACGAACAATCATGTTCAACAAAGAATCCATTCTTCATTGACTGTGATTCTTCGTCCACATCTTACCAACGAACAATCCTGGTCAACGAAGAATCCATTCTTCGTTGACTGTGATTCTTCGTCTACAACATACCAGCGAACAATCATGGTCAACGAAGAACCCATTCTTCGTTGACTACGATTCTTCGCCGAGGGGATTCTTCGTCACAGTTAATTTCATGTCAGAGACAAACATCCAAATGGTTAAAACTCCCTGACAAACAAGATCAAAACACTCAGTTCATTAACTTTTACCAACATTCTTGGTACAAACCCAAAAACTTCTTAGTTCATGTAAAACTCAAACATGTATTTCACAAACCGAATGCGTCTATTGTTAGAACACCAAGTCAATAACATTTATAGACCAACCGATTACAAGTTTATATTTATTACAAAAAAATGAGGGTTACTCATGACTTTTAATGGATTCAAGTGAATGATCTTGTTTGTGATCCTAAAAACCGAAACATTATGATACACTTGTTAACAAACACGACATCTACCTTAGATTTGTGTTTAATCAGGAACAAAAATCAAAAGTTTCAAGGTTGTTTAGGATTTCTTCGCAATGAAGAAAGAAGAAGATGAACAGTGACTTTGAGAGAAAAGGGAATGGTGAGAAAGGTGATTTTGAAAAGTGATGGGGTTTGGTGAATGGCCATGCCTTTTATCCACTTCTGTTTAACCGCCTCTTCAACGAACCTTCTTTGTTCGACGAACAATCAATTCGCTCGACGAAGAATCATTCTTCATCGAGGGTCTCTACGAAGAAAACAATTTGGGCCAACGAACAATCAGATACTAGACTCAACATTTTGGCCCAACTCACTTCAACGAAGAATCCATTCTTCGTTGATCTGATTCTTCGTCGAGCTGAATTCTTCGTCGATCACTAGTACCAATCTTATGAAGTTATTTTAACAGAATAGATTTTGAACATCTTTGGGTTTATCAAAATGCATTGTGACCTTTATGAAGTTGTATTGTTTAACCAAGGCTGATTTAGGAATTCAACGGTAGAAACCGTTCGAGCTTCAAGATCGACTAAACGAAAATTAACGAAAGGACTAAACTATCTAAAATAAAGCAACCTATGTTAAATAACTACGAACTACACTATACACTACTTAAACATCGTTTGCGAGTTTCAAGGTAAGAGAATCATACCAGCTTACGGTTTGGTCAAACACGATTTTCTAAATTCATTTTACTTTTGATAAGCATTTTACCTAGATTACCGATATTGTTGTCCACATAAACTCAACTTATCAGATGTAATCACGTTTAAGAGATATGATTTAATGTATGATTTATACCTACTAGCCGGTGTTCATCCACTTCACGACACATTCCCATATCAAGACATGCACAAGAATTCGTCTTACCTGCGAGTATACCGCTTATCATCTGTTTTAACGTATATGATGTGAGATACTCACTTATTTTGGATGAAAACAAGCCCTATGTGATAGAATCACTTATTGATGAGGAACTTGATTTTCAAATGCATGAAGGGCACAGTTGCAAGTCTGTGAACAGGTTAGTATCATCGTACCGACAAAGAGACGAACTTGACACCCGCAATAAACTGTGATATTTTATCACTTATTCGATTTGGTGGATGTGATATGATTATCACTTATTGATGGTCGTATGCAATATTTACACGTATGTATGGTATCATGGAAGTTCTTGACTTGTGTCCCCGTTATTTTTTCGGTAAAAGATTCAACCATGATACCCAGATGATAAACAGCATAAGCACCACGCATATCAGAACCTTGGCATACTATCAAACGAAATTTTGGTACCAAGACCATATGCCAATGAATGGTTCCCACCTGACTTTCAGTTTGTTAAGTTTATATCAACCTGCACGTTTTAGTCTGATTATGAGTCTACCGGTACATTGTTACTAAAACTACTTATCATTTCATTTTACATTTTTGACCGCACTTGACTAACCATCGGTGTATCATCATCTTCTCTTAGCTTTCCAAGAAACTCATTTTGGATTTTCTTTTCTATTGTTTTTGTGTTTTTCTGAATTTTTCTCCCCCTTAAATGCAGAAAGTAAATAAAAGAAAGACATATTTTTGTATTTTTGAGATTTTCTCATGTTTTTGTATTTTCTTGAAATTTTCTCCCCCAAAAAGCAGAAAGATAAATAAAATGAAAATCCTTTTGTCTTTTTGATGTTTTTAAGAAAATATTTACAAACACGATTAGTCGATGATGATTTACTCGGGTTTCACCTTAATGCCATTTATCAAAAGCAAATAGTGAAATCGAGATTTAACAAAAGCTTTTGTAAATAAGTCGGCACGTTGGTGATCAGTGTGGATTTTAACAACATCGATAAGTCTCTTTTCATAACAATCTCGTATGAAATGATACTTAATTTCGATGTGTTTTGATTTTGAGTGCTGCACAGGATTACGGGTAATCTGTACAGCGGCCTCATTATCAACATGAATAGGAGTAGTTAGAAATTCAAAACCGTAGTCGCGCATCTGCTGTTGGATCCATAAAACCTGGGAACAGCAACTGGAAGCTACAATATACTCAGCTTCGCAAGTTGAGGTAGCTACACAGGTTTGCTTTTTGCATTGCCATGTGACTAAACGATTTCCCAGAAACTGACATCCTGCCGATGTTGATTTTGCATCAATTTTGCAGCCATCGTGATCCGAATCACTGAAAGCGATCAACCCGAAATTATCATCCTTAGGATACCAAAGACCAGTGTCTGGACATCCCTTCAGATAATGAAAAATCCTCTTGACAGGGATGAAGTGAGAAGACTTTGGATTTGATTGATAACGAGCAAGTAGGCATGTCGGATACATAATATCAGGTCTTGATGCTGTCAGATACATGAGAGATCCGATCATTGCCAGATAAAGAGATGGATCCATACTATCACTCGACCCCTCAGGAGTAATCCCATGATTCTGAACTAATGGAGTTCCAGCGAGCTTTGAATCTTCCATCTGGAATCGCTTGAGAATATCCCTGATGTACTTTGTCTGATGAATGAAGATCCCTTCTTTAGATTGATGTACCTGCAAACCTAAGAAAAAGTTCATTTCTCCCATTGCGCTCATCTCGGATTTCTCTTGCATCACCCGTTCGAATTCTTTGCACATGTCATCATTTGTGGACCGAAAATGATATCATCCACATACACTTGAACCAGCAACAAATCCTCACCCCTTTCCTTGATGAAAAGAGTGCAGTCGATCAAACCTCTTTGAAAACCATTCTTGAGAAGATACGAAGACAAAGTCTCATACCAAGCCCTCAGAGCTTGATGAAGACCATACAACGCCTTGTTTAGAAGCCAAACCTTATCGGGATGCATTGGATCTTCAAAACCAGGCGGTTGCTCAACATATACCTCTTCTTCAACCACACCATGAAGAAATGCACTTTTCACATCCATTTGATACACAGTGAACTTCTTGTAGGACGCATAAGCCAAGAAAATCCTTATTGCCTCAAGACGTGCCACTGGTGCATAAAATTCATTATAATCAATGCCTTCTACCTGTGCAAAGCCCTGAACAACCAATCTTGCTTTGTTACGCACAACAACACCTCGGTCATCCCGTTTGCACTTGAACACCCATCTTGTACCAATCTTCTTGTAGTTCTCAGGTCTGTCAACCAGTTTCCATACTCCCAATTTCTGGAACTGTTGAAGTTCTTCCTGCATGGTTTCCACCCATGAATCTTCCTTCAATGCTTCTTTGCAAGACTTTGGTTCTACTTGGCAAACATAGCATGCGAAAGACCAATAGTTTTGCTCCCCGGATTCTCTAATAGCTGCATACAATCCAGCATTCTGATTGTTTCTTAGCTGGTTACGTGTCTGCACACCGCTCTGAACATTTCCTATAATATTCTGCTGAGGATGAGTATTATGAATTCGAGTTTCTGGCACATCAGGAACACGAGCATTGATACCCAAATTGTTGAAGTTCAAATCAACTACCAGATCAATATCTGGCATCGCCGAAGACGTCGAAGCATTACCTTTACCAGTACCTACATTGTTATCCACAGAAGCACCTTCAGAGACACCTTGAACAGGAGCTGATGTAGCTTCATTTGCATCGTGAAATTCTTCATCTTCAGACGAAACGTTATAGTCAGCTGCATCTTCAAACACCTCATTTTGACCAATATTGTTAACCGATCCCGAAGCTTGAGGAGTAACAATAGCAGGTCTCACCAAAGACGAATCAATCGTAGTATCACTTTCTAATAACATATGTGCTACTGCAGAAGCTTTATCAAAGGTTAGAAGATTAAAGGAACCAAAAATACCATCATAGTCAAACATCCACGGATCTCCCGGAGCCCTAACAGACTCAGTGTATCTTTGAACCTTAACTTCACCCCATTCCTCTATCTTCCAAGTAGATAAATTCCAGACTCTAAAATTTGGAGTGGCATACCCAAGAAAGAAACCTTCGATCGCCTTTGCCCCAAACTTACCATCCGGTTCAATCATAGTGCATGGAGCAACAAAAGGTTCCAAATACGACACATCAGGTTTCCGTCGATGCAGTAGTTCAAAGAAAGTTTTATCATGTCTCTTCACTGTAAGAACCCTGTTTAGTGTATAACACGCAGTTGCCACAGCCTCCCCCCAAAAATTGAACTGGAAGTTGTGATTCCACTAACATAGTTCTAGCAATTTCTACAAGCGTCCGATTTTTCCTTTCAGCAACACCGTTCTGTTGAGGAGTATAGCGAGAACTGTATTCGTGCAAAATACCTTTAGAAACATAATACTCATCCATAACCCTTGCCGTTGTCGCTTCGAATCCTCCTTATCTTCAAGTTGTACAAATTGTCAATTAGGGTAAAGAGATTCTTGAGAATATCTGGTGTCACACCCCGACCCGCAGCGGAATAAAAGTCGGGGCATAATTGGGTTATCACCAAAGCTCATGATATTTACTAAATGTTTCATATTTATTAAATTCAAATTACAACTTAATTATCCAAACAAAATTCATACAATTACAATAAAAGGAAACTACATAATTATTCCAAAGCATAAACTTTTTATTCTTCTAGGCCTTCCTGTGTGTTTCTTGTCTCAACTGGATCACCTGTATCATGTGTAAAGCGGGGGAGATTTTGGGTCAACAAAAGTTGGCGAGTGAATCTTGATAAAACATTGTTAATAATTTCTTGATTTATTTAATAAGGAAAATTTGTGCAATGATCACATGTGAGCAAACATATATAAATAAACAATCACAAACCACTTTGGATGAGTATATGACATGAATGATGATGTATGTGAGATCAAGGCTCAATCAAACGGAGCCGATCGAGTGACATGAATGATGATGTATGTGAGATCAAGGCTCAATCAAACGGAGCCGATCGAATGAGGCACCTGATACTCAACCCGTATCCCACGGGGAGCTGATGGGCCTAATGAAATGCATGCACTGAAAATGATAACTCCAATCTAAACATAAATCACACAACAATTGATACACATTTGATACACATTTGATCACGGATATGATGTAAGCACAAGTGTTTAAATAAAATATGAGAATTATACGACACATAATACACCCCAAAACGTGATTAAAACGGGGAATTGGTAGAGATTCACTCACATTGGGTGCGTTCTTTGATGACGTTGGATGCGCACGAATTTTAGGATTTGATCGACGAGGGAAAAACTAACCTAAAATAATAACGAAATGATTCGGTAAATAAATGGATTTTATTTGAGATTAATACTTTTAATTCATACTCTTAATGTGATTTTTAGATTTATTTTTGTGAGTTTAAGGAAGTTTTCTAACTTTAAAAATTTTATTTTTAAGTATTTTTAAATGATTTTCTGATTAAATAAATAAATAAAAAAGAAATAAAAATGTTGACTTTTTGACCCCGTTGACCGTTGACCGGTCGGACTGTGTGTTTGTATGCGCTGAGTGAGGTTTGAACTCAAGACCTCTCGTTTACGTGCATGCAGCTCTACCAACTGAGCTACGTGTCTAACCCGAAATATTCTCTGTTTTAATTATATATATACTAATTAACTGTCATCTTATTTAGTTGATTTCAAAAAAAAATTAATATGGCCGAACCGACTTCAGTGACCCGGAGTCGAACTCGGGACGTTCGGTTCGAGTGCGCACCACCCAACCAGTTGGGCTGTGTGTCTAACCTTGTTTAACTACAGAATTATATTATATTTGTATACATGTTGAAGGATGTTCTGAATAGGTTTTAAAAAGGATTGGTTTTATTTCTGAAAGTCGGTAACATATGCGATTCGAACTCGGGACGTGCGTGTTATGTTGCACACAGTCCACCGCTGGACTGTGTGTATAACCCGGTTAAATATTCAGTTTTAATTAAACTTATACACATTGTTCAACTTCGTCTTCTTCGCTTAACATTTCAGAACAGTGAATTCCGACTGTTCTGTTTAATCGATCTTAACTTATATTTGATTGAATTGAAAAGAAATGAGATGACATGGTATACCAGAACGGCGAGTTTGATTCAGGTTTTCTGGCAAAGTCTCGTCGTCTCCGATCTGCGGATTCCGGCTGAGGGAAACTGTTTAACAGTTTTGATTACTGGATTGAGCAATTAGATTACAAATCGAAAGATAGCAAGAGAAATTTAGATGATTGTACCGTCTGAAAAAAATCGCGGTTTTCCGTTCAGTGATTCCGGCGAAATTGAAATTTCCGGCGACGTGCTAAAGCTTCGAGAGATTGTGCGATTCTGAGCGAAAAGGTTACCAGAGGTTTGGGTGGGTATTTATAGGGAAGAACATGATGTATTGGGTCCGAATTTTGGTCTTGATTCGCGGTCAAAGTTTTTCCGGCGGTTACGACTGAAATTGAGGGTTTAGACATCGGTTATAACCGATGTCGAGGTCGGTTAACATGTTTAGTCAAAAGGAAAATGGCAAGAATTGCGGATTGCCCATTTTTCTGGTGACGACTAGTCTGGGCGCGCTAATTACTGAATTTGACTTTCAGTTTCATTATAAGTGTTATTTGTTTTAATGTTTATCACAAAGACAGTGTGTGGCGGAGCGATGTGTTGTGTGTTTTGGCTTGTGGGTGACCCGGGTTCGAAACCCGGCGTCCACATTTATTTTTTTATTCCTTATTTATTAGTAATTTTAAATTATGGTTTTTAAATTCTAATATATTTATTAATTATGTACCGTTAAAAATTATTTGAGCAATAAATACGCAACGAAAAATTATAACTGGATATTTGATTAATACACGAAGCGGGTTTGGAAACCCGTTTTTCGACGAATGTTACATCTGGAGTCTCTCTTTTGTGTGCCATCACCGCTATCCATGAAAATCATGAGTAGTCATCCGTAACTACCAAGCAGTAAGCATCACCAAAGGTTGTCTTGTGTTTCATAGGTCCGAAAAGGTCCATATGAAGACGTTCCAGTGGCATGTTAACAGTATTGACTTTCTTGACAGGGTGTGATTTCTTCACTTGCTTTCCTTTCTGGAACGATACGTAGACGTCTTGAAGATGAAAGTTTTTGACAGGCACACCATTCACAAGATTGTTCTTTACCAGATGGTTCATTTTCCTCAAGTGAATATGTCCCATCCGTCTGTGCCATGAGATAGACTCCTTCTCGGTAGCTTTAGAAACGAAACAGGTAACTTGTGCAGTTGTCGTAATTGCTTGGCTCATATCAAGGATGTACAAGTCATTTATCCTCGGAGCCGAAAGAAGAATCCATTCCTTTGGGATTTAAAACCGGGTTTCAACACATAACAGCCAGCATCATCAAAATGCACGGTAAACTTCTTGTCGCAAATTTGAGACACACTAAGAAGATTGTGATCAATTTGTTGCACATAATTGATCTTGTCGAAACTCACCACACCATTAGAGATCATACCCTCTCCAGTGATGTATTCACCTTTATCTCCAGCAAAAGTGACATAGCCTCCTCTAATGTTTTTCACATCATACAGAAGTCTAAGATCGCCTGTCATGTGCCTAGATGCTCCACTATCAACGATCCAATGACTGTTAGTAGTTACTCCTGAAGCACCCTGCACATGTGGTTACACAATTAGTTGGAGATGGGGACCCAAGCCTTAGTGGTCTTGGGTCGCCCCTTATCATCAAGAAATGTAATTTCAATTTCTTGATGATTCGGAAATGAAATACCTCCCCCTGAGATTGTATCCGACTTAGGTTTCCAAGATGACTTTTGTGACTTACCAGATTTATTTGTATTATTTACAGATTTTGAAGATTCTGGTTTTGACACATTTGATGGACTTGGTTCCCTTTTAACAATTTCTGGTTTTAATGCTGTTTCAAGAGCTTTAACAATTTTTCGTTTTTGTTTAGCTTCTTGTTCTTTAACGACTCGTTTATCTTGTTTAGGGGATACCGATCGTCGCAGTTCTACTTTCTCAGGTGGAGCATTATCCACAAACTGTGGTTTGGGTGAGTTTGTACAATTTTTGATGATGTGTCCAAACTCACTGCATCTAAAACACGATCTTCTCTCAACAAACTTAGGAGATGAATTTTTCTGACTGGATGTAGAACTTGTTGGCAGTGAGGTACTTGGTTCACCATCACACCCATTGGTATGTTGGGTGTAATTGTTTTGTGCATTTCGTTTCAAAATCTTGACTTTGTTAACAAAATCCGTGTTAGATAAGTTTTCAAACGTCTCAATTTTATCAGTACCCGTTGAACTCACAAATTTTACATCCTTTTGCTTCTTCTTGTTTCGAGTCGATTTCCAATTGCCCTTAGGTTTTGAGACCTTAGAGTCATCGACTCCATTTTCTTGTTGCTTTTCTTTGAAAGCCGTTGGTTGTTGAGGTTTGAGAGGTAATTTTTCGCATTGAGTTACGATAACATTCGAACTTTTCTTTCCCAAAAACTTATTTGTTGAGTTTTCAAAAACTTGATCAATCAAGGCTGGATTGACATTTCTGATAGGGAAGTCCTTGTTTGAGTAAACTCTCTCATCATCAACCAACGTATAGAGCAGACCGTTATTTTCAAAGGTAGCAACAAGCGCTTCAACTGACTTAGCAGGATCAATCTCTTGTTTAACAACAGGCTTAACAGCTGGAGTGGGAGGATCACATAAGATGTGATTCTCAACTGGAATTTCCACTCCCTTCTTATTGTCAAGAGATTGGTCTTGCTCGATCATGTCTGATTCATCGTCTTATGTTTTGGCATCCTCAACTACTGGAGGACTTTGTTCAGAGGATGAATTAACAAACTGCTTGATTTCACTTGACACCTCATCTAATTTGAACCCTAATCCTGCTGCAAACTCATCAGGATTGAGTGGTACAGAAGGTTCAAATCGAGGCATTTCCTCTTCATCGGGCATCTTAGAATAGTTGTGTCCTAAAGGGAGCGGACACGACTGATATCCGATGCATGTCACATTTCCTTTTAGCTTTTGAACATCGATGATGTGATCAAGCACATACTGGGAATTTGAGTAACTTTCCAGTTTGAGCTTGATCACTTCATATTCACATTTTGCAATTGCTAACTCCTTTTTGGTTTCTTCAATGATATTAATATAGTTATTAATACCCTTTTGTTTGTTTAAAACCGTTTTGGTTAACTCAGCAACGCTTCCTTTTAAAGTGTCAATTACATCATTGAAATCCTTTTCGTTTCTTGTTAAGGCCAAGTTAGCTTCTTTACATTTTGACAGTTCAATTACTAAATTGTGATTATGAAGATTTGTTGTTTCAAACTTCTGTTTTAGAACAGAGCAATCATTGCAGACTTGAGTAGTATCAGATTGTACCTGACTTGTTGAGACTAACACATTCGCCATAAATGCGGTGTTGCAAGAGAACGATCCATCCTTGTTGAACAGCTTTTCAACTTCCCTTGCTGCAACTTCAACCTTCTTGACTAGCACCGATTTCTGGTTGTTCAGCTTCTCAGCTTCTTTCAGCAGACCCTCAACCTCAGCATAAATATCCAATTTTACTTCAAGATCCGAACTGTACCCTCCAACACTTGAACTTTCTTCATCTGAAGTATCGTTGTAACCTGAACTGTCATCATCTTCGAAAGCTTCATCCCTTTGGACCGATTGCACATGATTGATGACTTTGGCATAGCAGGCAGTACCCCCTTGATTACCATCACCAGTTGAATGGACCAGTCACATCCTTCATCAGCTTGTACCACCAATGCTCGGTTTGTATTGGAAGACCCTGCTTGATTTGGGTTGTTAACAGCCACTATTCCTCTTTCATTATTGACTTGGGTGGTGTAGGATGTAGTTTGATTTCTGAAAGGGTTTTGGTTTCCTTGCTTCGCAGGTCTTGTGCATTCTCGTTTGAAATGCCCTTTCTCACCACAATTGAAACAAGTAACGGCATCCTTATCAAAGCCGTACTTAGTATCCTTTTTGCTTTCCAGACTTGTTCTCCCTGTTCTAGCCATATAATCCTTTGCCCTTCGAACTGCACTTGCAAAAGCCCATTTGATATCCATAAGATCCATTTTGTCTTTGTTGATTTGTTGGTAGTCCTCATTTGTCAAATTAATATTTCCAATTTGACCAGCCACCAAACCACAGTAAGCACTAACCATGGTGTTTAGAAGTTCCATGTGTTCCTTAGCAACTTCTACACTCACCTTGGAAAGATGTGAGGTATCAAATCTAACAGTGTTGGGACTTTGAGATTGAAAATAGTTTCCATAACAGGCTTGTTGTGTTGCTTGTAGAGCACCAAAATCTTGAGGTTTTGGTAAGAAGGCACTAGGATCAAATCCTTGACCATATGATTGGGTTGATTGATCTGGTTTTGGTGGTGGTGGCATAAACGGATTTGCATTTGATACAAATGTCGTTTGTAGTTTCGGTTGTGAAGAGGTACCAACACCTGCATTAATGCCGCCAAAATACATTTCAGGATTCTGAGGAACTGGAACCCTTTTTACTTTTCGAATTTCCTCTTCATCCTTGTTTTCTAACTTTTGAATGAATTCATAGATTGTAATCGTATCTAACACTCCAGTGTGTTTGAGAAAATATATGAATTGACCTCACTTTGGTGGCAACGCATCAGCAAACCTTGATACTATTTCCTGTTGAGATGCATTCACATGATATGAGTACATTTCACTTAGCAAGTGATAGAATCGAGTTGTCATATCATTTAGCGTCTCATTTTCCATAAACAGGAAACCTTCAAACTCCTTCTTCAGCAAGTCGTGACGAACTCTTCGTGTAGCTGCATTTCCCTCACCTCTTGCTTCTAATGTATCCCACAGATTCTTGGTGGAAGTACAATATATGAACTGATGATAAATATCTTTGTGAAGAGCTTGTGTGAGTTGCAAAGGCCTTCTTCTCAAGGTCATAAGCCTTCTTATCCAATTCGGTCATGCTTGCCAAAGTAGTTGGGTTAGAACCAGCTTCTTCAAGTGTGACATTGTAAGGCGTGGTAAAGCATGTCCATAATTCAATGTTTTGACCAAGGACATATGTATGAAAATGTCCTTTCCATGCGGGATAATTATCATATGATTCAGTTTGGGTGGACGATTGTTACTACCAGCTTCACTTTCGCTTATCGGTAAGGTTTGAACGCTTTGGTTTTGGTTTGCGACACAAGCACACTGACTAGCGGTAACACTGAGGCTTGTTGAAGCATAAGTCCTTTGACCCATGACATGTCGGGGCTTGATTGTGAAGTACCTTGACTTGTACTGCTCGTACTGCCCCAATCCCAAGGATTAGAGCTCATTTTGATTAGTTAAAACAAACTATTAACTTAAAAATTCAAAGTTGTTAAATTTGAGCAAGTTATAAACTCTCTGTGAAAAATTTAGCACACTTTCAACGAAGAATCTGATTCTACAAAGAATGAGTATCTACGAACAATGTGGTCTACGAAGAATTAGTGTCCAACGAAGAACTGATTCTTCGTTGGAGACTAGATCAACGAAAAGTAAGGATTCTTCGTCAGAGAGGAATCAACGAAGGATTATTCTTCGTTGAGTTATTGTTCGTAGAAGATGGTTCGTAGATACTGAATTGTTCGTAGTCAACGAATCTTCGCAGGGATTTGGTTGGTGAACTTTTTCTTAAAATAGAAAATTCCTTTTTCTGACAGAGAATAAAGCAAAATTTTGTTTCCAGTTTTAGAAAAAAAGAAAAGATTTCAAACAACCTATTGTCCAGTGGTTTGTTATCCTACCAACTTTTCCAGTGAGCTTTTCAGGTGAACCTTTGCCGGAAAAATTTGCCGAACACAAACTTTGACTGAAATTCTTAAGAAAAACTAAACCTTAACATGTCTACACTTGTTTTAGTCAAGTTTTAAGAAAGATTATCTTCAAATATCAAGTTTAACACAGACTTTTGAGCATTTTTTCTGGGAAAACTAAGTTTTCTAGCTTTCAAGTTCAAAAATCCTTCAAGAACACTTCACAAACAAGCTCACATACAAGATTTTCCTCGGTTTTGAACAAGGAAGAGAGCCAAAGCTCTGATACCACTTGAAGGTCCATTTGGAGGATCAAGATAACCTACTTCCTTGTTTGTTAACACACACACAAGTGCGGAATCCAAATGTGTATGCAAACCGTAGAAAAACAATGTATTAGCATACACAAGGTAACCAAAAGATTCACTATCTTTGATTAACAGGAAGAGAATCAGTACATACATATACACACAGTGTAAACTCTCTAGGGACTCTCTTAATGAAACTATGAGATAAGGTTCTGTTTATATAGGCAAGGTAATCCAGCAGCCCTACAAAGAAGGCTGCTGGCCAAAGAACAAATGGATATCCCACGAAGAATGATTTCGTGGGTCTTCACCACGAACCATCAATACTACGAAGGATGACTCTTCGTAGCCTTCCTGATCAATGAACAATCCATTGTTCGTTAGCATGTTGTCCTACGAAGAATGTGGATTCTTCGCAGGATGCCCTTGTCCAACAGAAGCATAGTTCACTAAGAAAACAAAATACAAACAACTAACAGACTGCAACATGCAGCTGTTTTACAACACCAGTAAACCAAACGTCGTGCTAAGTCAAGATAGGAGGATATCTTGACTTGGCCGACTCGACCAAAACTTTACAAACACCAAAGAAAGACCGTACAGACTACCGTTAGCTAAGAACAAGCTACAGACACAAAACTGTACCAACACTCTTTCCTTGCACACTTCAAACAAACCCTAAAACTTTCCTCTGCCGTCTCTAGCATTCCATGAGTTTTCTTCTATCCCTCCTGAGGAAAAATGGCAGATAATTGCTAACGGTTCTTTCGTTGAGGAAACCGAAAGGCAATGGAGACGGAGACCACATGCCTAGCGACCGGAAGAGAAAAAACCCCAGTGATGACATCGATGATTATTTTGAACTGAGGATAACGACGAAGTTGAGATAAAGGACAAGTATTCTTCCGATTTTGTCGGTTTTTTTAATTATCTTGCTCTATTTTGTTGTTTTAGTGTAGATCTACTAGATTTTTGGGTTTATCTGTCATAAGAATTTTGTGTGATTTTAATCACTGTCTCGATCTAGCCATGCTCATTTTACCTATTTTATTTAGTGTTTAGTTTGTCAATTTAATTTATTTTTTTCGTTTCATTGTATTTTAGTGATGACCCCCAATGGTAAGATCATTGTGCTTAATGACAAAGGTTTAGACTTCTTCGCCAAAATAAAACTCAAGATCGAGTCTATAGAACGTATTTTGTTTGACCAGCTGGAAGTGGTGCTCAGCGAAATTGTTCTTGAGGAGAGCAATACCCTTATTTGTATTTGCATTATTGTCAGTAGGTTGAATTTCGGTAAAAAGACATCATATTTGGAGTTCGTACTTAGGTTTTAATGCTCGGAAGTAATGCGATTAGAGTAACAAGGGATTAAGTCGTCCCTGTTTTGGTACTTTTTTTCTAGGGCTTTCTAGTTAAGTGTATACATCGATGGAATTGCTACTAAGCCATTTCTTTGCATCAGCCCTGTTTTGGTACCTTTTTTCGGTTTTTACTTAATTTTGAACTTTGTTTTATATCTATATTTTGATACGGGTAGAGAATGGGACCAATGCTGATGCTATGCATTTGAGCTAGGAGATATACTTGATAACTCAGCAACACCATTTACAAGTCAACATACACGTCATTTGACCGTTTCTGCAGTCCTCATGTATGCCAGTATGATCAATATTTTACCTATTCTCTACGCTGATTTCTTTTGGATCATGTATCTCTTTAAAACAGTGAATTCGAGTTACAGAGAATAGTTGCCTACGTTATCTGAGTTTTCAATGTGATAGGCTGTATGCAAGGTTGCAGCTGGTAAGTAATATATTTCTTTGATATATGGTCTTTTGATACAATCCATTGATTTGGTTTTTTTGGGTATTTATTGAAGCAGGATGTTTTTGTGCTGACGGATGCTAGTGTGGAATTGAGATAGGACTTCTACCACTTTTTAAAGGTAATATCTTACTTTTTATAGCTTACAATGCTTGGACTCAACTTGGCTTATTTACAAACCAAGCCGACTCGGCGCAACTCTTTTACAAGTGATCCGACTACAAACAAAACTGTACTTTAAGTTCTTCGTGCTTGACATTTAAGAGCATGTACATTTGTTAAACATCTTATGTTGTGAGCCGAAGCCAATAAATGGGTTGGAGAGGTTCTTCACCGTGAGTCTTGGGTTCGATCCCAACGCTTTTTTTGTTTGTCTTTTTGCTCACACCATGACACCTTGGACCACCTTTTATTTGCTTCGTTGTAAGGCACAGGCGTGTTGGTAAGTCATGTGCCATCTAGTGCCAACGCCCTGGTTCAAATCCCCCTTTCGCGTCTTAGTGCGGTTATTCAGTTCTTGCAACCGGCCTGTTGGAAAGTCACATGCCTTTCAAAGCCAACGCTATGGTTCAATCCCCCTTTCGCGTCTTATTGCGGTTATTCAAATTTTTATATATAATTTACATGTTGCATTGCAACACAATCAGCGTTGGGAGGATGGTGGTCGATGTAGAAGAAATGTGGAAACTGAACTTAACTAAATAGCAAGGGTAGCGTTTAGTAAGTTTTGGATTTTTTATCAAGTTTTTGGGCACGTTGATGTTTTGATGAATGTTGAGCTTTAACGCTTCACATTTCCCAACTATCCTTATTTAGAAAGTGCATTCGTAATGCTAGTTTTAGAAACTTATACCCGTAGTCTTTCCTAACCTTTTAACCCAAGGCTTTGATCATAACGAAACTTCCTATTTTATACGTACGCGTTTTATATGCAATCAAATATTTATATACGTGTTTTCATACAAATGAGTACTTATCATATGTGCAATACCCATACGTTACAACCTCACGCTTGAAATACTTGAAACCGGCTAAAAGACGTGAAAACAACCTAACCCAAGAACCCTTCGTACGAGGAAATCCTCAACTCGTGCGAGGCGCGTCAACTCGCACGAGGTGATCATCAACTCGTGCGAGGTGACCACCAACTCGCACAAGGGGACTCCCAACTTGTACGAACCAACCTGTTTTCCTATAAATACAAAAGAACTTCCTCACTTCTCATTTTCCGAACACTCTCACTTCCACTCTCAAATTCCTGGATTTTCAGCAGAAGTAGCTCAGATTGTCTAATTGAGTTTTACTCGCTAACAACTTGTGATTTCAAAACTTTCCTCCTACTTTAAATTCTTTTTCTTTTGCAACAAGTGTTGTAAGCTAACCTGGTTCATCATTCTTATTGGATTGGACTAGGGTTCAGCTAGTGAGAACGTTGGGAGCCTTGGCTACCCGAATCAAGTTCCACACCTCACTTGAACATTTTACTTTCTGTAAATTCATGACCAACCGGGTTGTTGTTTGCAACCTTGTGCTTTGGTGAATCATATAACGAGATTTGACATCTCCATGCTTGACTTCTATGATGAACTTGACAATATATACATAAACTATACTTATTTCTTGTATTTTCCTTAATAAACTGATCTGGACATGACATAAATCGCATTCTGACTTAGTGTTATGACCCTAGACTATGTTGCCTCATTATCACAGACCCCATTCACAGTAAATGAAATTGCAATTGTCTACTACTGATAATGTATGATGGAATTTGTCAAAGTAATGATACATATGCACATGTGCATCGATAATTGTTACTCGAAAAAAAAAATTTTTTTTTGGTAACGAAATATAAAGATTTTATTAAAAAATAAAAAATTGGCGAATGTTTTTTTAATTTTTTTTGTGTTTACATTGGTTCTTGTGGTTCTTACAATAAAAGTGGTTCAAGCATGAACCCTATCCTATATATATATATTATATATATATATATATATATAATGGATTATTGGACTCTTCGAAAGGCCAACTTTGGGGTTTTTATTTTTTCTTAAAATGAAGCAAGAACGAATGAATATTACTTGTGATGGATGTTGAATTTTGGGGTGAAAAGAAAGCTAACAAAACTTTGGAGTAAAAAATTGTAGAGGTGGCCGCCAGTTAATTAAACAAAAGCCAACTTATCCCTTTTCAAAAAGTAGTTTTTAAAGAGATATAATAATTTGGTATGCATAGTAGTTTTTAAAGAGATAATAATTTGCATTTTTTATGATGCGTTCCTAGGGCATGTTTGGTTAAGTTTTTTGAAACAATTTAGTGACTTATTGGCTTTTTTGAAAAGTCATAAACTTTCAAATGTGTTTGGCAATGAGGGTGTATGAGTTGAAAAGTGACTTTTTCAAAAAGTCACTTAATCCTAACTTTTCCAAAAAGTCAGAAGTCACTCTTGATAAGCTAAGCCAAACGTGCCCTTATATGGAGTTCTCGGTGAAGGTATGCGTTCTTACGTGGAGTTCTCATTCTTTGTATATTTATGAGTATGTTCGTTATATTATAGAAAGTAACTACGAATGGATAAGTTAGAGCATTCACATCCCTTCTATCTTTTTACCCTATAATTTCACTAAAAACAATTAAATTTTCTCGCCTTTCAATTAAATAATATTTTTTCATATTTTTATTATTACGTTTTCTCTCTCATTCACTCACAACAACTTTCAAAATATATTACAAAATTATAGAGGGTGAACAGTGTCCTCCAAATTTACAGATAAACAGTAATAGTTTCTCTCTCCTCCACTCACAACCACTTCCAACCACCTACAGTTACTTTTCACAATATAAAAGGCTCTCACAGAATTTAGTGCGGGGATTGTGAATGCTCTTAGTGTTTATTTGTATAATTGAGGGCATACTATTCATCCTTATTAAATTTTTAACTTGTTTTGAAAGTGTTATGATTGAAAGAGAGATAAAATGTAATGATAAAGATATAAAAAATGTTATTTAATTGAATAAGAGAGATAAAAAGTTATTGATTTTTAATGTAATTATAAAAATGAAGATATAGGAAAGGATGCGAATACGCACGTATGTTTATCTCAAATTTTTCCTGATAAAGATAGTACAAAAGTCTTTGAATTAAGAAAGTCCTCATAAGTGGAATGAAAAACTAACACGACTGGATTTGTTTAAAGCCAAAGTGGTTACTCTTTGTTTATTAAATAAATATGTTGACTCTTTGTTTTATAGTGTTGAAACAACAAGGATAAGAATAGGGGAAGGTATGAACGTTTCTCGGATCAGCCTCGTCCTTGCCTAGCCGTTAGAAGGGGTCATAGATCGGGGTCTCTGGACCACCCCTCAGACGCTCAACATTAGTAATCTATCCAAGAGGAATATATAAACATAAAATATTGATGTATAAGAGAGATAGAGAATGATTAGAGAGGTTATGGTCGAGATTCATCGGTTAGCTACCAGCTGTGGTGATTCCAGGTTGCATAGCTCGTGACTGGCTGGAAGCTGCTGGTGTAGAACCTTAGGAGCTCATGAGCTTGGCAGCTCAGCTTAATGGCTTATGTTCTAGAGAGAAACCATAATTCTAGAGAGAGAGTTATAACGTAGAGATATAGGGAAATAGATTGCTAGAGGCTAAAATGGGATGATGGAAATAGAGGGTGGACCCTCTATTTATACACAAAAGAATCCTAACCCTAATGGTCTTGGTTGTGATGGTTCGTGCTAGGCCCACTAACTTTCTGCCCCCAGCTCGTGGCTTGAAGGTCCTAGCTTCCTGCCCCTAGCTTCTTGCTTGTCGCTTTCGGTTTGTTGCTTCTCAGCTTTGCTGAGTGGGAGCCTTCGGGCACCCACGTCATCAACCCCCAGTCATAAGTAGTTATGGGTGTTTGTGACTCATAAGTTATGTGGTTAAGGATGAAGCTTTCGATGATAAGCTATGTAGGCATAAAGCTCACCAAAAGAAGCTAATGTCTGAAGTTGTTAGCGATCCGTTTTGAAGTTTATTGTCAGAAGCGATCTGCCATGAAACATGTTGGACGAAGCTATCATATGTAAGCTTATTGGGAGAAACTATCATATGTGAAGCTTATTGGGAGAAGCTATCCTATATGGAGCTTATCAGGAGAAGCTATCATATGTGAAGATTATTGGGAGAAGCTATCATATGTGAAGCTTATTGTCTTGTATGAAGCCTATATGCTTTTTTTGGGGCTTATTTGCTTCTAAGCTTGTCGTGAAGCTTTTAAGCTTTTCGGTTTCTTTTGGTATTTTTAAAGATATTAAGCTTCTGTCTTCTGGTTTCCGCACAAGTTTCTTTAGTTGTCTCCACAAATCTGGTGTGGCAGCTTACTTGATTTTGTCGTGATGGGACAACATAGTAGGGAAACTATACTCTCTTCGAGGCAGCATGTGAGCTTTGTTCCATGGAAAGAACGTTTCTAGCTTATAGGGAATGGTTATATATACTTCTAAAGCTACCCCGCCTTGTTGAATGGTGTCTAAACGTCCATCCATAAATGGAATTATCATGTTAGTGGACTTTACAATAGGCAAGTAGTGGCCTTGAATATAAGTTCTAATAGTTCACTATGTGCCTTGTATGTTGTTGATTCCATAATCCCAATGTTCATGGTAAGCCATATCTATGTGGACGTCTTGGTTGCGTATCCTAATAAACTTTGTCGTTTTGTTCTAGCCCTTTTCTTTTTGCTAGACAAGAGATCATGGATTTTGTTTATAAAATGAAGCAGCTTACCTTCCCCAAAATCTTTGGGTATTTGAAGAATTGTGACGCTGATAGAGGCTGTAACGCCCGGCTTTTTCGTACCTTCTTATTCTAGCAAATCATGTTGTACTCTCTTTTTGTTATCTACTTTCGTTCTATTGTAATTCGAAACCTTTGATCATAATGAAAGTGAAACTATTTTATCATGTTTGAGCGTTATGTTATCCAAGATTCTTGACTCGTTATTACACCATGAAACTCGACACTCGTTAAGCTAAATTAATTATTTAAATTAACTAATTAAATTAATTAAACTATCTTTTTTTTTTACAAATTAAAAAAAAAAATTCTTATATATATATATATATATATATATATATATATATATATATATAAAATTTATTAACCTAGATAATCAAATGGTGATATATCATAAAAATAAAAAAGTTAAGGGTCCAATTGTTAATTTATTGATTTTAGAAATTGCAAGGACCATTTATGTGCATAATTATAAGGGGAATAATCTTTTAATAAAAAAATAATAATAATATTGCCCAAAAACAGGTAACCGTGGCACTCGAACCCGGGTCACTCAGTTAAACAATCAGAGCCTCAGCCACTCCACCACAGGCCTCTCATTGAACAAAACCCAGCTCAAAATTTATTTAAACACTCGTTACCAGAAGCTGAACAGCGCGAACCAGGCCCCCAACTTGTGATTTTGGGCGGGTTATTGGTTATTTTTGGTTTTTAAACATGTTTTAATATTTTATACTTCACCAAACCCAACCCTAATCCTTCCCTATAAAACCCAAGCATAATCCAAGCCTTTTTACACTTTCCTAATCATCTAAACACTCTCAAATCAACACTACTCAAGCTGAAAATTGCAAGTTCGAGCAGATTGTCTTCTCTTCACAAAAGTGAGCATAGCTCACTCAATTCTTATCCGATTCACTCGATTCTTTTTCCTACTTCTTTGGATTAACCTTAGCTACGTTTCCAAATATCTCGAAAAAGGCTCCAAAGTGGACTGTTTTACTTTATTTTCATCAAAACTTTGTTAAACTTGTTCAAACTTGAGTCTAACTCATCTCAAACCTATGTCCGAATGCTTACAACCTCACTTATGGTTGGTTAGGCTTAAAACAAGTTTGAGACATGTCAAATTAGAGGTTAAAACCTCACGAACTTTCTGTTTTCGACTAGGGTTTACACCCACAAGTAGTGTTCAAGTTAAGCTTGATGAATGTGTGATATTTGGACTAGCTTGGGCTATCCATCATTGCATCCACACACTACTTGATGATTTTCATAGCTTAGTTGTCTCATTTCATTCTTTACTTGTAAGTTCATGACCCTCCTTGTGTCTAAGACACATGTGTAGTGGTGAATCCAAAGAGGTCTTAAGTGGATGGTAAATCCTCCCACCTCCTACTTGACTTGTGTAAACTACAAAGAGGTTCCTAAATGGATGGTTCAACCTCCTACCTCATGCTTGACCTGTATGACATAATGTACACTATATAATACTTATATATTATCAAAGTAATCGAACTCTTGATGATGAACAAGTGGTCATTTGTCAAAATAGTAGGTTATATCATCTAAGGGCCATAATGCTTGTCACGATTCTAGTGGGTTGCCCCACGAAAACACATAAACTCACTTGAGTTTCAATAGTGTCAAGAACAAGTGTCATGTGTACGAGATGATTACTTTCATAATACTATTTTAATGTTATTTTAATTCCGAATCTATAATCTTCCGTTAATTCCCAATACTCACACGCGTATGTTTCTTCGTGTAGAAGGACAAGGTGCTCGAAACTAATCCATCAACCACCAACGTTCGCGGGATTTCAAGTGGAAAGCTTGCAAAACCGTGAGCATACTCGATCCCTTTTTCCTTTTTACACTTTGGGTGCAACATGTACATTATACAAATATCACACGACACATAAACTATTTTAATCTTTATCCATGCTTCACATGAAACTACTTGATGCTTGTTAGACTTGTATGATATGTAAACTATTTGTGTCGATATATGCTTCATTAACTTTGCTAGCCTACCTTAACAATTATAGCGCTATAGGATTAACGCACCGCCCACGAAACTTGGGGCATTGTTAAGTTAAACATGTTAACCTCCTGCTACTCTATTGGGATAGGCTATTTTAATGCGTTGGATTCTTGGGTTTGAACATATAGTACACCGTTTCAACATGCTAGTAAACTTGCATATCATGATTCATGTTGCATATGAGCCTTTAAACAATTTTATTCTATATTATGCTATGTAACAAAACTTGTATGCTCGCCAACTTTTGTTGATATATTTTAATACATGTTGCAGGTTGATTGAGGAGACGATGTTGAGAAGAAATGCAATTTAGGTGGACTTAGATACACACCTAGATAAATTTTGTTATTTTAATGTTATGTTATGAACAATGTTGCTTTTATTTGGAATCTTTGTATGAACATTTTAGTCTTGAAATGAAATTTGAATTTAATTTATATTCACATAGCGTTATGAAGTTTTGAGCAATTTGTTCGTCTCATCCCGATGTTTCCGCCATCGGTTGGGGTGTGACAGATTGGTATCAGAGCCACAACTATAGGGAATTAGTGTAACAACTCGAAAATTCGATTGTTATCTTTTCTTTTTGTTTTCCTGTTTACCTATCTTTTGTAATTCCGAGATTCGACTTATAATAAAGCTTATGTTGATTAATTATGGCTTTGTACGTTATTCTCGCATCTAATCGCTTATTGAATCGCATCGCTAATCTCATCGCATCGCAAATCACAGTTATTTATGTGGTTTTATGTTATTTATGTGTTATGTGTGTTTGTGGTTATGTTTACACTCGCTATCGCATCGCTCTTGCACTCTCGAATCGCTAAATCACACTATTATATCAACTATAACGCTTAATGCTTAAATTTAACGCTTAATATAACTATCTAATGCGAACCGAATAACCAAACGAACTCTTAACGCAAAATCGGCAAACGAAACTTGGTCACCAGGCCAAGTTCGGCCGAACTTGACTACCCCAAGTTCGCCCGAACTTGCCTGATGGCACAAGGATCCTTCATAATCCTCAAGTTCGCTCGAACTTGTACATACATGTACAAGTTGGCCGAACTTGGCTATTATCTCATGGAAATCTAGCAAGTTCACCCGAACTTGCATGAATTTCATGCAAGTTCGACCGAACTTGGCCCCACCAGCTCACCATTTTGCCTTCTCCTATAAATACCCAGCTCATTCCTCCCATTTGAACTTGCTGCAACTTCGCCCAGAGCTCCCGAAACCTAAACCCCTCATATTTCTAAGTAAGAATCAACCTGATTTCCACTACAACAACGTTTATCAACTATTTACAAAGGTTTACAACGATTTTGGCACAAGGCATTGCCTTCGTTTTCATCAAATCTTCTCTGTTTACGAAAATCTTCATCCTTTCGTACATAAAACTTCTGTTTTTCACTCAGATCTATGCTTAGATCTGAGCAAAACCTTTTGAACATTGATTTTTACACAAAATTACAGACTATTGATGATGTTTTGTTCATTTTCTGATATGAAACGAAGCATTTATCATTCAAGATCCCAGATCTGGAAGCACAAGGACGTTTATGCTGGTTTACACAAGCCGGACTAATCCGAATGAACCCCGCGTTCGCCCGGATTAGCCCACGCTTTTGTAAAACGGCTAAAACAACTTCAAAGGACCTCTCCGACCTAAGTTTGCTAAGTAGCACAGGGTTGGAGGGATGAACACTCGATTTTCCTCAGCAAACGACGCGAAAACGCAAGATTTTGGACCTGAAAACATCAAGTTCGCTCGAGAATCACCAGCTCACCAGGTCAAGTTCGACCGAACTTGTACCCATTTAGGTCAAGTTCGACTGAACTTGAGTGTTTCTTCACAAAAATTCTTGCAAATTCGCCCGGACTTGCCTGGTTTCTTAGGAAACCATACAACTTCGACCGAACTTACCTTGTCAGTAAGGTTTTCCTACAAGTTCGCCCGAACTTGGCTATAAACTCACCAAGATCATACAAGTTCGCTCGAACTTGTGTGTTTACACACAAGTTCGCCCGAACTTGGCTACTGCCCAACCAAGACTTAACCGTTTCAGCTTTTGGGAGACCGATGCACTTCCGTTCGCGTATGCAGGCTGATCTGGCGCTCTTCTCGACTCTTCTCAGAATCTCTAAGATAACTAAAACGCACCCCCAGTGAGTATAATTGACCCATTTTCGCTTTACGAACTTTTTGGGTGTTACATACGTTCCTACATCAAAATCACATCACGAATCAAAACTGTTTATCACATGTGAATAATCTGATTGTATATGCTCGACACGTGATACTAGAAACATGTGACTAGGACTTACTTTCGTTAACTTGCCTCCTTAGCTAGTATGGTACTATAGTGTGGCTTACACCCGACAGGGTCTAGTTAGGATGGACGCGCAAGCCTTCTCACGGTAGTTAGCATGAGTAATGAGCCTATGTTATGTTAAGTGTTTTGGTGTATCATGATATGTAATTAGATTGTTTCGCAAACGCTTTCTCGACTATGCTAGTATTATTAAAACTCGGATGCTCACTTTTACTTAATTGTATTGACTTGTATTTTAACGTATGTAACACTTTGAGGATTTATAGCTTGGATGCCTTGGATGTTGCATGCGTAGTTTAGTTTGTTTTATTTAGTTGTTTTAGAACGGTTGTAATAAAAATCTAGGGGAGATCAAATTGGATTGTGTTTAAGAGATTTTGTTGGTATGTAATGGTTATTTTGAAGGTTTATGAGTTTGATAGTATGGGATATTAAATGTTGATGTTTATCCTTGAAATGGCTGTTATGGAAATTCTCTTGATCAATCTGATTCGCCTAGTGCCATTACCCCGATGATTCCGCCATCGGTTGGGGTGTGACAGATTGGTATCATTGCGCCATAACTTTAGGATAATAGGTAGAATTGCCATGATTCGACCTAGTAGCATGTTTAAGTACCCGATTGACCAATCTTTGACTTAAATGTTAAACTACTTGCCATAAATGTGCCTTTCCTAAGGCTAATACAATAATACACGCTTGGCAACGCTCGCATCACACCAAACGAGTGATCAAGTCGAGAATAGGTGTGAAAACCGAGAACTCTCGACGAGATCATTCACTCCGCGCATTCTCTCTCACGAGATATCTTCGTTGAGTTAGGAGTGACATCCAAACCTCGACGAAAATCTCCATTTCTATCTGGGAATAAAGTTGCTAAGTTAGGGTGAAACCCGCATCTTAGTAACTAATTCCGCAATTCGATATTCAATCTAACCAAAGTCTCGGTTACGCCGATGGTTTAGAACACGTATTAACTAGAAGGGCAAATGTCGTTAGCCGCTTGCGGTGAGAACGTTTATCTATTAGGCCAAAGCGTGGGTCCAAATGCAAAGGGTAGTCGAATCACTTTGGCGTGTCAAATGTCTCAAAACCCCGGACACTCCCAATTGATTTAAGCCTATATCGTCGATTTACGCATCATCGAGTTTATTTTTATTAAGTGTTTAAAATTTTGAGAATTTTCGCTTTATTCGATTTCTCGCTTTGATGATTTATCATATCATCGTTTTCTCAATTTATCGCATTTACGCTCCATCGAATGTATGCACAACTCGCACAGCTCTCGTAATCTAAAACGCTAATTAATACACCAACCAAACTAATCGCTTAACCCGCTTACGCCTATGAGGACGTGTGCCTCATACGTGGTATTATCTCGCTTATCTCGCTATTATATATCACTTATATATCTCGCTTATATCTCGCATCTCATATTGCGCTACGCATTGTTATTATTAGAAGGTGAATACGTGCAAATATGTGCTTATGTGCTTACGTGCCTATGTGCTTACATGCTTATGTGTCTATGTGGATACGTGCTTATGTGTTTTTGGTGCCTTGTATGAATAGTTATAATAAATATTTAAACATAACTCCATTATAATCGAATCTCGTCTAATCTAAATCCTTCGTGTAGATGTCTTCTATGGGATCGCACACCTGAAGGAATCTCCAGCGCAGCAACGCCGACAAGCGCACCGCCTCTATGGTAGCCAAGGAAATGGCTAAGGTGATTCCACAGATTGTCAGCGAAATTCAAGCGGTTAGCAGCAACTCTTCAGTTGACTCCAAGGGAGATGCCCCGAAACCCCACTTCAGCTTTAAGCAGTTCAAAGCATGTGGACCGTTTACTTTCTCAGGCACCGAAGGGCCGAGTACCATGTTCCACTGGTTTGACTCTATCGAGGTCACGTTCCGCCAGAGCGGATGTCCCGAGGCTCTGTGCACTGTCAACACTACTGGTGTGTTTCAGTCAAGGGCTCTCGACTGGTGGACAGCCGAGCGCAATAGGCGTGGGAACGATGAAGCTTACGGACTCACTTGGGAGGAATTTAAGGATATTATGATCAAGGAATTCTGTCCTCCCTACGAAATCCAGAAGTTGGAGACGAATTTTGGAATATCAAGCAAGATGGTCCCGATAACGCTGGTCTCACTGCTCGCTTCAAACAGTTGAGCATCAACTGTCCCGGTTAAGTGGATACGACCAAAAAGGCAATCAAGAAATACCTCAATGCTCTCCCCGATTGCTCGTTGACTTTGTTCAAGCAGCACGCCCTGCTACTATCGAGGAGGCATACCATTTAGCCGCCGAGATTAATGACAAACGAGTTCAGTCAGGTTACTTTAAAAGCAGCAAGGTCGCAAATCAGGCAGTCACCGAATTAGCAGCTCCTACTACCGAACAGCCCTGAGAGCCAAAGAACAGTCGCCGTGGTCGCAAAAGGGAAAACCCCAGCAAGAATTTTGCTCTTACTACTCCAGCGAACCCTCAGCCACTCCAGTCAGCAGCACCAAACGCACCGCCAGCAAAGCGTGCGTACACTGGTCCTCACCCTATGTGCCCTAAGTGCACATATCATCATGCCGTTGGAGGCAATTTCCGTTTTTGCACCAACTGTAACATCTACAGCAACTTCACTGTTAGCTGCCGTAGTGGTCCTCGCCAGCCAGCTCCTCAAGCTCCCACAGCTCCAGCTTTACCTGCTCCTCCTCAAGCCAACCAGCAGCAAGCTCCAAAGGCACGAGTGTGCTTCGTGTGTGGTGATCCAAACCACTTTGCTAATGTTTGCCCAAACCGCACTGTGAAACAAGAGCCTCAGCAGCAGCCACCACCGCAGCCTCAGCAGCAACAACAAGCTGCGCGTGGAAGAGCCTTCAATCTCAATCACCGCCAGGCCCAGAATGACAACAATGTTGTCAATGGTACATTTCTCGTTAATGGTATTTATGCTTCATCTTTATTTGATACTGGTGCCGATATTTGTTTTGTATCGTTAGAATTCGAAATGGTTTTAAAATGTAAGAGCGCTAAACTCCTAAAGACTTTCGATGTGGAAGTCGCCACCGGAAGAACTGTTACCGTTAAATCCGTTTTACGTGGTTGTAATCTCGATCTCAACAACCATGTCTTCTCGATCAATCTCATACCTATGCAATTAGGAAGCTTCGATATCATAGTAGGCATGGATTTTCTTCGTGAGAATCATGCTGAAGTTGTATGCTTCGATAAAATGATTCGCTTCCCCCTTCCGAATGGTGATCAACTTCATGTTTATGGTGAAACGCCCTCAAAGAAGTTGATGCTTTTGTCATGTATTCGAGCACACAAATGCTTGGAAAGGTGATGTGTTGCTTTCCTCGCCTATATCGTCAACCCGGAGAAAGAAAAGAAGACTTATAAAGACGTTCCCATTGTTTGTGAATTTCCTAAAGTCTTTCCCGACGATTTACCGGGTTTACCCCCTACTCGAGATGTTGAATTCCGTATCGATTTATTTCCCGGAGCTACTCCCGTTGCTAAAGCTCCTAATCGCCTCGCACCATCCGAAATGCTGCGAGCTATCGAGCCAACTTCAAGAGCTTCTTGATAAAGGTTTCATACGCCCGAGCACTTCGCCATGGGGCGCACCCGTCCTCTTCGTGAAAAAGAAGGATGGATCGTTTCGAATGTGCAACGATTATCGTGAACTTAACAAACTCACATAAAGAACCGTTATCCTCTTCCTCGTATCGACGACTTATTTGATCAGCTTCAAGGTGCTACTTGTTTTTCAAAGATCGATCTTCGTTCCGGTAATCATCAGTTACGCGTGTTGGAAGAAGACATTCCTAAACCCACCTTTCGTACCCGTTATGGCCATTTCGAATTCTTGGTCATGCTTTTTGGTCTTACCAATGCACCTGCGGTCTTCATGGATTTGATGAACTGTGTGTGCAAAGCTTTCTTAGATCATTTCGTTATTGTTTTCATCGATGATATCCTTATCTATTCGAAGTCGAGAGACGAACACGCGCGTAATCTCCGTTTAGTCCTCGAGCTTCTTCAAGGAAATCGCCTTTATGCTAAGTTCTCAAAATGTGTATTCTGGCTCGAAGAAGTCCAATTTCTTGGTCACATCATTAATAGTCAAGGAATTCACGTCGACCCTGCAAAGATTGAAGCCGTCAAGAGTTGGATTACACCGAAGAATGCTTCTGAAATTCGTTCATTTCTTGGATTGGTAGGTTATTACCATCGATTTATCGCCGACTTTTCGAAAATCGCCGTTCCGCTTACTGCTTTAACTCATAAAGACAAACCTTTTGTTTGGGATTCCAATCAAGAGGAAGCGTTTCAATTTCTCAAGCGTATGCTATGCAACGCTCCCGTTCTCGCTTTACCCGACGGAAACGACGATTTCGTTGTTTACTGCGATGCCTCTAATCTTGGTCCTGGTTGTGTTCTTATGCAACGAGACAAGGTTATCACGTATGCGTCTCGACAACTCAAGATCCACGAGAAGAACTACACAACCCATGATCTCGAACTCGGTGAAGTTGTTTTTGCATTAAAGATATGGTGACACTACCTTTACGGTACTAAGTGTACGGTCTTCACCGACCATAAGAGCTTACAACATATCTTTAATCAAAAAGAACTAAACATGCGATAACGTCTATGGGTTGAACTTCTCAATGACTACGATTGCGAGATACGCTACCATCCCTGCAAAGCAAACGTCGTCGCCGATGCTCTCAGTCGACGAAGCTATGTGTACAGTATTCGTGACTCTCAAGCTTGTGCTAAACTTGAAACCCTCATCCGTGCTGCTCAGCTAGCCTACTTTAACGAGAATACCCTTCAAGATGAAATGAAATGTGGTGCCGAAACTCAGCTTGTATCTAAGCCTAATGGTATTTGTTACTACCTCGATCGCATTTGGATTCCTACCCGTGCAATCTTCATGAATTGCTAATGACCGAAGCTCATAAATCTCGATATTCCATTCACCCCGGTGCCGACAAGATGTACCAGGACCTTTGTCCTAAGTACTGGTAGCCGGGCATGAAAAAGGATATTACCGTGTACGTCTCGAAGTGCTTAACTTGTTCGAAAGTTAAAGCCGAACATCAAAGGCCCTCTGGCTTAATCGAGCAACCCGAAATCCCGATGTGGAAGTGGGAGAGTATAGTTATGGACTTTATTACCAAACTTCCCCGCACTTCATCCGGTCACGATAGCATTTGGGTTATCGTTGATCGTCTTACTAAATCCGCGCACTTTATTGCTATACGAGCAAACTTTAAGGTCGAACGGTTAGCCCGAATCTATACCGACGAAGTTATATGTCGACATCGGGACGCCTCATGACATCATCTCTGACCGCGACGGTAGTTTTACCTCGCGTCTCTGGGAGACATTTCAATCCGCTCTCGGTACTACACTTAATCTAAGTACCGCTTTTCACCCTCAAACCGACGGTCAGTATGAGCGTACGATCTGCACCCTCGAAGACATGCTTCGTGCGTGCATCATAGATTCGGTGGTAACTGGGATACGCATTTACCTTTGATTGAATTCTCGTACAATAATAGTTATCATACCAGCTTTCAAATGGCTTTTTTTGAGGCACTGCATGGAAGAAAATGTCGATCTCCTATTGCATGGCACGAGATTGGAGAAGCACAAATCACCGGTCCCGAGCTAATTCAAGAAACGACGGACAAGATCCTCCAAATCAGAGACAATCTCTTGAAAGCTCGGAGTCGTCAAAAGAGTTACGCCGATAAACGCCGCAAGCCCCTACAGTTTGAAGTGGGAGATCACGTTCTCCTAAAGGTTGCGCCTTGGAAGGGAGTGGTCTGCTTCGGCAAGAAAGGAAAGCTAGCACCTCGATACATTGGTCCTTTAAGATTCTGGAAAGGATCGGTAAAGTAGCCTATCGTTTCGAATTACCGGAGGAACTCAATAATGTACATCCGACTTTCCACGTGTCTAATCTCAAAAGTGCTTAGCCGAAGAAAATCTACATGTCCCTCTCGAAGATCTGCAAATCAACGAGACTCTTCATTTCGTGGAAAAGCCTGTGGAAATCATGGACCGGGAGACCAAGAAACTCCGACGCTCTAGCATCCCAATCGTGAAGGTCCGATGGGAGGGCAAACGCGGCACCGAGTTTACTTGGGAATTGGAAAGTGATATGAAGGCCAAGTACCCGCATCTATTTGTTACAGCTGTTGCTTAATGTCGGGACGAAATTCCCTAAAGTAGGGGAGACTGTAACAACTCGAAAATTCGATTGTTATCTTTTCTTTTTGTTTTCCTGTTTACCTATCTTTTGTAATTCTGAGATTCGACTTATAATAAAGTTTATGTTGATTAATTATGGTGTTGTACGTTATTATCGCATCGCTAATCTTATCGCATCGCAAATCGCAGTTATTTATGTGGTTTTATGTTATTTATGTGTTATGTGTGTTTGTGGTTATGTTTACACTCGCTATCGCATCGCTCTTGCACTCTCGAATTGCTAAATCACACTATTATATCAACTATAACGCTTAACGCTTTAATTTAACGCTTAATATAACTATCTAATGCGAACCGAATAACCAAACGAACTCTTAACGCAAAATCGGCAAACGAAACTTGGTCACCAGGCCAAGTTCGGCCGAACTTGACTACCCCAAGTTCGCCCGAACTTGCCTGATGGCACAAGGATCCTTTATAATCCTCAAGTTCGCTCGAACTTGTACATACATGTACAAGTTATGCCGAACTTGGCTATTATCTCATGGAAATCTAGCAAGTTCACCCGAACTTGCATGAATTTCATGCAAGTTCGACCGAACTTGGCCCCACCAGCTCACCATTTTGCCTTCTCCTATAAATACCCAGCTCATTCCTCCCATTTGAACTTGCTGCAACTTCGCCCAGAGCTCCCGAAACCTAAACCCCTCTGATTTCTAAGTAAGAATCAACCTGATTTCCACTACAACAACGTTTATCAACTATTTACAAAGGTTTACAACGATTTTGGCACAAGGCATTGCCTTCGTTTTCATCAAATCTTCTCTGTTTACGAAAATCTTCATCCTTTTGTACATAAAACTTCTGTTTTTCACTCAGATCTATGCTTAGATCTGAGCAAAACCTTTTGAACATTGATTTTTACACAAAATTACAGACTATTGATGATGTTTTTTTCATTTTCTGATATGAAACGAAGCATTTATCATTCAAGATCCCAGATCTGGAAGCACAAGGACGTTTATGCTGGTTTACACAAGCCGGACTAATCCGAATGAACCCCGCGTTCGCCCGGATTAGCCCACGCTTTTGTAAAACGGCTAAAACAACTTCAAAGGACCTCTCCGACCTAAGTTTGCTAAGTAGCATAGGGTTGGAGGGATGAACACTCGATTTTCCTCAGCAAACGACGCGGAAACGCAAGATTTTGGACCTGAAAACATCAAGTTCGCTCGAGAATCACCAGCTCACCAGGTCAAGTTCGACCGAACTTGTACCCATTTAGGTCAAGTTCGACTGAACTTGAGTGTTTCTTCACAAAAATTCTTGCAAATTCGCCCGGACTTGCCTGGTTTCTTAGGAAACCATACAACTTCGACCGAACTCGCCTTGTCAGTAAGGTTTTCCTACAAGTTCGCCCGAACTTGGCTATAAACTCACCAAGATCATACAAGTTCGCTCGAACTTGTGTGTTTACACACAAGTTCGCCCGAACTTGGCTATTGCCCAACCAAGACTTAACCGTTTCAGCTTTTGGGAGACCGATGCACTTCCGTTCGCGTATGTAGGCTGATCTGGCGCTCTTCTCGACTCTTCTCAGAATCTCTAAGATAACTAAAACGCACCCACAGTGAGTATAATTGACCCATTTTCGCTTTACGAACTTTTTGGGTGTTACATACGTTCCTACATCAAAATCACATCACGAATCAAAACTGTTTATCACATGTGAATAATCTGATTGTATATGCTCGACACGTGATACTAGAAACATGTGACTAGGACTTACTTTCGTTAACTTGCCTCCTTAGCTAGTATGGTACTATAGTGTGGCTTACACCCGACAGGGTCTAGTTAGGATGGACGCGCAAGCCTTCTCACGGTAGTTAGCATGAGTAATGAGCCTATGTTATGTTAAGTGTTTTGGTGTATCATGATATGTAATTAGATTGTTTCGCAAACGCTTTCTCGACTATGCTAGTATTATTAAAACTCAGATGCTCACTTTTACTTAATTGTATTGACTTGTATTTTAACGTATGTAACACGTTGAGGATTTATAGCTTGGATGCCTTGGATGTTGCATGCGTAGTTTAGTTTGTTTTATTTAGTTGTTTTAGAACGGTTGTAATAAAAATCTAGGGGAGATCAAATTGGATTGTGTTTAAGAGATTTTGTTGGTATGTAATGGTTATTTTGAAGGTTTATGAGTTTGATAGTATGGGATATTAAATGTTGATGTTTATCCTTGAAATGGTTGTTATGGAAATTCTCTTGATCAATCTGATTCGCCTAGTGCCATTACCCCCAATGATTCCGCCATCGGTTAGGGTGTGACAATTAGGAAAAGTAGGAATGCTTTGCCTAGTCTATAGTTTTAGGAACTTGATTCTTATTTGTTGTTTAAAACTTCATTCATTCTACCTTATTTGCTTCTATTTCTCCTTCTTGGTCTATTAAACTCTCATGCCTTTCCTTAGGCCAACATAAATACACTTGAAGCTTTGAAAACACTCATGTTTTACCAACGAGGCCATTTGCACCAACATAGGCCCAATGACCCACAATTTTTGGTGAAGTCCCTCAATCCGCGTATTCAATTTTGCACGAAGTTACGCCATCAACCTAGTAGTGATATCCACATCTTGATGGAAAACTTCCATTTCATACTCTAGTGGACCTTACTAATGAGTCGGAATTCATTCCTCGTTTAGTAAGAAACAACCACATTAGGGTACGAAATCGTCAAGTTAGGGGTGAAACCGGCACCTTGTCGATTAAGTCCCGTTCCTCAATTTTCAATCTCGCCAAAGTCTCGATTGTTACAATCGATTAGAGACGTGTAGTAACTGGAAGGGTAAGATACCGTTAATCACTTCTCGACGAGAGTATCTTACCTATAGGCCAAAGCACGTTTCTCTAATTCGAAAGGACTTTCGATCCACTTTGGAATAGTCGACGTTTCTCTACTCGAAACAATCCAATGTTTTATGAGCCTCTCTTTTATGTTATCTCAATTTATATGTGATTTTAAACTTGATACTTGGTTCATTTCAAACTTTTTACACAAAACGCACGTCTATCGCAATCAAAAACAATAATAATCTCTCGTGAACAAACTAAATTTACGATGCTTTCATTACTCATGATTATGCTATGTGAAATTCATGCTATGCTATGTAGAAACCATGATTATGCAATTGTGATACAATTTAAACATTTTATGCTATGAGAAGCAATTTGAAACCCTTTTATGCTATGTGACACTTTATGCTATGTGATTCATTTCATGAAAAACGATCTTTCTTAAAACAAAAATTATGATCAAGTCTCACCCTTTCCTTCTTTGCGAACTTCTAGATGGCATCTTCAAGCTCATCCGAAAAGGCCAAGTCCAAGAAGAGTTCCCGCACTGGTTCTATCTCCAAGAAAGAACTCGTAGGTCTCATCGCTGAACAAATGGCCGACCAGATGGCCCGAGTTATACCTGACATAGTTAGTAGGATCCAAACCAACACGGATTCGCCTCATGGTTCTGTTGAATCCAAAGTGGAAAAGCCTAAGACACCATTCCTCTTCAAGCAGTTAATGGCTTGCAAACCCCTGAAATTTTCAGGCAAGGATGGTGCCACCGCGTTGCTCACTTGGTTCGACTCCATGGAAATCACATTCCGTCAGAGTGGTTGCCCTGACGAATTACGCACCCAAAACGCCACAGGAGTGTTTCGCTCAAGGGCCCTAGATTGGTGGACCTCTGAGCGAGGCATAAGAGGAGAAGACGCCACCCACACGTTACCATGGGACGAACTGAAGAAGATCATGAGAGATGAATTCTGCCCTCCGCATGAACTCAGGAAGTTGGAGCATGAGTTTTGGTTCCTGAAACAAGTCGGCGATGATAACGATGGCTTAACCACCCGTTTTAAACAACTTAGCATTCTCTGTCCTAGCCAGGTCGATACAACTGAAAAGCAAATAAGCAAATACATCCACTGCTGCCCTGACTCCTTCATGAACCTTATGGAAGCTGCTCTTCCATCAACCATAGAGGAAACCTATCGTTTGGCGGCTCGCCTAACAGCAACATCGTCCTTCGTAGGAACTCTGAAAAGACTTCCTCGAAAAAAGCCCACCAAGCCACTGTTGAACCCTCCTCATCAGTTAAAAAGAACCAGAACAGGAAGCGAAAGGCTTCTAATCAGAATTATGCGGTCGTTACTCCGCCAAACCCTCCAGCCATACAACCTAACCCCACAAACGATCGAAAGCCATACACTGGGACTCATCCCAAGTGTACCACTTGCAACTATCATCACCCTGCTAACGTCAGTTGTCGCCATTGTACCATTTGCAACCGTTTTGGCCATAACACCGCCTATTGTAAGAACAATCCTGCGCCACAAGCCCAACAAGCTCAAAACGCTAAACCAGCTAGAGCCTGCAACAAATGCGGTGACGTAAATCACCTTCGTCCTCAATGCCCTCAATTGAATCAGGAACAACAACAAGCTGCTAGAGGACGAGCTTTCAACCTCAATGCAAACCAAGCGCGCAACAGCAATGAAGTCGCTAATGGTACGTTTCTCGTTAATAACCTGTACGCTTCAATGCTATTTGATACTGGTGCAGACAGAAGCTTTGTGTCTGTTGAATTTGAACCTTTGCTAAATCGTACACGCTCTAAACTGCCTAAGTCATTTTCCGTTGAAGTTGCCAATGGCATAGTAGATTCCGTTCTTTGTGACTGTCTTCTCACTCTTAACGAGCACACCTTTCCTATCAAACTTATACCCATGCAACTGGGCAGTTTCGACATCATAGTAGGCATGGATTGGCTTCGCAAGAACCATGCTGATATTGCTTGCCACGAGAAATACATTCGTTTGCCCCTTCCTTCTGGTGACACCTTACGCGTCTATGGAGACCGACCTTCGAAAGGACTGAAATTGATGTCTTGCACACAAGTGAATAGGTACTTACGTAAACATTACTTTGCCTTTTTAGCCAACGTTGTGGAAGAAAAAGGCAAGGGAAAGAGCGTAAGTGATGTTCCAGTGGTGCGCGACTTCCCTGGCGTCTTTCCTGAAGATTTACTTGGTCCTCCTCCACCTCGATCCGTGGATTTTCGTATTGATCTCGTACCTGGTTCAACTCTTGTTGCCAAAGCTCCTTATCGTCTTTCACCCTCTGAGATGCAAGAGTTATCTACTCAACTCCAAGAACTCCTCGATAAGGGTTTCATACGTCCAAGTACCTCACCTTAGGGTGCTCTTGTGCTTTTCATCAAGAAAAAGGATGGCTCGTTTCGCATGTGCATCGACTATCGTGAGCTCAATATACTCACCATCAAAATCGCTATCCTCTCCCGCGTATCGATGATCTATTTGACCAACTTCAAGGCACAACTTGCTTCTCCAAGATCGATCTTCGATCTGGCTATCACCACGTGTTCTTGAAGAGGACATTCCCAAAACCGCATTTCACACCCGCTATGGACACTACAAGTTCGTAGTTATGCCTTTTGGCTTGACCAATGCACCCGCTGTGTTCATGGATCTTATTAACCGCGTCTGTAAGCCTTACCTGGATTGTTTCGCAATCGTCTTCATTGATGACATCCTCATTTATTCTAAATCTCAAGTCGATCACGAACGTCATTTATGCCTCATACTCGAACTTTTGTGTAGTATTCGTCTATACGCGAAGTTTTCCAAATGTGAATTCTGGATCAAAGAAGTCCAATTCCTTGGACACGTTGTTAGTGAAAAAGGAATCCATGTTGACCCTTCCAAAATCGAAGCAGTGAAGAACTGGACCGCGCCTAAAACTCCATCTGAAATCCGTTCTTTCTTAGGATTGGCAGGTTATTATCGCCGATTCATCTTGAACTTTTTGAAAATCGCCGTTCCTCTCACTTTGTTGACTCAAAAAGAGAAACCTTTTGCTTGGGGTCCTGAGCAAGAGGAATCTTTTCAAACCCTCAAGAACCTGCTTTGTAACGCTCCTATTCTTGCTCTTCCTGATGGGAATGATGATTCCGTGGTATATTGCGATGCCTCAAATTGTGGTCTTGGTTGCGTGCTCATGCAACGAGACAAAGTCGTTGCTTATGCTTCTCGTCAGCTCAAAATACATGAGAAAAACTATACTACCCACGACCTCGAGCTTGGCGCAGTTTTTTTTTGCGTTAAAGATTTGGCGACACTACCTATATGGTATGAAGTGTGTGGTTTTTACTGACCATAAGAGCCTACAACACATCTTTGACCAAAAGGAACTGAACATGCGTCAGCGACGTTGGGTGGAATTTCTTAACGACTACGACTGCGAGATTCGCTATCATCCTGGTAAAGCGAATGTCGTGGCCGATGCTCTTAGTCGTAAGGCTCATGTTAGTAGCATTCGTTGTTTTCAAATCTCAAGCGATCTCCACACTTGCATTAGTGAAGCTCAATACTCGTCAGCAAATGAAGGAAGTCTAATTGACGAAGTACGAGGTGCTCCTATGGATCAACTCGTGACGAAATCAAACGGACTTCAATACTATCTTGATCGTATTTGGGTGCCAGATCGCGACAATCTTCGTGAACTCATTATGAACGAGGCACACAAATCCAAGTACTCGATTTATCCTGGTGCTGATAAGATGTACCATGATCTTCGTACGTCCTATTGGTGGCCTGGTATGAAAAAGGACATTGCCATCTACATTTCGAAATGCCTCACTTGCTCAAAGGTCAAAGCTGAGCATCAACGTCCTTCTGGTTTACTCGAGCAACCTGAGATCCCCGTTTGGAAATGGGATAGCATTGCTATGGACTTCATCACCAAACTTCCCCGTACACCTTCTGGTCATGATAGCATTTGGGTAATCATTGATTTCTTGACCAAATCACCTCATTTCTTTGCTATTCGTGAAGATATAAAAGTTGAGAAACTTGCCCGAATCTATACTGACAAAGTCATATGTCGTCATGGTATCCCCATCGATATCATCTCTGACCGTGATGGTCGTTTCACTTCCCGTCTTTGGCAAACTTTTCAGTCCGCTATGGGTACTCATTTGAATCTCAGTACGCCCTACCACCCTCAAATGGATGGACAGACTGAACGTACTATCCAAACCCTAGAGGACATGCTCCGTTCTTGTGTCATCGACTTTGCTGGAAGTTGGGATGTGCATTTACCACTGATCGAATTCTCGTATAACAACAACTACCACTCCAGTATTCAAATGGCTCCATTCGAGGCATTGTATGGTCGCAAATGTCGATCTCCTCTTAGTTGGCATGAGATTGGTGACAAACAAATTACTGGCCCTGAGATCATACAAGAAACAACGGATAAGATTCTTCAGATCCGTGATAATCTGCTCAAGGCTCGAAGTCGACAAAAGAGCTATGCTGACAAGAGGCGTAAACCATTGGAATTTAACGTTGGTGACAATGTACTCCTCAAAGTATCTCCTTGGAAAGGAGTAGTTCGTTTTGGTAAAAAGGGAAAACTTTCCCCTCGCTATGTTGGTCCTTTCAAGATACTCGAAAGGATTGGTAAGGTGGCTTATCGACTCGATTTACCTCAAGAACTCGACAACGTTTCATGTCTCGAATCTCAAGAAATGCTTAGCTGAAGAAGGACTTCAAGTTCCTCTTGAAGATCTCCAAATCAACGACACTTTGCATTTGTGGAGAAACCCGTTGAAATCATGGACCGAGATGTCAAGAAATTAAGTCGTAGTCAAATTCCTATTGTTAAAGTTCGATGGGAAGGAAAACGTGGCGCTGAATTTACTTGGGAACTCGAGGGTGATATGAAGACCAAGTATCCACATCTCTTCGTTACTTCTTCCTAAATTTTGGGACGAAATTTCCTAAAGGAGTGAAGACTGTAACGCCTGGCTTTTTCGTACCTTCTTATTCTAGCGAATCATGTTGTACTCTCTTTGTAATCTACTTTCGTTCTATTGTAATTCGAAACCTTTGATCATAATGAAAGTGAAACTATTTTATCATGTTTGAGCGTAATGTTATCCAAGATTCTTGACTCGTTATTACACCATGAAACTCGACACTCGTTAAGCTAAATTAATTATTTAAATTAATTAATTAAATTTATTAATTAAATTAAATAAACTTTCTTTTTTTTTACAAATTAAAAAAATATTTCTTATATATACATATATACATATATATACATATATATATGTATATATATATGTATGTATATATATATATATATATATATATAGATATAGATATATAATTAATTAATTTATTAACCTAGATAATCAAATGGTGATATATCATTTGGGCAATAAAGTTAAGGGTCCAATTGGTAATTTAATGATTTTTGCACAATAAAGTTAAGTGTCCAATTGGTAATTTAATGATTTTAGAAATTGGAAGGACCATTTATGTGCATGATTATAAGGGGAATAATCTTTTAATAAAAAAATAATAATATTGCCCAAAAACCAGTGACCGGGGGACTCGAACCCGGGTCACTCGGTTAAACAATCGGCGCCTCAACCAGAAGCTGAACAGCGCGAACCAGCCCCCCAACTCGCAATTTTGGGCAGGTTTTTGGGTTATTTTTTGTTTTTAAACATGTTTTAACATTTAATACTTCACCAAACCCAACCCCAATCCTTCCTTATAAAACCCAAGCATAATCCAAGCCTTTTTACACTTTTCTAATCTTCTAAACACTCTCAAATCATCACTACTCAAGCTGAAAATTGCAAGTTCGAGCAGATTGTCTTCTCTTCACAAAAGTGAGCATAACTCACTCAATTCTTATCTGCTTCACTCGATTCTTTTTCCTACTTCTTTGGATTAACCTTAGCTACGTTTCCATTGGTTTTACATGGAAAACCAAGCTCTGGAATGTCCCGAAAAAGGCTCCAAAGTGGACTGTTTTACTTTATTTTCATCAAAACTTTGTTAAACTTGTTCAAACTTGAGTCTAACTCATCTCAAACCTATGTCCGAATGCTTACAACCTCACTTATGGTTGGTTAGGCTTAAAAGCAAGTTTGAGACATGTCAAATTAGAGGTTAAAACCTCACAAACTTTCTGTTTTCGACTAGGGTTTACACCCACAAGTAGTGTTCAAGTTAAGCTTTATGAATGTGTGATATTTGGACTAGCTTGGGCTATCCATCATTGCATCCACACACTACTTGATGATTTTCATAGCTTAGTTGTCTCATTTCATTCTTTACTTGTAAGTTCATGACCCTCCTTGTGTCTAAGACACATGTGTAGTGGTGAATCCAAAGAGGTCTTAAGTGGATGGTAAATCCTCCCACCTCCTACTTGACTTATGTAAACTACAAAGAGGTTCCTAAATGGATGGTTCAACCTCCTACCTCATGCTTGACCTGTATGACATAATGTACACTATATAATACTTATATATTATCAAAGTAATCGAACTCTTGATGATGAACAAGTGGTCATTTGTCAAAATAGTAGGTTATATCATCTAAGGGCCATAATGCTTGTCACGATTCTAGTGGGTTGCCCTACGAAGACACATAAACTCTATTGAGTTTCAATAGTGTCACGAACAAGTGTCATGTGTACGAGATGATTACTTTCATAATACTACTTTCATGTTATTTTAATTCCGAATCTATAATCTTCCGTTAATTCCCAATACTCACACGACTATATTTCTTCGTGTAGAAGGACAAGGTGCTCGAAACTAATCCATCAACCACCAACGTTCGCGGGATTTCAAGTGGAAAGCTTGCAAAACCGTGAGCATACTCGATCCCTTTTTCCTTTTTACACTTTGGGTGCAACATGTACATTATACAAATATCACACGACACATAAACTATTTTAATCTTTATCCATGCTTAACATGAAACTACTTGATGCTTGTTAGACTTGTATGATATGTAAACTATTTGTGTCGATATATGCTTCATTAACTTTGCTAGCCTACATTAACAATTATAGCGCTATAGGATTAACGCACCGCCCATGAAACTTGGGGTATTGTTAAGTTAAACATGTTAACCTCCCGCTACTCTATTGGGATAGGCTATTTTAATGCGTTGGATTCTTGGGTTTGAACATATAGTACACCATTTCAACATGCTAGTAAACTTGCATATCATGATCCATGTTGCATATGAGCCTTTAAACAATTTTATTCTATATTATGCTATGTAACAAAACTTGTATGCTCGCCAACTTTTGTTGATATATTTTAATACATGTTGCAGGTTGATTGAGGAGACGATGTTGAGAAGAAATGCAATTTAGGTGGACTTAGATACACACCTAGATAAATTTTGTTATTTTAATGTTATGTTATGAACAATGTTGCTTTTATTTGGAATCTTTGTATGAACATTTTAGTCTTGATATGAAATTTGAATTTAATTTATATTGTCACATAGCGTTATGAAGTTTTGAGCAATTTGTTCGTCTCATCCCGATGTTTCCGCCATCGGTTGGGGTGTGACAAAAGTAATGTGCCTAGCAGGTACAAATGAAGTGTGTATAGGAATGAGCATCTTGTGTGTGCATGGTGCATGTTAGTGATCTTCTTTTATTCAATTGTGAGCTTCTTTCTTATAAAGGTGAGCTTCTTGTTCTTGGAAGTGAGCTTCTTTTATGCAAAGGTAAGTTGCAATGTGTTGAGCTTCTTTTGCATAAATGCGAGCTTATAGGGAATGTTGGTGAGCTTCTAGCGTTTGAAGGTGAGCTTATTTTGTGTAAAGGTGAGTTGCATGCTATTGAGCCTCTCATAGATGCTAGCTTACGCTGCATGTTTGTGAGCTCATTTTATACTAGGATAAGCTTCTTTTTGATGGAGGTTATTTTCTTCTGAAACCTACATGCGAGGTTTCCTTTCGTTTAAGTGTGAGAACGAGTCTCTATCTTCTTTTTATATGCAAGTTGTCTAGATATGTGGATAAGCTTTCTATCTTGGAAGCTTATGTCTAATTGTTGTTGTTTAATACAAGAAGGTCAAACTTTACTTGAGCAAGGTATTGCTCATTGTGGTTGTCTATATCTTTATTTGATGACATCTTTGTTGGTAAGGGTGTATCTATTTCTATTGTGGCTGAAAGCCCACTTGAATCGATGTAGTTTGCTGACTTCGAGGATTGATTTGTTGTTTTTCTAGTGAGCTTAGATCCACATTATGTTTTTTGGAAGCCTTGTAGGGTTCCATTTGATGTCATGTAAGCTTAGGTAAGCCTTTTGTTATAAGACTTCTATGTTTTCAATTAATGAACTTCCTTTGGGATGTTCCAATGTTTAGTTCACTTCTATTCTTGCGGAGAAATAAGCTATGGTTTTTGTTTTTCGTAAAGAAATTGGAACGAGCTTCGTTTTGTTTTTAAACTTGTCTTTTATTTTGTTGTGTTTACAATGTCTTGTCTACCAAATCAAAACTAGATGCTGCAATCATCTTGCCTCAGTTATGTTAGAAAAGAACCAATGCAATTACCTTATCCTCTTGCTTTTCTAGTCTACGACTTATAATTTTTCTGCGTGGTATATTGCACACAAGATTCTAGCTTCTCGCTTTGTGCTTGTGGAACAGATTTGATGTGAGGTGGTCACCCTCTTTCATGGAGCTATGTTTTTGTTTTTCGGTCCATGGAGTAGTATTGTTTTAGGCACTCAACCTTTATACAGAAAGGTATAGAGCCTTGTTTTCTACTGAGCGAATTGGCTTAGGAGCTCATCCATTTTTCATGGGTAGATATAACTTATACGCTACTGGCTTGAACTTGGCCAATATTTCAGATGGTCCGATGTACATAGGGTTAAGCTTACCCATCTTAACAAACAATATCATTCCTTTCCAAGGTGATACCTTTAAAAACCTTGCTTCTGCCTTGAAACTCCAAGGGTTTTCAGCGTACGTCTGCGAGCTTTTCTGTCGGTCTCTTAACGCTTTCAATCTTTGTTTGATCCTAAAGAGTTTGTCAGTTGTCACTTGTATGGTCTCGGGTCTAGTGAGTTGGTTGTCGCCAGTCTCAGCCCAACATACTGGTGATCGATATTTTCTGCCATATAATGCTTCAAAAGGCGCAACATTAATAGTTATGTGGTAAGTGTTATTGTACTAAAACTCAATTAATGGCAGGTGAGTATGCTAGTTACCTCCAAAATCAATTGCGTAGGCTCTCAACATATCTTCCAATGTTTGAATAGTCCTTTCACTTTGACCATCTGAGGGTGATATGTTGTACTCATATCGATGCGCGTTCCTAGAGGTTCTTGAAGTGACTGCCAGACTTGTGATGTAAATCGGTTATCTCTATCCGAAATGATAGAGGTAGATATCCTGTGTCTGGCTACCACCTCGCTGAATGAGAATAATTAGGTATCTCAAGGGAATAGCAAACCACATTGTTTTATTCAAATCAAATGGTCATTTAGACACTCAAGTCTATACCGATGCAGATTGGGCAGGAGATAAAAGTAACTGAAGGTTAACCTCAGGATACTTTACCCTAGTTGGAGGAAACCTTGTCACTTAGAGAAGCAAGAAACAGAAAGTGGTGGCTCTTTCCAGCACAGAGGCAGAATTCAGAGGAATAGCACGGGGCCCGACTAAAATGTTGTGGGTTAAAAGGCTTCTTACCGAGATCGGCTTCCCTCCAAATAAACCCAACCAAATTTTGTGTGACAACAAAGCTACTATTCAAATCTCGGAAAATCCGGTACAACACGACCGAACAAAACACATAGAGGTAGATCGGAATTTCATCAAGGAAAAAATAGAAACATGCATCATTGAATTGCGATTCGTTCGATTTGAAGATCAACTAGCTGACATCTTAACGAAAGTCGTCATTGGAAGAATCTTTAGCAAATGTTTGGGCAAGTTAAACGTTGAAGATCCCACCGTTTAACTTGAGGGGGAATGTTAGAAAATAAAGTATTTTAGGAAAATATTGGGATTAGTCAAATATCATCTACCATATGGGGATATCATAGCTCATGATCCTGATTTCCAGCCTTTGATTATTCTTGTATCCATATTTAGTCTTTTATCTTTGCCTATAAGTGTAGAGGCATTTTTTTGCATTGTAATCAAGATATAGTACAATGGAGAAACACAAAATATCAATACAAATCTCAATACAATTCCCAACTTTCATCTCTAATCGACAACACAAATTTCAAACATATTATGTTTGTTTCACTTAACAAAGTCTTTTCATAAACTTTTAAGTTTATCTGTTATATTTATCCAAATTGGCATGATATCGAATAAGTGAAATAGAACAAAATTTGGCGCCCCATATTTTTGTTTTTAAACTCATTATTATTTCTATTTAATAACGGACTGAACTAACTCAATTAGTTTTTATCATTAACTTAAAATTTTAACTTAATAAGCAAATAAATAAGTATATTCAAAATCATCCATACACCGATACCGCTTTTTACAGATTTTGGATACAAGTCCTAGTCTATTTCCGGGCTTTGAATAAACCAAAAGTTACACATGAGCATCTTGAAAAGAAGCGCATTATGATGGACCTTCGGTTTTCATAGTAAAGCATGCGTTTCTTGGGTCTAAAAAGGTACCTAGAACCATATGTTGGCCAACATCTCCTAAGAGAGGATATTGAAGCCAAGCAAATAAGACGACAGGCATCACGGCAAACAAGCTGATAACGATTGGCATCCATACCAATGTAAAGTACGAAAAAGCTGACACTAAAGGCGATGGTCATGGTTGTTATAGAGAGGAAAAGAGTTGCTAAACCCAACATTAACTTTTGAGGCAACGATTGCAAGAAATCACGTTCAGCATAACGAGAAGTTAGGATAGATAAAACATAAGAATCGAAGCTGCGGATGCGAATAGAGAAATAGCGTCAGCCACCACAAAGACCATAAAGGTTACTTCGGAATGAAATATAGGGATACCGCTACTTTGATTGTATCCACCAGGAACAGTAAATGCTGCAGCAAATACTATGGTGGCAATAAGGGCGGCAACCACCATACATTGACTAGACGTTTCTTTCATCCACTTCTCACCTTGTGCAAGTAGATCTTTGTGTTCTTTAGTGAATAACTCATGAGGTGTTAAACCGTCTTTGTTCCTTCGTTCCCTGTAAGATGGTGGGATCATCTCCTCCACCTCCTACAACAAATTAGATTGTAAATTATCGCCTATTGGGTAAAATAACATACATAGTGAAAGAAGGAAGTAAAAACAACGAAAATAAAGAAAGAAAAGTGTACCTTGAACCACAATAGTTCCCGTTGCATCTGTAAAGCAACTCCAGATACATCTTGAAGCCGCTTTTGTTGTCGCTTTTCCCAACTAAATGCAACATATTATTGTCATTTTCATCTCTTAGAGGAGTAATTAGATCCTTCATTGAGCCTATCTCATACAATAAGTTGTAGATACCCTCATGACGATGTTTGACAGCAATGTGAAATATACTTTGATTATTGTCATTGACCTTCCATATTAAATCGGGATATATGCGGATGAGCTCAACTATAAATTTAGTATTGCCCATTTCTGCAGCAATAAATAGTATACGAGAAGAGTATGTTTTTCTTGTATTTCCCATGGATGGCACTCTTGTGACACTCCCAGAAGGCCCTGCAGTTATTTTTGAATTTGGACAGGCATTTTCACCATATGTTCAGAAATGACTTTTAGTAGATGTAGCTTTTGATCTTCCTTATTATAAGGTAGCCTGTCATCTTTTTTTGGTTGATCAGCCTGCTCCCTTAATATGTCATCAATGTCCTTCTTCGGCTTTTTTGCAATATTTTTCCAAATAATTCTTAGTAATTTTAATGCTTCCCCATCTTTTTTAGGCGGTCGTGGTTTTGAACGACGTGCAAAGGCTACAAGAAACAATAGAAAAGAAGTGAAACTATCGAATGTTTACATATAATAAATGATAGATGAAGTTGGATATCAGAAGGTTAGGATCTCTATAACCAAAAGTGAACTTTTATTTCGATTTTAATTATGTATAATAGCATCATGAAGTAAAGATTCTTACCCAAAATTTTCTTCAATATATTTGATGTCTCTCCAGAAAATGCATCCGGCTTTCTAGCCAAAATTCCAAGTACAATTGCATCACTAGCAAGTTCTGTACGGTCTGTCACTATCTTTAGGCGATATCTGAAAAGAACAAGAAAAAAAAAATACTTTTTTGGGTGGAATTTTTTTTCCAAGCAACAATGCCAAAAAAGGGATTTTGTTTTACTACAACATGCTACAATGTTTACCGAACAGATTGGCTTCAACGCATTTCTGAAGTAGCCAACCACGGTTTTGCGGATTCCAGCCATCATCACGCAACCCCTTGGAAGTGTTGTTTTGAAGTTCCAAGTCTTGCTTTGTCATCCTCTCCACCAGATTACTCACAAAGTCTTGCATCCGTTTTGATTTATCAGCCGAGGCTGCAATGTGCAGTGCTGTTTCACAATTTTCTGTGATGCTACACCGTACCAAGTCTGGATCTTTATCAAGAATGCCTTTAGCAGCTTTCCAGTCCCCTTTAATTGATGCTTCATAAAGGGGGATTCCGACATTGATGTAACGTTCTCTGTTGCCTTTAAAGCAGTTCCAAACCAAAGTTAGTATAATAATTTGGTTGTATCAATCTCTTAAAATCATAACTAACATAATAAATTATTGAAGCACCTTCCAAACAATGGAATGCAGTATAAAGTTTATTAAAATAATCCCAAAAGGAAGCTTGATAGTTGTTTAACCGTTAAGGAATCTAACAAATACAGTTAATAATGCTGATTTTTGTCCTCATATTCATCATCAGCATACTCAGTAAACCCCACCAATAGCAAAGCTAAGGTAGGACCTAAGGAGGGTAAAATGTAAACAGCCTTACCTCTACCCCGTAGGAATAGAGACGCTGCTTCCAGTGAGACCCCCGGCTCGATAGTAGTTTTGCATCAAGCCTTGGACATAAGGCACATAACACTCAACAACTAAGACAAAGGTCAATTAGTGCACGTACTCCCTTGTCTTTCGGCTATCAACGCCACCACATGATGCATGATTAACCATCCCCTTTTTAACGTTATTTTCAAGAAATTAGTAAAATAACGTTAAAATTAGTGCACTTTCACTTTTACCCCACGAGCGCCTACACATATATACATTATATGCGCATACCGCAATTGATTGTTCCTAATCCTATGAGCCACAAACTCAACAAACAGAGGCACCCATGGGAGCAGGGCGGATCGACATGGTGAGTACCGCTTTCACACAACAAATGGAGGATTTTAAGTTGTTTTAACCATTGTTCAATCACACAAGTGTATTTCTTGATCCCAAAATGTATATTATTCTCCGAATTTTACCATGACATAATTTCTAATAGGGATGAGCTCCGTACCGTACCGAAAACCAAACATGATGACACTAATGGAGGATCATAAAATATGTTTAAATCTTTTGTGAACCAGTCATAAACCATCTTTAAACTTTTACTAGACTTCAGTCACCCAGATCCATTTCAATTTAAATACAACACAAATAACTTTGTACGCACATCCAATTATCGTTGACTTTAAAATAGCTCAAAAATTACCGTCAAGTAGAGTTCGAAGAGGTAGAGTCGGTGGTGGAGGTCTTTGGGTGTGAACGATGATCTGGTCCTTCTGCGGCTGGTTTACGGGCTTTTCCTCATCGATTGAGGTTAAATGCACAACCGGGTTGTTTGCTCTGCACAGCCATACCGTTAATGCCTAATAATATTCAAATCTGATTAACAGAGAGGGTTTGATGATGGGTCTGAAAATACATCAGCCATTAGTTAGTTATATGAGAAGTATTAAAAAGCCTTCAAGTTTTGATTATCTGCAGTCACACCATTAATGATCAGAAACTTAATTTTTTGATATCATGAGTAAGAAGTGTAAGAGTGAGAGAGGGTACTCACCGATAACTGGAGAGGAAAGCTGAAAAAAGTCTTCAGATTTGATTGTCTGAACATGGATCCATGGTTAAGAGTTTTGTTTTGGTCAACATTACTTTTAAACAGATGTGTTAATTACTGTTTTGGTTTGTCAAAAATTACTATTTCGTCCTTAAAAATTGTGATTTCAGTCCCTATAGTTTTACTTTCATAATCATTTCAGTCCCTTGTACTTACATAATAAATTGATTGAAGTGGTTATGAAAGTGAAACCACAGGGACTGAAATGGTTACGAAAGTGAAACCACAGGGACTGAAATTGCAATTTTTAAACTAATAGACTGAAATAGTGGTTTTTGACAAACCACATGGACGGAAATAGTAATTAACTCCTTTTAAATATCTTTATACTTAGATTTGTATTTACGCTCTCATTTAATATATTTTTATTATTTTTTAACATATAATATTGTATATACATTTATTTTTTATTATTCTTATTTTAAATTATTTAATTCTACGGAAATGAAATGTTCTTTTAAACCAATGGATCTGGATGACATGAACACTTAAATTGTAAATATTTACATTTAAGATTTACAATGTTACTTATGTTTTGATATAAATTTGCAATTTTAATGTGAAGCATCGAGTGGTAAATGAACCAGTCCTAAAATCTTGAGAAATAGAAAAAACAATTCAACTCTAATTGGATCATTTCTGATTTCTCACATGATTTCTTACATGTCGCCTAGTGTTACAAGTTTGTATTTTTCAATGAATACTAAAATTTAATTTTACTTGTGTTATATTTGGGTTGATATAGGTAATGAAGGATTTTGGATTAGGTCTTGTGTGAGGTTGTCAGTTTGATTTCTGAGTCCAACCGGGTTTTTGTTCCACCGTGTGTTACGACAGAGAGTTATGCTCTTGTGACAACGACTATCAAGTGGCAGCCGGCGGTATGGTTTCCGGAGGAACGCCCAAAAAAACCAAACTTTGATGCCAGCATGGGCCCCGTTAAGACAACATAGTCTGGTCAAAGTGAAGTAATACGAGACTCTCCGATTTAGAGAGCGTAAACCTTATATATAAAGTTCATTTTTAAAAAAAAAGTGGATTTGACCTGTGCCCCTTCTAGTCCTATCAACCAGTCCGATCGTGATAACATTGTTCAACCAGAAAGTGATAAGTTAGAACAGATTGACGTCAACTAATTAGGTACATGAGTTTGATCGTAATAACTATATAACTTGTTTATGTTGTAGTCCACTAATTAGGTTTATGGGTTTGATTAAAATAATAAATGATGCATTCGTATTTTTTTGTGTAAGAAATTACCCAATGTCTAAGCACAAGGGTTGTAATTTATGCTTTAGAAATGTTTCAAAAAATTGATTTATTTTATTTTGAACCCAAAAGTATTTGATTCTTTACTTTTAGTCAAAAACTATTTAATTGTTTTTACTTTTAACTCTAAAACTTTTCATCTTTGCTTTTAACCCAAAACTAATTGATTTTTTTACTTTTAACCACAAAACTTTTCATCTTTTGCAATTTACATCACAACTTTTTTACTTTCAACTTTGGTCATCTATTCTTTCCATTTTCGCAAAAAAAGAATACGTTCGGTTCTAAATTTTGCGAGTTAACACGACGCAACGTGTATGTGTGGTTAAAACGTTTTTACGTCGTCTATTTTTTCCCGTTTGACAGGTTCATCGTAACGCGCGGGTCCTATATCGACTTAGTTATTCTTTTATATGTTTTACGTTTTGGTTTAATTTATTCGCATTAACACGCTGCAACTTTAGTGTTAGTGGTCTATGGCAATAGTGTGGCATTGGTGTTCGCCCCCACCGCAACGTGGGATGCTTAATACTAGTTTTAACAAAAGAAAACTCTTCCAATTTGGTTCTGGTCTGCTCCTGCTTAATAATTATGGCCTTCAAACACCTACTTCGGAGTTTTAGTTTCCAGAAAATGAAGAATGAATGAATAAATTTTACAAGTGATGGATATTGAGTTTTAGGGTGTAAAAATGGTTCTACCGTTTTCTTCTTTAGTCTATTTTATTAGCATTTTAAGTAAAATTTTCGCTAGTTTTGATGTATTAAAGGTGGCCGGCAGTTTATTAAACAAAAGCCAACTTGAGCTGTCACTTATCAAAAAAGAGTTTTAAAGATATATAATTAGGAAAGTATTTTTATGATGCTTTTTTGTGCTAAGAAGGTGTTCATTTTTTTTATTGGCTGTAGACTTCTGGTTGGGTTTCGCGTCAATTAGTGGCCACGGTGGAGATCCGGGTTTGAAATCGGGAGACCCTTCATTTTGGGCTTGGTACATCCTGACCCTCAACCCACCCGTGGATAGAACACCATGGGATGGATATCATAGGACATAGCGTTCTCACGCGGACCGATCCAGGAGGAAACCACGCAACTGATGGCTTGTGTAAAACCCCCTGGCTCACTGCGCTCAATGGGGTTCGAACCGGACTCTCTTACAAGAAATCCAGTCTTTCCACCAATGAACCATTGTCTTTTCTTTTGTCTCAACATTTTTTGAATAAAGATGGTACAAAAGTTGTAGGGATTGTTTGTTTAGCTTTTAAGAGATTCATATTCAACCTTTCATTTTTATCCTATATTGCACTAAAAACAACTGTTTTTTATCTCTCCTTTTCAATTACATAATATTTTTTTAATTAGGGCTGGCAAATCGTGTCTTATCGTGTTTAATAGGTCTCTGACGACGCGTATAACACAAATATTAAATATAAATACAACTCGTTTAACTACTTGATATCCCATGGCTATAACACAGTTTTATGTTTTATGTACCAAGAAAAAAATGATAGATTCTAACCTCATAATTTTATTTATTATTAAAAAGGTAAAAAATCATGTTGTGTACTTTTTCAGTAAACAGGTCTTATCGTGTCTTATACAGATATCTATTATTTTTAATACATTTATCATTACATTCTCGCTCCTCTCCATTCACAACCACTTTTCAAAGAAACATTAAAAAATTATAGGGGTGAACAGTGTCCCCCAAATTTACAGATTAACAGTAACATTTTCTTTTCCGTCCACTCACAACCCCCCATAACCATTTTTCGTAATATGCAAAACTCTCTCACATAAAAATGGGGGTTGGATGTGAATGTTCTAACGGGGTTTTTAATAGTTCAAATCTTTTACTGGTGTAGCATTTAATGGTTCAGACTATTTGCTTCGGAAGCAGATCTCTGAATAATACAGACATTTGTCTCTGAATGGTTAAACATTATCCTGAGTTTGAATGGTTAAAACCTCTAATCTGAATTGATCAGACATTTACCTCTGTACAGTTAAAACCTCTAATCTCACTGGCTTAGCACTAAATGATTCAGATCTACCTTACTGGTTTAATATTTAACAATTCAGAATTATTAAACAGTGCTATAACAAAATTATTACATGGATGAAACAAGCTTCTCATAAGGAATGAAAAACTTACCATGTCAAACAGTCCTGTAACAAAATCATTACATGGTGATTTCGGTGATACCGCTTGAAAATTGTGACCGTTGGACAAAAAGGTAGGCGTTGGAGGATATAATAACAGCTATAATGTTGTTAATTTAAAAAAATGAAATAAATACCTTTAACACAATAGTCTCAGAATAAAATTCTTTTACAAAATAGCCCCTGGAAAGGTGAAATAATAAGAATGTCCTCATATGCAAGGCATATTACCTTACTTAACCAAAAAATTTAACTGGGTTTTTTCTAAATGATAGAACGTGCAAGATTTTGAAACATTAAGTCTAACTTTTACGTTAAAAGACACCGCCTGTAAAAAGGTGTAAACATAACAGACAAAACTTGTAATTTACTCTTAAACACATATTATATAATTATATATTATATATCTATAAATTATAATAAATCAAAACCATCTTATGTCACATGTCACTCTCTTAAACTATTAATTGACATGTGTCATTATTATAAACATTATTGTTTATTTTAGGATGGAAAACACAAGATTTTTGTTAATCTTCTTTTCTCAAAAATTTTAAAGTAATTAGAGTTTCCTTTTTTGTGGGATCATTTCCTTTTAAATATGATTACAAATCACAAATCTTAATAAATATAATTATCTTTTAAAACATAATCTATAATTGTAACTAATACAAAATACTTCTAAAAATGATAATATATATTTTACGCAATCAATACAGTTTAAATTGTCTTTTTTGTTTAAGTAAATTAATATAATAATTATTACTCTTTGTGTATTGTTATTATTATTTTTTAATGAAATCTTGAATGATAACTAAATATCATTTTCATATATAATATGTTTGCATATCTTATAAATAATCAACAATTTGATGTTTAGCAAATGATTTTTAAAGAGTAAAATGCTAAAATAGTCATTGAGTTTAGGTCATTTTTGACACTTTAGTCCAAAAATGAAACCTTTTGTATTCGGGTCCTTGAGGTTTCATTTTTGTAGTCATTTTCTTCCAATTGGCAAACTATATTAGAATTTTCTGTTGACATCTCCCATTTTTGTTGTTTTCCTTATTTAAATGAATGGTGTAATCGTCATTTTATGCTATAAAATATTTAAACTAAATGAGGAAAATGACAAAAAAATGGAGAAGTTAACAAAAATTTCGAACTAAGTTTACCAATTGGATGAAAATGACAACAAAAATGAAACCTTAGGGACCAAGATGCAAAATATTTTATTTTTGAACTGAAGTGGCAAAGTAGCATAAACTCAGGGACTATTTTGGCATTTTACTCTTAATAAAAATCAAACACAATCACTATCAAAAGTTTGATTGTACATAAAAGAATCGGTTTTTGTTCATGACTGTTGTATGTGACACTATCAAGAATAAAAATAAGACACAAAGTCAGGTTACTAATATTAGACAAAGATAAAAATGTAACAAATAAGACCACAAATGTGGTGTAGAAAGAAATATTAGAGATTAATGGATTGCTTATATGTTTTTTACTTACCAATAAGTTTGGTGACCCATTGAAAAAGACAAAAGCCTTTAGGTACACTTAGATTTAAAGGTTTTAGATTCTATACTTCAAGTCCCACATAAAACAGAAATAATAAAGAAAAAAAAGAACTTTATATAGTAATTTATTTTTTTTCCATATTGAATGCATCATTTCGTTTTATTATAAAATGAATTATATTATATAAAGTAAAATATATTATATAAAACAACTTGTGATTTTTTTTCGTATTTATTTGTTAATGAAAAGCAACTTCGTGCTAAAGAGTATGGGTATTAAAATCTGTTAATAATCGTAACACGGAACCAATTGTTAGTATAGTAGCATCTACATTTATGTGTAATTTATAAAATCAACATATTTATAAGTAGTATTTTCTTTATACAACCCGTGTAACACACAGAATCTTAAACTAGTAATATATTAAAACACATCATGTTGCTACACTAGAGTAAAAACTCTTATTATCCATGTAAATTACAAGAATGACATTATGTATTGTCAAGTAACTTTATGTTGGATTTTTGTGGATAGTGGTATAAAGGTCATAAAAGGAAATGTGGAATGGGGTTCATTCCCATTATGCCTTCTCTTATTTATTCTTTGTTATTTTTTTAAGTTTCTTTAAATAAAATAACAATTAAAAATGAATTTCTATCAAAAGAAATAAATAAAAGAAAAATTCTGGAAAAGTAGTATGAAAGAAATATTGATTTTGTATAAAGCGGCATATAGGTACGAACTCGCACACACATTTTTTATGATAATCATAATTGTTTTATAAATAGAAGTATTTATTTCAAGTAAATAATAGTAATAATTTTCATTAACAGATTACGACAAAAGAAATAAATATTTCTATTAAAATATTTCCTGTACTCTTTGTGTTTCCTTTTTCTTATGCTATCTGAAGCTGATGATTTAAACGAATCATTGTTAATTAAAACAAGTTGATTTTTAATATTTGTGTGTTATATTATATATATATATATATATATATAATTGCTTAAGATTAGGTCTTTATTGTTTGGTTTGTACATGGATTCTCCGCCGCAACGTGCGGTTAGAAAAATCCTTGTAATATTTTAATTCGATCAATTTATAAAAGAAACACATTATGAAATTCAAAATAATTCTATTCAACTTCCAATTCCAAAATAATTCCTAAAAAAGCCAACAAGACACAAGCTACATAGGGGGTGTTTGGCCTAGTTTTTTTAACAAAACTTATAGCTTTTTAAGCTTTTTTTTCTTTTTTTTTACAAAATAAGCTTAACTTGGTGTTTGGTTAGCTTTTTAAGCTTATGCTTATTAGCTTATCTAAGCTAATTTGAAGATGTTTTTTTAGTTTATATGACAAATAAGAGTGTAATGATAGAAAATAAATTTTAAGCTACTTTAAAATATAAGCTTAAGCCAAAAATCAAGTTTGATACAAGTAACTTTTACTAAGAGCATTCACATCCAGCTCCCTAAAAATATACATACATTCCACTAAAAAACAACTCTTATATCAATATATTTTCACTAAAAACAAATACTATTTCTCTCTCATTTTCAATTAAATAATATTTTTATACCTTTATCATTACATTTTCTATCTCCTTCACTCACAACAACTTTCAATATATATTAAAAAACTATAGGGGATGAACAGTGTCCCCGCAAATATACAGATAAACAATAATATTTTCTCTCTCCTACACTCCCAACCACTTTTTATACCTTTTATAATATAAAGACCCCTCTCACATATTTTGATGGATAGAATGTGAATGCTCTAAGATAATTAAGAAGTTCCAAACAACACAACAATATAATCAAATCAACAAAAAATATTGGAAATCCAGTGAATAATCAAATCAAATAAGATTCTTCTTTGCTATGTAGTATGCTGTCGGGTTTACCTCCCTGAACTTCCTTCCGACCACACTGATTACAACATCCCCAGATTCATCAACGGTCGGAGTAAATCTAGCAGTTGAATCTCCAGCTGCAAGAGTTGCATTTGGTCGGGCTTGGTCTGTGATTCCAAGAGCCACTGGATTTTTAACAATATTTTTATTAACAACGCCCTTGCCAGCAACATCAATACGAGTTGGTGGTTGAACACCGTTACCGGCTGTAACCAACCGAGAATTATCATTAGCAATGGTAACTGGATCATGCTGCATATCTGTGAATGTTGGAGGTGAAAAGTAAGTTTGACCCATCGGCAACGTGCGTTGACTTTCTGTCACGAGAGTCAGATTACCCTTGGTTTGAAATCCCGGAGCTTCTGTGTATGAATCGGTCTCTGTGACTACGATGCTTTGAGGATGGAAAGGTTGACTGGTCGGAGGCCCTGTATGTTGACTGTTATTCATTTTTAGATGGAAGATATGGTTTTCCGATGGGTTGTTTTGGGTATAAAATAGATCTGAGACTCTCACTTGTGAACATGTTGTTTGACTTTTTTATTTTATAGTTTCAGGACTGTAAGTATATCTTTATACAAGAAACCCCCTTGCTTTATTAGGTTTTTACCTTTAAGAGGAACACATATATCGAAAATGAAAAATAGTAATCATGTTTGATTTGGGTTAGATGAGTGAAGCTGCAATGGATCTCCGTGTAAGGATCTGTTGTGACGATAACAAGGGTCGTTAGTCTCATCACATCCGGCTCTCTTGATCTCTTGACTTACTTTATTTTCACACTTCCTACTATAATGTCTAACTATCATGAAAATATATAAAGTTATATTTGCTATTGTTGTTTGTTCATTTCTACATGCGTAAAATTAAATATGTGATAAAAATATTGGATAATAAATATAACAAGTAAAAGTTCGTTTATCTTTTATTTTAAATGGGTATAAAGATATATTACATATCATTTTAACTAATCAGATCAACTACACTCAAAGTAGTCTAAAATCATTTAAAAAAATTCCCATTTATGTTGAATTACAATAACTGACTTTCGGCTTTAGCAAACTCATCCAATTTCGGAAATATGCATTTTTAAAAGATATTGTGCTCGTATTATAATATTTTTTTAAACGAATAAAAAGAGGGGAACACCGTTTTTTTACTTAATATAGAATATCAATGTAAATGAGAACGCTAAATATTGTGAGAACCGTGACAACGAATGAAAAAATCGATAGAACTTGGTAAAAAACAATTAAAATTTTATTTACACTTATCATTATTATTCGAATACAAAGTTATAAATATAATTTCTATATTTAAATTCACGTAAATTCATTAATAAAAAAATTGCACATGTGTAAGTTTGTCATTTACACGTGTATAAATTTGTTATATTTACACGTGTAAAAAATCTAACAAGAGTGATTTTTAGATGAGAAAATGATTATTTGATGTTATAAATTCTGTTTTTTGATTTTATATATTAGTTACAATAGATTATTTGATGTTATAAATTCCGTTTTTGATGTTATATATTAGTTATAATAAGGTTGATTGGTTTTGATTGATTTTTTCATTTGTGCTCACAGTTCTTGTAATATTTAACGTTCTTAACATAACTCTCTATTATAAATATAAAAGCAAACAAATTTATTTATTTATTTACAATGATAATAGAAGGTAAATAATTGAGTTGATTTATTATTAATTTAATTTAATCAATTATAGTGCAAGTGGATATGTAAACACAAATACCCAATGTTAGCGACGTATGTATGCCGTCATGCGCCTGACCTCATTCACGTTAAGCATCGCTATCGTTATATTTAAATAAACACAGTCCTTCTAGATGATTTAATATAATAGAGAAAACTATATTTTTCTTTTAACGCCTTTACCCAAATGGTATAAAAAGGCCTAGACTATTTGGACACCAAGTAGATAGTCATACCTAAAAGGTTTCTTTTATCTTATATACACACCTGCAGTGTCGAGCTGTGGTCAAAGTGTGGCGTTTTAGTCCGGTCAATCAGACAAAGATGACGGTGTCTGACGGGTCTGTTGACAGGACCAAAACGCGAGCTTTGACGTGTTTTGATCCTGTCAACCAGACAAAAGACTGACACCCGGTCAGTCTTTTGTCTGGTTGACGGATCAAAACGCTTCTGGTTAACCGGACCAAAACACCGCGCTTTGACCACAGATCGACACTGCAGGTGTGCATATAAGACAAAAAACACCTTTTAGGGTGTGCATATAGTCACATTGGTGTGCCAGTAGGTACACCCTATAAAAATTGTTATTTTGCTCTCTTTCGTTGGTAACTAGTAAATCTTCCCGCGCGATGCGGCGGGTCTAAATGTAAAGTAACTTAGATTTGTGCAGTAAAGAACCGAACCATTTCTTAACAAAAATATGTCAAGAGGTAGATAAACTGAATATGTACACAAATAAGCACAGAAACGTATTATACATGGCTCGATTTTGTTGCCAAAGAAATTTACATCGAACACCAACCTGATCTTATACCGATACATACATAAAAATAAGTCAAAGATTATGTTTTTTTAATCAAAATGGTACCGCGCGTTGCGGTGGGACCGAAACGTAAAGTAAGCTGAATTTATAAAGTCTAATGAAAACATATTATATTTGACCACTTGTTTTAAATATGTGCAAGAACTTAGATTAACTGAAAACGTACAAAAAAGCGAAAAAACATATTATATTTGAGCCTACCCATTTTCAAAAAACGTAACTTGAATTTATATCGACACGTACATAAATATAAGTACGTAAAAATGAATTATAAAGTTTTTAGAAAGTTGAAGGGTTGTAACTGACAATACTAAATGTTGAAGGGTAAATGCTAAAATAAAAAAAAAGTTTGTAAAAGACAAAAAAAAAAGTAAAAAGTTATGTTTTTTTTAAGTTAAAATTGGTATTCGCTCGTTGCGGTGGGACCGAAACGTAAAGTAAGCCGAATTTATAAAGTCTAATGAAAACATATTATATTTGACCCGACTTGTTTTAAAACTAAATTTGTGCGGCCTACTCATTTTCGAAGAAACGTAATCAACTTCAATTTATACTGACACGTACATAAATATAAACACGTAAAAAAGAATTATAAAGTTTTTAGAAAGTTGAAGGGTTGTAACTATCAATACTAAATGTTAAATGTTAAAAGCTAAAAAAAAAACTAACCAATAGGAAGCTGCCATCTAGCAGCCTGCTACTGTACATCAATCTTCTGATTGTAGGTATACTAGTTGGATGCCCCGCTCGGGTTGCGGGGCGCTAAACCGAAATTTCGTAGTTTCATAATATGTACGTATGTAGTTTAGTTACTTGTACATACTACGTATAACACGATATCAACAAAAAATACATCGAGTCAACCAATTAAATCAAAACGCTACCATAGTTTTGCTAAAAAAATAAAACGATGGCAAACCTGTAATTTTGAGCTGGGCAAAATAGTAATTTGTCAGAAACAATGAGCGAGTGTTAGAAACCTGTTTGACACAAAAGTTAAATTGAGTCAACCAAGTAAAATAAAAAGTATTACAGATTAGCATAAAAAAAGGATTTGAAGACTACAAATTTTAACTGGAGGCAAAATCGTAATTTTTTAAATGAGGGAAAACTTATAGTTTTAAACTGAGGGCAAATTCGTAATTTTAATTTGCGGGGTACAAACAAAATGTTGTTTTGAATTGGGGCTAGATCATAGTTTTGAACTAAGGGCAACATCATTTTTAGTTGGGGACAAAACCATAATTTTATTTTGAATTGAGGGCAAAAGCGTAATTTTGAACTCAGGCGACGAAATTTTTGAAAAGTCAAAATCATATTTTTGAACTGAGAGCAAAATCGTAATTTTGAGCTAGGGAACAAAAATGAAAACGATGGCAAGAGTACAAATTTTAATTGGGCAAAATCGTAATTTTTTAAATGAGGGCAAACTCATAATTTAAATATGAGGGCAATATTCGTAATTTTAGGCTGGGGGCAAAACTATCATTTTATTTTGAGCTGGGCAAAATCATAGTTTTGAACTAAGGGCAAAATCGATATTTTTGGCGGAGGGCAAAAGCATAATTTTATTTGAACTGAGGGTTAAATCGTAATATGAACTCCGGGCGAAATCGTAATTTTGAAAAGATGGCAAAATCGTATTTTATAACTGAGGGCAAATCGTAATTTTGAGCTAAGGGGAAAAGCGTAATTTTATTTTGAATTGAGTGCAATACCATAATTTTAAACTTTGGATAAATTCGTAGGACAAACAGAGTTGTCTATTGAATTTATTTTGTCATAATTATAGTAAACTTAAAATAACAAAAAGGGAAAATAAAAAGAAAAAAAACAAAAGAAAAGCCTTTAATTTAATTTGAACTAGAGGCAATATTGTAATTTTAAACGTTGGATAAAATTTTAATTTCGTTAGATAAACAGGGTAAACAGGGTTGTCTATTGAATTTATTTTGTCACAATTGTAGTAAGCTTAAAATAGCAAAAAGGGAAAAAAAAAAAAAAAAAGAAAAACGAAAAGGGGCAGCCGCCCTTTTCTACCATTAAAGTGGCAAAACTATTGCTATATGAGGGCAATATTCGTAATTTTAGGATGGGGCAAAGCAATCATTTTATTTTGAGCTGGGCAAAATTATAGTTTTGAACTAAGGGAAAAATCGTTATTTTTGGCGGAGGGCAAAAGCATAATTTTATTTTGAACTGAGGGTAAAATCGTAATTTTGAACTCAGGGTGAAATGGTAATTTTTTAAAAGAAGGTAAAATCGTAAACTAAGGGAAAAATCGTTATTTTTGGCAGAGGGCAAAAGCATAATTTCATTTTGAACTGAGGGTAAAATCATAATTTTGAACTCAGGGCGAAATGGTAATTTTTTAAAAGAAGGCAAAATCGTATTTTTTAACTGAGGGCAAATTTTAATTTTGAGCTAAGAGGAAAAGCGTAATTTTATTTTGAATTGAGTGCAATACCATAATTTTAAACTTTGGATAAATTCGTAATTTCGTTGGACAAACAGAGTTGTCTATTGAATTTATTTTGTCATAATTATAGTAAACTTAAAATAACAAAAAGGAAAAAAAAACAGAAAAAAAAAACAAAAGGAAAGCCTTTAATTTGAACTGGGGGCAATATTGTAATTTTAAACGTTGGATAAAATTTTAATTTCGTTAGATAAACAGGGTTGTCTATTGATTTTATTTTGTCACAATTGTAGTAAGCTTAAAATAGCAAAAAGGGAAAAAAAGAAAAAAAGAAAAGGGGCAGCCGCCCTTTTCTACCACTAAAGTGGCAAAACTATTGCCGCAAGTAATTTTTGTATGTGCAATACCATAATTTTAAACTTTGGATAAATTCGTAATTTCGTTGTACAAACAAAGTTGTCTATTGAATTTATTTTGTCATAATTATAGTAAACTTAAAATAACAAAAAGGGAAAATAAAAAGAAAAAAAAAACCAAAAGGAAAGCCTTTAATTTAATTTGAACTGGGGGCAATATTGTAATTTTAAACGTTGGATAAAATTGTAATTTCGTTAGATAAACAGGGTAAACAGGGTTGTCTATTGAATTTATTTTGTCACAATTGTAGTAAGCTTAAAATAGCAAAAAAGGGAAAAAAAAAAGAAAAAAGAAAAGGGGCAGCCGCCCTTTTCTATCATTAAAGTGGCAAAACTATTGCTATATGAGGGCAATATTCGTAATTTTAGGCTGGGGCAAAGCTATCATTTTATTTTGAGCTGGGCAAAATCATAGTTTTGAACTAAGGGAAAAATCGTTATTTTTGGCGGAGGGCAAAAGGATAATTTTATTTTGAACTAAGGGTAAAATCGTAATTTTGAACTTAGGGCGAAATGGTAATTTTTTAAAAGAAGGCAAAATCGTATTTTTAACTGAGGGCAAATCTTAATTTTGTGCTAAGAGGAAAAGCGTAATTTTATTTTGAATTGAGTGCAATACCATAATTTTAAACTTTGGATAAATTCGTAATTTCGTTGGACAAACACACTTGTCTATTGAATTTATTTTGTCATAATTATCGTAAACTTAAAATAACAAAAAGGGAAAATAAACAGAAAAAAAAAACAAAAGGAAAGCCTTTAATTTGAACTGGGGCAATATTGTAATTTTAAACATTGGATAAAATTGTAATTTCGTTAGATAAACAGGGTTGTCTATTGTTTTTATTTTGTCACAATTGTAGTAAGCTTAAAATAGCAAAAAGGGAAAAAAAAGAAAAAAAGAAAAGGGGCAACCGCCCTTTTCTACCACTAAAGTGGCAAAACTATTGCCGCAACTAATTTTTGTATGTGCAATACCATAATTTTAAACTTTGGATAAATTCATAATTTCGTTGGACAAACGGAGTTGTCTATGAATTTATTTTGTCATAATTATAGTAAACTTAAAATAACAAAAAGGGAAAATAAAAAGAAAAAAAACATAAGGAAAGCCTTTAATTTAATTTGAACTGGGGGCAATATTGTAATTTTAAACGTTGGATAAAATTGTCATTTCGTTAGATAAACAGGGTAAACAGGGTTGTCTATTGAATTTATTTTGTCACAATTGTAGTAAGCTAAAGATAGCAAAAAGGGAAAAAAAAGAAAAAAGAAAAGGGGCAGCCGCCCTTTCTACCATTAAAGTGGCAAAACTATTGCTATATGAGGGCAATATTCGTAATTTAGGCTGGGGCAAAGCTATCATTTTATTTTGAGCTGGGCAAAATCATAGTTTTGAACTAAGGGAAAAATCGTTATTTTTGTCGGAGGGCAAAAGCATAATTTTATTTTGAACTGAGGGTAAAATCGTAATTTTGAACTCAGGGCGAAATGGTAATTTTTGAAAAGAAGGCAAAATCGTATTTTTTAACTGAGGGCAAATCGTAATGTTGAGCTAAGAGGAAAAGCGTAATTTTATTTTGAATTGAGTGCAATACCATAATTTTAAACTTTGGATAAATTCGTAATTTCGTTGGACAAACAGAGTTGTCTATTGAATTTATTTTGTCATAATTATCGTAAACTTAAAATAACAAAAAGGGAAAATAAACAGAAAAAAAAAAAAAAAGGAAAGCCTTTAATTTGAACTGGGGCAATATTGTAATTTTAAACGTTGGATAAAATTGTATTTTCGTTAGATAAACAGGGTTGTCTATTGATTTTATTTTGTCACAATTGTAGTAAGCTTAAAATAGCAAAAAGGGAAAAAAAGAAAAAAAGAAAAGGGGCAGCCGCCCTTTTCTACCACTAAAGTGGCAAAACTATTGCCGCAACTAATTTTTGTATGTGCAATACCATAATTTTAAACTTTGGATAAATTCGTAATTTCGTTGGACAAACAGAGTTGTCTATTGAATTTATTTTGTCATAATTGTAGTAAATTTTAAATAACAAAAAGGGGAAATAAAAAGAAAAAAAAAACCAAAAGGAAAGCCTTTAATTTAATTTGAACTGGGGGCAATATTTTAATTTTAAACGTTGGATAAAATTGTCATTTCGTTAGATAAACAGGGTAAACAGGGTTGTCTATTGAATTTATTTTGTCACAATTGTAGTAAGCTTAAAATAGCAAAAAGGGAAAAAAAAAAGAAAAAAGAAAAGGGGCAGCCGCCCTTTCTAGCATTAAATTGTCAAAACTATTGCTATATGAGGGCAATATTCGTAATTTTAGGCTGGGGCAAAGCTATTATTTTATTTTGAGTGGGCAAAATAATAGTTTTGAACTAAGGGAAAAATCGTTATTTTTGGCAGAGGGCAAAAGCATAATTTTATTTTGAACTGAGGGTAAAATCGTAATTTTGAACTCAGGGCGAAATGGTAATTTTTAAAAGAAGGCAAAATCGTATTTTTTAACTGAGTGCAAATTTTAATTTTGAGCTAAGAGGAAAAGCGTAATTTTATTTTGAATTGAGTACAATACCATAATTTTAAACTTTGGATAAATTCGTAATTTCGTTGGACAAACAGAGTTGTCTATTGAATTTATTTTGTCATAATTATAGTAAACTTAAAATAACAAAAAGGAAAAAAAAAACAGAAAAAAAAACAAAAGGAAAGCCTTTAATTTGAACTGGGGCAATATTGTAATTTTAAACGTTGGATAAAATTTTAATTTCGTTAGATAAATAGGGTTGTCTATTGATTTTATTTTGTCACAATTGTAGTAAGCTTAAAATAGCAAAAAGGGAAAAAAAGAAAAAAAGAAAAGGGGCAACCGCCCTTTTCTACCACTAAAGTGGCAAAACTATTGCCGCAACTAATTTTTGTATGTGCAATACCATAATTTTAAACTTTGGATAAATTCGTATTGGACAAACAGGTTGTCTATTGAATTTATTTTGTCATAATTATAGTAAACTTAAAATAACAAAAAGGGAAAATAAAAAGAAAAAAAAACCAAAAGGAAAGCCTTTAATTTAATTTGAACTGGGGCAATATTGTAATTTTAAAACGTTGGATAAAATTGTCATTTCGTTAGATAAACAGGGTAAACAGGTGTCTATTGAATTTATTTGTTTACAATTGTAGTAAGCTTAAAACAGCAAAAAGGAAAAAAAAGAAAAAAGAAAAGGGGCAGCCGCCCTTTCTACCATTAAAGTGGCAAAACTATTGCTATATGAGGGCAATATTCGTAATTTTAGGCTGGTGCAAAGCTATCATTTTATTTTGAGCTGGGCAAAATCATAGTTTTGAACAAAGGGAAAATCGTTATTTTTGGCGGAGGGCAAAAAACCCTAATTTTATTTTGAACTGAGGGTAAAATCGTAATTTTGAACTCAGGGCGAAATGGTAATTTTTGAAAAGAAGGCAAAATCGTATTTTTTAACTGAGGGCAAATCGTAATGTTGAGCTAAGAGGAAAAGCGTAATTTTATTTTGAATTGAGTGCAATACCATAATTTTAAACTTTGGATAAATTCGTAATTTCGTTGGACAAACAGAGTTGTCTATTGAATTTATTTTGTCATAATTATAGTAAACTTAAAATATCAAAAAGGGAAAATAAACAGAAAAAAAAAAACAAAAGGAAAGCCTTTAATTTGAACGGGGCAATATTGTAATTTTAAACGTTGGATAAATTGTAATTTCGTTAGATAAACAGGGTTGTCTATTGATTTTATTTTGTCACAATTGTAGTAAGCTTAAAATAGCAAAATGGGAAAAAAAGAAAAGGGGCAGCCGCCCTTTTCTACCACTAAAGTGGCAAAACTATTGGCCGCAACTAATTTTTGTATGTGCAATACCATAATTTTAAACTTTGGATAAATTCGTAATTTCGTGGACAAACAGAGTTGTCTATTGAATTTATTTTGTCATAATTATAGTAAACTTAAAATAACAAAAAGGGAAAATAAAAAGAAAAAAAAACAAAAGGAAAGCCTTTAATTTAATTTGAACTGGGGGCAATATTGTAATTTTAAACGTTGGATAAAATTATCATTTCGTTAGATAAACAGGGTAAACAGGTTGTCTATTGAATTTATTTTGTCACAATTGTAGTAAGCTTAAAAATAGCAAAAAGGAAAAAAAAGAAAAAAGAAAAGGGGCAGCCGCCCTTTCTACCATTAAAGTGGCAAAACTATTGCTATATGAGGACAATATTCGTAATTTTAGGTTGGGGCAAGCTATCATTTTATTTTGAGCTGGGCAAAATCATAGTTTTGAACTAAGGGAAAAATCGTTATTTTTGGCGGAGGGAAAACATAATTTTATTTCGAACTAAGGGTAAAATCGTAATTTTGAACTCAGGGCGAAATGGTAATTTTTGAAAAGAAGGCAAAATCGTATTTTTAACTGAGGGCAAATCGTAATGTTGAGCTAAGAGGAAAAGCGTAATTTTATTTTGAATTGAGTGCAATACCATAATTTTAAACTTTTGATAAATTCATAATTTCGTTGGACAAACAGAGTTGTCTATTAATTTATTTTGTCATAATTATAGTAAACTTAAAATAACAAAAAGGGAAAATAAACAGAAAAAAAACAAAAGGAAAGCCTTTAATATGAACTGGGGGCAATATTGTAATTTTAAACGTTTGATAAAATTGTAATTTCGTTAGATAAACAGGTTTGTCTATTGATTTTATTTTGTCACAATTGTAGTAAGCTTAAAATAGCAAAAGGGAAAAAAAAGAAAAAAAGAAAAGGGGCAACCGCCCTTTTCTACCACTAAAGTGGCAAAACTATTGCCGCAACTAATTTTTGTATGTGCAATACCATAATTTTAAACTTTGGATAAATTCGTAATTTCGTTGGACAAACAAGTTGTCTATTGAATTTTTTGTCATAATTATAGTAAACTTAAAATAACAAAAAGGGAAAATAAAAAGAAAAAAAACCAAAAGGAAACCTTTAATTTAATTTGAACTGGAGGCAATATTGTAATTTTAAAATTGGATAAAATTGTCATTTCCTTAGATAAACAGGGTTGTCTATTTTTTTTTTTTTTTTTTTTTTTTTTTTTGCAAAGCTATCATTTTATTTTGAGCTGGGCAAAATCATAGTTTTGAACTAAGGGAAAAATCGTTATTTTTGGCGGAGGGCAAAAAGCATAATTTTATTTTGAACTGAGGGTAAAATCGTAATTTTGAACTCAGGGCGAAATGGTAATTTTTGAAAAGAAGGCAAAATCGTATTTTTTAACTGAAGGGCAAATCGTAATGTTGAGCTAAGAGGAAAAGCGTAATTTTATTTTGAATTGAGTGCAATACCATAATTTTAAACTTTGGATAAATTCTTAATTTCGTTGGACAAACAGAGTTGTCTATTGAATTTATTTTGTCATAATTATGTAAACTTAAAATAACAAAAAGGGAAAATAAACAGAAAAAAAAAACAAAAGGAAAGCCTTTAATTTGAACTGGGGGCAATATTGTAATTTTAAACGTTGGATAAAATTGTATTTTCGTTAGATAAACAGGGTTGTCTATTGATTTTATTTTGTCACAATTGTAGTAAGCTTAAAATAGCAAAAAGGGAAAAAAAGAAAAAAAGAAAAGGGGCAAGCCGCCCTTTTCTACCACTAAAGTGGCAAAACTATTGCCGCAACTAATTTTTGTATGTGCAATACCATAATTTTAAACTTTGGATAAATTCGTAATTTCGTTGGACAAACAGAGTTGTCTATTGAATTTATTTTGTCATAATTATAGTAAACTTAAATAACAAAAAGGGAAAATAAAAAGAAAAAAAAAACAAAAGGAAAGCCTTTAATTTAATTTGAACTGGGGGCAATATTGTTAATTTTAAACGTTGGATAAAATTGTCATTTCGTTAGATAAACAGGGTAAACAGGGTTGTCTATTGAATTTATTTTGTCACAATTGTAGTAAGCTTAAAATAGCAAAAGGGAAAAAAAAGAAAAAAGAAAAGGGGCAGCCACCCTTTCTACCATTAAAGTGGCAAAACTATTGCTATATGAGGGCAATATTCGTAATTTTAGAGCTGGGGCAAAGCTATATTTTATTTTGAGTGGGCAAAATAATAGTTTTGAACTAAGGGAAAAATCGTTATTTTTGGCGAGGGCAAAAGCATAATTTTATTTTGAAACTGAGGGTAAAATCGTAATTTTGAACTCAGGGCGAAATGGTAATTTTTGAAAAGAAGGCAAAATCGTATTTTTTAACTGAGGGCAAATGTAATTTGAGCTAAGAGGAAAAGCGTAATTTTATTTTGAATTAGTGCAATACCATAATTTTAAACTTTGGATAAATTCGTATTTCGTTGGACAAACAGAGTTGTCTATTGAATTTATTTTGTCATAATTATAGTAAACTTAAAATAACAAAAAGGAAAAAAAACAGAAAAAAAAACAAAAGGAAAGCCTTTAATTTGAACTGGGGCAATATTGTAATTTTAAACGTTGGATAAAATTTTAATTTCGTTAGATAAACAGGGTTGTCTATTGATTTTATTTTGTCACAATGTAGTAAGCTTAAAATAGCAAAAAAGGGAAAAAAAGAAAAAAAGAAAAGGGGCAACCGCCCTTTTCTACCACTAAAGTGGCAAAACTATTGCCGCAACTAATTTTTGTATGTGCAATACCATAATTTTAAACTTTGGATAAATTCGTAATTTCGTTGGACAAACAGGGTTGTCTATTGAATTTATTTTGTCATAATTATAGTAAACTTAAAATAACAAAAAGGGAAAATAAAACAGAAAAAAAAACAAAAGGAAAGCCTTTAATTTGAACTGGGAGCAACATTGTAATTTTAAACGTTGGATAAAATTGTAATTTCGTTAGTAATAAACAGGGTTGTCTATTGAATTTATTTTGTCACAATTGTAGTAAGCTTAAAATAGCAAAAAGGAAAAAAAAAGAAAAAAGAAAAGGGGCAGCCGCCCTTTCTACCATTAAAGTGGCAACATGCATATGAGGCAAATTCGTATTTTTGGGCGCAAGCTATCATTTTTTTTGACTGTGGAAAATCATGTTTTGAACTAAGGAAATCGTTTTTTTGGCGGAGGCAAAACATAATTTTATTTTAACTAGTAAAATGTAATTTAACCAGGCGAAATGTAATTTTTAAAAGAAGGAATAAATCGTATTTTATAGGCAAATCGTATGTTGAGCTATAGGAAAGCAATTTATTTTGAATTAGTGCATACCATAATTTAACTTTGGATAATTGTAATTTCGTTGACAAAAGGTTGTCTATAATTATTTGTACATAAATAAGTAAATTAAAATAACAAAAAGGGAATAAAAGAAAAAAAACAAAGGAAAGCTTATTTGAACTGGGGGCAATATTGTAATTTAAACCGTTGTAAATTTGTAAATTCTTAGTACAGGGTTGTATGATTGTATTGTCACAATGTAGTAAGCTTAAAATAGCAAAAACCAAAAAGAAAATAAAGAAAGGGCAACAGCCTTTTTACACAAGTGGAAAATATTGCCGCAACTAATTTTTATTCAAACCATAAATTTAACTTTGGATAAATTCTAATTTCGTGGATAAACAAGAGTTGTCTATGAATTATTTGATCATAATTATAGAAACTTAAATAACAAAAAGGGAAAATAACACAGAAATAAAAAAAAAAAAAGCCTTTAATAATTGAACTGGAGAACATTAAATATAATAAACTGGATAAAATTGTAATTTCCTTAGATATTACAGGGTTTTCTATTGAATTTATTTGCAACATTGTAGTAATCTAAAATAGCAAAAAGAAAAAAAAGAAAAATGAAAGGGGCAGCCGCCCTTTCTTACCACTTAAAGTGGCAAATATTGCCGCAACTATTCTTTATTAAGTGGGCAAATCACAATTTACATAATCATATTTGTGCCTTAGGTCCATCTAGATATTCATCGCATTTCCTACAGGCATGTATTTCACAATTTTCTCTTCAAAGAACGAAGTCCTACAATAGTTTATTTTGATTCACCCATTCATTCCTAGAAACATTTGTATTGATCCTTTTTCATGTTACAAACCTAAGTTCTTCAACCTTATTTCATTTGCATCTCTATAGTATCTTAATGCAAGAAAGAGAAAAGTAACAGAGCTATAAAGGAAGAAATTACTGGTGGCTGAACGTAACACTTCCTTACTACACATTTCCTTTCTTAAAACACCACAGGTCTAATTGCTTTATTCAAATTGAGATTTCTAGAGACAAAAGGAAAAGTGTGGCTTCTACCTCAAATCCAACTCCATTAGCCAACTAAAGTATGCATAAAAAACTTTGTAATTCGTGGACAATAATGTCAGGATTTAGATAATAAGAATACTAATATTCGGAAATTCATACATAGAAACCATGAAAATCTCAGCTAATTTATTGAAAGCAATACCCTTAGTAGATTCTATTATACTTTGTGATACCATTGTAATTTCAATAAACTTACCTCTATGAATCTTTATCTGTACATGTAGTAAGCTTAAAATAGCAATAAGGAACAATGAAACATTAAACGCCTGCCTCTTCACCAATCTAGTTTGGATTAACATTCAATTCACCCTTATTTCGTAGCTATCTTAACTTCGTAATTTACTGTCTTTGCCAAGCTTCTTTTCTTTCATAGCTTGGGATTCATATTATACCTATTCACACATTCAATACCTTATTCTTTTACGTATCAGAACGAGCTGATTCCTTCCTTTCCAAACGTCGTCTTGATTTTCTTCCACACTTCTTGAACTAGCCAAAACATCGTATTTTTTGAACTTACTTCATGAATTCATCAATGTTGAAGCCTTAGTTGAAACGCATTTTCTTCACCCATCATTGAAATAAAGTGCAAGACAATATTTTACAACATATGCCCAATAAATGTATTTCGTTGAACAAACAACTCCTTCAACCTTGAATCCTTAACAATGGATCTAACTTATAGTCTTAATTCCATTAAATTCAGAAAAACATTATTAAGGAAACCTTATTTCATAGCTAGTGCCCAAATATTTAAGCTTTATAATGGATAGACATTAATTTCGTTAGATAACACCTTTGCGTTTATTCTTTATCACACTGCCATATACAAAGGTAAATAAAATGATACGAAAGAAATGCATCGCCTTTGTAATAAAGTGCCAAACTTTGCCAACAATTCTGATGATACTACTTGTAATTGGATAACCAGAAGCTTACGTCAAACGTGAATCGAATCTAAATTATAGTATGACCAAAACTTACAAAGGGAAACAGAACACAAATCCTTGACATCTTCTTACCGGACCCAATACTAGAATTATAACGTTCTACATAGTTGTATTTTCAACTGTTTCTATTGCTTCTTTGACTGATCTGTCACGAACTTAATATTAGCCGTAGGCGCCACCTTCTTTTCTATCAGCTTCTTAACTACCACTAACTTTTCAAGACCTTAACTAAATTTACATAATTTAGTGGCCGTAGTTCGATATTAACTACGGTATTCAAGAAATTCGATCCTGTCAACCAGTCTGTGACATAATGTATTTGATCGCCATTCATTTACGTTCTTTGCTCACCTTCTTATCCATTCTTCTTCTACCTTAGCCTTTTACCGGTACTTCTTATAGAGAAAGACCAGAGTCTCAAAACGATTCTAAATGAATGGCATCCTTCCATTCTTCCTTATCGCAAAACTTTCTACCATGGTTTCGAGAGCCATTAGCTGATACAATTGTTGGCTTCAACCCAAGATCCAACCCAAACCAAGAAATAAAGATGAAGAAAATTTGTATTCGTGGAACAAAATATCGACCAAAACAAATACTAATTGTATTTTGAAATTGCATACATAAACTGTAACATCCCTACCCAGATGGGCTGACATGTCACTATAACAGTGGATCAGAACAAAAGTCATAATTCCATTGTATAAAGTTAGGATTACATTTTTAAAAGATAGTTCATAGCCCTAAGGCCCAAAATACATATTAGCTTTATAAAGGTGACAAACATTCTCGGTTAGCATCCTTTGGTTTATTCTTCACTCATCACCCCGCCCATAGTAACATGTGAACCTGTGGTGAAATAAAATATACGTAATGAGCCAAATGCTCAGTACGGAATAATAGGCTCAATAAACAAACAAATAAACAACTGAAATGATATCACTGTCAAGGAGCACAACACAGCAAAGCATAACATATAACTGAACTGAACTAAATAATATCATACGGATGTACCCAAAAGCTAAACAGAGGTAACAGCCACAAAGTCTGTCACATGAGACAGTGCGGGTTGGCCTACCCGACATCCATCTCCAAAAATATACCTAGGATATATCCATACGCCTCCTAGTTGCTATGTTCCACACTTGTACCTAGGGATGCCGTGAACTGATAACTCCGTCACGGGAGGAGCCAGGATGATTAGGGTAGCGGATCTAAGATAATTAGGAATAAATATAACACTAACATTAACAAATATTATAAGTATAAGAACATGCGATAATGAGCACAAGATAATCATAAACGTATCGCATGATGCATAAGAATTTTAGTTGGAGTAAGAAACGAACGGATGGTCAATTGAATCGAGGCTCAAAGACGTTGGATTTTTCGATATATATAATATAATTAAGGGTTTATAACAAACGAACTAGATAACCAAGGGAGTGGGTTAAGGATCCGTGCTTTGTTTCTTGATTTGTTGTCTTAAAAAAAGATATATACGTGTCAAAGCGTGTTCGTAAGAACCTACATCGTGTTCATATATTTCATAAGGTTATGTTTGTACATAAAAGTATATACGTTTTTGTCTGTTGAATTCATGTCTAGTTAAAGTCTCAGTTTACTCGAGTAGTCATTGATATAATTTAGTTTTGTATTAGTTTGGAAAAATACATATGTATATTAATAAAACATGATATTATTCTCAGTTTTGTAACTAAAAATATAATAAGTAAATAATCATTAAATATAGGTTTAATAAGATAAACATTAATTAAAAATAAATATTAGTCACAAGCTCGAACTTGTGACCTATAGGTTGTAACTAAAGGACATAACCAGTGAGCCACTTAATCCCTTATATTTACCTTATAAAAATCTTCTTATTTAATAAGAAATCTGATGTTAATAATTTGAAAATCTAATAAAAATAATGTCCCCAGTAAGGTTTGAACCCAAGACCTTTAGTTTATAATTTCCAAGACTTAACCAGTTCAACCACACCACCTTTTTTATATATATTTTGAATTCTGATGACTTTAACCAGAATTCTGGTGGGTTTAAATAAAATTTTGATGTATTAAAAAGAATGCTTGTTACAAGATTTGAACCCATGACCTCTAGGTTATAAGCTAGAGTCTTAACCAGTGGACCACTTAGTTATTTATACTTGATTTATGAATTCTGATGTTTTATATAAGATTTCTGATGCATTTAACACATTTTCTGATGTTTTTTTTATAAAATTCCGATATTTTATCAGAAATTCTGATGGTTTATCAGAAACCTGATGAAAATCTGATGGTTTATCAGAAACTCAGTTTCTCTGATGCATTATTCAACATTCTAGTAAAAATATATGCTTCCAGCTGGATTCGAACTTGAGACCTCTGGGTTGTAAACCAGCTGCTGAACCAACTGGGCTACAGGAGCCCTTGTGAACAAACAGCTTCCTTATTTATTTATTACTTAGTTCAATGGTTCATCTTCTTCTTAATCATACTTTATGTAAAACTATTATTTTCATAATAAAATCTGCATTCCGTTTTCATTATAGATTAACATTAAAGTGTCAAAAATTAAGATTTAGTTTGTAGTCACCTTGGTCAAAAACACGTTTCGGCTACGAGAGACGTCGTCGAAAAGTACGTAAATATTACCGGAGTTAGTATTTCTTCACCGGAAATGGCTTCGGTTGGTTTGTTTTTCGTGGTTAAAGCTTCGAGTGGTTTAGTAAAGGTGGTTAATGGTTTAGTAGACATAGTAATGAACGAAGTGGCGTCGATATGGTGTTCGGTTTCGGTTATGGTTACCGGAACCGGGTTTTCTTATGAGAAGGTGATAGTAGATGGGGTGGTTTGAGAAGGATGTTTAGGATGGTTTTTGCAAAGGGTTCGGTTCTCTATTTATAGAGAAGAAAGGAAGTTTCTCGTTTGATGGAGGTTTGCAGAGAAAATAATTTATGCAAATAATATTCTATTCACAAATAATTTTCCTCCACTCAATTCACACAATGATAAACAAGTTGTCTGACACTTCATCTTCTTTTCCAATTTGCAAGTTTTCCCATTGGTAGATATTGTATTAATATATACCTACATATATATTGTAATTATTACTATTATATTTTTTTTAATTTTTTTCGGTTATCAAAACTAGTACCCCCTTAAAAGAAATTTCGTCATCGAAATTTGCAGATCGGGATACGGATGAATATGATATTATCAGAAATGAGGGTTTCATAACAAAGACGCTGATATGTATGATAGAAATCCCAAAAGTGCACATTTGTACATGTAATTCACAATTACGTTCGCGACCATAATTGTCAATTACCTTACAACCATTCCCTAATGGTCCTCCCTTCGTACGCACAAAACCATACCGAAAGTTAACTGTTAACGGAGTACTATCGATGCTAATATCTACCACAAATACTTAATCACAGATAAGAGATATCAGACACAAAGTTTGGAATTTCGTCACACAAACAAAGCAAGGTTCACAGTTACCTAGACTAAGGGTTCTATGGCTCGAAGAGACTAGGATATGCAAAATGCATTGATTCCTCGATTTCCCAGGTTGCTTCTCGTTCGGTATGGTTTTTCCACAAAACCTTAACGAAAGGAATCACTTTCCTACGCATAACCCTTTCCTGATGGTCTAATATAGCTTCAGGTTCTTCCTCATAAGAAAGATCCTCATGAATAGTATGCAACGGATAACTAATGATGTGGAGCGGGTGATAATTGTATCCTCTTAGCAAGGACACGTGAAAGACATTATGAACATGCGAGAGTTGAGGCGGTAATGCTAGACGACAAGAGACTTCTCCAACTCTCTAAAGAATTTCGAACGGACCAATAAAACGAGGGCTAAGCTTTCCTTTGATACCAAATCTACGGATACCACGACAAGTTGGTACCTTCAGAAATACATGGTCACCAACTTTGAATTCGAGTGCTCATCGATGTTGATCTGCATAGCTCTTCTGTCGGCTCTGGGCTTCCTTCAATTTCTCTCGTGCAATGGTGACTTTCTCATTAGTAATCTGGACTAACTCAGGTCCTTCGATAATCTTTTCTCCAACTTCTTCCCAGCATATCGGTGCTCGACATTTCCGACCATACAAGAGCTCAAAAGGTACCATACCAATACTTGCTTGCCAACTGTTGTTGTAGGCGAACTCAACAAGGCACAAGTATTCATTCCAGTTTCCAGTCCATTCAAGTGCACAAGATCAGAGCATGTCTTCCAAAGTTTGGCTCATGCGTTCTGATTGTCCATCTGTCTGCGGGTGGAAAGCAGTACTAAACTTCAATCGTGTTCCCCAAGCTACTTGGAAGCCTTTCCAAAATCGAGAAGTGAACCTTGGATCTCTATCTGAAATAATAGAAGATGGTGTGCCATGGATTCGAATAATTTCCTGAAGGAAAATTTCGGACAACTTGCTGACCGAAAATCCTTGCTGAATCGGTAGGAAGTGAGCTGACTTAGATAGTCGGTCGACTACAACCATATACTATCATTCTTCTTGAAAGTCTTTGGCAAACCTGTAACAAAATCCATCGAGATTTCATCCCATTTCCATACGGGATATCCAATGGCTGCAATAACCCACTAGCTCGCTTGTGCTCGATTTTCACTTGCTGGCAAGTGAGACACTTACTTACGTATCGGGCAACATCTTCCTGCATGCCATTCCAACAAAAGTTCTGACGTAAGTCTCGATACATCTTCGTAGATCTTGGGTGGATAGAAAATGGTGAGTTATGTGCCTCGGCTAACAATGATTCACGAAGGGCGGAATCGTCTGGCACACATAGTCTCTTGCCACACCAAATTACTCCGTGTTCATCTATACGAAACTCGGATTGCTTACCCACCTCAAGATTTTGCACAATTGCCCAAAGTTCTCCATCGTTCTTCTATGCATCCTTAACTCGAGAAATGAGGTTAGGTTCTATCTGCATTCTCACAAAATAACCATCTGACTTGCCAACATGAAGTTCGATATGCATCCTATCGAGGTCTGAGATAATGCGAGGTTGAATATGAAGGCAAGATACAGTTCTGAAATTCTTCCGACTCAAAGCATCAGCTATGACATTAGCCTTCCCAGGGTGATACTGAGTATTAGCGTCATAATCCTTCAAAAGTTTCAACCACCTTCTTTGCTTCATATTTAACTCCTCTGAGTGAATATATACTTAAGGCTTTTATGGTCAGTGAAGATGTCATAATTCTCGCCATACAGATAGTGACGCTATATCTTCAATGCAAAGACAACTACAGCAAGCTCCAAATCGTGTGTCGGGTAATTAACCTCATAGGGCTTAAGCTGACGCGAGGCATAAGCAATGACCTTCCCGTTTTGCATTAACACGCAACCCAAGCCTTTCTTCGAAGCACCACTATAGATCTGATAACCGCCTGATCCAGAAGGGGGAGTGAGTACGGAGCAGATACGAGGCGTTTCTTCAATTCCTCAAAGCTCTTTTCGCGTTCCTCATTCCATGAGAACTTAACTCCTTTCCTCAAAAGTTGCGTGAGGGGTAAGGCAATGGTGGAGAATCCTTCAACAAACCTTCGGTAGTAGCCGGCTAGACCCAAGAAACTCCGTACCTGTGTAGCAGAAGTGGGTATAGTCCAGTTGGTAATAGCCTCAACCTTTGCGGGGTCCATCTTGATTCCGTCTGCTGACACAATATGGCCCAAGAATGCTACTTGGTTGAGCCAAAACTCACATTTCGAAAACTTTGCATAAAGTTTCTTCTGTCGCAAAGTTCCTAGCATTGCATGCAAATGTTCTTCATGTTCCTTTCGGCTCTTAGAATATACCAAGATGTTGTTGATAAAGACTATGACGAATCTATCCAAGTACTCATGGAATACTCGATTCATCAAGTCCATGAAGACTGCAGGTGCATTGGTTAGTGCGAATGGCATAACCAAGAACTCGTAATGACCGTAGCGAGTCCGGAAGGCAGTCTTAGGAACATCTTCTTCCTTGATCTTTAGTTGATGATAACCTGATCGGAGATCTATCTTGGAGAAGAACTCAGCACCCTGAAGTTGGTCGAACAGATCATCAACACGGGGCAGAGGATACCGATTGCGAATGGTAATCTTGTTGAGCTCCCGGTAGTCAATACACAAACGCATACTACCATCCTTCTTCTTGACGAATAAAACCGGTGCACCCCAAGGTGAAACACTTGGCCTTATAAATCCCATTTCTAAGAGTTCCTGAAGTTGCTCCTTTAACTCATTCAGTTCCAATGGAGCCATATGGTACGGTGCTTTAGAGATAGGCTCGACACCAGGGATTAAGTCGATAATGAACTCTATCTCACGGTCAGGTGGTAGTCCCGGTAGTTCATTTGGAAATACGCCAGGATACTCACGAACAACAGGTTAGCTATCGATGCCATTACCAATAACAGAGGTATCTCTAATCGAAGCTAAGAATCCAGCACAACCGTGCGCGATTAATTTATGAGCTTTGAGTGCGGAAATGATCTTAAGAGGCTTATGGGGTTGAACCTCCCTGATAAATAAGCTCAGGATGACAAAGATTGCCAAATATAACACGTTTAGAATAACAATCAATAGCCACACGGTAGCGAGTTAACCAATCCATCCCAAGGATCACATCGAAGTCACACATATGCATCAGAAAAAGATCCGCGTTACACACAACGGATTCTATACGGATAGGACAATCTTTATACACATGAGTGATCAGGACATCGTTCTCCATAGGAGTAGAAATAGACAGAGCGTGTTCTAGTGGTGTTGGTGCGATCTTAAGGTATCTAGTGAACGAGTTAGAAACTACGGAATGTGTCGCTCCCGTATCGAATAACACATAGATACTACGTTCACCAAGCTGAAGGGTTCCAGACACAGTACCTGGAGCATTGGCAGCCTCATTAGCAGAAAGTGCAAACACTCTACCTCCAGTGTTGGGTGGTGCAACATTCCCTCCAGTAATCCTCTTAGTATCAGGCTTGGTACAATCTTTAATCATGTGTCCAGTCTGGCCACATCTGAAGCATGTTGCTGCGGCCCTACGACATACACCGAGATGTTTCTTGCCACAAGTGTTGCATAAAGGAATCGTGATCTGATTCTGGTTCATCGGTTGAGTCTTGTTAGGTCCTCCATTAGGCCGAGTCTGATTCTGAACAGGTGTCTGGTTGAGGGGTCTCGAATTCCAAAGACGTGTCTGATTTCCAGGGTTTCGATTCGCTTGAACTCTACGGTCTTGATGGTTTGCAGCAGTGGATGACTGGCCCGTAGCTTGTTTGGGAAGTCCATCCTTGTCTCTCTTCTTGTTTTCCCCAGTTCGAGATAAGAATTCCTCTCTCGAACTCAAAAGTCTTAATGGAACCCGCCACCTCAGTGATGTCCTTGAATATTCATGAACATGATCGATTTCCGAATTCGATCATTAACTGCCCACTTGCACTTCTCAGCTTGAACTGCGGTAGGTCCTGCTGCTTCTCCCATAATACTGGCCAACCTTGAGAATCAGGTAATAAACTCTGAAGCAGGCTCATCGTTTCCTTGTGGAATAACAACATACTCCCTGATGTGAGCTTCTCTATCAGCAGTCCAGAAATATCTATCGTAGAAGATGGTATGGAATTCAACCCATGAAAGAGTAGCGATGTAAGCATCTCCTCCTTTGACTTGTTTGTGTCCCTCCCACCGTGCATCGTCTTCAAGCTTGAAGGTGGCCAACCTAACCTTGTGCTGGTCAGCAAATTCCAGCACCTCAAAGATTTCTCTATATGGGCTATCCAGTTTCGTGCCTCGATCAGAGTAGCAGCGTGACTGAAAGATTTTGGGTGTTGCCTTTGGAAATGACGGAGCTACACGTAGATGCCTTCAGAAGTGTTGGTGGTGGTATTCTCACCAACGACGACTCCAGAATTAGGGTTAGCGCGTCCTTGAGTTTGTTGCATAACAGCCTCCACGGTTTGAGCAACAAGGTTTGGAAGTAGTCCGGCAAACGCTTGGTTAATAGCAGAAACCATGTTAGGGTCAGGTGGAGTTTCGTTTGAGGCAATGTCGTTAGTCATGCGGGCGTTCCTACGAGTTTGGCGACGAGGAGGCATCTATCAAAAGTAGATGCACGAGTTAGAGTACGAAAATGGTGACGAGGAACTAGGGATAATTAGTAGAATTCTATCCTAGACGTCTACCCCAACATCACAGGCCTAATTACTAATGTTTAAGTTTTCTATAGGAAAGAGCCTTTGCTCTGATACCATAGCTGTAACACCCCAACCCAGATGGGCTGACATGTCACTATAACAGTAGATCTAGACAAAAGTCATAATTCCATTATATAAAGTTAGCATTACATTTTTAAAAGATAGTAGCCATAAGGCCCAAAATACATATTAGCTTTATAAAGGTGACAAACATTCTCGGTTAGCATCCTATGGTTTATTCTTCACTCATCACCCCGCCCATAGTAACCTGTGAACCTGTGGTGAAATAAAATATACGGAATAAGCCAAATGCTCAGTACGGAATAATATGCTCAAATAGCAAACAAATAAACAACTGAAATGATATCACTGTCAAGAAGCGCAACACAACAAAGCATAACATATACTGAACTGAACTGAACTGAATCATATCATATGAATGTACCCAAAAGCTAAACAGAGGTAACAGCCACAAAGTCTGTCACATGAGACAGTGCGGGTTGGCCTACCCGACATCCATCTCCAAAAACATACCTAGGATATAATCCATACGCCTACTAGTTGTTATGTACCACACTTGTACCTAGGGACGCTGTGAACTGATAACTCCGTCACGGGAGGAGCCAGAGTGCTTAGGGTAGCGGATCTCAGATAATTAGAAATAAATATAACACTAACATTAACAAATATTATAAGTATCAGAACATGCGATAATGAGCACAAGATAATCATAAACGTATCGCATGATGCATAATAATTTTAGTTGGAGTAAGAAACGAACGGACGGTCAATTGAATCGAGGCTCAAAGACGTTGGATTTTTCGATATATATAATATAATTAAGGGTTTATAACAAACGATCCAGATAACCAAGGGAGAGGGTTAAGGATCCGTACCTTGTTTCTTGATTTGTTGTCTTAAAAAAAGATATATACTTGTCAAAGCGTGTTTGTAAGAACCTACATCGTGTTCATATATATCATAAGGTTATGTTTGTACATAAAAGTATATACGTTTTTGTCTGTTAAATTCATGTCTAGTTAAAAATCTCAGTTTACTCGAGTAGTCATTGATATAATTTAGTTTTGTATTAGTTTGGAAAAATACATATGTATATTAATAAAACATGATATTATTCTAAGTTTTGTAACTAAAAATATAATAAGTAAATAATCATTAAATATAGGTTTATCAGAAATTCTGATGGTTATTAGAAGTCAGAAACTCTGTTTCTGATGCATTATTCAGCATTCTGGTAAAAATATATGCTTCTAGCAGGATTCGAACTTGAGACGTTTGGGTTGTAAACCAGCTACTGAATCAACTGGGCTACAGGAGCCCTTGTGAACAAACAACTTCCTTATTTATTTATTACCTAGTTCACTGGTTCATCATCTTCTTCATCATACTTTCTGTAAAACTATTATTTTCATAATAAAATCTACATTCCGTTTTCATTATAGATTAACATTAAAGTGTCAAAAATAAAGATTTAGTTTGTAGTCACCTTGGTCAAAAACACGTTTCGGCTACGAGAGACGTCGTCGGAAAGTACGTAAATATCACCGGAGTTAGTATTTCTTCACCGGAAATGGCTTCGGTTGGTTTGTTTTTCGTGGTTAAAGCTTCGAGTGGTTTGGTAGAGGTGGTTTAATGGTTTAGTAGACATATTAATGAACGAAAGTGGCGTCGGTATGGTGTTCGGTTTCGGTTATGGTTACCGGAACCGGGTTTTCTTATGAGAAGGTGATAGTAGATGGTGTGGTTTGAGAAGGATGTTTAGGATGGTTTTTGTCACACCCCAACCCGCAGCGGAATAAGAGTCGGGGCATAATTGGGTTATCACCAAAGCTCATGATATTTACTAATATGTTTCATATTTATTAAAGTCAAAATTACATTCTCAATAATCCAAACATGTCCATACAAATACAAAGAAAATAACCAACTAAACAATCCAAGCTCTAAACCAGTTTATTCTTCTAAGCCAATCCTATGTGTTTCTTGCTGCAGCTGGATTACCTGTATCATGTGTAAAAATGGGGGTTTTTGGGTCAACATAAGTTGGCGAGTAAACCTTATTAGATAAACATTTATTATTGATTTCTTGTTATTTTTATCAAGGAAAAATTGTGCAATAGCCCTAAGTGAGCAAATGTAAATAATCAAACAGTAGCAATAACAACCACAAACTATAACATACAATAACAAGGAAAATTCGTCCTCCAACTTTTTAATCTCACTCCTAGGACAGAACCGCCTCGTCATGATTTCCCTTAACTCCTCCCACGTTAAGGCCATAGCATCTTCAATTCCCCTCTTACCCTTTTCAGTATTCCACCAGGTAAGAGCTACCCCAAATAGTCTCCCAGTCGCGTATCGTACCTTGCGATCATCGGGACAATCGCAGTTGAGGAAGGTGTTTTCCATTTCCTCAAACCAGTGGAGAAGAGAAGTGACACCTTCGGTCCCTTCAAATTTAGGAGGATCGCAAGACTTGAAATGTTTATATGAGCACTTGCTGGTAGGAGGGTTGCCGATGTTCTGGTCATCTTGCTGGGGAGGATTAGTGGGATTTGTGGCGAGAGCTTGTTGTACTTGAACCACAATGTCAGGAAGCACCGCGGCCATTTGTTTTGCGATTTGAGTGGCCAAGCGTTCGTGAGACCTTCCTGATCTTTTACCCCCTCGTTGTTGTCTAGCCGACATCTACAGGAACATACATAAGAAGATTGTGAGTTTATGGAGTCTTTTTAGGTGTCATGTGTCTTAAAGAAAATGAAAATAACATAAATATCAATAATGCAACTACATCCATAGGATGTCTTGGGTTTGCTCATGTTGGGCCTCAAATGTCCCCCATACCTTCACCTGTATAGTCATGTGGGCCCCCATGACTATTGGCTTGGTAGGATTCACATTATTATTGGCGATTTAACACTCGCATCACCCGAATGAAAACCACAAAATATTTTACGAGATGTATGGTCGGAATGTGTCCAGGTGTAGACACAAGACAACTCAAGGTGGGGTTAGCTCACACGACGTTTGGTATAGCATGCTTTGGCCTAATAGGTACTTCGTACTCTCATCGTTAGTCCCTAGGTAGGCAAACTGGTCCTTTATTTTGGATTTATACGAATGCCAAGCCTAGACAGGACGTTCCGACTACCGGTACTTGTACCCTTCCAGTTACTACATGCCCGTCATGAGAACTCACTTTGATGTGATTTGAAAATACAAAAATCATTGTAAAAACAATCATGAAAATGATGTGATGTGTGCTTTCATTGATATGATATGTTATGAGAATATGATTTATGATAAGCATTATTTACTAATATGTACTTATGAACATGCTTGCATAACATTGAATGTAACATTAAACATAAAACATATAAACATCATGAAATTTGGCATGTAACACATAAAAATCTTAAAAATTTCTAATCAACTATAGTATAGGCTCTAAGGGTCTAATAACCTATCCTATATCCCTATAGTCATGGCTCTGATACCAATCTGTCACACCCCAACCCGCAGCGGAATAAGAGTCGGGGCATAATTGGGTTATCACCAAAGCTCATGATATTTACTAATATGTTTCATATTTATTAAAGTCAAAATTACATTCTCAATAATCCAAACATGTCCATACAAATACAAAGAAAATAACCAACTAAACAATCCAAGCTCTAAACCAGTTTATTCTTCTAAGCCAATCCTATGTGTTTCTTGCTGCAGCTGGATTACCTGTATCATGTGTAAAAATGGGGGTTTTTGGGTCAACATAAGTTGGCGAGTAAACCTTATTAGATAAACATTTATTATTGATTTCTTGTTATTTTTATCAAGGAAAAATTGTGCAATAGCCCTAAGTGAGTAAATGTAAATAATCAAACAGTAGCAATAACAACCACAAACTATAACATATGTCACACCCCGACCCGCAGCGGATAAGGTGATCGGGGCATGATTGGGTTATCATCAAAGCTCATGACATTTATTAAACGTTTCATATTCATTAATACAAATTAAATGAAAGTTTACAATGATTGCTACAACATGATCTAACTAACAATCTAACTTCTTTGTTCTCTTCTAAGGCATATCCTATGTTTTCCTTGCTTCAACCTGTTCACCTGTATCATGTGTAAAAAGGTTTTTGGATCAACATAATGTTGGCGAGTGAATCCTATGGAAAACATTTGAACAATTTATTTAAATTGATTATGAAAAATGTGCACAACCAAACATGAGTAAAATTAGATGTAACTTGATCAATAATCATAAGATGTTAAATGAAAACACTCATGAACAATAATGGAACAATTAAAGGCACGCGATGCTCAACTCGTCTCTCACGAGGAACTGAGGGGCCTGATGAATGAATTGCATAAACATGATAATATGAATAACACAACTACAAACAATATAAACTCAATGAAAACACACATGAACAATAATGAATTTGAATTGAAGCACGCGATGTTCTACTCGTTTCCCACGAGGAACTGATGGGCTTATTGTATGAGTTTCATGTAATTTGACAAACGGAAAATAAATCACAACAATAAATCAATCTAAGATTAAGTCATGATGTGGTATGGCACAAGTTTAAATAAATAAATTAATTAATTCATAACACATGACACACCCCAAAACGTGTAATTTAAAAGGGGGAATTGTAAGATTCACTCACAGTGGGTGCGTTCGGTTGATGATGATGAATGCACGCGAAGTGGTTTTAACCACGAGTGAGATTTAACCTAGATAAATCGCATTATGGTTTGGTGAGTAAACGGATTTTATTAAACTATTTTAGTAGGATTGTTGGGTGTATTTTTGTGAGTTTGAGGCTATTTTCAAATCTTAAAAATGTTATTTTTAAGTATTTATAATTGATTTTTACTTAAAATAATTAAATAAAAATAATAAAAATATTTTATTTTTTTTCTGCTACAGTAACATTGACCAGTTGACTTTGACTGGTCGTTGACCGGTTTTGAGGCATATTGTTGTGCGCTGAGTGAGGCTCGAACCCGAGACCTCTCGTACGCGTGCACGCAGCTCTACCAACTGAGCTACGTGTCTAACCCGTTATATATCCGATTTTAATTACATATATACATTAATTAACATTAACAGAAAATCATTTTTATTTTAAAAACAATTTAAGCGGCTCGGCGGTGCGCTCCACAGGTCTCGAACCCGGGACCTGTGGGTTAATATAACACACAGTCCACCGCTGGACTGTGTGTTCAACATGTTATATAACTTGATTTTTATTATACTTAAAGACAATTTAGTTGTTTCCTTTTTCTGCCTTCTTTAAAAAAAATAGATAATTGTCCGAGTCGGTGCTGATGACCGGACTCGAACTCGTGACCAGCGATATAAACAAACACACAGTCCACCGCTGGACTGTGTGTCTAACTTGGTTATTATCCCGGTTATTAATATACTTAACATATAACTAATGTGACTCCGGTTCAGTAACAAAAAAAATGGATTTTTATTAAGGTAGCGTGTGTGAGACGGGATTCGAACTTGAGACCTTTTGCGTTTTATATGTGCACACAGTCCACCGCTGGACTGTGTGTCTAACCCGATTTATTTCATGATTTTAATTAAACTTATATGATAACAAGTCTTCATCTTCTTCACTGAAAGAATAACCAGAAATCGGGTCTGACTGGTTCGAGCTTTTGATCAAGTTTCATTAGCGTTTTAGGTTAATTACAGGTAATATAGAAGTAAAAAGAAAGGAAAATAAGCGCGAGGTATACCGACTCGTTTCCTCTGTTTTCCGGCAGAAACTCCGGCGACAGAATTCACCTCCGGCGACGTGTTCCTTGTAGCAGCTAGTCTCCGAAAAGTTTGGAAAAGGTAAGGGTATCACCGGTATAAGCTTCAGAGGTTCAGAAAAGCTCGGCAATGGGAAAACCGGTTTTCCGGCGACGAACAGGGAAATTCCGGCGACAGAAATTACGCCGTGAAAAGATGTGATTTTTAGCGAAAAGGTTTGCAGACGATTGTGTTTGAATTTATAGGGAATAATCGAAATGTATTTGGTCTGATTTTTGACTGTGTTCGTTATTTAAATTTTTCCGGCGGTTTTGATTTTGGTCGCGGACTTCAAACATCGGTTATAACCGATATGTGATTAAAGATTTACGTTATAACGTAAATTGGTGTTAAGACTTCGCGAATAATCCGGGATTCCGACGACTGAATCGTTGGGCGCCGGTTTTGAATTCGCAAAGACACTTTATGAATTAATTGATTCTATTATATCACAAACGGAACAAGTGGCGCAGTGGTTTGTGTGTGTGAAGATAAGTCACTGAGTGACTCGGTACAGACCCGGGTTCGAAACCCGGCAGATGTAATTTATTTTTATTTTGCGATTTTTGACGGTTTTTCAAAAACTAAATATATATTCACGTATAATAATTGATTACGGATCGTTTAAAAATGTTTTGGACATTTAATTCGAAACGAAAATTTTGACTGACTGTTCGGTTACTAAACGGAGCGGGTTTGGTAAATCCGTTTTTGACGGATGTTACAGTATCCCCTGCTTTTTAGAAATTTCGTCCCGAAATTTAAATAATGATATATTTTGACTATAAGAATGATGATGTTTTGTTTGACAGTTGTATGCTTTAGCAAAAATGAGGGTTTAAGTTTTTTGTTCGAGGCGGTAACGTTCCTTGTAAAGGTTAAGTACCCTATTCAGGAATCGCTTTTTGTTGCCTACTGTATGAATATTGATAAAGAGGAATGATTCTCTAAAAATGATATCATGCATAAGAGTTTAGATACGTTTGGGAAAAATATGGTTATATCCTAAGGCAAAACTTCTAACACTACAATCTACATGGAACATAAATAAAAACACAACAGCTGATATCCAAACATGAATGAACACATCAGCAAATATTTGAACATGAATAAACATAACAGCAAATATTCGAACATGAATGAACACATCAGCAAATATTTGAACATGAATAAACACAACAGCAAGTATTTGAACATGAATAAACACAACAGCAAAAATTCGAACATGAATAGACACATCAGCGAATGAATAAACACAATAGCCAATATTCGAACATGAGTAGACACATCAGCGAATATTTGAACATGAATAAACACAACAGCAAATGTTTGAATCCACATTCTGATAACATATATGTTTGAACGATGGAAGTTCCTCTCTCGTTTGTTATGATGAGAGGTTAATTTATGTAGAAATGGAACACAATCCAATCTCTTTAAATAACATGATGATATAAATGTATCACAAATTCCAACCAAGGCAATAATAAATCCTACATGGAACTTCTCATAACCGCCTGATAATGCCTCTGATCCTTTGGCAAGAATACTTATATATAGGAAGTACCAGCGGCGTATCCACCATATTCTTGCCAAATTTTCATTAGTTTTATCCACAAGTTATGATTGGTTACCAAGAAACTAGTAAATCCTACATAGAACTTCTCATAACCATCCATTAATGCCTCTGATCCTTTGACAAGAATACTTATATATAGGAAGTACCATCGGCGTATCCACCATATTCTTGTCAAATTTTCATTGGTTTTAACAGTGAATTATGATTAGTCCTATAACTCTACAATCAATATAACATACATAAATTACCGAAATGAAACATATCTGTGCGATCAAGGCTCAATCGAACGGAGCCGATCGTATTGCATGTACTGAAAATGAAATTGTGTGCTCAAGGCTCAATCAAACGGAGCCGAACATATTGAATGTACTGAAATTGAAATTGTGTGCTCAAGGCTCAATCAAACGGAGCCGAACATATTGCATGTACTGTATATGAATAACTTAACCACACAAACAGCCTATGCATGGAACCTCTCATAACCGCCTGATAATGCCTCCGATTATTTGACAAGAATACTTATATATAGGAAGTACCATCGGCGTATCCACCATATCCTTGTCAAATTCTCATTGACTTTATCCGCAAGTTATGGTTAGTTCGATGCGACTCTACTACAAACACCACAACCATAAGATACTGATAATGAAATTGTATGTGTGCTCAAGGCTCAATCAAACGGAGCCGAGCGTATTGCATGAACTGGAAATGTGAATAAATCTGTGTACTCAAGGCTCAATCAAACGGAGCCGAGCATATTGCATGAACTGGAAATGAGAATAAATCTGTGTACTCAAGGCTCAATCAAACGGAGCCGAGCATATTGCATGTATTGAAATGTAATATTACGTAACCGATCAAGGCTCAACAAACGGAGCCGATCGTGCGGGCACGCCAAGATCAACCACATAATAAAATGGGGATCCAACTCAACCTCGATGGATGGGGAGCCACGGCCTCGGCAAAATCGTATACTGAAAACAATATATAATATATAATATACCATAATTACTCTAACAGTCTACACATGTGATAAAGAAAACATAAGACTAAACAACAGGAGTTGAATCTGGATCTTCGGCGAAAAGGACTAGCTGAGTATCTTCGTTTGGGCCGTCATTATCTTCGACAAGGTTGGCGTTGATATTGAAGACTCTTCCTCTTGCTGGTGGCATAGTGGTTGGGTTTTCTTGGTTTACTTGGTTAACTGGGTTTGATTGGGCTTGAGTGTTGATAACGTTTACCAATTGAGGGCATGTGTTTCTAAAGTGGGTAGGGTCACCACAATTGAAGCAAGCTCGAGCATATGGGAACATGGGGTGTTGGGGTTGGTGATAAGTTTGGGCCATGTTTTGAGTAGGGGAAAAGGTTTGGTCTTGAAAGGTGCGACAAACATTGCTCAAATGACCATAACGTCCACAAGTTGTACATAGCCGGCAAGGTAAAGTAAGGGAATGATGATAAAAACAGTGGTTGCATTGAGGGTGAGGTCCAAGATATGGTTTCTTATTTGGGTAAGCTGAATTGGGTGCCACTTGGGTGATTGGGACAGCTCGGATGGGTATAGCGTGAAAAACGGGTTGATTTCGTTGGGTAGCAGCGAAAAGTCGCCCGACTCTTTTTCTCTTAGGGTTGGGTTGAGAAGGGGATTCGGGTTGAGAAGGGGATTCGGTGGTTTCAGTTGATTCTTTATCCTTCTTCTTCTCTTCCTCGAAGTCTTTGTTTCGGATTCGGTTCTCGGTGAGCTCTATTGCTAGCTCCATTGCTGCTTCCAAAGTTGCAGGCTTGGTACTTATCACGGGGTCTTGAATCTTTGACGGAAGTCCACGAATGTAGTGCTCGATCAAACGGTAGAGGGGAGTAAACATGTTGGGAACCATTTGATGTAATTCGAGGAACCTTTTGTTGTAGGTGGTGTGGTCTCCTTCCACTTGCTTCAATGAGTAAAATTCATCTTCTAGCTTCTTGATTTCGCTCCTTGGGCAAAATCGTCTGGTCATGATTTCCTTCAATTCGTTCCAAGTTAAGGACATAGCATCTTCCACACCTTGTTTGGCCTTCTCTGTGTTCCACCAAGTAAGTGCTATCCCATATAGTCGACCGGTAGCATAACGCACTTTGCGGTCATCAGGGCAATCGCAATTCAGAAAAGTATTCTCCATTTCTTCAAACCAATGGAGGAGTGCGGTGACACCTTCAGTCCCTTTATATTTCGGAGGGTCGCATGATTTGAAATGCTTGTAGGTGCATTTAGTGGTGTTTGGGGAAGAGTTGAAAATGTTTTGGTTTACTTGATTGACAGGATTATTGGTAAGTGCTTGTTGAACTTGGATTACAATGTTGGGTATTACGGCAGCCATTTGTTGAGCGATTAAGGTAGCCATGCGTTCGCGGGCTTTTCCTGCTCTCATCTTCCTACGGGCGAGGTTAGAAGACATCTACAATGAATACATGACAAGGGTATGAGTTGGATGCTTTTGAGATCATGGATCGCATTCAAGAATGAACATTCATATAATAATTATACAAAAATACTACATCCATGGGATGTCTTGGGCTTTGCTCGCTGTTAGGCCCGTCGTGCCGCCATACTTTACCTTATGTAATCATGTGGGCCCCCATGAATTACCGGTTTTTCATATGGTTCGCACGGTTTCTGCCTGGTTGCGTACACAAAACCCGGTGAAAATCGAGAAATATGTATACAACGTGTGATGTTTGGAATGTGTCCAGGTGTAGACACGGTGACACCTCAAAGTAGGGTTAGTTCGAACGACGTTTGGTGTGGCATGCTTTGGCCTAATAGGTCCTTCGTACTCTCATCGTTGGTCCCCAGGTAGGCAAACTGGTCCGTTATATTGGATTTATACGAATGCCAGCCTAGACAGGACGTTCCGACTACCGGTACTTGTACCCTTCCAGTTACTACATGCCCGTCGCAGAACTTACTTTGATGAGAATTGAAAATTGCATAAAATCTTTGGATAGCGAGAGTATGAAAATAAATTGAACACATGAACATCGATATATGTATAATGAATATGTATATATGTATAATGAACATGTATATGAGCATGTATGTTTGACTGAAATGTAAACAAATATGAAACAAATAAATATCACAAGTTTGTATGTAACCACCTAATCAATTTAAAATTTAGGCAGACTATAGTATAGGCTCTAAGGGTCTAATAACCTATCCTATATCCCTATAGTCATGGCTCTGATACCAATCTGTCACACCCCGACCCGCAGCGGATAAGGTGATCGGGGCATGATTGGGTTATCATCAAAGCTCATGACATTTATTAAACGTTTCATATTCATTAATACAAATTAAATGAAAGTTTACAATGATTGCTACAACATGATCTAACTAACAATCTAACTTCTTTGTTCTCTTCTAAGGCATATCCTATGTTTTCCTTGCTTCAACCTGTTCACCTGTATCATGTGTAAAAAGGTTTTTGGATCAACATAATGTTGGCGAGTGAATCCTATGGAAAACATTTGAACAATTTATTTAAATTGATTATGAAAAATGTGCACAACCAAACATGAGTAAAATTAGATGTAACTTGATCAATAATCATAAGATGTTAAATGAAAACACTCATGAACAATAATGGAACAATTAAAGGCACGCGATGCTCAACTCGTCTCTCACGAGGAACTGAGGGGCCTGATGAATGAATTGCATAAACATGATAATATGAATAACACAACTACAAACAATATAAACTCAATGAAAACACACATGAACAATAATGAATTTGAATTGAAGCACGCGATGTTCTACTCGTTTCCCACGAGGAACTGATGGGCTTATTGTATGAGTTTCATGTAATTTGACAAACGGAAAATAAATCACAACAATAAATCAATCTAAGATTAAGTCATGATGTGGTATGGCACAAGTTTAAATAAATAAATTAATTAATTCATAACACATGACACACCCCAAAACGTGTAATTTAAAAGGGGGAATTGTAAGATTCACTCACAGTGGGTGCGTTCGGTTGATGATGATGAATGCACGCGAAGTGGTTTTAACCACGAGTGAGATTTAACCTAGATAAATCGCATTATGGTTTGGTGAGTAAACGGATTTTATTAAACTATTTTAGTAGGATTGTTGGGTGTATTTTTGTGAGTTTGAGGCTATTTTCAAATCTTAAAAATGTTATTTTTAAGTATTTATAATTGATTTTTACTTAAAATAATTAAATAAAAATAATAAAAATATTTTATTTTTTTTCTGCTACAGTAACATTGACCAGTTGACTTTGACTGGTCGTTGACCGGTTTTGAGGCATATTGTTGTGCGCTGAGTGAGGCTCGAACCCGAGACCTCTCGTACGCGTGCACGCAGCTCTACCAACTGAGCTACGTGTCTAACCCGTTATATATCCGATTTTAATTACATATATACATTAATTAACATTAACAGAAAATCATTTTTATTTTAAAAACAATTTAAGCGGCTCGGCGGTGCGCTCCACAGGTCTCGAACCCGGGACCTGTGGGTTAATATAACACACAGTCCACCGCTGGACTGTGTGTTCAACATGTTATATAACTTGATTTTTATTATACTTAAAGACAATTTAGTTGTTTCCTTTTTCTGCCTTCTTTAAAAAAATAGATAATTGTCCGAGTCGGTGCTGATGACCGGACTCGAACTCGTGACCAGCGATATAAACAAACACACAGTCCACCGCTGGACTGTGTGTCTAACTTGGTTATTATCCCGGTTATTAATATACTTAACATATAACTAATGTGACTCCGGTTCAGTAACAAAAAAAATGGATTTTTATTAAGGTAGCGTGTGTGAGACGGGATTCGAACTTGAGACCTTTTGCGTTTTATATGTGCACACAGTCCACCGCTGGACTGTGTGTCTAACCCGATTTATTTCATGATTTTAATTAAACTTATATGATAACAAGTCTTCATCTTCTTCACTGAAAGAATAACCAGAAATCGGGTCTGACTGGTTCGAGCTTTTGATCAAGTTTCATTAGCGTTTTAGGTTAATTACAGGTAATATAGAAGTAAAAAGAAAGGAAAATAAGCGCGAGGTATACCGACTCGTTTCCTCTGTTTTCCGGCAGAAACTCCGGCGACAGAATTCACCTCCGGCGACGTGTTCCTTGTAGCAGCTAGTCTCCGAAAAGTTTGGAAAAGGTAAGGGTATCACCGGTATAAGCTTCAGAGGTTCAGAAAAGCTCGGCAATGGGAAAACCGGTTTTCCGGCGACGAACAGGGAAATTCCGGCGACAGAAATTACGCCGTGAAAAGATGTGATTTTTAGCGAAAAGGTTTGCAGACGATTGTGTTTGAATTTATAGGGAATAATCGAAATGTATTTGGTCTGATTTTTGACTGTGTTCGTTATTTAAATTTTTCCGGCGGTTTTGATTTTGGTCGCTGACTTCAAACATCGGTTATAACCGATATGTGATTAAAGATTTACGTTATAACGTAAATTGGTGTTAAGACTTCGCGAATAATCCGGGATTCCGACGACTGAATCGTTGGGCGCCGGTTTTGAATTCGCAAAGACACTTTATGAATTAATTGATTCTATTATATCACAAACGGAACAATGGCGCGAGTGGTTTGTGTGTGTGAAGATAAGTCACTGAGTGACTCGGTACAGACCCGGGTTCGAAACCCGGCAGATGTAATTTATTTTTATTTTGCGATTTTTGACGGTTTTTCAAAAACTAAATATATATTCACGTATAATAATTGATTACGGATCGTTTAAAAATGTTTTGGACATTTAATTCGAAACGAAAATTTTGACTGACTGTTCGGTTACTAAACGGAGCGGGTTTGGTAAATCCGTTTTTGACGGATGTTACAACATACAATAACAAAAATGGGGAACGGACGGCCTATGATAAATGTATGTACTGAAAATGATAAATGTCTGTGCGATCAAGGCTCAATCAACTGGAGCCGATCGTATTGCATGTACTGAAAATGATAAATGTCTGTGCGATCAAGGCTCAATCAAACGGAGCCGATCGTATTGCATGTACTGAAAATGATAAATGTCTGTGCGATCAAGGCTCAATCAAACGGAGCCGATCGTATGTTGACAACGCCAGGTTCACGCTCATAATGTAATGGGGAAATGCTCAACGCTCATAATGTAATGGGGAGCGGCGGCCTATGAAATTGCATGTACTGGAAATAATAAATTAAATCTAAACAATAACCACAAAACAGTTGAAACAAGCTGAATACACATTTGTTCATGATATGATGTATGCACAATGATTTAAATATAATAAATGGTAAGACACATGATACACCCCAAAAACGTGATTAAAACGGGGAATTTTGTAGAGATTCACTCACATTGGGTGCGTTCGGTAGGAGATGATGAGATGCGCACGAGTTGGAAGAATTGAACAACGAGGATTGACTAACCTAAATAATAACGGAAGATATAGTAAATGAGTGGATTTTATTAATAATTTTAATAGGATTTTTAGATATATTTTTGTGAGTTTAAGGCTATTTCCTATCTTTAAAAACATTATTTTTAAGTATTTTTAATTGATTTTTAAATTAAATTAAATAAATAAAAATATAAAAATATATTGACTTTTGCGTTGACCGTTGACCGTTGACCGTTTGACTGTTTGACCGGTTCTATTGTGTACATGTATGCGCCGGGCAGGACTCGAACCCGAGACCTCCCGTTCGCGTGCACGCAGCTCTACCAACTGAGCTACGTGTCTAACCTGAAATAATTCTGTTTTTAATTATATTTATATACTAACTCAGTTTATTCAAAATTCTTTTATTTTCAAAAAATGTTTTAAATCATCGAACCGGTGCCGTTAACAGGTCTCGAACCCGAGACCTGTGCTTTAACGTTACACACAGTCCACCGCTGGACTGTGTGTCTAACTTGGTTAATATATAGATTTTTATTATACTTAACATCTAATTGCGAAAAGGATCCGGTTCATTTAGAAAAAGAACATTTTAATTACAGAGGGTGTGTGTGTATCAAGGATCGAACTCGCGGCGTGTGCGTATTGTGTGCACACAGTCCACCACTGGACTGTGTGTCTAACCCGTTTATAATACCGATTTTAATTAATCTTATAATGTTAACATACTTCATCTTCTTCGCTAAATTTACAGACAATGATTTACTCAACTGTTTCTTGCTTAATTCGATTGACAAACATTCAACAGACTAATATAAAATGACAGAGACGATTCTTAGAAGTAAACATACCAGAGAACGATTTATCTCAGAATTCCGGCAAGTCGTCGGCTCTGTTTTTGCGGATTTCGACTGAGCGAATAAATTAACAGTTTTGATTAGCTAAGTGAGGAATTGAAGTATTAAACAAGAGTTATCAGAAGGTTTGAATGTCTATACCGTTTTACAGCGGAAGATAAGAATTTTCAGAAGTTTTCCGGCGAGAGGGAATTATCCGATATCGACGTCTGAAATTGATTCCGATTGAAGGGTTTGAGTTAACAATAGCTTAACATTTGATTAACAACGAAAGAATTTAGAGACTCACTGATTTGATGGAACACACAGTTTTCCGACGAAAGTCCGGCGAGTTCAATTAGCTTATCCGGCGAACTGAAAGTATTGCGAAAGTGAAATTCGAAGGTCTGCAGATGTGTTTGAGTCGCGAGAGAGGTCTATGATTGAAGTAATTCAGGAATTGAAAGTTTTCGGTTATTAAAACCGATCCACTCTTGAATTCAAGTCCATTCAAAGCTCAATTGATTGGAGGTGTTGGTGTAGCGGTTATAATCGGTAAACCGCGAACAATCAAACGTCTTTGGACGTTTGGTGACCGATTTCGGTTACAGTTAGCGTAACCAGATCGCTTCATGATTGACCATAAAGTTTAATTGTTTCCTAGAATTCACAGAAAACATCAAGTGGCGGAGTGGTTGTATGTGTGTGTGATAAGTCTTTGAGATTAAACCCGGCTGACCCGGGTTCGAGTCCCGGCAGCCTAATTTTCTTTTTAATTATTTTATTTTTACTTTTTATCAATTATAACTTTTATATTCTAGTTTGTTTATTAATTATGCATCATTAAAAATTAACATGGACATAAATACGCAACGAAACATTTATAACTTGATATTCGATTACAAACGGAGCGAGTTTGGAAAACCCGTTTTTGACAAATGTTACAGTATCCCCTACTTTTAGGAATTTCGTCCCGAAATTCAAGTAGTAGTAGTAGGAAAAAGATGCGGGTATTTTTCGCGCATTGAGTCTTCACGTTCCCAAGTAAACTCAGGTCCCCGTTTCGACTCCCAGCATACCCTAACAATTGGAATGCGACTTCGTCGAAGACGTTTTTCTCCGAAGTCCATGATCTTTACTGGTCTTTCAATAAAATGCATAGATTCATCAATCTGAATATCTTCCAGAGGAATGTGGAGGTTTTCATCTGCGAGGCACTTCTTCAAGTTTGATACGTGGAATGTGGGATGAATCCTGTTGAGTTCTTCTGGTAGATCAAGCTTGTATGCTACAGGTCCTACTCTTTCGAGTATCTTGAAAGGTCCTACGTAGCGTGGTGCTAGCTTGCCTTTTTGACCAAAACGAATTACTCCCTTCCACGGTGATACTTTTAAAAGTACATGATCACCAATGTTAAACTCCAAAGGCTTCCGTCGTTTATCTGCATAACTCTTTTGACGACTTTGAGCCGCTAGAAGATTGTTTCGAATCTGATGAATCTTGTCTGTGGTTTCTTGAATCAATTCTGGACCAGTGATTTGAGCTTCCCCAATTTCGTGCCAACATACTGGAGATCGGCACTTACGACCATATAAAGCTTCAAAAGGTGCCATGCCTATACTTGAATGATAGCTGTTGTTGTATGAAAATTCAACTAATGGTAGATGAGCGTCCCAATTTCCCTTGAAGTCTATGACACATGCTCGAAGCATATCTTCAAGAGTTTGAATGGTGCGTTCAGATTGTCCATCAGTTTGAGGATGATAAGCGGTACTGAGATCTAATCGTGTACCCAAAGCGGCTTGTACAACTTGCCATGTTCGTGAAGTGAAACGACCATCACGATCTGAAATAATGCTTAACGGTACACCATGTCGGCTTACGATTTCGCTGATACGAGCTAGCTTTTCGTTCTTGAAACCTTCGCGGATAGGAATAAAGTAAGCTGATTTTGTAAGTCGATCAATGATTACCCATATAATGTCATACCCACCAGAAGTGCGAGGTAACCCGGCAATGAAGTCCATGGTTATGTTTTCCCACTTCCATACAGGTATTTCAGGTTGGACCAGAAGTCCTGAGGGTCTTTGGTGTTCAGCTTTCACCTTGGAATATGTAAGGCACTTGGAAACAAAAACAGCAATATCCTTTTTCATTCCAGGCCACCAATAGGTGTATCGAAGGTCTTGATACATCTTATCGGCTCCTGGGTGTATAGAGTATCGTGTTTTGTGAGCCTCATTCATAAGAAATTCACGAAGGTTGTTGTGGTCAGGAATCCATATGCGATCTAGATAGTACAGAATACCGTCAGATTTAGTTTCAATTTTAAGTTCAGCTCCACAGGACAGCTCCTTTCGTACATCATCCTCCGTACTGAAACATGTTGGGCTTCTCGAATTTGATCTTTAATGTCAGTTATGATTTGCGAACATAGAAGACGAATGGAGTTCGCATAACCCTTTCGACTGAGTGCATCAGCCACCACATTTGCTTTGCCAGGGTGGTACCGAATTTCACAGTCGTAGTCATTTAGAAGTTCGACCCATCTTCGTTGCCTCATGTTTAACTCCTTTTGATTGAAGATATGTTGAAGACTCTTGTGGTCAGTGTATATTTCACACTTAGTACCGTAGAGATGATGTCTCCATATCTTAAGAGCGAACACAACGGCTCCAAGTTCTAGGTCATGGGTGGTGTAGTTCTTCTCATAAGTCTTGAGTTGTCTCGAAGCATAAGCTATAACCTTTCCTCTTTGCATTAGAACACAGCCTAGTCCTTGCCCTGACGCGTCGCAATAAACCACAGTCATCACAACCTTCAGGCAGAGTGAGGATTGGTGCATCACAGAGTTTTTGTTTAAGGGTTTGGAAGGCTCTTCTTGTTTGGGTCCCCATATGAAGGGTTTTCCCTTATGAGTTAAAGCCGTGAGTGGTAGAGCAATGCGAGAGAAGTTTGAAATGAAACGACGATAATAACCAGCCAAACCAAGGAAAGATCTTACTTCAGTTGGTGCACGTGGCGCTTGCCATTCTTGTACCGCTTTGATCTTTGAGGGGTCGACATGTATTCCCTTGTCATTGACTACATGTCCAAGGAATTGTACCTCTATTAACCAGAATTCGCATTTGGAGAATTTGGCGTAAAGCTTTTCATTCTCTAGAAGTGTAAGGATGAGTCGAAGATGTCGCTCATGATCAGACTTAGACTTTGAATAAATGAGGATGTCGTCGATGAAGACTATAACAAAACGATCGAGATAGGGTTTGCAGACCCTGTTCATTAGATCCATGAAGACAGCTGGAGCGTTGGTTAAACCAAATGGCATGACCATGAATTCATAATGACCATAACGAGTTCGGAAAGCGGTCTTTGGGACGTCTTCTTCATGTATTCTAAGTTGATGATAACCAGATCGAAGGTCGATTTTTGAAAAGCAGCTGGCACCTTGAAGTTGGTCAAGAAGATCATCAATGCGAGGTAATGGATAGCGATTCTTGATTGTTAACTTGTTGAGTTCTCTGTAGTCGATACACATGCGAAACGATCCATCTTTCTTCTTTACAAAAAGGACAGGTGCACCCCAAGGCGAGGAGCTAGGACGTATGAATCCTTTGTCAGTCAACTCTTGCAATTGAGTGGCTAGCTCTTGCGTTTCAGAGGGGGCTAACCTATAAGGAGACTTTGCAACTGGTGTAGCACCAGGTATAAGATCAATACGGAATTCGACTTCTCTTATTGGAGGAAGTCCTGAAATGTCGTCAGGAAAAACTTGCGGGAAATCTTTTACTACTGGGATGTCTTCGAGTTTCTTCTCCATGGTTCCCTTTTTGACGACATGAGTTAAAAATGCGACATAATTCTTGCGAAGATATTTTTGAGCTTGAAGACAGGACATTAATCTGAGCCCTTTCGATGGAGTTTCTCCAAAGATTCGTAGAGTTTGACCGTTTGGAAGAGGAATGCGTATAAACTTCTCGCGGCATACAACTTCAGCCTGATGTTGGCTGAGCCAGTCCATACCAATTATAATATCAAAGCTTCCCAACTTCATAGGAATAAGGTCAACTGGAAAATCGTGGTCGTTTAAGGTGAGAGTACAGTTGCGTATAATAGAGTTTAATGAGACCGGTTTCCCGTCAGCAACTTCTACTGTTATGGATTCCATGAGCTTATCACGATTTTGGTTTAGGATGGGTTCAAACTCTAAAGACACAAAACTTTTATCCGCGCCAGTATCAAACAACATGGATGCATAACTACCATTGATAAGGAACGTACCGTTAACCACATTGCTGTCCGCTCTAGCCTGATTAGCGTTGATGTTGAAAGCTCTTCCTCTTGCAGGTGGAGGAGCTTAGTTAGCTTGATTCACCGGATTGGCTTGGGCTTGAGCATGAATAATGTTCACCAACCTTGGACAAGTGTTTCTAAAGTGGCTTGGGTCTCCACAATTGTAGCAAGCCCGCATAGGTTGTACCATGGGATAGTTGGGTTGGTAATATTATTGGGCTAAATGTTGGGTAGGTGGTAATAGTAGGGGTTGTTGGGCTTGACCCATTATTTGGTGGTGGGTTTGGGTTGAAGGCTGGTGGCGGTTCGTTCGCTGAGGTATGCGACAGGTTTGAACAGTATGACCTGCGCGACCACAGCCAGTGCAATGTTGGCAGGGATGATCAGGAAAGTGGTGGTATTGGCAACGGTTGCAATTTGGTAATGGGCCAGAGTATGGCCTTTTGTATGGTGCAGGTGAAGGGGCAACTTGGGTAATGGGTGCAGCAGGGATAGGGAAATTGGTTTGTGTGACAGCGAAGTTTCTGGTGTTACGTTTCCTCTTGTTAGCAAACTTAGAGGAGGAGGTGGAATGGTTTGAAGTTTGGCCCTCAACGGGGGCTTTCTTTTTCTCTTCTTTAAACTTACCGTTGCGAATTCGATTCTCGGTCAGTTTAGTAGCTAGTTCCATAGCAGCTTCAAGTGTTGCTGGCGAAGTGCTGAGAACTGAATCTTGAATTTTCGAGGGAAGACCTCGAATATAATGCTCGATTAAGCGGTAAACTGGGGTGAACAAGTTAGGGACCATTTGGTTCAACTCTAAGAACCTCTTGTTGTAGGAAGTATGATCTCCCTCCTTTTGCTTCAAAGAATGAAATTCGTCCTCCAACTTTTTAATCTCACTCCTAGGACAGAACCGCCTCGTCATGATTTCCCTTAACTCCTCCCACGTTAAGGCCATAGCATCTTCAATTCCCCTCTTACCCTTTTCAGTATTCCACCAGGTAAGAGCTACCCCAAATAGTCTCCCAGTCGCGTATCGTACCTTGCGATCATCGGGACAATCGCAGTTGAGGAAGGTGTTTTCCATTTCCTCAAACCAGTGGAGAAGAGAAGTGACACCTTCGGTCCCTTCAAATTTAGGAGGATCGCAAGACTTGAAATGTTTATATGAGCACTTGCTGGTAGGAGGGTTGCCGATGTTCTGGTCATCTTGCTGGGGAGGATTAGTGGGATTTGTGGCGAGAGCTTGTTGTACTTGAACCACAATGTCAGGAAGCACCGCGGCCATTTGTTTTGCGATTTGAGTGGCCAAGCGTTCGTGAGACCTTCCTGATCTTTTACCCCCTCGTTGTTGTCTAGCCGACATCTACAGGAACATACATAAGAAGATTGTGAGTTTATGGAGTCTTTTTAGGTGTCATGTGTCTTAAAGAAAATGAAAATAATATAAATATCAATAATGCAACTACATCCATAGGATGTCTTGGGTTTGCTCATGTTGGGCCTCAAATGTCCCCCATACCTTCACCTGTATAGTCATGTGGGCCCCCATGACTATTGGCTTGGTAGGATTCACATTATTATTGGCGATTTAACACTCGCATCACCCGAATGAAAACCACAAAATATGTTTACGAGATGTATGGTCGGAATGTGTCCAGGTGTAGACACAAGACAACTCAAGGTGGGGTTAGCTCACACGACGTTTGGTATAGCATGCTTTGGCCTAATAGGTACTTCGTACTCTCATCGTTAGTCCCTAGGTAGGCAAACTGGTCCTTTATTTTGGATTTATACGAATGCCAAGCCTAGACAGGACGTTCCGACTACCGGTACTTGTACCCTTCCAGTTACTACATGCCCGTCATGAGAACTCACTTTGATGTGATTTGAAAATACAAAAATCATTGTAAAAACAATCATGAAAATGATGTGATGTGTGCTTTCATTGATATGATATGTTATGAGAATATGATTTATGATAAGCATTATTTACTAATATGTACTTATGAACATGCTTGCATAACATTGAATGTAACATTAAACATAAAACATATAAACATCATGAAATTTGGCATGTAACACATAAAAATCTTAAAAATTTCTAATCAACTATAGTATAGGCTCTAAGGGTCTAATAACCTATCCTATATCCCTATAGTCATGGCTCTGATACCAATCTGTCACACCCCAACCCGCAGCGGAATAAGAGTCGGGGCATAATTGGGTTATCACCAAAGCTCATGATATTTACTAATATGTTTCATATTTATTAAAGTCAAAATTACATTCTCAATAATCCAAACATGTCCATACAAATACAAAGAAAATAACCAACTAAACAATCCAAGCTCTAAACCAGTTTATTCTTCTAAGCCAATCCTATGTGTTTCTTGCTGCAGCTGGTTCACCTGTATCATGTGTAAAAATGGGGGTTTTTGGGTAAACATAAGTTGGCGAGTAAACCTTATTAGATAAACATTTATTATTGATTTCTTGTTATTTTTATCAAGGAAAAATTGTGCAATAGCCCTAAGTGAGCAAATGTAAATAATCAAACAGTAGCAATAACAACCACAAACTATAACATACAATAACAAAAATGGGGAACGGACGGCCTATGATAAATGTATGTACTGAAAATGATAAATGTCTGTGCGATCAAGGCTCAATCAACTGGAGCCGATCGTATTGCATGTACTGAAAATGATAAATGTCTGTGCGATCAAGGCTCAATCAAACGGAGCCGATCGTATTGCATGTACTGAAAATGATAAATGTCTGTGCGATCAAGGCTCAATCAAACGGAGCCGATCGTATGTTGACAACGCCAGGTTCACGCTCATAATGTAATGGGGAAATGCTCAACGCTCATAATGTAATGGGGAGCGGCGGCCTATGAAATTGCATGTACTGGAAATAATAAATTAAATCTAAACAATAACCACACAACAGTTGAAACAAGCTGAATACACATTTGTTCATGATATGATGTATGCACAATGATTTAAATATAATAAATGGTAAGACACATGATACACCCCAAAAACGTGATTAAAACGGGGAATTTTGTAGAGATTCACTCACATTGGGTGCGTTCGGTAGGAGATGATGAGATGCGCACGAGTTGGAAGAATTGAACAACGAGGATTGACTAACCTAAATAATAACGGAAGATATAGTAAATGAGTGGATTTTATTAATAATTTTAATAGGATTTTTAGATATATTTTTGTGAGTTTAAGGCTATTTCCTATCTTTAAAAACATTATTTTTAAGTATTTTTAATTGATTTTTAAATTAAATTAAATAAATAAAAATATAAAAATATATTGACTTTTGCGTTGACCGTTGACCGTTGACCGTTTGACTGTTTGACCGGTTCTATTGTGTACATGTATGCGCCGGGCAGGACTCGAACCCGAGACCTTCCGTTCGCGTGCACGCAGCTCTACCAACTGAGCTACGTGTCTAACCTGAAATAATTCTGTTTTTAATTATATTTATATACTAACTCAGTTTATTCAAAATTCTTTTATTTTCAAAAAATGTTTTAAATCATCGAACCGGTGCCGTTAACAGGTCTCGAACCCGAGACCTGTGCTTTAACGTTACACACAGTCCACCGCTGGACTGTGTGTCTAACTTGGTTAATATATAGATTTTTATTATACTTAACATCTAATTGCGAAAAGGATCCGGTTCATTTAGAAAAAGAACATTTTAATTACAGAGGGTGTGTGTGTATCAAGGATCGAACTCGCGGCGTGTGCGTATTGTGTGCACACAGTCCACCACTGGACTGTGTGTCTAACCCGTTTATAATACCGATTTTAATTAATCTTATAATGTTAACATACTTCATCTTCTTCGCTAAATTTACAGACAATGATTTACTCAACTGTTTCTTGCTTAATTCGATTGACAAACATTCAACAGACTAATATGAAATGACAGAGACGATTCTTAGAAGTAAACATACCAGAGAACGATTTATCTCAGAATTCCGGCAAGTCGTCGGCTCTGTTTTTGCGGATTTCGACTGAGCGAATAAATTAACAGTTTTGATTAGCTAAGTGAGGAATTGAAATATTAAACAAGAGTTATCAGAAGGTTTGAATGTCTATACCGTTTTACAGCGGAAGATAAGAATTTTCAGAAGTTTTCCGGCGAGAGGGAATTATCCGATATCGACGTCTGAAATTGATTCCGATTGAAGGGTTTGAGTTAACAATAGCTTAACAATTGATAGACAACGAAAGAATTTAGAGACTCACTGATTTGATGGAACACACGGTTTTCCGGCGAAAGTCCGGCGAGTTCAATGAGCTTCTCCGGCGAACTGAAAGTATTGCGAAAGTGAAATTCGAAGGTTTGCAGATGTGTTTGAGTCGCGAGAGAGGTCTATGATTGAAGTAATTCAGGAATTGAAAGTTTTCGGTTATTAAAACCGATCCACTCTTGAATTCAAGTCCATTCAAAGCTCAATTGATTGGAGGTGTCGGTGTAGCGGTTATAATCGGTAAACCGCGACAATCAAACGTCTTTGGACGTTTGGTGACCGATTTCGGTTACAGTTAGCGTAACCAGATCGCTTCATGATTGACCATAAAGTTTAATTGTTTCCTAGAATTCACAGAAAACATCAAGTGGCGGAGTGGTTGTATGTGTGTGTGATAAGTCTTTGAGATTAAACCCGGCTGACCCGGGTTCGAGTCCCGGCAGCCTAATTTTCCTTTTAATTATTTTATTTTTACTTTTTATCAATTATAACTTTTATATTCTAGTTTGTTTATTAATTATGCATCATTAAAAATTAACATGGACATAAATACGCAACGAAACATTTATAACTTGATATTCGATTACAAACGGAGCGGGTTTGGAAAACCCGTTTTTGACAAATGTTACAGTTTTTGCAAAGGGTTCGGTTATCTATTTATATAGAAGAAAGGAAGTTTCTCGTTGGATGGAGGTTTGCAGAGAAAATAATTCATGCAAATAATATTTTATTCACAAATAATTTTCCTCCACTCAATTCACACAATGATAAACAAGTTGTCTAACAATTCATCTTCTTTTCCAATTTGCAAATTTTCCCATTGATAGATATTGTATTAATATATACCTATATATATATATATATATTCTCGGTTATCACATAAACCAACGAGACCTACTGCTACTTATACTTGATAAAGTCCTATACCAACTAGAATACTAATTACTTGTGGATAACCATAATATAACCTTATAACTAATCTGTAGCTACTAGATAACTCAAAATACTAATAAAAACTAATTAAACATAAACTTTCACTTTGCCTCTTCACTTTTTTTAGTTTTAGGATCAACTTCCAATAAAAAGGAGATAGAACTATAGAAGAGAGAGGTGATGACCGGATGGTCACCACCGTTGCGCCACCGCCACGGTGACGATCTCCATTGTTACACCACCGCAACATCATTGCTGCTATTTTACCCTTTTTTTACCGATGGGGTGACCGGAGAGTCACCACCAACACACCATCACCGCGGTCACGATTTGAGAACATTTTTGGTTAAGTGACGATGGGTTTAGTCTCATTTGAGAACATTTATGAGTTTCAAGACCTCTGTGGTTAAGGTGGTCCTGTGTGATGGCTTTAGTCTCTCTTTCTCGCTTTGAACGTTCAATGATGGTGAGTTACTCTCATCTGAGAACATTTTTGGTTCTGAGGTCGTTGATTTATTTGATTTTAATTAAACGGGTAAAATGGTTCCCCACCGTGATCGATGTCTTGACACATTGGTCGGTGATGGCTATTATTTAGTTGCATGAGACCCTATTGTTGTCGTTGTCGGTCGCCGTTCGGCATGGTTGTTGGTAGCGGCGTTTGCACAGCCGATTTGGTGTATGTGTTTATCATTAATAGACAATGTAAATGTAGATTGTTTTGATATTTTTTGCCTACCTCTGGTCATTTGAGAGCATTAAAGGGGTGCTTTCCTCACGTATTGGTCGATGATGGTTGTGCTTTAATTGCTTGAGACCCTAACTTCATTGTTGCCGGCCGTCATTTGATATGGTCTTTGGTAGTGACATCTGAACACCTAGTCTAGTACCTTTGTTTATCTTTTTTTGGTTTATGGATGATTTTTGGTCTTTGATTAGCGGTTGTGTATGGGTTTACTCATAGGTGTTGTGCTGTGATGAGTTTATAAGATCAAAAACTATTGGATGTGGATTTGTTTTATGACGACAATGATAATATTTTTAAATCTGAGTCGATTGGATGATGCTGCCTTGCAACATGGTATGGCAACTCTGGTTGCAACCTAGCGTTATTGAGCGGGCTGTTCTTGAATACGATGGGGGAAGTGTGCTCCTGACCCTTTTCCGCTTTTCAACGATGATGATAATCTTTTTGGATCTGAGTCGATTGATGTTGGTGATTTCGTTTTTGGTATGCTTCGGTTTTTTGGGATTGATGAAATGACTGTGTTGGTGGTGGTGGAGTTGGAACTGTTTGATGATAATTGTGTTGATGGTGGTAGAATATTTAGGTCCTGATGGTGGTGTGATTGTGGTTTTGGCTGTCATGATGGTGGTTATCTTTGGATGTGATGTTGGTGGTTGTGGTGATGACGATGGTAGTGAACAAACCTTTCTTATGTTTGTGGTGAAAAGTAAAGATTGTGATTGTGGTGAAACTTATCTTAATAAATATACATTTGTATGTCAATCTATTTCAGATTTGAAGCGTCGACCGACGATGATGGTGGCGTGCTACTTGGCATGGAAACTGGTTTGCATCCGTAGCGGAACTGAGCCATGGTTTGTTGGGTCGGGGATGAGGGCTACAAACGCATCATTGAATACTAACAGTTGTTAAGAGGCTAGGGTTTTATGTTGAAATAGTTGGTGCTCATTTTCCAATTGTTTAAAGTTGTTGCTTCCATTAGCTTAATCCGAACAATTTGAAAGCCATGATGATGATATTTTGGGGCAGTGATGATCCTCATGAATGTGCGTGGCAACGTGAAGTCATTTATGCCTTTACATGGCAACCGATATGCAACCATTCTGAGCCCCAATTATCAACGTTATTGAAGATTTTGTGGTGAAACTCTTATTTTGTCTTCACTCGCTTGGAAGACAAAAGCCAAGTTCAAATTTATAAACTTAAGAATTTTAAATATTGTTTTGAAAGAGTTAAATGCTCAAATTGTGAATGGCTGAATCAAATTGACTTACGTTCTTATTTGTGTATATTATTGAAGCTTTATGTGTCGTATGAATTTGGAGCAGCAATTTAATAAAGACTTGTAGTTTTATTTCTGTTTTAAAGAAAAAAATAGCAATCCCAATGGTATTGTTGAGAACAAGTGCCTTCGGTTTCATGGTACACATTAAGTTTATGTATTCAACTACTATACAACAATTTACAATAATACTTGCAAGTTCCCTGTTTAATAATTATTTGATTTAGTGATCATTTGTGTAATTCCACTTTTTGCAAACTGGGATCCGCAGGCGCAGTGCGCCGGATTGATAAGCCCTAGTTTTACATAAAAGAAGTAAATCATTTATTAGTAATTCCTTAAATCGTTTTTTTCCTTTTCTTTTATTATTAGTATGTAGAGTAAATTACTTTTGGAGTCCCTGTGTTTTAGTGTTTTTAAACATTTGAGTCCAAAATCAAAAAGTTTAACGCTCCGAGTCCCTAACCGCTTATTTTATAACGTTTTGAGTCCCTGTGTTTTATTAGTTTTAATCATTTGAGTCCAAAATCAAAGTGCAAGTTTTAACAAATCAGACTCAAAACGTTATAAAATGAACGGTTAGGGACTCAAGACGTTAAACTTTTTGATTTTAGGTTCAAATAGTTAAAACCACTAAAACATAGAGACTCAAAACGTAATTTACTCCGGTATGTATATAACATCAGACAAACTTTAATCATTTATCTTTCTCACCACCTTCCACCACCCTCAAACCATGATACCCGCTCTCCTGCCTACATGAAAAGTCAAACAAGCAAAAATTGGGTTTTTAATTCTTTTTACGTGCCACCACCACCACTTTTTATGATTTTTCGATAAACTCCAACAACTTGATTTTCGAGTAAGCACCAACAATTAAATTACACCAAACAGCATGAAAATTCTGAAATGGGTGTTGGACATTATATATATCATTGGATTTGTATTCTAGAGACGAGTCTAACAGTACATTTTAGTGAAAGCAAGTTTCGGAAGTTATTTAACCGTTTTTAACCAGTCGGTTGCGTTAAAAATGTCGAGGATGGAGCACGAAGTTGGCACTATGAACAAACCGCCAAAGATGATGAAGGTAGAAAATTACCTTACATGGAAAGACAGATTTCAGTCTTTTATTGAATATCAGGACACACAAATGTGGATCTGTATTCTGGATGGTACGTAAACTTAACTCATGATTTTGAAGGTAGACAGCGGGTCACTGCCTATGTTAATATGCAAGATGCAGAAAAGAAGATGTATGAAGCTGAGAAGAGAGGCTTGGCTGCTATAAAAATGTCTTTACCTGATAGCATTAAACACACTTTTAAGAGATACACTACCTCGAAAGAGATGCGGGATGCGTTAGAAAAGATGTATGAGGGAAATGCTGATGTGAAAAAGAACAAGGTTGACCTGCTGAAGAAGCAATTTGTTGTCTTTAAATGCATGAGAAATGAGTCCCTAAAAGATATCATCACAAGGTTCTATCATCTAATGTCGTAAAGACTGTGCAAACGATGTTTGCCGACCAAGTGTTTGCTTAACGTTGAAGCCTTATATATAGACAGGTTATGCTTCAAGAGAGGTTTGATAAAAGATGGTTTTCACACGATATGGGTTTTACAACACCATTAATGAATTAACTACTACTAATAATAAGAACACCCGCATGTTCAAAAACCATAAATTAAAGAACAAGTGTTCCATCAACAAAGAAAAGGAGTAGAAAGAATTATCAAAGAGTAGAAACACATAACTTTTCTAAAAATAATATATTTATTCATACTAAGATTCATCTTCACTCAAGCAATACAAGAAGTTTAGCCAATAATTGTCGTACAAGCTTGTCATAAACCGTGCTTGTCAAGCATGGGCGTGCATGGACACCTGTCCGATAGAATCTTCAGTCTTGTCAGTTTTGTCTGATCTAGAATCTTTTTAAGTTTTTCTTGATCCTTTCCATGACCGTGATTGTGCAAATGCATGCATGTGCACTTGCTGCTTAATTTCTTGTTGACTTGCAGGGTGGTGCACTACCGCGTGCCTTTCTTTGTTTTTCTATATTCTTTAGTTTTTCTTCAAGTTTCTTTTGGAATGGAAGCAAAGTTGTGCTCAGAATATGCATAGTGGTGCTTGATCTTCTAACTTTCGGAATTTACTTTGTTTCTTTGTTTCTCGGTCTTGTTCACTTATTTTCGTCTGTAACATCCAAAAAACATGCACTTATCAAACATAAAGGATTTATTAAGTGTTTCCAGTGACAATGCATCAAAACGTACCATAAAATGGGGGTAAATGTGCTTGATAAATATGTATAATTGATAGCACGTAACATATCCCTCTGCACGACTTAAGTAAGCAGGAGTTGTTTCATCTCCTCTCGTTTGAAGCTTAAGAAGTTGTGTCTTAAGCGTATATTTCTGAGAAGTAATGTGTCACACCCCGGCCCGCAGCGGAAAAGGTGATCGGGGCATGATTGGGTTATCATCAAAGCTCATGACATTTATTATAACGTTTCATATTTATTAATACAATTTAAAGGGAAACATACAATCATAATTACATCATGTCCTACACATCATTCTAGACTTCATTATTTTCTTCTAAGGCATTTCCTATGTTTTCCTTGCTTCATCCTGTTCACCTGTATCATGTGTAAAAATGGTTTTTGGATCAACAAAAAGTTGGCGAGTGAATCCTATGAAAAACATTTGAACAAGTTTATTTAATTGATTATAAAATAAAGTGCACAACCACATATGAGTAAATATAGATGTAAACTTATTCACAAATCACTTAATTATTAAATAATGCACACACATACGACAATAGATTGTTTTGAGGCACGCGTTGCTCAACTCGTCTCCCACGAGGAACTGATGGGCCTAATGAATGATTTGCATACAACTTGACAATATGAAATACATAACTACAAACAATATTCACATTCTAAGTTTAGATCACAATATGGTATGACACAAGTTTAAATAAACGAGTTAATTTTAGTGACACATGACACACCCCAAAACGTGTAATTAAAATGGGGAGTTGTAAGATTCACTCACATTGGATGCGTTCGGTTGATGATGTTGAATGCGCACGAAGTTGGTTTTAACCACGAGTGAAACTAACCTAGATAATAGCATAATGGTTCGGTAAGTAAGCGGATTTTATTAATCAATTTTAGTAGGATTGTTGGATATATTTTTGTGAGTTTAAGGCTATTTTCTAACTTTAAAAATGTTATTTTTAAGTATTTTTAATGTAAATAAATAAATAAAAGTAATAAAAAAAATGTTGATTTTTGACTGTTGACTTGTTGACCGTTGACTTGTTGACCGGTTTTATTGTGTAATTGTGTGCGCCGGGTGAGGCTCGAACCCGAGACCTCCCGTTCGTGTGCACGCAGCTCTACCAACTGAGCTACGTGTCTAACCCGAAATATTTCTGTTTTTAATTATATTTATATACTAATTGAATAAATCCGAAAATCATTTATTTTAAAAACGATTTAATTGCATGATTCGGTGCTCGCCACAGGTCTCGAACCCGGGACCTGTGGTTTAGGTTGACATACAGTCCACCGCTGGACTGTGTGTCTAACTTGGTAAATAATCTGGTTTTTCTTATACTTATATACAAACTAGATAATTTCATTTCTGCCTTATATAAAAAGTTTGATAATTGCCAGAACCGGTGCGGTAGTCTGGACTCGAACCCGCGACGTATGGTTTAAACGCGCACACAGTCCACCACTGGACTATGTGTCTATCTTGGTTATTATTCCGGTTTTTATTAAACTTAACATCTTTTTGCAAGTGAATCCGGTTCAGTTTTAAAAAGGAACATTTTTATTAAAGCGAGTGTGCGTGGGACAAGAATCGAACTCGGGACGTATGCGTGTTTATTTGCACACAGTCCACCGCTGGACTGTGTGTCTATCCCGAGATATAAATTGATTTAAATTAAACATATATAATACCGAAAACTTCATCTTCTTCGTTAAGCTTAACCAGAATCGATGTCCGACTGTTTTGACAAAAATAATCAGTTTCTTTAGTGTGTTGTGATTAGCTACATGTGAGTTTAATAAAAACGAGAGAGATTAAGTGTAAGATATACCAAACAGAGCTCCTCTGTTTCGCCGGCGCAACTCCAATGATAGCAGGTTATTCCGGCGACGTGTGTTTTGCGGCAGAGGGTCTTCAGGAAGCTTGAGGTGAGTGTGGGTGGCTTCGGTATGGGCTCTAAGTGTTCTGTTTTTAGAGTAAGGCACAGAGGTGAAGGGGTTCGGTTTTCCGGCGAGTTGCAGAAAATTTCCGGCGAGTGAAATTACGTCGAGAAAGGGTGTGACTGTGAGCGAAAAGGTTAATAGAAGTTAGAGGGTGTATTTATAGGGTAGAACATTGACGAATTTGGTCCATTTAACGTCTTGATTCGTCGGTCAATGATTTTTCTGGCGGTTATGACTTGTGTCGCGGACTGGACATCAGTTATAACCGATGTTGAGGTAATTGCTTCGGTTAAATTAGAAGAAACCGTCCAATCTCGGCGAAATCGTCGGGATTTCCGACGACTACGATTTTGGGCGCGACTTGACTGGATTTGATTTCCGAGATTCATTATTTCAATTAATTGTTCGGTATCTTAACAAAAACCCAAAGTGGCGGAGTGGTTGAGCGCGTGTGTGTTAAGGCTTTGGAATCCTGGCTGACCCGGGTTCGAAACCCGGCAGCAGCAATATATTTTTATTTCATTATTTTTAATGAATTTTCAAATATAAAATATATATTCCAATATACTTATTAATTATGTATTGTTTAAAATTAATTTGAGCATTAAATACGCAACGAAATTTTTAACTGATTGTTCGGTTAATAAATGGAGCGGGTTTGGTAATTCCGGTTTTTTACGGATGTTACAGTATCCCCTACTTTTTAGAAATTTCGTCCCGAAATTTAAGTAGTGACATATTTGTCTAAAAAGGATGGTGTTTAATTTGACAGTTACATACTTAGAAAAAAAGAGTAAGAGTTTAAATTTTTGTTTGAGGCGGTAACGTTCCTTGTAAGGGTTTAGTACCCTGCTACAGGAATCGCTTTTTGTTGCCTTCGGTAAAATATTGATAAGCGGAGTTGATTCACTAAGTATGATTTCATGCGCAAAAGTTTTGATATGTTTGTAAAGATAAGGTTATATCCTAAAACAAAACTTCTAATACTACAACCTACATGGAACTTCTCATAACCGCCTAACAATGCCTCTGATCCTTTGGAAAGAATACTTATATATAGGAAGTACCGGCGTATCCACCATATTCTTGTCAAATTTTCATTGGTTTTATCAGTAAGTTATGATTGGTTCTATGATGTGACTCTAGAACATAAATAAACACTACAACCAATGTACCAAGAAATTACTAAATCCTACATGGAACTTCTCATAACCGCCTGACAATGCCTCTGATCCTTTAGCAAGAATACTTATATATAGGAAGTACCAGCGGCGTATCCACCATATTCTTGTCAAATTTTCATTGGCTGTATCCGCAAATTATGATTAGTTCTATGTGACTCTAATACATAAATAAACACAATCAACCAAAGCTTGAGTCTTAATTCTGATAGTATACATGTTTGAGTGATGACAGTACCTCTCTTGTTTGTTATGATGGAGAGGTTAGTCTATGTAGAAAATGGAACACAATCCAATTTCTTTAAATAATTAGATGATATGAATGCTAAATCAGTGAGTATAACACAAACTTTAACCAAAACAATACTAAATCCTACATGGAACTTCTCATAACCGCCTGATAATGCATCTGATCCTTTAGCAAGAATACTTATATATAGGAAGTACCAGCGGCGTATCCACCATATTCTTGTCAAATTTTCATTGGCTTTATCCACAAATTATGATTATTTCTATGTGACTCTAATACATAAATAAACACAATCAACCAAAGTTTGAGTCTTAATTCTGATAGTATACATGTTTGAATGGTGACAGTACCTCTCTCGTTTGTTATGATGGAGAGGTTAGTCCTTGTGGAAGTGAGACATGGCTCAACTTCTTTAAATGATGAAATTGAAATGCGTTGAAATGTATGATGAACAACTTCAACCAAAACATTACTAAATCCTACATGGAACTTCTCATAACTGCCTGATAATGCCTCTGATCCTTTGACAAGAATACTTATATATAGGAAGTACCAGCAGCGTATCCACCATATTCTTGTCAAATTTTCATTGACTTTATCCGCAAGTTATGATTAGTTCTATGTTACTCTAAAACAAACACAACAACCAACACTTGAGTCTCAATTCTGATAGTATACATGTTTGAATGATGACAATACCTCTCTCGTTTGTTATGATGGAGAGGTTAGTCTATGTAGAAATGGAACACAATCCAATTTCTTTAAATGATGAGATGCTATAAACGCTAAATCAGTGAGTACAAAACAAACTTCAATCAAGACAATACTAAATTCTACATGGAACTTCTCATAACTGCCAGATAATGCCTCTGATCCTTTAGCAAGAATACTTATATATAGGAAGTACCAGCGGCGTATCCACCATATTCTTGTCAAATTTTCGTTGGCTTTATCCGTAAGTTATGATTGGTTCTATGTGACTTTGAAACATAAACAAACTGAAATAGTAATTCGCATTAAGATCCTTGGATAAGATTCCAATTTATAACTGGGATACGGGAAAATTGAGATAACATAAAGAAAAAAAAACATAAAAACTAAGCGGTTGGAATTGAATCTTGATTTTCGGTGAAGGGGACTAGTTGGGTGGTTTCGTTTGGGCCGTCATTATCTTCAACAGGATTGGCGTTGATGTTGAAAACTCCTCCTCTTGCTGGTGGCCTAGCGATTAGGTTTCCTTGATTTGCTTGGTTAACTGGGTTTGCTTGAGCTTGGGCGTTTATGATGTTAACCAATCGAGGGCACGTGTTTCTAAGGTGGGTAGGGTCACCACAGTTGAAACAAGTTCGAACATATGGCAACATGGGGTATTGGGGTTGTTGATAGGTTTGGATCATGTTTTGAGTAGGGGGAGAGATTTGGTTTTGAGAGGTGCGGCAAACCTTGCTCAAATGACCATAGCGTCCACAATTCGCACATAGTCGACAAGGTAAGGTAGATGGATGGTGATAAAAACAGGTGTTACATCGAGGGTGAGGTCCAAGGTATGGCTTCTTATTCGGGTAAGTTGAGTCGGGTGCTACTTGAGTGATTGGGATAGCTTGGATGGGTATGGCTTGTGAAATTGGTTGATTACGTTGGGTGACAGCGAAAAGTTGCCCATCTCGTTTTCTCTTAAAAATGGGTTGAGAAGGCGATTCGGTTTGGGTGGAGTTTGAAGTTTCAGTTGATGCTTTATCCTTCTTCTTCTCCTCCTTGAAGTCTTTATTCCGGATGCGGTTCTCGGTGAGCTCTGTAGCTAACTCCATTGCTGCTTCCAAAGTTGCAGGCGTGGTACTTATTACAGAGTCTTGAATTTTTGACGGAAGACCTCGAATGTAGTGCTCGATCAAACGGTAGAGGGGAGTGAATAAGTTGGGAACCATTTGATTTAACTCGAGGAATCTTTTGTTGTATGTGGTGTGGTCGCCTTCCTTTTGCTTCAACGAATAGAACTCATCTTCTAATTTCTTGATTTCGCTCCGTGGGCAAAACCGTCTTGTCATGATTTCCCTCAACTCTTCCCAAGTCAAAGTCATAGCGTCTTCAACACCTCGTTTGGCCTTCTCTGTATTCCACCAAGTAAGTGCTATTCCATATAAACGACCAGTAGCATATCACACTTTGCGATCATCGGGGCAATCGCAATTTAGAAAAGTGTTATCCATTTCTTCAAACCAATGGAGGAGAGCGGTGACACCTTCAGTCCCTTCGTATTTTGGAGGGTCGCAGGATTTGAAATGCTTGTAGGTGCATTTGGTGGTAATTGGGGGAGGATTGCCAATGTGTTGATCTTCTTGATTGACGGGATTAGTGGTAAGGGCTTGTTGGATTTGAACTACAATGTTGGGTATTACGACAGCCATTTGTTGAGCGATTAGGGCAGCCATGCGCTCGCGGGCTTTTCCTGCTCTCATCTTCCTACGAGCGAGGCTAGAAGACATCTACAAGGAATACATATCAAGAGTATGAGTTAGATGTTTTTGGGATTCATGGGTTGTATTTAGGAATGAACATTCATAAATAAATATAACATAATAAATCTACTACATCCATATAATGTCTTGGGCTCTTGCTCGTAATTGGGCCTTGCATGCCGCCATACTTCACCTTCGTAATCATGTGGGCCCCCATGAATGCCGGGTTTTTCATATGGTTCGCATGTGTTAGCCTGGTTACGTACACTAAAACCCGGAGAAAATCGAGAAATATGTAACGTATGATATTCGGAATGTGTCCAGGTGTGGACACGGTGACACCTCAAAGTGGGGTTAGTTTGAACGACGTTTGGTGTGGCATGCTTTGGCCTAATAGGTCCTTCGTACTCTCATCGTTAGTCCCCAGGTAGGCAAACTGGTCCGTTATATTGGATTTATACGAATGCCAACATAGACAGGACGTTCCGACTACCGGTACTTGTACCCTTACAGTTACTACATGCCCGTCGCAGAACTCATTTTGATGAGATTTGAAAAATGAAAAAACGCGACAAAATCTTTGAATAACGTCAGTATGAAGATGATTTGAATATATGAACATTGAAATATGTATGATGAATGTGTATGTAAGTATGTATGTTTGACTGTAAGTATAAACAAATATGAAACAAATAAACATCATAAGTTTGCATGTAACCACATAAACAATTAAGATCTAGTCAACTATAGTATAGGCTCTAAGGGTCTAATAACCTATCCTATATCCCTATAGTCATGGCTCTGATACCAATCTGTTACACCCCGGCCCGCAGCGGAAAAGGTGATCGGGGCATGATTGGGTTATCATCAAAGCTCATGACATTTTTTATAACGTTTCATATTTATTAATACAATTTAAAGGGAAACATACAATCATAATTACATCATGTCCTACACATCATTCTAGACTTCATTATTTTCTTCTAAGGCATTTCCTATGTTTTCCTTGCTTCATCCTGTTCACCTGTATCATGTGTAAAAATGGTTTTTGGATCAACAAAAAGTTGGCGAGTGAATCCTATGAAAAACATTTGAACAAGTTTATTTAATTGATTATAAAATAAAGTGCACAACCACATATGAGTAAATATAGATGTAAACTTATTCACAAATCACTTAATTATTAAATAATGCACACACATACGACAATAGATTGTTTTGAGGCACGCGTTGCTCAACTCGTCTCCCACGAGGAACTGATGGGCCTAATGAATGATTTGCATACAACTTGACAATATGAAATACATAACTACAAACAATATTCACATTCTAAGTTTAGATCACAATATGGTATGACACAAGTTTAAATAAACGAGTTAATTTTAGTGACACATGACACACCCCAAAACGTGTAATTAAAATGGGGAGTTGTAAGATTCACTCACATTGGATGCGTTCGGTTGATGATGTTGAATGCGCACGAAGTTGGTTTTAACCACGAGTGAAACTAACCTAGATAATAGCATAATGGTTCGGTAAGTAAGCGGATTTTATTAATCAATTTTAGTAGGATTGTTGGATATATTTTTGTGAGTTTAAGGCTATTTTCTAACTTTAAAAATGTTATTTTTAAGTATTTTTAATGTAAATAAATAAATAAAAGTAATAAAAAAAATGTTGATTTTTGACTGTTGACTTGTTGACCGTTGACTTGTTGACCGGTTTTATTGTGTAATTGTGTGCGTCGGGTGAGGCTCGAACCCGAGACCTCCCGTTCGTGTGCACGCAGCTCTAACAACTGAGCTACGTGTCTAACCCGAAATATTTCTGTTTTTAATTATATTTATATACTAATTGAATTAATCCGAAAATCATTTATTTTAAAAACGATTTAATTGCATGATTCGGTGCTCGCCACAGGTCTCGAACCCGGGACCTGTGGTTTAGGTTGACACACAGTCCACCGCTGGACTGTGTGTCTAACTTGGTAAATAATCTGGTTTTTATTATACTTATATACAAACTAGATAATTTCATTTCTGCCTTATATAAAAAGTTTGATAATTGCCAGAACCGGTGCGGTAGTCTGGACTCGAACCCGCGAGGTATGGTTTAAACGCGCACACAGTCCACCACTGGACTGTGTGTCTATCTTGGTTATTATTCCGGTTTTTATTAAACTTAACATCTTTTTGCAAGTGAATCCGGTTCAGTTTTAAAAAGGAACATTTTTATTAAAGCGAGTGTGCGTGGGACAAGAATCGAACTCGGGACGTATGCGTGTTTATTTGCACACAGTCCACCGCTGGACTTTGTGTCTATCCCGAGATATAAATTGATTTAAATTAAACATATATAATACCGAAAACTTCATCTTCTTCGTTAAGCTTAACCAGAATCGATGTCCGACTGTTTTGACAAAAATAATCAGTTTCTTTAGTGTGTTGTGATTAGCTACATGTGAGTTTAATAAAAACGAGAGAGATTAAGTGTAAGATATACCGAACAGAGCTCCTCTGTTTCGCCGGCGCAACTCCGATGATAGCAGGTTATTCTGGCGACGTGTGTTTTGCGGCAGGGGTCTTCAGGAAGCTTGAGGTGAGTGTGGGTGGCTTCGGTATGGGCTCTAAGTGTTCTGTTTTTAGAGTAAGGCACAGAGGTGAAGGGGTTCGGTTTTCCAGCGAGTTGCAGAAAATTTCCGGCGAGTGAAATTACGTCGAGAAAGGGTGTGATTGTGAGCGAAAAGGTTAACAGAAGTTAGAGGGTGTATTTATAGGGCAGAACATTGACGAATTTGGTCCATTTAACGTCTTGATTCGTCGGTCAATGATTTTTCCGGCGGTTATGACTTGTGTCGCGGACTGGACATCGGTTATAACCGATGTTGAGGTAATTGCTTCGGTTAAATTAGAAGAAACCGTCCAATCTCGGCGAAATCGTCGGGATTTCCGACGACTGCGATTTTGGGCGCGACTTGACTGGATTTGATTTCCGAGATTCATTATTTCAATTAATTGTTTCGGTATCTTAACAAAAACCCAAAGTGGCGGAGTGGTTGAGCGCGTGTGTGTTAAGGCTTTGGAATCCTGGCTGACCCGGGTTCGAAACCCGGCAGCAGCAATATATTTTTATTTCATTATTTTTAATGAATTTTCAAATTTAAAATATATATTCCAATATACTTATTAATTATGTATCGTTTAAAATTAATTTGAGCATTAAATACGCAACGAAATTTTTAACTGATTGTTCGGTTAATAAATGGAGCGGGTTTGGTAATTCCGGTTTTTGACGGATGTTACATAATGTGCGGAACATGGGCCTGTTCTAGAGACCGCCAAAGTTCACGAGTTGCAGTGACATGAATATAAAAAGGAGTCTTTTAAAACAACATACATCACAATCATATGCACATCAGCATCATTTGTAATGTATGTGAGAAAAATTGGATTGACAATTGTGGCAGCAACAATGTAAGACTAGTTACTAAGTATTGATCAAGACACAAAATTCAGCCATTAATGTAACCAAAAAGATTGTTTGTAATGAGAAATAGCTCAATCATTGTATTCCAGGACCCTAATTTGTTATGGAAAGAGTGAAGGAAAACTTGTGAGAATTGTGTGATGCCTTCTTAAGGGGTGTAAAAACAATAAGGTTTTCCATAACGTTGTGACAAGGGTGAGCATAGCACTAAATAGGGAGCCGCCGAATACACTCTAACCATAGAAATAAGAAATACGACTTGATGCCCCGAGTCAAAAACTAATTGATTTCGTAGTTGAAAAACAGCCATCTCAGTATAACCTGCTTCAGTTAGAAGATCATAAATTTTTTTTCACTATGGGTTGATTGCCCATATAAAATGAGATTTGGAAAGTTGTGGGTTGCGCAAATGGAAAATTTGTTAGGAGAAAACTACTTTTCATACAAAAAGTAGTTGTGTGAAACGTATCCACATGAAAAGTTTAAAGAAAAATTAGCAAAGTTTTCGCATGAAAAGTGAGAAAACCAAGCTACACGAAAAGTAATGTAAGCTAAAAGTAGGTAATGCGACACAACACAAAAAGCTAGACGACACACGAAAACTTATACTTCAGAAAGTAATCCTAGGAGAAAGGGAGATGTGACGGTTGAGCAATGTATCCGTTGATATGTGAGTGATCCGATGCAATCCAAACAACAAAGAAACTGACAGGGATGTGATGGAAACTGAAAAGCGATGAAACCTTATAGATGAAACCCCAACGGATCCGTGAAAACATGTGGAAGACGATAATGAGCAGCCGTATGTCCAATCACATAACCAAATCAGAAGGATTGTCACCACCAATGAGCGGAACTTGTAGAATCTGATGAACGGGAGTGTTGTATGCTCCATCGGCTCCGATTGTACAATGCGTTGAGGTAAAAGAGTCCTTTTTGGCTCTGAAACTATAATAACAAGAGATAAAGAGAATGTTGTGATTGTGATTGATTGTTGATTATTAGAGTTCGTATAACGGTATTTATGCCATCTTGGAATTTATATAACTTGCAATATAAACATTTGCATTGTATACTAAACATATATATAAACATTTGCATTGTATACTAAACATATTGTCTAATAGTGGAAACGTTTTTTTTAGCAAATTGCTTTTTTCTAAACCAGATCATGGCCCGTTAGATGATTTTGATCCATAATGTAATCTGGACCAATGATACACCTAACTTTCATATTCTTTGCTAATAACAATCTCACTCTAATAGTTTCAAAACAAATCATCACATGAAGTCTTATCAAATTGTATGTCAGAGATTAACTTTTATTCAAGATCTTCAAACTTTAACAACACAAAACCTTTATATTCATTACAATACGAAGAACACTATTAATCGACTGATCTAAACACAACAACGATGACAATCAAATTGACATGCTACTGATACATCATGAGATGATTTCCAAACCACTAACAAGATCTCACGAATAACGTGTGAAATCAGTTTATGAACCCTAGATATTAAGAGAGAAAACTATGCGAAACTATGTGTGTGAAATTATAACCTCACAAAACAGAGAAACATATTATTAAACTTTATATACCAAACATAAACTGAATATTAGGTAATATTTTTAATAGTTTTCGAAAAGATGAGAGTGAAATAAGTGCAAGATAATAAGGTTCATCACTCATCCATTAAAAAAAAACTGAATACATGAATCCTTTGATATTGGTAATTCAGACCTAGCAATCTTCTCAAACTAAAATTGGTAACTATTTCAATTCTTTTAGCTCCAAATATTGCCTATGAGAATTCATAATCAATTCGGTGCACGAAGGAAGCAATTCTTAACAATTAAAATTTCAAATACATCAAATCTAAAATAGATTATTTACAGTAGATCCTTTCTATGATCTACTCAACCTTAGCAACCAAGGTGATTATCTAGTTGAACTCAAAAGGCGTTGATTCGACAGAGATTCCGAAAACAGATCATGAACGTTTACAACAAAGAAGTTCATAACACTAGAATTTATAACTTTATTAATCGATATGGAGGTTTACAGGAAACAAGTTTTCCAAAACACAAACAAATTAAATGACACACTTGAGATATCCAGATGATAATCAAATTGCAATACACATCTTTAATTTATCCAGCTCGATTGTAGTATCTTCAGGGATACTATACGCAATGTTCTGTAGTGGATCAAATGCTGCATTAGCGGTGGATCCACTTGGAATCGATGCAACTCCAGGAAACATGTTGGATTGTGTTGGTGCTTGCCCAGAACTACTATAAACTTCGAATCCAGTTTAGACGTGTGATCGGGGATTGCACCATCCAGACCCGGTGCTGGAGCACTCGAATTGGTTGGATCCTGCCCGCGATTCGCACCAGGAAACGAGTTCTGTTCAGGTATGAACCCTTAAAGAGGTGGGGAGGTGGAACGTAAGGTTCACTAGCCCCCGTGCGTTGACCGAGCATATGAGGATCAGATAAGTTGTTAAACACCGTGGATGAAATCCCCGGGGCGGGTTTGTCGTCACCGGAATCCATTTTTGGTGTTGAAAACAGAAAAGTTTTTCGATGAGATGGTTGTTTACAGAAATGAGATGTATATATAGAGTTATAGACGCGGAAGAAGCTTGGTTATCCATGAAGTCAACGCTTGTAGTCTATACCATGTGAACTTTTTAACAATTACAAAATTCAACAAACACCTTGGCTTTATTGTTTTGACGTTTTTTTCGCTTATACGAAGTGTATACAGTATACACAT